>OU015608.1:5615892-6238214 GCA_907165245.1 Habrosyne pyritoides
ATTATATATTCAGTACTATTGGCAATTTATTGTAAATATTATCATGTATTTCCTATCGCTTTCTGCTTGTTCGGATTTGTTATGTTTTCATTACATACTCGTATATGTACAATTACCACATAATATTTTTCGTCTGTTTTTATAATTCTCCTTTTCATACGTAAAACATATATAAATGATCTAATCCTCTTATTACCAAAAATATGAGCATTTCAGAAATAAATATCTAGGGACATTCTTAACTCACGGCCGTCTAGCCTAGTCTAGTCTAGATATACTTTCTATATACCTATGGCGGATTGAACCTTAATTAGTAACTGCTTGTCTGTTTGATATTTACTGTCGTTTATTTTGCTATATGTCATAAAATGTAGTCTTAAATATAAGCTTTTGGTTCAACGCTCATCTGTCTTCCCCCCTAATTCAGCTAATAAAAACTACGTCGGCAAGCCGCTTCACGGAGCCCTCGGCAAGCTTATCTCTCACGTGGTTGGTAGTATTAGCGTAGTTAGCGAAAGAGACAGAGCACGGAGGCCGTGACGAAACATCCTCGAGTGTCATTTTCCTTACAGAATCGAGCCCCTGTTTTCCCCAAAATCCCTGTTCTTTATATATTTATATATCAGAAATATTTAATACGCATTATAACTGGGAACTTGATACTAAAAACTGCTTTACAGCGCCATGAAACTGACGTTGAAACTTTGCAGAAATGAAACTTAGGATTCGCTTAGAAATATTGTAGAGAGCTTATGTTTTATAAATGATGACATGACTGTTCCCGAGGGATCTGATATTTTCTCGGGACGAAAAGTATGCTATATGTTATTCCAGGGCATGCTCTATCTATGTGCCAAGTTTTGTTCAATTCCGGTTCGAAATTTTTCTTAACTTTTCTTTAAATTACACAATTTATTGTTTTAATGTGTACTTCATATAAAAGATTTTATTTTTTATTACAGGGCTGCCAAACAAGCAGTCCACCTGATGGTATATGGTCACCAGCGTCAATGGACAGTTGTCGACCCAGAGACGTGAAGTCGTTATGTCTCATGTGCCAATAATTTCTATATTTTGTGCCTGTAATTTATCTCGAATTCGATGTTTGAATATAACGGAGAAGGGCGTTGATATCTGCGACACATTCTTTATACTTTTGCGAATAGCACCTTTTTTGAATAGTACCATAATGCCACTGTTCTTAAATATATAAATTATGTACCTCGTTGACTTTTGTCACTAATATATGTTTCTTTTTTTATATACATCCATCTATCCTCACAACCTTTTTATTTAATCGTGAAATACTAACAATGATCCCATACATCCAACCATCTACAGAATCTATCGCATTTATAATATTGTAGTAGGATGACTACACTAGTTAGTTTTATGGATCCCTTTATGCTAGTGCTACTACTGGCATAGATCATTCCACAATGTATTATACATTTAAATGCCTACATTAAATCGATTTTATAGTCAATAGAAAACACATGTTGCAGAGACCGCTATTAAATGACATAACTTTAGTAATAAAGTCGGGTCTGTGTATACTAAAAAGCAGTGGTTGCTAGAGCCCTAAGGTCTTAAAGATTTCATGTCTGGAACATAAATTATTAACACATGTTACAGTTTTTAAGCTGTACATAATTGGTAGTAGGTTACTGCACATTTAGGTTTCAACTAGCTTCAACCTAATCTAATGTGTTAATCTAGAACATATTCTGTCATGTGCCAAACAAAGCTCTGTGATAACAAACAAAAATTATAATATTGAGGCAACGTTGACTAGGGAATCGAATGTTTCCCCGGGATATGTGTTAATCTAGAACATATTCTGTCTATGTGCCAAATTGTATCCAAAACTCTTGAGCCGTCACGGAGCTGTATAGTAACAAACAAAAACTAGACTTGAGGCAACGTTGCCAAGGGAATCTAATGTTTCTCCGGTGCTTATGTTCATCCAGATCATATCTTTCTATGTGCCAAATTTTATTTAAAATTGTTGAGCCTTTACGGAGCTGTGAGGTAACAAACAAATAATATAATATTGAGGTAACGTCGACAAGGGAATCGTATGTTTCCCCGGGATATACCTATATTTTATCTATGTGCCAAATTTAAATCAAAACTGTTCAGCCGTTACGGAGCTGTGTAACATACAAAAATTAGAATATTGACGCAGATTGTCAACTCTTAGAAGTGTCTCCACTCAAATTGATTAAGAAATTATGATAATGAAAGTGAAATTCGTTTACAATCACAACAGAAACCTTTCTATCGGGAAATAACAGATTATTACTAACATAAATATTCATGGTTTGGCCGTTTTCGGCGTAACCCTCCTCGCTTCGAGCCCCAAAATGTCCATCAGATTGTCGTGACTCTGGCGTTATTACGATTTCGTTTTACTAAAGCCGTATCAATAATAGAGTGTTAGACGTCAGTGACGCTAATAAAGATTTATGTGTTACGAGTATTTTACGTAAACATTTTGAAATGAAATACAAATAGATCATCCCAAGCACTTATGTATTAATGTCTATGAATGGTATGACAAAAATAAATATCTTAGGACATTCGTAACACACGGCCATCTGATCCCAAACTAAGCAGAGCTATGTACAATGGAAAACACTAACTGATATACTCATCCATCAATGTGCTTCATGCACAGAAATGTTTGTCCTGGGTGGGAATCGAATCCACAGTGGCGCAGTTAGAGAGGGTCAGTAGAGTTCGTCTGGGGAAGTACTACCACCATACCCATTTCCTCCGTGGAGCTGTAGTGCACTTATATTGTCTTAATTTTTTTTTTTGTGAATTGCCCAGATTTGGAACGACAAATGTTGTAAATTTCCATTGGCGGCGATGGACCCCATCTCATCAGGTGGACCGTCTCGCCTCAATCGTATAGCACACACACAAGGCTGAAAAACTGAAATGTTCACACAATATTTGTCGTGGTTAGGAATCGAATCAAAGACCTGCGGCATGATTGCTGGCCACATCGCCAAGCGGCTTGACAAACAATATAAATGCAACAATATATTGTTCAATAATTTAAAGTGTTTGTGCCTAATAACAATCACAACAAATTAATTACACGTCTAATTGGTAATATTAATTTAAGCTGTTGGCTTGCGGTCTCCGAAATGTTCAATGTGATCCTGTCAGATTACAATGTGTATGATATAATTATATTACATTTGGCTTACACATTGTTTAACCTCATTTATTTACTTAGTGGTGAACTATGTCTGGGCCCTTAAGGGTAGGTAAAGGTTAGAATGGCATAGCTCTTAGTTTTTAACCGACTTCGATAAAGGATAAGGTTCTTATTTCGACTGTATATTTTATTTTGTATGTATGTTACGCGATCGTTCCGGCAATTATGAATCGATTTTAATGATTCTTTTTTTGTTTGGTAGTTCATAATTGAGAGGTGGTCCCATATTAACTCCTTGTTTATTTTTCAAAATAGGTTAGTTTAATAGGTATCTGCAAAAAATTTAAGCGTATATAATCGTTTTTAAAGAAATAAGCAATTATCGCAAATACATACATATAAATGCACACTATACTATCCATTTTTCTTAACTTATATTATATGAAGGTGATTAGTAGGTAGTATATTATATAACTGAAGCATATTTTGTTAATAATTTAAGAAATAATAACTCTTAACCTAATTTATGGCTGACTAGCTTTCCAGTGGTGAAAGAACTATTAATATAGGTCCAGCAATTTTTGTATTTATTTTATTACAAACATAAAACAAATCTGTTATCTCGTAATAAACCTAGTAAAGATTAAGTAAGAATTATAAACATATATATAAAAAGTATTATGTACAAAAAACTGTACACAAATAATAAATATGATCTAAAAATATACGGGAAACAATAAATTATAGAACCTACAGGTAAATTTTTCACAAGCATGTTGAGGACACTTACTTTGAAAATATTTTCCACTTCAAGTCATATTTCCAAATGGTTGAATTATGGCGTAATACAAAATACACATAGAGTTAAAAGGTTTTCATAGAAAAATCTGCAGCCGATGTTACATGACTTGTGACGATGGGGAAAAACGAAAAGACTTCATACATTGTCATGAAATATTGTTGCTACGGCATGCCTGGATTAGTCATAATACATACTTTTATTATTGACTAACTGTCCCCCGCAGTTTCACCCGCGTTTCTGAGGCATATATATAATCTGATGAAAATGATTTTGCAACCCCCTTTCATCATTTTAGGGGTTGAATATTAAAAAAACGATGATACGTGTTTCAATCTTTTAAAGAAAACTATGCCATGTTTGAAGTTGATCAGGCCAAAAACAAATTGTTCCATACCAACATTGCAACCCCTTTTCACCCCCTTCATCATCATCATCATCAGCCTATCTCCATCCACTGCTGGACATAGGCCTCACCCATGGCACGCCACTGAGCTCGATCTTCAGCTCTTTGTTTCCAACCGCTGCCATCCAGCTTGCGTATATCACCGCTCCATCTAGCTGCAGGTCGCCCTACACTACGTTTCACCCCCTTGGGGGATACATTTTCAAAAAACCTTTCTTAGTGCTCCCCTAGGTTATAAAAGGAATCCCTGTGTAAATGCCATGGTCAATTTCAAGTTTCTAACCCTGAATTTGACCATGAAATTTAAGACCCTGCGTTGATGTCAGTCAGCTTCCCCTTTTATATATATATGTAAGATAGATAGATATAACATATATTTTTCTCCATCCAATTTCCCATTGCAAGAACCCTCTAAAATTTAATTTAATGTTACATATTTTCTGATATTGTTTGAAGAGAAAAATTATTGGAAAGTGATATTATGATACTTAAATGTTCAGTAATAAAATCAGTACCATAAAGGTGATATTCAGAAACATGGTTTAAAGAATTGTATAGCTACAAATATCTACCTTGAATTTTAATTTTAATTAACTCAAAAGTAACAGTAAAAAATAATATATAGGATAAATACGGAGTAACAAAATAAAGAACCTATCCTTTATTTATGATCAGCCAAACCTTGGGTACGTCACTCTAATTCTAAAATGCTCCGTATGGACTAAAATCCCGTAATTCACATATTTAATCGTGAAAATGTAATCCTACCTATTTATAAACAAGGATGCTTCAAATAGAACTCAGTAAAGCTAAAATAAACCATTAAAATGATTTGCCATTTACACGTAATGTTGCCAACATAAACTCACCAAATCTGGTCTAAATAGCTTATCATGAACTTTAATATTCCACCCGCGGATAAAGTAACTACGTACGCGCTAAGAATTAAATTTACTTTTCCGTAGCTACGAGCCACTACCAAATTAAATGGCAATTTCTAAGAGAAAACGTGAAGAACATTATTAATACAAATGTTTACTTATTGATTAAAAAAGAAATACTTTAATATAAACTGTGGTAGAATCCTCAAGGGCATAAAAAATATTTATTTAAAAATATAATATTTAGTAGCTTTAATAGTTTTTTCTGGCCCTTTATACCTATCCACGACAGCTGACGTAGGTTCAGTTTATCTCCAGGAATATGAGGAAATAAAACGTCCAATGCTGAAAAGGTACAGCAAGGCTGTAAAGTGAAGCGACGGGAAATAGCCTAAATAGTTTTTGACGTAAAATATGACAAAATGTGTTATTGAAAATATATTATATGATTTTTATCCTAAGGGTGAGGTGTTCGGGAATCATGGTGAGCTTAAACTCAGTAGTTAGTAATAGTTTTATAGGCTGGACAAAACTACTCGTTATACATAAAACAAATATGTGAATACGAATTTATTAGCTTATATTTTGTGTTTTTTTCATCATTTCCAATGAAATTCATAAAAAATCTATGCGTAGTGGACAGTACCTGTAATAGTCATGATTTGATATTGAAGCACTGGTACAAATACTTACAAAATTATAGCATATTTTTGCAATGTTAAATATTCCTTACGTAAAAAGTATCATTCTCTACATACAAAAAAAGTGAAGTCACTTATCCAGAATCGAATAATGAATTGGATTGGAAAGAAATATGGACAGCATTAAAAAGCATCTCGTGATTTTAACGACCACAATTTATACGAGAAATTCTTCAATGACACTCCATTTCAAGACAAAATAACGAACGAGTTCCGAGATTTTTAAACAGCATTCGTTATTTAAACCAAAGAGATTAAATTCCAGAGTTGACAGCTCTGAAAAAATTGCCACCAATTAAGCTTTAACTGGCATAATATAGATTGTCTCTAAGTTGGTACTTTGTCTATGGTCTATAAAATATTCAAGAACTATGACACTCACCTGGTGATACAACTACGACCTCCTTGGTCACATATGCTTAAATACTATTCGGTACGGATTCAGAAAAATTAAATGTTCTATTTTCGAATAGAGTGGGATGTTAGTTTGTAATTGGAAACACATTTCCTTTCCCTGCTCTGAGACGCCTGTGGGTTTATTGGCGGAACACTCAACTGGGTCTTGAGGGTTCTCGACAAACACTCGCCAGTGTCCGGTTGCGTTTGCGTAGTCTGACGCTCGACGTAAGCAATCCAGTGAATGTATGATTGCATAACTTTATATAGTTCGAATAATGCTGAATTTACTGAGTCCTCACTAAAATATTGGTATTTTATGTATGTTTTTATTAATTCGTCGCAGTATTTGGCTCTATGACCCGCGGTATCAAAGAAAACGGGCCTTTCGATCTAAGGAGCCAATAGTTTTACCCCCTTTTTCCATATTCCAATTTTGTTTTGTCGTCCGTCAGACATTTGACAATCTCTGCTTAAATAATTATTCTTTATCTTGAAAAGTTTTCCGAGTATAACTACGTAAAGTCCGTCCAGTTTCTGATATGAAAAGATAAAGTTTTCTACACGACAAAGTTCCGCAGTTACCCTCCCTTTAAACAATGAACAATGTATAGCACATCGTTGCTGGGAAACTCCGCTTTCCCTGTTTTATAATTCAAAAGAAATTTCGAGATTTATATCTAGACTTGGTGGGTGTGTAGGCAGTAGTGTTTCTGATATTTAAGAACATTTGGCTCATTCAGCTTTTCGTATAGTTCGCGTGTTTACCATCCTACTAGTGGTCGCCTAGAGATCGAAATTCGACCGTTATTATTTATTTTGTAAGCTACAACGTTATAAATAAATAAAATAAATATCCCGGGACATTCTTAACACACAGCCATCTGATTCCAAACTAAGCAGGGCTTGTACTATGGAAACCAGATAACTGATATACTACATATACTATATTTCTTTTTCTAAATACAATCATAAATAGGAATTTACCACCAGACACAGAACAAACAGACATGTTCATGCACACAAATGTTTGTCCTGGGTAGGAATCGATATATATTTTTTTTTTCATCGGAGTATAACCTTTAAATATGCGCAAAACGCTTTAAAAGAGATATAAAGTTTTCTCTTCACGTATTAATATAAAGAAATATTAATTATCTATTACCTCAGAATTCAATCATAAATCAATATTCAAGTTCCTCTTATTATTTTGGACCACATTTTATTCAATTAAACACCGCGCATATAGTGACGTTGCGTGATGTTCAATTTTCCATTGCATTGTTTTTTGGCGCACTCGATAAGATAACGATACGCATACGATAGCTATTCGTGTTAGACCACAGGTCAAAGTAACATACTACCACACCAATCTCATCAAACATATCGTTTTAAACACGCAAGCTTACAATACCTTCTAATTTATACGTCATAACAGCTCAATCACACGGTTATAAGCCGAGAAGCAAAATAATGTTGAATAATCCCTGAAAATGTCAACGTCAATCAATGTGAAGCGGTTCGAGAAGAGGGTCATAATTAATAAGGTTCTAAATCAAAGCCCTCGCCCTGTCTACCTTTGTTTAATTTACCTGTCAAAAATAATAAATAACAACAACATTGAAAATGACATTTCAACCATTGGATATTTTTTATTCATGCAAAATCAAGTATTTTTTTTTTATACCACGTGGGCCGACAATCAAGCGGACGGTCCACCTGATGGTAAGTGGTCACCGCCACCTATGGACATTTGCAACACTAGGGGCATCGCCAATGCGTTGTCGACCCTGAGACGTGAAGTTGTTAAGTCTCATGTGCCTGTAATTTCACCGGCCCCCTTACCTTTCTAACCGAAACACAGTAATACAATTGCACTACTGCTTCACGGCGGAAATGGGTAAGGTGGTAGTACTTCCCCGGACGAACTCTGCACTAAGAGCTCTACTACTCTAATTTAAAGTATTTTTTGGCTTAAACAGTATAGATTAGATATAAGATAGATAATAAGATCAACTACTCTGTCGCATTAGGCTTGCCTGTAAAGATAGACATAAGTTTCATGGTTAATAAATAAATAAAGTCAAAAAGCAATGAAAGTGTAAAAATAAAATAAGATTCATGCCTTCATAGGCAAAATACATGGGCAGTCAAAACAAGAATTCGTCCACAAAGTTACCACATTTACTTTAAAAATGTACAAGTACAGTAATATAAATTACTAAAAAGAACCAAAATAAACTATAACACAGAAAATATTATTAATGATTACGTGATTACTTAGAAATAAAAAGAAAAAAGTTGATTAACGTTGTCGTAAAACCTTTTGTTTAATGTATTTAAGTGCAAAGATAAAACCTTTTGCTGATAATAAACCTAGGCTGGCTATGACTAACCACTAAGTATAAAGAAAACTACAACACTAAAATATTGTGCGGTGTACATGTCGATACTGAGTACAAAATTCTTTCCGTCACATCGCAACCACAGTACGATAAGGGCTTAACTCAAAATTTTGCGAAATGGAGTTAAGATCATAAAGAGACTAAACAAAGTACACTGTATCCAATACAAAGTAATCCATAGTCAATTTAATGATAGAATAAGCATACCGATACTTCAGCCTCTTTAACACCGGGACCCACCCTCCGCTCAGTGCAAAAGTGACCCAATCAGAGATGTGCCAAAAGTGATATTTTGAGTTAAGCCCCTATCGTTCTGCGGGTAATCTGTATTATGCATGTGAAAATAGATAATAATAACAATATTTTAGTAATGACTTTATGATCGATGTGCGTAGAAAGTTATTACTCAGAATATATTATAGAATATTACTCAGTCTGTGTCAAAGATGTGTATTATCTTGTAAGTGCAACGAGCAACCTAAAGAAAGCGGTGTTCTTAATTAAAAACATCTGGAAAAGGTTGTTAGTGACACTAACTATAACTGAAAGAGTTAAAAAATATAAAGTCGGGCCAGTTGGCTTGGTGGTTAGAGACCTTGAATGCCACACCGTACCTCGTGGGTTTGATTCCCACCCAGGACAAACATTTGTGTGCAAATATCTATATATGTATGTATTTAAAAAAGTACTTTATGTAATATATCAGTGGTCTGGTTTCCATAGTTCACGCTTGCTTAGTTTAGGGTGGCGGTGTGTAAAGAATGTCCCTTTATTAAAAAAAAAAGAAAAAAAAAGTACAATATAACCTATTCTTAAAATAATAATCATGCAAAACACCAGTTTCGTTCTAAAACATGGTACCGACCATTGAAATGATTTCGTTATTTACGTAGCATGCAGCTACATTATTGCTACACGTTCTACGAATGTGCTATGATACCGCTACGATACTGCAGAACCGGTATTTACTCGCTGTCGACACCAATTGGTGTTTGCATATCAAACACATGCTCAACTATACAGCATGTTGTTTATTTCACAATCATAATTGCTCTTGCTATTTAATGACGTCATTTATTTTTAAAACCAAACGAAAAACTTTTAAATGTCAAATATAATCAGCTTTTAGCAGCCGGCTAAAAGGGTACAGATGCCCAATAGCACAATATAGGGCACGTATTATTATGGAACCATTGACCACAATAATAAGCCTGATCCTTTTGAAAGGGACGTCTTGAACCTTTTAGTTGAGAAAGTAACTTGGAAAGTCAAACCAGATGATAATCTTATTCACACGTTCGGCTGTTGGTAGGTACTATACTATAATCAGCATCTGTTGGTGAAAATATGAATTTATGTGTCTAGAAACTTTGCCTTACAAATCATCATGAAAGAGGTTTAATTTGTCACTAACATTTTTCAGAGAAATAAATTGCTAGCGCTATGAGCTGAGAAATTGTTCTGTGATATATTTTTTAACTTTCTTCCCTCGTAATAAAGTGATTTCGTTGTTTTTAGGCTTTATGTAATTTAATATATTATGTTCAATAGAGTTTGTGTTCTTATTAGAAGTTATTACTTTTATAATTTTCTTTTAAAGGAGAGTGATCTGTTAATTTTGTAAGAATAGCAAATGACTGGGTTAAGAATGATATTTCCCATGGGTTTAATCACTTGATTTGAAGTTAATTTCGAGTAGTAGAGCTCTTAGTGCAGAGTTCGTCCGGGGGAGTACTACCGCCATACCCATTTCTGCCGTGAAGCAGTAATGCACTTGTATTACTGTGTTTCGGTTAGAAAGGTAAGGGGGCCGGTGAAATTACAGGTACATGAGACTTAACAACTTCACGTCTCAGGGCCGACAACGCATTGGCGATGCCCCTAGTGTTGCAAATGTCCATAGGTGGCGGTGACCACTTACCATGAGGTGGACCATCCGCTTGTTTGTCGTGCCATGTGGTATAAAATAATTACTTCTGCGATCTCTGCGTACATTTAACCCCACAATTTTAGAGAAAAGCGTGAATATATTAAAAAACAATAACGTTTGACTTTGAAACAGAATACCAATATTAATTCTGAGTGAGTTACTCGAAACATTCAATGAACCCCACAACTAAACCTATGTTCCAAAACTAAAATGTTAACTAAACATTGAAGAGGGTACATACATGAAGTTTCAAATTATTAATGGCCCTGCCAAATATTTAATTGACTTTCACGCTTTTCCAAACTACGCTGAATAGTTTGAAACTTTAGCACTTTTGCCAAAATGCTTCCGAGAACCAGTCTATGAGCATTTAAGTGTTACCGCTGTTCATCTACACTAATATTATAAAGAGGAAAGATTTGTATTTTTGTAATTAACGAATAAATTTAAAACTTTTTGACCTATTTCAAAAATTCTTTCAGTTTTGTGAAGCTTCACTATCCCCGGGTGACATAGGCCATATCATATTTTCAAAGAATTAGGGATCCTTACTAAAACTCCAATAATGTAACCCAAGGTGTAAAAAAAATCCTTACATTGCGTACGCTGCGAAAACTATTGATGATAAAAAGAACAAAATATTGTTACATTCCTCGGGAACGCGGGTGATACCGGGAACAGCTATTACATATAAAGCGGCACTTTTGAATGTATCGTGGTCGAACGCTATCCTCTGAGATACAGGCTCCTGCCTAGTTCAGCGGTTAAAGTCCATATTTGGTGCTATTATCCGCTGCCGCCACACTAGACTACTTAGAATATAATTATTTATTGTTAATTTTATATAGTTAAGTTCTAAATTTGTAATTCTATTATTGTGTCTGTGGTGAGAAATAAACAATTTTTTTTTTATTACAAGAATAATGCTTAAAACTTAATGTAATATTAATATCTTCAAGGGTAATTATTTGTGATATTTACATTTATGAGGTACAAGGTTGGTTTTTTTATACTATTTATCCGATAATGATAAAAAGTGAGTTCGGCCGTGAAGTTTATTCAAACAAATTAAAATGTCGCTTTGCAAGCAACTCATGCAAACAGTTCGTCATCTATAAAATGTTGGATTTTCCTTTAACTAAAGGTACCTAAGTCAAATATCAATGAAAGTCTAAAAATTTAATCATTTTCATGCATTTATAGTATGTACTATTAATATCTTGCAAACTTCAACGTTAATTATTATTTGTAATAACTAATAAATATAATAAAATTTATTCGGAATCGAGGTTTTAGTCATGTTTTATTATAAAAAATTATATTAGGAAAGTTTTGAAAGAAAAATTGCAAGGTATTGCAAGGTAGTTCATTATATTAAAGATAAAAATGTATGGAAATTATTCCTCTAATTTTCTTGTTTAAGTTGTAAGTACCTAATTATTGTTATTTTCTATTTTGTAGTCTTTTTATTTCTCTTTTTTTCTTTTGTTTTTGAATGTTACCTATAATAAGTATTTTGTAATTGTTAAATATAAAATTATTTAAAATTGAAATTATACAATAGCCAAAAAGTCAGAATAGATAAAATTTATATAAAATATTTTTTAATAAAAAAGAAAAAGAATGTAACCTTGCTGAGTTTCTTGCCGGCTCTTCTCAGTTGAAGGCTGACTTCCGAACCGGTTGTAGCTTCATTCACTTTTCGTACCCAACACAAATATATTTATAACTAGCTTTATAAATTTTAATTAAGGTTTTTTGTCGTGTGACGATTTTGATAAAATAAATACCATACATTCCAGTTTCCTCTGAAAGTCCCTTTACAATTCGTTTTGTAAATATCAGAGATAGGCGTGTTCAAATAGACAAACAGAAAGACAGAGTTCTAAATAATTGTCTTATTGATTTCTGTAAGTTATACTTACTACATCAACCGCAGTAAATTTTTCATTTTCTTAGCTTCTACGATTTTGTTATATTATAGACTAGCGAGCCGCCCCGGCTTCGCTCAGGTGCAATGTAGATATTAATACATATAAACCTTCCTCTTCAATCACTCTATCTATTAAAAAAAACCGCATCATAATCCGTTGCGTAGTTTTAAAGATTTAAGCATACATCGGGATATAGGGAAAGAGAAAGCGCCTTTGTTTTATACTATGTAGTGATTATCAGTAATGAAAATATTCTATGTGGTTTTCTAGAATTTGCATAGTTGTAAACGTATATGTGCCTGTATAAACGGCAGCGTAGTGTGGGTTTGGATACCTTACAGCGTGATTCCGTGAGGTAATTGACACTACCAAGACTATGGATCAGCCCGACCTATAAGCTCTGTCTCTCTCGTTCATAACGCAATCTCGCGAGAAATCCGCTCTGCAAAGCCTCGATGCACCGGTTTGCCGACGAGATTTGTATTAATGCAGGGGCTGATTGCCACACCACATGTTGTGGGATCGATAACACTTAGAACAAACATTCGAGTGTATGAACTGATTGTTTTGATTCTAGTTACGTTATACCATACCAAATACCTGGTTTCCATAGAATAACACTTTGGAATGGAATAGCAAGTGAAGGTAGATAATAAAATATCTAGGTTAATAATATTATTTATAACGAGCTGTCTCCCGTTATTTTACCCGCGTTCCCGAGGATATCACATTTTCCCGGGATAAAAAGTAACCTTAATGTTATTCCAGGATATGTTCTATCTATGTGCCAAGTTTCAACCATATCCGTTTAGTAGTTTTTGCGTGAAAGAGTAACAAACATACTTACATACAAATCTTTCCACTTTATAATAATATTAGGTTGGGGAAAAAGTTCCTTCGCATTTTTTAAGAAAATTCAAAACATTTTTAATATAGTTTATTTACATTTAACTAAAGTATGTAGGTACCATTTTGTTCGATAACTTTTTGCCATCTTGTAGGTAGGGACATGATCCCATTGCTATAGAAATTTTGAGACTTCTGATCAAAATACTGCGACAAGTGGCTTTGACAGTAGAATAGAATGTCTCGTCCTCTCGTGATGTTAACCTGACACTGCCTAAAGAATTCTGAAGAGATCGAAACAGGTGGAAATCTGAAGGTGGCAGGTCAGGACTATACGGCGGATGCATTAATACCTCCCAGCCAAACTCTCTTAATTTTTGCTGAGTGGCAAAAGATGTATGAGGTCTAGCGTTATCATGATGAAAAACCACACCCCTTCTGTTGATTAATTCCGGCCGCTTTCTCTCAACTTCTTGCTTTAATCACATCAGTTGTTCGCAATAGAGTTCAGAATCGATGGTCCTGCCTGGTGGTAATAGCTCATAATGAATAATGCCCTTCCAATCCCACCACACACACACAGCATCACCTTGTTGCGAGTTAACCCGGGTTTCGCCACAGTCTGTGAAGCCTGACCGGCTATTGACCACGACCTTTTTCGCACGTTCTTGTCGTACGTGATCCACTTTTCATCACCAGTTATCAGCTTCTTCAAAAATGGTTCGGTTTCATGACGTCGTAATAAAGAATCACAAACGAGTACACGGTTCATTAGGTTTCTTTCAGTGAGCTCGTGAGGTGCCCAAATATCTAGCTTTTTTGTGTACCCAGTTTTTTTCAAATGCGCCAAAACTGTTTTCTGGTCAATTCCCAGTTCTTCAGCTACGTCGTAACTACTGATATGCCGATCTTGCTCCTCTTTTTCAAAAATGGCATCCATTTTATCCGTAATGGGGCGACCAGAGCGACGTGCATCTTTGACATCAAAATTTCCGGATTGAAAACGCTTAAACCAAATTTGTGCTACTCTCACAGATACTGCACTAGGTCCATAAACATCGCAATTTTTTTTCGCGGCTTGCGTTGCATTTTTACCTTTTTTGTAGTAAAATGAATCGAATTTCTTCATTAGATTCACTCATCTTGGCGGTACGAAAAACAAATGCAAATCACACATTTTCCTAATTTGAATTTGGAATTATGTTCTTTAAAATTTAAACTTTCAATGATACCAAAACCAGCCAGATACAAATAGTATTGCCAAAGAGATTTTATTACAAGTTCATACATACTATAATGCGAAAAGACTTTTTCCCCAACCTAATATATTATAATATGGTATTCAATATAGCAAATCGTGAGTCTTAGATAAAAAAAATATTAATATTCTTGCAAAAAAAGACACGGTATTTTTGGGCCTTAAATCATAATGAAGATGGACCGTAAAGAAATTAAAACAAATTAATAATATTTAATCAAAAAAGGCGCTTAAGGATTCGGTTCGGAAGGTTGATTTTTCTGAGAAGAGACAATTTACCCAGCAAGTATAAATATTCAATAACATAAATTTATAGCACTTCATTCGCTAATAGAAAACACTACTAAATATTCTCAAATGTTCCACAAAAACTCACAAAACATCTTTATAAAACAAGTATCAAAACTGACAAGTAAAAACAGAAAGAGACAATGAATTCTCTCATCTTGCAGACTACTAAAGACTGTTTGTACCGACTACAATAATCACCTGTTTTCTTGCGCCGGCTCTATAAGGCATATGTCTCACCAATGCTCAGAGATACGTTTGGAGAGGAAAATTGTGGCCCATATTTTAAATATCATTGTTTAATTCCTTATCCTACTAATATTATAAATGCGAATGTTTGTATGTATGGATGTTTGCTACTCTTTCACGGAAAAGCTACCGGATAAATTTGGATGAACCTTGGGACATAGATAGAGAATATCCTGGAATAACATATATGCTACTTTTTATCCCGGGAACGCGGGTAAAACCGCAGGGGACAGCTATTGTCAAAAAAATTACGAGAGATACTAAAACGATACTACTTAAGGATGAGTTAATAAAATAAATACAAAATCTAAATAATTTACTACAATAAGACAATTTTACCGTCAGGTTGAAAATTAAAAATATCTTAAAACAAATACCGCTCAACCAAAAGTAAAGAATATAACGACAAAACAACAAATTAATTTAATTATAAAGTAAGTCAAAGTACGAGTCTCTCTCAGAAAGGTTTGACACAATTTCTTTTTTTTTTCTTTAAATAAGCTTGACTGCGATCCCACCTGATGGTAAGCAGTGATGCAATCTTAGATGTTGAGGCGCACTAGTTTATTAAGAGCCTATTCACTCTAGCCTTGAAGACACCCAAATTATAGTTGCAATTATATTTCTGTCCCTCATTTGTCCTTGTAAGTAAACTAACACATTTGAACGTCTGTACGTCGCCAGTCCTTCGTTACTCCTTCGATCTTTCATAGCTTACTTATTAATAGGTAAGACATATGCCTTATATAGCATATGATCGTGTGTACGCACATGTGTATATATACACTCATTCCGCTAGACGTCGGATATTGCAACTTTGATATTCTCAGCGTATAATAACACCTCTGCAACATTTTACTGTAACATAATCTAGTATTTTAGATGCTAACTTCTAAGGAGCTTTGAAATAATATTTATAGAGATGAATCTTCTTGGTGTAGAAAATATTTATTTAACAAAATCCACAGATCTTAAATCTATTAAAAAAGTGTGTCGGAATATGGGGCCGAATCATAGGTAGAATCGTCACCGTCAGACATTATATGGGCGTAGATACGTTTCTTTGAGAAAATAAAAAGTCGTAGGTAGGTTAACTTGCTTAGGTACTTTAATACTATCACACTAAACACAACGAAACGTGAGACAGTTCCTAGACTAGTAGTCCGCGCGGCGGCCAGCAGAGAAGTGCGTGATGGGATTGTCGAACGTCTTCGTTATCTCGGCTCGCGCGAACACAAATCCAGATTCTGTCAAAGCGCTGACGTCATAACGCTTTCGCCTCGTTGTCAAATCAACCCCCGTACTAATGGCGCTTCCGACATATATATATAATATTAGTCCTTACAACTGATAACGAATTTATTTTATATTAGGTACATTTTAAACAGCCTACAGAGAGCAGACAAACAAAGAAAAGTTCACAGTTAAAAGTTAAAGTAAGTATTAAAACTCTAAATAAAAATGAATTTATACAAATTAGAAAGATCAAACATATTCCGGTCAAATTAGACTTAAAAATAGTAGTGAAAGTCAAAAAGTCAAATATGTTTGGAGTTTCCATAGTTCAAGATGTTTTTTTTTTTTATTTATTTATCCAAATTACAGCACCATTACAGCCTATAATAGGTACTAATTCGATGCTATAACTAAAGTACATTAACATTATACATTTTTAAGAAACATTATAAACAACACAGAATTAAAATTAAAAAAAAAATAGTACATTCACAACATATACGAGTGTCACAATGATACATCATTTTCAAAGCATTTGTAGCATACAAGCTTCAGTGAATTTCGACTATCTGTTGATCTCTCTGATGTTATCTAATAAGTTAAAGATCCTTTTTTTAAAACAAGTTGTTTGACCTTTTCATTAGGTACCCATGATATATACTTATATAGATAGTTAGATACATATGAATGAATAAATGACCATATTACTAGTATTATAATTGCGATAATTTGTATGTATGGATGTTTGTTACTCTTTCACGCAAAAACTACCGGACAGATTTGGGTGAAACTTGGCACATAGATAGAGCATAACGTGGAATAACATATAATTTTTTTATCCCAGGAAAATGTGACATCCCTCGGTAACGCCGGTAAAACCGCGGGAACAGCTAGTCTTGTCTAGTAATGGAATTAAAACAACTGAGTGTGCAAATTCACTCGGTCGGATAAGAGCCTTGCACGCGAATTATGTAACTCTCTCAGATTCAATTCAGAAGCCTATTCCATTAGAGATTGATGGTTCAACATACGAGCAGTGTGGGACAACAGTCGTACCGCCGTCCATGTAATACAAATTTGACTGCGTAGACGATTACGAGAGCGTTACACAATCGTCCTGGTGATCTAAAATTTATATTTAATATATTTTAATCGACAGGCCAGTTGGCTTGGTGGTTAACGCTCTGACTGCCAAACCGAAGGTCGCGGGTTCGATTCCCACCCAGGACAAACATTTTGTGTGCATGAACATGCCTGTTTGTTCTGTGTCTGGGTGTAAATATCTATATAAGTATGTATTTAGAAAAAAAAAGTAGTATATGAAGTATATTAGTTATCTGGTTTCCATAGTACAAGCTCTGCTTAGTTTGGGACCAAATGGCCGTGTGTAAAGAATGTCCCGGGATATTTATTTATTTGTAAGAGTTGTCCCAAACTTACTAACAGGTGAAGTTAAAACTTGTAAGCATTATTAGGAGTAATAATAGAGTAATAGTTTTTCTTTATTCCAATTTATATCCAATTTATAAATACTATTTAGATAATAGTTTCATAAATTATAAATACGCGAGCTTAATGCCGATACAAAGCATAATTAATTTATAATAACCCGTCTTCCACAAGTTGATGCAAAGTAAAAACGTTTTAAAACTTTTAATGAGTTCTCAGAAATTGTTTGCCACAAGATGAAGAGAATAATAGAAGGACCACCAGCGTGTACGTCGCACGAGAACTTTTGTTTGAGTCGAGACATGAATCTTCGAATTCAATGTTTTAAATTACATCATAAAACCTTGGACATTTTCTGTACACACGGCCATCTGATCCCAAACTAAGCTAATATAGCTTGCTCTATGAAAACTCAGATAATAATAAATATCCTAGGTCATTATTCTACACACGGGTATCTGATCCCAAACTAAGCACTATGGAAACTAGATAGCTGATATATTACATATACAACCTTTTTTTTAAATCCATACTTATATAGATATATAGACACAGAACAAATAGTTCACACACACAAATATTTAATTTGAATGGGAGTGGTGGCAGTCAGCGTCACCACCAAGCCAACTGGCCAGTCATGCATGATAGTTGGTATCACACTCACACCGAAAAACACACACACACCCATCCTCATTCACACACATTAATACACACTTATGCCCATTGACAAACTGTAATTAAAAGTAATGGGGGCCAGGGGCTCTATAATACAGGCTAAGTTTGGACCAGATCTCGCACAAATTGCAAATGTTTCCCTATTTCCATGTCTACTGTACATTGTCATAGGCATATAATTTCTAAATATAAATAAAAGTACCTGGATGCCCGAGCTTTGCTCGGTATATTTTTTTTTTTTTTTTGGTAAAGTTGATTATTGGCTTAGTGTTGCTTAACAACGCCATCTACTGGAGTAGCTTTAATGTTGTTGTGTCGTTAAAACAATTAATGTCAGGAAGTCATTTTTTTCAGGCTATGTTTAAGTCAATTATCGATAAAGTTGATCATTGAAAACACAGATAAAACGACATTTTCTGTAAATGAATCTAGCTAGATCGATTCATCGCCCCCGAAAACCCCTTTCAAATTTCATGAAAACCGTTGGAGCCGTTTCTGTGATCCTAATTATATATATATATATATATATACTAGCTGCCCGGACAGACGTTGTCCTGTCAAAATAAGCCCATACAAAAATGCAGGGTTTCGATCGCAGCGCCACCTACCGGGTTCAATTGTAAATCTAAACCATTCTCGAATCTCCACGAACACACACAAAAAATTTCATCAAAATCGGTCCAGTCGTTTAGGAGGAGTTCAGTCACATACACACGCACACAAGAAATATATATATTAAGATATATTGCTCGTTTAAAGGTATTAGATAGATAGATTAGATTATTCATTATTCATTCTTTATAATAATATTGGTTTTCTGGCTCTGGTCTCACCCACCTTCCCAAGATCAAAATAGCCTATATATTATTCTACCCTCTCTATTCCCGTAAAATCAAATCGATCCCCTGCTTCGTTGCAAACATACAAACATTTTCTTATTGAAACCCACACATAAACTCACTAATAGATTATTACAAAACTAACACAGGATATTCTGTTACCTTTAGTAACATTAGAAGCTCAACAATGACATATTATGATATAGACATGTCATTCACCAACATCATGGCTCTCAAAAACAGCGTACATACTACTCATACGCGCGAAGAAAGGGAAAGAAAATAAATGCCACCTTACAGTTTACCTTTCGTTAGAGAGATGTTATAGAGTTAGGGTAGAGCGGTAGAGAACTATACATTGTTGGTTATGTAAAGATCGAGCTAACTAAATGGAATTCAGTCAATTACCTACATATTATGTTGCCATTTTTGAGAGCCGACAACGTATCTTTAGTTCATATTTCATTGAAGCTCAAGGAAGAAATTAAGCAACATAATAACTTCGTGAAACATAAGGTTTTCAATGTAGATGTCTCGGGCATTATGGGATGGAAACTTTACGGCTCAAGACACGCCGCGCTGTCTTTACTTCTCTTACACGACAATGTTGCAATACTTTGCGCTATATTGTAGCTTTTTATTTTGCTTTTTTTTTTTAAGGTGTTATCCGCAGATTGTTCTTACACCCTTACTCGAATATCAAGTAGACTACGTTTGCGGGATTATTGTGAGACTTATGGTAAACAAAAATGCACCTTATTTAGACGTCTTTGCATTTATTTTTAACCGACTTCAAAAAAGGAGGAGGTTCTCAATTCGTCTGTATTTTTTTTATGTTTGTTACCTCATAACTCTGAACTGGGCGAAGCGATTTTAATGATTCTTTTTTTATTTGAAAGCTCGTGCTTCCCGAATGGTCCCATTTGGTCCAGTTCTGACAATGGAAAAACTGAGAAAACCATATAAGTCTAAAATTACCATTAAGTATGTGTGCAACAAATGAACGAGTAACCCAATATCTCGCCAACCGATTTCGATTTATTCATTTATTTATAAAAGGGTAGACTTCACAGATGGTCCCATGATAATCACAACAAGACCTGATGGTGGAATCCTGAGAAAATTTAGGAAAATCCTTAAATGTAACAAAACGTTAGGCAAACATAATGTAGACAGAAAAAAATTGTGTACTTCAGTTTCACTAAAAATCAAAAAATAAACAAAAAATTTAACAAAATAAAAACCGACTTCACAAAAAGAAACTATTCCAAAACAAACTAATAAGCACTAAAAAGAAAAAAATAATTGCATTATTAGACTTCTTAAAAGTCAATCAAATTATTACGATAATATAATTACAATTATTGTTGTTTTTGGAAGCGGTGTCAGCCCAGGAAACACTACAATATATCTAGCAATAATAATACGAGAATACTTTAATAATTAAACACATTTAACAGTTCCCCTCCCGCCGCGGCGCCGCTCGCGTCTCTCGCCTATAACTATGTATGTAGTTACAAGCTTACGTTGGCTGAAACAATAACAATAGTTGTAATTATATTATCGTAATAATTTGATTGACTTTTAAGAAGTCTAATAATGCAATTTTTTTTTTCTTTTTAGTGTTTATTAGTTGGTTTTGGAATAGTTCCTTTTTTTACACTACCTCTATCTTGCGTCTACACATCCACACCAGCACCAGCAGGACGATTGTGTGATGCGCTCATAATCGTCATTGCAGTAAATTGTGTATTACTTTTTTGGCGCTACGATAGTTATCCGACACGACTCGCGCGCTGGACTAGCAATCTATCATGAAATCGGCTTCAACATTGATTTTTTGAAGTGAAAACTTCTTTAGCGGTGTTGAGCATTTTTCTTGGGATGGGTATAAAATGTTAAACTCGCGTCAGGACACGTGACCTGATCGAAAATTCGTATGCCGGTAAAATTGCACAACGTTCTCAAGTTTTCACTTGTGCCGGCACTCTCGGAGTACAACCCGTTGCTTTTATACGTTTTTTTTATACCACATGGGCCAACTAACAAGCAAACGGTCCACCTGATGGGAAGTGTTCACCGCCGCCTATTGACATTTGCGACACCAGGGGCATCGCCAATGCGTTGTCGACCCTGAGACGTGAAGTTGGTAAGTCTCATGTGCCTGTAATTTCACCGGCCCCATTACCTTTCTAACCGAAACACAGTAATACAAGTGCACTACTACTTCACGGCGGAAAAGAGTAAGGTGGTAGTACTTCCCCGGAAGAACTCTGCACTTAGACCTCTACTACTCAGAAAATCACATAGAGTTATACAATTCAGGTGCAAGTATAGTCACATTGTCAGACAGAATGGTTATTTTTAACTTTTGACAGCTAATATAAAGAGACAATTAATTTCTCGAAATTTCATTCTTTCCTTGAAATGTAACTCACGAACTAAAGTTAAGAAATTGAACTGGACGAAAGACTTCACCTACTTAAAAGACTAAAGTATAAATTACTTTTCAAACAAATTAGTACGGACGACTTATTTCTTTAACAATAAGTTGACTCATTCAAGGGAACTTTGAGATTTTTTGTAATATTTAGGCTTTTAAAGTAATCGGTTTGTTGAATTCCTTCAATCTCTTCATTAGCTTTGTCACAAAGCCTTTGTGCGAACCGTCATCGTCAGTAAGCAAATATACTTTTGGAAATATCTTTCATTCAGTTTTGTTTCCTTACTTACTGAATAGAAAGATTTGCATTGTAAGTTTTGTACTTTATGCATAGATATGCTCAGCAACAGAAGTAGTTAAGAGAACGAACTTTACAACACTCCAGTAAAAAAAAAATATTTGTCTTAATAGTCAAACCTTGGCCTGTGCTCTTCAATCGCGCGGATATGCAACGAGTACAATATGCCTAACGGTAGTGATGCAAATGAGTTTGACATATTTCACGACTCCTTGTCTTGCTTTAGGCGAAAGGTTCTGAAATCCTTTGCACAAAGCGTTGATTCGTTTTTAATTCACAAATTATTGTTTTCTTGTATTTATGTATCGCTTCGTTAACTTTCATTAACATTAAAATAACTGCCAAAATATATTTTTGAATGTCAAAATTGTAAGTGTTGTACTACCCTATTATAGGAATATACATCAGATTCAAGTCATTGTGTGCCTATCTTCTAGCCGACTTATAAGTTTTAATGTGATACTATTGGTGTGTCCATGAATAAATAAAATAAAAAAAATTAAACGTAATAGTGACAGTTTTCATAGACACATAAACATAAAAGTAAATTACTTTATTTTTCCTTATAGACAGTTTTGTATCATAGGTTTTTTGTGAACTTAGTTCTGTTGCTTATGCTCCTAACTGTACCTTACAAAAAAATATTTACAAGTTTTTTTTTTTTTATTTTGTCAATAGACCGAATCAAATAGGCCATCCAAGTTCTCACCGCCGCCCTTGAACATTTGGGACACCGTCAATCAAATGAATAAAACAATTTATTAATTTGTTTCTCCGTTTCGTATTGTAAATGATTTGTTTAATCTTCGTATTCAAATTCAATCTTGATACAATCTCATACGAGACATTCGATATTCGAATGACAATAGTCTCTGGATCTCTGGCACATAACAATACTGGAATTCCAATTTCAAATTGGATACAAAAGGACGATTCCAATATACATAGGTCTGGGTTTCGATTCTGTAAGGAAAATGACACTAGCTCAAGGATGTTTCGTTGCGGCCTCTAAGCTCTGTCTCTGTCGCTAACTATGTAATCGCGTGGGAGGTGAGCTCTTCGAGGCCTCCATGTGCCGGCTCGCCGACGAAGCCTATATTAGCTGAATAAAGAGGTTGATAAAGTATTTTGTAATTGTCACTTATACATGTATTTTTATTTCACTATAGAATTCACACCGACGTTCTACTGACGTTATTTTATGTACCAAAGTTACCCTTATATAAAAATAAGGGTTTTATGATAGAACAAATATTTTGCTAACAATTTTCGCTTTATTTTGCCTACTCTGCATTCTCGACAATAAACCTATTTGGCAGTCGGTAGCTTGACAATGAACAATAACCAAGTAATTGCATCAAACATCACAATCCAATATAAAAGTTAGTGAAAATATTTGACATAAATACAGGTGTCGAAAAATAACTACTGAATGAAACGAGAAGATTAAAGTTTGGTGTCGCGCGAGGCAACCTATTGGAAAACAAAGCCCGGTTAAGCTGGTCCAACGGACGATGGAACAACGGGTAACATTGCCCGCTTTCCCACTCGGCCGGGTAATCTTCTACCGTTGTTTGCAGATTGTTTTTATTCATAACTTTCTACTTCCACGTTTCAAATTCTCATTTTAAAAGCATGGATTTCTTTCGATGATTTTGTAATTTTATTTTCCAATTCAAGTTGAATTAAGGTTACATGAATAACTCTGATATATCTAATAAAAAAACGAGTTGTAATAAATATACAAAAGTGCGTATTGTAAAACTTGTTTTCGTGTTAAGTAATAAAGAAATGGTAAAACAAATAAAAACACCAGTTACCCACTTTCTTAAAACAAATAAAAAACTAAGTTACGTGATGAAACTTGATCTAGTAGACATCGTACAAGTTAGAAGTTAGTTGTAAGTCTCCTTTCAACTCAACAAAGAGCAAATACCTAAAACTATAATAGTAATACATAGTTATTCAAACGATATAAAAAATCCTTGCTTGGATAAAAGTTACATTGGTATGTAGCAATGTTTAACTAAAATCGTACCAGGGTTCGAATCCCATCTAGCACAAACACGCCCGAGGTCTTCGAGAGCGTACCTCTCACGTGATTGTTAAGTTAGCGATAGAGACAGAGCATGGAAACCGCGACGAAATATCCTCGAACTAGTGTATTTCTACATAATAGAATGACACCGCAGGTCATCGGCCCATCTGGTGAGAGGTTGTCCCACTTAGCACTTTCCTGTACGTGGTTGCCACTCGAGAACATTTCTTCTTCATCGGTTATAAAAACAAAAAAAATAAAGAATATCCTTAAATATTAATTTAGGCATTATTAAGGGCCAACTATTTAGTTTTACCACTTTCAACCCAAAATAGACTGTTAGATTAGTTTGTTTTTTTTCATGGCCTACATTAATAATAAGCTGTTAATCTCTCAATCTAACTATAAAATCACTCTATAAAATGGTTATTTTGGTTGTATAGTAGCTACTTAAACAAATGTTAGGTATTTAGCCTTTGTCTTATCTCAATTTTGGTATATGACTATCCGTTTGTAAGATCTTATCGTTTATCGTTATAGCTGAGGTGAAAAATGTTATTTACATTTTATCACCGAAATAAATCATCCATTACATTTTTTACTTATTTGGAACTGAATGATTGGTAGGATAGGAATGTTTTATTTGGGGAGGCAGTAAGTTTGATGGTTAGAGGCCCTGACATTAGTCGTCGGTTCGATTCTCACACAGGACAAACATTTGTGTGAATGAAAATATATGTATGAAAAAATGGGTTCAGGCCGTCGGTAAAGAATGCCCCAGGGTATTTATTTTACGTTATTTATTTCATCATCATCATCAAATTCAAATTCAAATTCAAATTCAAAACCATTTATTCAGTTTAGGCCTTCGGAGGGCACTTATGAAGGTCAAATTTAAAGTTACTGAAGCTACAACCGGTTCGGAAGTCATCCTTCAACTGAGAAGAACCGGCAAGAAACTCAGCAAGGTTACATTCTTTTTTATTTGTTATATAAATTTTTATCTATTCTGACTTTTTGGCTATTTTATAATTTCAATTTTACATAATTTTATATTTAACAATTACAAAATACTTATTATAGGTAACATTAATAAAAACAAAACAAAAAAAAAAAATATGACGAGACTACAAAATAGAAAATAACAATAATTAGGTACTTACAACTTAAACAAGAGATTTAGAGGTGCACTGTGCAGAGAGCAGCTATTTCCATACATTTTTATCTTCAATATAATGAACTACCTTGTAATACGCTTTTTCTTTCAAAACTTTCCTAATATAATTTTTAAATTTATGATCAGACATTTTGGTTACTGAAAGCGGTATCTTATTATAAAATCGAACACAATTACCAAGAAATGACTTGTTAACTTTAGTTAGTCTAAAGTATGGAACAACTAACTTCTCCCTTTGTCTTGTATTTATACTATGAATATCTAATTTTGACTCAAACATTCCTATGTTTCTACGTATAAACATTATATTTTCATAAATATATAGTGAAGGTAATGTCATTATATTTATTTCCCTAAATAAATCTCTTAATGATTCACGGGGACCCATACTGTAAATTGCACGAATTGCTCTTTTTTGTATAATAAATATTGATTCTATATCCGCTGCTGCTCCCCAAAACAAAATACCATAGGACAAGAGGCTATGAAAATATGCAAAATAAACTAATTTGGCCGTCTCAACATTCGTCAATTGTTTAATTTTCCTAACAGCAAAAGCAGCCGAACTTAACTTAGCAGCTAGAGTATCAACCTGAGGTCCCCACTGCAATTTATTGTCTAATGTAAGACCCAAAAATACCGTTTTATTTACAAGATCAATATGGCTCCCATCTATTATTATTTGGCTATCTACTTGTGCTACATTTGGTAAAGAAAACCTTAAGCATTTAGTTTTCTTTGAATTTAGTAATAGATTATTTGTAGCAAACCACCCACAGACAATTGACATAGTATGATTAACTTTAGTTAGATCTTTGTCTTTTCTATCAACTTTAAAAATTAATGATGTATCATCAGCAAACAAGACAATATCTGTGAGGTCATTTACAACATATGGCAAATCATTTATATATACTAAAAACAAAAATGGACCTAAAATTGAACCCTGGGGTACCCCCATTTCGACTAAAGAGCCCTTGGATGTTGTGCCGGTAATCCCTACCTTTTGCTGGCGATTTGATAAATAAGATAAAACAAGATCATGAGCAGTTCCACGAATTCCGTAGAAGTCAAGTTTTAGTAGTAGCGTACGGTGGTCAACGCAATCGAATGCCTTGGACAGATCACAAAAAATGCCAATCGCATCCTGTGAATCCTCCCATGCGCCATAAATGTGCCTCAGCAATGTTGCTGCCGCATCGGATGTAGATCTTCCCTTCGTGAAACCGAACTGATGACCATGCAATACCTTATGCTTAGTAAAGTGACTTGACATTTGATTAAGCAGCAATTTTTCAAAGATTTTACTAAGTGCTGGCAGAACGGAAACTGGTCTGTAATCAGATGGATTCTCCCTACAACCGGACTTGAAAATAGGTACTATTTTACTATATTTCATTAAATCAGGAAAACAACCCTGGTCAATGCATTCATTAAAAATATTTGACAAAACAGGTGCAATCACTGTTATTATTGATTTTACGATTGTTACTGATAAGCCCCATAAATCTTCAGTACTTTTCATATTGAGAGAATTAAAAGTTATTATGATATCGCTAGCATTAATATGGTCAAATTTAAAACTTGGAAATGTATTATGAATATGCTGCTTGAGTAAAGATTCCGCTGCTATAGGACATGATTTAAGGCTTTTAGTAGTTTTACCAGGTATACTCGTGAAGAAGTTTTCAAAAGCACAGGCTACATCTAAATTATTTGTTAGAATTTTTTCATTAATTTTAAGAGTTACCTGTTCATTATTATTTCTAATTTTACCAGTTTCCGTATTAATAACATTCCAGACTGTCTTTATTTTGTTATTAGCATTACCTATTTTATTACATATAAAGTAAGATTTAGCTTGATTACACACTAACTTGAAAGTCTTTGAAAATTTTCTAACATATTTATGAAATTCTTCGTTCTGAGTTAGAGATTTTAAATGATAAAGTTCATACAACCTATCCCTGCTCTTACGAATACCTTTTGTAGCCCAGTCACTAAATCCCATTTTACTATTTACCTTCACTATTTTAGTAGGACAGGCTCTATTAAAATTATCGCAAATCCCAGACAATAAACCTTTATACAAGACATTGGGCTCATCACTATGATATATTGTATTACAGAGTTTCAGCTCTAAATTATTCTTAAAGGTGTCTAATCTTGCCTTAGTAGTAGGTCTAATTACTTTCGTTACTTTAAATACTTGTCTTTTAAATGGCAATTCTATTAATTGAGCCTTATGATCCGAGCGAACACCACTAATAATCGATTTCCCTAGTATACTACTATTAGTTAATATATTATCAATACAAGTAGCCGAAGTGGCTGTAGATCTTGTTGACTCACTAAACAATAAATCTAAGTTGAACGATTTGAATAAGGCAACAAAATTCCGACTTTCAGATGAATTACTAAGAGTATCTACATTAAAGTCGGCACATACAACTATTGACTTGTTAGAATTATTAAATAACTTACGAAGAATCTCTTCCATTATAGACGTAAACAATAAAAAATTTGATGCCGGTGGCCTATAAACACAAACAATAATATAGTTCTGCAACTCTGCACAAGACACCTCACAAACACGCTCAACAGAGAGGCTACAAATATCTTTACGATCCTTGAATTTAATATTATTATTTATAAGAATTATTGTGCCGCCACCTTCTGCAGATAATCTATTGAATATATATATATCTACATCATCAGCCTATCTCCGTCCACTGCTAGACATAGGCCTCACCTATGGCACTCCACTGAGCTCGATCTGCAGCTCTTTGTTTCCAACCGCTGCCAGCCAGTTATTTATTTATATTACATTTATTTAAAGTTGACGATAAAATTTGTATATTTTTCAATAGGTACCACTTACAGACAAGTTTATGTTCAATTAATTTCACGGCTCAGCTCTTTTCATAAACTCATTTTCAAATTCCCTTACCGCCAAAAGACTTTCAATTTATTTGACTAAGGAACTGATTAAAGAGTTACCAGACCGCGTCCTCACAAGTCTACCCCTTGAGAATTCCAGTTTAGAAAATAATTAAATACCCTAAGGGTTGGGGATTTTATCAACATTTTTATATCGGCGCGTAATAATAAGTTGGGGCATTCAGTTTTATGATAGCAAGCAAATTACAACAGTCGATCGAGGTGCACGGAAAACGGTAATCAAACTGCCGCCGCCGCTCCGTCCTAGACCCACAGGTGCAGTTCATAAGCGAATTCTTCTATAGTTCGCCCCAATTCCGCTTTTTCAACCTGTGCCGTTAGGTGCCCTGTGCATTAACATCTTTGGTGGAACCGCAATCGCTGTATGGCGAATAAAACAGGTTGTACTCAGATACGGTTATCACCATTTATTATAGTTTGTACAATTGATATACTCGTATATGTAAGTATACCATGAAGTTGTATCGATTTTCAATAATAACCGTTGATAGCAGTCGTTGTACGGTGTTCTGACAGTTAAAGATTTTAAGTGGTGTTGCCAATATATTCTCCCCGTGACGCCACACATCTATCGCAAGCGTATCGTCATCGTATCGAGTGCATCAAAAACAAATGCAATGGGAAATTGAACACCGCGCAACGTCACGGTGGGCGCGGTGTTCAATATTCTATACAAATCAGCTTTTTGGCGCACTCGATACTATAACGCTACGCTCGCGATAGATGTTGTGCTTAGGCCTCTGTTCTGTTGTCAATGTAACATGTTAAAATACAAAGTTACTGTAAGTAGGTTAGGCTATTTAGGATATTTATTTATAATTGTATGTATAAATACAAATATCCTGGGACATTATTTACACACGGCCATCTGATCAAACTAAGCAGATTTGTAATTTGGAACCATATAACTGATATATAACATATACTACTTTGTACTATTTTTTGTAATTACATATTTATATAGATATTCACACCCGTTAATTATGTATATTTTGTTGACTCGAATTATTTTCTATACCGTGATGCTTTTGTTTAATATTCATACATACTTAAAAAAATGTGGGACATTCTTTACACACTGCCATCTGATCCGATTTTTTACTAAATACATACTTAACTCTTTACACCCAGATACAGAGCAAATAACATGTTCCAGCACACAAATATTTATCCATAGGGAATAGCATCCACGACCTGCGACTTGGCGGTCAGGGAACCACCAAGCCAACTGGCCATATTTATGTCTATTCCCAATAATATTTAACATAACTAAGTATTGATGCTCTGGCCTATAACTCTATAGTGGATAAGAAGTTAGTTACAAAGCTGTACTTTGAAGTAATACAAAGTACTTATATTGCTAACAAATAAGCCCCTTACGTTCTGATGCGATTTGATGATAGATTGATGGTTTGTCGCGCGAGCACTGTGGGACAATTGTCGTAGAGCCGTCAATGTAATTCAAAATTGACTGTAACAACGATTCCGAGAGCAATATACAATCGCACTGCTAACCTACGTACAGTAGTATGAGTAAGGAGTCGTCATACAATAATAATATTGCACTCAATTATATGCAATAAGTTCAATAAGTTTTGTCGTTCGATAAGAGAGGGCGTTGACACTAGCCGATTTTTTTTTGTTTTGTTAGTACACTCTTCATATGAACGTATGTGAAGTTTCATTTGAATCTGTCAATTCATTCTTTGTTTACAAGCCATTTAGTGTTACCGTGTCACAGTATTTTTTTACGGTGGAAAAAATTGAATATCGTGCAGTGATAAAATTCTTATTTTTGGAATGTGTAGCACCAAAAGAAATTCACCTGAATGAATGTTAAAGTGTATAATGATTGTTCACCTAAAATTAGAACAGTAGAAAGATGGGATGCTGAATTTAAACGTGGTCGTACAAGCCTTGAAGACGATCCACGTGAAGGACGTCAAAAAAGTGCATCAACACCAGAAATCATAGCCAAAATACAGGATATGGTTTTGGAAAATCGTCGATTGACTGAGCGAGATTTAGTAGAGGCTCTACCACATCTCATTAGGCTGTGTGAGCCATATTTTAAGTGAAAGCTGTGTGCACAATGGGTGCCGCATTCGCTAACAATGGAACAAAAACACATTCGAATTCTCAGCAACATTTGGAGCGTTTTAAAAAGGATAAAGTGGATTTTGTGCGTCGATTCATCACTATGAATGAGACTTGGGTCTATCATCATGATCCTGAATCAAAACAAGAGGCTAAAGAGTGGTGTGAACCTGGTTGTTCGGCTTCAAAACGAGTTCGTGTCCGGAAATCGGCTAAGAAGGTTATGGCATCAGTTTTTTGGGATGCGAAAGGAGATTTGTTTGTGGATTACTTACAAACTGGTAAAACAATTAATTGATATATATACATTAATGAATATTATTGCAACCTTTTGGACCAGTTGAAGGAAAAAAATCGTGAAAAAAGACCCAGTTTGCAGAAAAAAGATCCTTTTTCATCAGGACCATGCACCGTGTCACAAGAGCATTTTGACAATGGCTAAAATCCATGAATTAAAGTTTAAATTGTTGGAGCATCCACCGTATTCACCAGATTTGGCCCCCAGCGACTTCTATTTGTTTCCAGAACTCAAAAAATTTATGCGTGGCAAGCGTTTTCATCAAATGAAGAAGTCATAACGGCTGTTAAAGCGTATTTTACAGACCTTCCGGATTCTCACTTCATGGATGGAATCCACAGATTGGAGGATCGTTGGAGCAAGTGTATTAATGTTCAGGGAGATTATACTGAATAATAAAGACCTTCTGGCCCATTGGACTATTAAGCATTTGTTTTTTCAAATGTGGCAATTTGGTGTGATTGCATCAAAGTGGGCTGGATAAGATCACATAAAATAGTTAAAAGAATCCAAAGATTTTGTCTATGCCTACATTAGACCAGATGTCACTGCCATGCAATTTGGGTACTTTAAATACTAATGCTATCTTTATTTATTTGGAAAAGAAACACGTCATGTGTTTCTTACATCTTTGGATTTGTTTTATTACTATCCATATCATATTTTTATTCTTCAGCCAGTCTCTCATAGCTTGTCCTAAACTTGATATCGTTGTGCACCGTTGTCTGCAATGCGGGGAATTATGGCCTTCGGTCATACCTAAAACTCTACCCTGACTATTTTATGTGGTCTTATCCAGCCCACTTTGATGCAATCACACCAAATTGCCACATTCGAAAAAACAAATGCTTAATAGTCCAATGGGGTCAGAAGGTATATAATTGAGTGCAATATTATTATTGTATGACGACTCCTTACTCATACTACTGTACGTAGGCTAGTAGCGCGATTGTATATTCCTCTCGGAATCGTCATTGCATTCCATTTTGAATTACATTGACGGCTCTACGATAATTGTCCCACAGTGCTCGCTCCATCAATCTATCATCAAATCGCACCCTCAGAACGATAGGGGCTTAACTCAAAAAAACACTTTTGGCACATCTCTGATTGGGTCACTTTCGCACTGAGCGGGGAGGGTGGGTCCCGGTGTTACAGAGGCTGAAGTATCGCTATGCTTATTCTATCATTAAATTGACTATGTTTTACTATTCATCGGATAGAGCGCTTGTTTAGTCTCTCTATGATCGTAACTCCATTTCGCAAAATTTTGAGCTAAGCCCTTATCGTACTGAGGGTGCGAAATAGGCTTCAATATTGAATCCGAGAGAGTTACACAATGGGGTGTAGTCCTTGTTACGAACTGCTATTACCAGTTGACGACGTCATAACAACTGCTTTGCGATTTCGTATAACGAGGGCATTTAAACCTGACAGTTTACTTGCCACGTAACCAAGCAACGAGTTTGATTGGCTATCCGATGACAGAAGCTGTCAAATACACTAAATTCTCCACTAAACGTCCTGAAACAATAGGGATGTTGACTGACATGTCAAATTAGCAACTTTTGATTAAATGTCAAAACGAACGAATGTATTGAGTGTTGTATGAAATAGCAAGTTGTGACGTCATAAATGTACAGCATCAAAAGCTCTACTCTTTTTGGTTAGATGGGTACTAAAAAAACATATTAATGATAAAATTTTGATCACAATTTGATGTATCCATGTATTTTTGGATGTTCAGGATACAGGATATTTCCTGAATATATGGTGTGCTCGTAGTATAGCTCCTGACGAAAGATACAGTAGGAAGACCCGCTTTTTTAGTGGTTTAATGTCCATACAGTCGCCTGCTACAATACAACTTTGCCTGAGATTGGTAAAAAATAATGCACAGTGCTGTAACTGGAGTTGAGTTAGTTATTGTTCATTAAGACTAGGCGCAGACTCTTATACTTATTTACCTTAATTTTCAAATTCAGTTTTAGCAATAGCAATGGAAATGTCTACCATGTCTAAAAGTTTCTTATGCTCAGCAAGTCTGGTGGATTTCTTTCAAGGCTAAATTGATGTTCAAGTGTTTTTATAAATTTGAGTATTTTAACTGGCACTATGCAGAATATCTGAACTACTGAGTGGAAGGGGTTTAAAGAAAATTACACAATTTCGAAACTAAAATCGTACAATTTCGACTAATAGAGTCGAATTGCTCTCGTTGCCAATAAAAATACGTAAAATAATTATTCACTAACTGAATGAAACGCTCGGCGGATTGAAGAGAAAATTGTTTAATTGCTAGCAAAGATGAAAAAGCAATTTATAAATAAATTATGTTTGATTTTCTATTTAAAGTGGTTCCGTAAAAAATAGGAATTTAATAGAAAAGTATATTATGACGTCATGGCTTACGTAAGTAGGTACTTATTTAGGTTCCTACTGATATGATATTGGTAACATACTTATACTAACAACCTAACTCATGTCAAGAATGCCGTAAAAAACGAATAAAAAATATACTGGTTTGTACACACTGCAATATGACTACGCTAAAATTATAAAGAGAGAGAATTTTGTTAGCTTTTATGGGGCCGGAGAATTAGGAGCTCTATTTGAAAAATTCTCTCACCATTTGAAAGGTATATTAGTTACTTCCTTATTCCTACTACTTAGTTATATTCCCTGGATACATTAGACGCGGGTGAAACCGTGGCACGAAAGCTATATTACCGGCACGCTATGATGGCCGTTTTGACGTTTCAGATTGTCATAGGAAAAGAAACTGTATTGCTTTGGAATAAGGTTGATTTCCATCATCATACAATTAGCTATTGGATTTAATCATTGACATAAGGTGCATCTATTGAGATGCGCCTTATGGCTAAAGGAATAAGGGTTATTTTTCTTTGTCATTGTTAAATGTCAAAACGGCCATCACAGCGTGCCGCAAGTATAGTAGTTAATAAAGTATCCCCAAATAGGTCTGATATTAGGCTCGTGTTAGTGTTAGGCAAAAATACACTTAGCTATCAACCCCACTAATGTCATTATTAAACAAACTGTTGAAATTGAAGTGACAATTAAGTTCTCTTTCTCGTTTAAAGCGTTTAAGAGTAAATGGGATCATTCATTTCTGACATATATTTTAAAACTGGAAAAAGGAAAGCAACTCTAAAAAAATGGCCAGTCACAAAAAACCTTGCCTTATTTAAATGAAAACAGATAACGAACCAAAAACAAGCAAAGTATCCAAACCATAGATAAAGCCCCCGACATTGAGAAATGTAAATAAATCCCCATTGATCGCTAAACTCGGCCACAGAGTAAATAAAAAAAAGTTTTAAAGGAAACTCGCACATTTTAATGCTTACTCAAACAGGCCAGGTCTAATGGAAGCCACTGAATTTTAATCCACCTTCCTTCGCCGACAGACACTCTTTTTAAGAAAAGTTTCAATCGCGGGGCTATACTAGGATTCAGACTATCGGATTCTTGGGGATATTTCTAATTCTTATGGATTTGCGCTGTAATTTATGTAATGAAGTTCTAAGAAGATGTGCTCTGCTTTTAGGTACAACCAAGTTTATCTTTTCATGGTTAGTATACTTAAACTATTTCCATCTACTTGGCTCAGCTGGCTTTAAATAATAATAATAATATTAAAACCTGTTTATTTCCCATCACCTAACTATTACATGTAAGTTTACAATATGTATTTCACGTATGACTAACCTAACTATTGTTATGTATGATTATTATCTACTCTATTATTTTATTCTTGGATAGGAACCCCTGTTTGGGTAAAGGCCTCCTCCATTTTAGTCTAGTTTTTCCCTGTCTTTCGCTTACTTAATCCACTCCTTGCCGGCTGTAGCTATGATGTCATCACACCTTCGCTTCATAGGTCGTACTTTCCGCCTTTTTCCATTAGGCTCTTTCCATCTCGTTACTTCTGCTGTCGATCACTTGTCATTGTAACGTGCATCGAAGAAGGTATTGGGATAGTAATTTAATTACAACAAAAATAGGAGCGTATTTTAAACAAAATGATTTTATATGTAATATAGTCCAACAAATTTACGTAGCGTTAGGTTAGCAGATAAAATATAGTTGGTAACACAAAAGAGCATGCACGAATTATGTATGCTAATGATAGTGTGCCCTCCCTGACCCGCTTGCATATGAATTTGAATACGTATACATGCACCGACCCTTGAAGGCACAGTCGAGACTTATATTCGCGGGAGAAATTATATAATACAGATATGCATATAAAGACATAAACACCTGTAAGGTCTTCATGAGTCTACAAACTACACCTAGATTACTAAGAGGTTTATTCATCCATAGCTGTCCCCGCGGTTTTACCCGCGTCCCCGAGGGATGTCACATTTTCCCGGGATTAAAAGCAGCCTATATGTTATTCCAGAATATGCTCTATCTATGTGCCAAGTTCCATACATATCCGTTTATTAGTTTTTGCGCGAAAGAGTAACATACATACTTACATACAAATCTTTCCTCCTTATAATATTAAGTATAGATGAAAAGATTCCGTTTTTTTAGTTTAGTCTAATAACTTTCTTTGTCTAAGAATAAGTCTTTTGAGTAGTAGAGCTTTTAGTGCAGAGGTCGTCCGGGGAAGCACTACCTTACCCATTTCCGCCGTGAAGCAGTAGTGCAATTGTATTACTGTGTTTCGGTTAGAAAGGTAAGGGGACCGGTGAAATTACAGGTACATGAATCTTAACGGCTTCACGTCTGAGGGTCGACAATGCTTTGACGATGCCACTAATTTTGCAAATGTCTATAGGCGGCGGTGACCACTTACCATCAGGTGGACCGTCTCCTTGTTTGTGGGCCCATGTGGCATAAATAAAAATTTAAGAATAAACTGATGAGTATTAATCTCAGTAAACATCTCTACTCAAATGCAGCACTTTTGTTAATATCAAAATTAGGTAAAACACTTTTAAGGCGAGCAAACCAGTTTGTAAACGCAACTTTCAGAAAATTATAACGTATTTACTCATTAGGGAAATTGTTCGTTGAAAACTCGCTTTTGGGCGCTTGATCAAACTTCTGGGCTCAATTTCGCCCGAAGGTAAGTTTGCTTAAGTGATTTGTTAGACACACGAAGCACAAACCTAACCAAGTCTTTCCATAACGTAAACAACCGAAGTAAGTCAACATAAAATTTCATCTACTAATGCAAGAGCAAACAATTAAACAAAGCTTTAACCTTAAGCAGCGATTTAAAAGAAACCGCATTAAGATAAAAGAAAAAAAGCAGGAAATTAAATTGCCAAATAAATGCCAAGTTGTAATTATGACGCAGAATTGTATCAAATGAATTCATCGAAAACAAACAATTTATGTAATTGCGTCGCAGCCGCGACTTTCGAACTTCGCAATTTGTTTTCAAACTTGTTTGAAATGAAAAATAACAAATAATTGAAAAGCTTCTTCGTGAGATTGTCGCCTTGGCTGAAACAGGCTTTTTCAACGATCTTACTTTTGCAGCGATTTTTCACAAGTAATAATGAATTATTAATAAAACCTAGTTAATACAATTGAATTATATATAGGCATGTGTATAATATGTTATCATATCAGCCCAGGGATGTCCACTGCTGAAGATAGGCCTCCCCCTTGGAAGTCCACCTCAAAATATAATATGTATGTATATGCATAAAAAAAATTAAAATTCTAAGCTTTTTGAAACAAATCGTAACGTGTTAATTAGAAACATTAGCTTTGGTTAATCCTTCTTTTATTTGTAATTATCTTGGGAATAGAAAAATAAGAAATTTAATACTATATATGTATAAAGAAATCACAATTCTCAGCTCAAAACATCGAGCCGAACAAGTGCGGATGCAAGATCTTAATCTATGAAAATGCAATACAATTTATCTTACAATAATTTATCATAAAATTTTCTACTCTATTCCCTTCTAAAAATGTAGAAACGCAAAATAAAAAAAAAAACCATGTTACCGGAAAAAATCTTAAAAAAAAAGCTTTTGTGTGTTTTAAAAATAGAACGTAAACACTATAGGTCGGTAGACCCGCTTTCTAAGATCCCGCGGGTCATAGAGAATACTACCTTTTGTAAATAGAGACTAGGGTATTTCTCCCTTTGAGATGGACAAGGCGTGGGTTACCTTAAGACCCCGTTATTGTGTACTTGTAAACCACTATTTCGAGTCCTTTAAATATATTCCTACTCTTCATTCGATTATTTATTACGACTTACGATACCCTAGAGATGGGATGAGGTGTTAGTATTCGGTGGATAGCAGTAGCTTTAAGAAACGAGTGGTTGCAGTGTTTCTATAATATTTTTATTTACACGGTTTTATAAGCTTTTTTCGTGACAAAATAACGAACTATTTAGTATAATTAATTATTTAAATAATAAACTTGGTAATTGTATTGTATAATCTTGGCAATCGATTATAACCTATTTCTTATTATCCCATAAATTTGAAAATTTTAATGTATATTATACAGATGACAATACAATAATTTTATGCAATCTTGTTGATCGGGGTTTCGATTCCCATCCAGGATAAACATTTGTGCGCATGAACGAACATGTCTATTTGTTTTGTATCTAGGTGTAAATATCCATATAAATGTATTTAGAATAAAAAATATTAAGTACCTATATTTTGATAAACGTATATTCAGTTATCTGGTTTCTAATGTACAAGCTCTACTTAATTTGGGATCAGATGACCGTGTGTAAAATAATGTCCCAGTATATTTATTTAAATAGCAAACTGTCCCCTTATTCAGCTAATACAAACTTCGTCGGCGAGCCGCTTCACGGAGGCCTCGGAGAGCTTACCTCTCACGTGATTAGTAGTATTAGCGTAATAGGCGACAGAGACAGAGCATAGAGGCCGCGACGAAACATCCTCGAGTTAGTGTCATTTCCCTTACAGAATCGAGACCCTGGTCGCGCACGGTGCGCTGTCAAAGGAGCCTATCGCGCACGCTTAGGTTGTGGAATGAGCTCCTCGCCGTGGTTTTCCCAAGTGCTACAGCCTGGTGTTCTTTAAGAAGGGTGTGAAGAGATTTTTGCAGGAACGGCAACGCGCGACTGATACCCTTAGTGTTACAAGCGCCAATAGGCTGTGGTGACCGTTTACCATCAGACGGGCCGTCACCTTTGCTACCTTAGTAGTAGGTAAAAACAAACTTTATTTATTTATTTGATAATTATGGTACATACCGTGTTTTTTAGTATAATTATAATAGAACATAATCGCGATAGTAAGTTAATAAGTAGGCTTTTTTAACTTTACCCGTTAATTACCACGGTTGTTAAGGAGTGCGACGTGAAACTTGCTAATGAGAGAGTTGGTCGGATCTCTCAACTTTTCACAAGCTACCTACATTCTGTGTGAAAGCTTTTACTGGTCTATAACAAAGTCGTGGGATACGTTAGAGCCATCTCTGTTTACCTCCGCTAAGATTTTCTTTTCAGTAAGTATAAGACCCTTCTTCGTTACTTTGTCCCCTTTAACTGTACAAAGACTTTTTCAATTTCGCATTGTCATGAGAACATTATTCGTGAACTCATTCTGAGTGGTATTGGACAATGAAACACTTAATAATATTTTTATGTGGGTTTGTAGGCTCCAAATCATTTTGGAATTAAATTGCACATATTCTATACTAGCTGTTCTCCGTGGTTTCATCGTTACCAAGGGACTCAAGTCATATAAATATTCCTCTTGAATCATTCTGTACATTGATGAAAACCATATCAAAATCCGTAGTTTAAAAGATTTAAGCATACAGACGGCGTAAGTAACAATGTTTTATACTATGTATAAAGTTACTTAACTATTTTTTTATGGTATTCGGTGTATATCATCACTTGAGTACGGCTGGTTCAATTTAGTTTTCTTGCCCAAATACAGTTCAGGAAAATGTTAAAAAATTGCCAGGTGAAATGGAACATTTAGAAGAATTGAAAATGCTTTTTCTATGGGATTTTTGTATTAACTGAAGAGCGTTCTCACGATTTGAAGACGCATTTCAACGCGCTTGGGATAACCTAGTTCTTAATTAAAGAGGTTACTATAAAAAAGTTAAGTTAGAATAAAACAAAGTAGTTATATTGAAGGTAAAGAAGTATGGAAATAGCTGCTCTCTACCCAGTGCTTGTCGAGGTGTTAATAAATTTTGTTTTTCATTATTATTTTGTTATTCCTTTTTTGTTTTATATTCTTAAACTTATTAAGTATTTTGCAAATTTTAAATATAAAATTGAAATAATATTAGGTTGGGGAAAAAGTCTTTTCGCATTATAGTATGTATGAACTTTGAACCATTTTTGAAGAAGCTGATAACTGGTGATGAATAGTGGATCACGTACGACAAGAACGTGCGAAAAAGGTCGTAGTCAAAGGCCGGTCAGGCTTCACAGACTGTTGCGAAACCCGGGTTAACTCGCAACAAGGTGATGCTGTGTGTGTGGTGGGATTGGAAGGGCATTATTCATTATGAGCTATTACCACCACGCAGGACCATCGATTCTGAACTCTACTGCGAACAGCTGATGAGATTAAAGCAAGAAGTTGAGAGAAAGCGGCCGGAATTAATCAACAGAAGGGGTGTGGTTTTTCATCATGATAACGCTAGACCTCACACATCTTTAGCTACTCAGAAAAAATTAAGAGAGTTTGGCTGGGAGGTATTAATGCATCCGCCGTATAGTCCTGACCTTGCACCTTCAGGTTTCCACCTGTTTCGGTCTCTCCAGAATTCTTTAGGCAGTGTCAGGTTAACATCACGAGAGGACTGTCAAAACCACTTGTCGCAGTATTTTAATCAGAAGTCCCAAAATTTCTATAGCAATGGGATCATGTCCCTACCTACAAGATGGCAAAAAGTTATCGAACAAAATGGTACCTACATACTTTAGTTAAATGTAAATAAACTATATTAAAAAAAAATTGAATTTTCTTAAAAAATGCGAAGGAACTTTTTCTCCAACCTATTAAAATAGCCTAAGAGGCCGATTATATTATTATTTTTTTAATATTGAAAAAAGTTACCTTGCTGTGTTACTTTTTTGTTGAAGGCTGACTTCCGAACTGGTGGTAGCTTCGGTACCTTTGACCTTATATGTGCCCTCCGCGGGCCTCTTCTGAATAAATGGTTTAAAATTTAAACTTTACTGCGATATTCTATAATTGGATTTAGATATACAATGTGTTACAAAATACCCCGTAAAAATATAATTAATATACTATCAAAACAACCTTAGTAAGTTGTAATGTCAGGGAACCAAACTATTTAACAGAAAGGCCTACGTACCTATTTTACCTAATAATTGTCTACTTTAATAGTTTTTAAATAAAAAAAATCAGATTTTTTTTGGGGGTATGTTATACAGCGTTACCTACTACGGTTCTTAAATATTGTGAATGGACTCTTTATAAGGCCCCATTTAACCTCCTTTCGGCTTTACGGGTAGTTTTGTAACATCCTGTATAAGATAGATAAGACTTTGTAAAATTTATAAAAATACTATTGGATATTCTAATAAATTAAAAAAAATTGTCATATAATATTTTTTTTAAAGTCATACCCAACAATAGATAATAACAGATATATGTTACTACCTGTTACAAATATATAACGTCACATAGGTACTCGAACTATTAACTACTTCAGTTTTCCAATACTCGACGACGTACCTATTGCGCCATACAATCCATCCTCAATCTTGAACAATTGAGTTTTGCAGAACGCGAGGAAATCTCACTCGTTATAGAATATTGAATTTCAATTTATTATCACTATATCCCTTACTAGCTTTCGCCCCGTGGCTTCACGTACGCGGTTGCAGGGTAAAATGTACCCTATGGCCGAGTGTAACTGTTTAAAATCAAATAACGTGAAATCCATTAGAGGTTACTGATCTGACTCTCTTTCTTTTATAATATTAGTTCAAATCAATATTTTTTTTTGTTAATTTTCTACCCAGTGCTTGTCGAGGTGTTAATAAATTTTGTTTTTCATTATTATTTTGTTATTCCTTTTTTGTTTTATATTCTTAAACTTATTAAGTATTTTGCAAATTTTAAATATAAAATTGAAATAATATTAGGTTGGGGAAAAAGTCTTTTCGCATTATAGTATGTATGAACTTTGAACCATTTTTGAAGAAGCTGATAACTGGTGATGAATAGTGGATCACGTACGACAAGAACGTGCGAAAAAGGTCGTAGTCAAAGGCCGGTCAGGCTTCACAGACTGTTGCGAAACCCGGGTTAACTCGCAACAAGGTGATGCTGTGTGTGTGGTGGGATTGGAAGGGCATTATTCATTATGAGCTATTACCACCACGCAGGACCATCGATTCTGAACTCTACTGCGAACAGCTGATGAGATTAAAGCAAGAAGTTGAGAGAGAGGGTAAAATGTACCCTATGGCCGAGTGTAACTGTTTAAAATCAAATAACGTGAAATCCATTAGAGGTTACTGATCTGACTCTCTTTCTTTTATAATATTAGTTCAAATCAATATTTTTTTTTGTTAATTTTTTTTTTATTTTAATTATTACGATATACCTACTACACAAATTGCAATAATAAGAAAATTTTGTATGAATTTAAAATTTAATAAAATTAGATTTCTTAAATAAATCCAAGTGGAATTGTTGAGTTTTTTGCTTCTTCACACTAAAAGTAACTTTCCAGTTGTATGAGAGTAAACTATTGGTATTTAAAAATATATAACAAAACATTTGCTTGTTAAGACCAATTTGAATAAAATATTTTTATAAATTTCAATTTACTGACTGACCTAATAGACCAATAGAAATTCCCATTGTTTCCGTCGAAATAACTAACATGAAATAGTTATGTATTTTAGTCAAACAAATTTCTATTAAAACCAATATTTCCTAACATAATAAACCCAATTTCTATTGTTACGGTTCAATTGGTAATTAAATCATCAACCATGTTTTAGTTTAATCAAATTAATTATTAATTTCTTGTCAAACAGAGTTTTATCATGCCAGTAATTTATGAGAACAAATATAATATTCGACATCACAATAGGTACTAGGTTTATGCTTGGGGTGTGATTCTGTAGGGTAAATGCCACCAGCTCGACGGTGTTTCGTAGCAGTTCTTTGCTCTGTCTCTTTCGTTAACAACGCTATCACATGAGAGATCCAATTTTCGATGCCTCGTTGCATCGGCTCGCCGACGATGTTTGTATAACACCTAATTATACCCAATTCTTATAAAACACCTAATTTCTTTATCATTCCATACATATCCATTAACGAATGATACCCACAAAGACTGTTCCAGTCCAAACCAGATTTTTGTCCATCGAACGTCATAGTTTTATAGATTACAAGCTATCCCCCGCGGATTCCGCCGCGTTCCCGAGGGATGTTACAATTCCCGGGAAAAAAGTTTCATATGTGTTAATACAGGTTATGAACTATCTATGTTCTATAGTTTTTACGTGAAAGAGTCACAAACATCATCCATACTTCCAAAGTTTCACATCTTCTATATATAAAGAAAATAGGTTTCCTTTGACGCACCATCACCACAAAACTACTGAACATATCGGGATGGAACTGCCACCATTCGACGGAGAATTTATCGTAGATGGTTATAAGCTATATATGATATCGATAATGCGAGTGCAACCACGGGGGACAGCTAGTATATAACATACTTGTTACTAAAAATGGCAACCAAATCCGATCAACAGTTCTAGCCCGAATGAATAACAAACATCCATTCAACTTTCACATTAATAATAATAGCAGTAAGATTTAAAATAAACTAAACTGACATTATAAAGAAAATGTGCGTAAGGTAGATCACTCGTTTCGGTAAGATTATCCTTATGAAAGGAGATTTAGCAAATACCTTCCTTACGGAGTTATTTGAGAGGCGCCATGATGTGCTCGCGGAATGACTTGGCTTAATTCCTTTAGGCTTAATGCCGATTACAGTCGCTCTAAGTTGTGAAGATACACGCTTCATTTAGTTTCAAGACCTTTGTTATTAGGGTTCGCGTGTTAGTGGTGAAAATCCTTGAAGAAATTTTAAAACACTTCTTATTTTAATAACTGACTGCCATGCCACAGGTCATGGGTTCGATTCCCATCCAGGACAACTATTTTGATTTCATGTCTGTTTGTTTTGTGTCTGGAAGTAAATATCTATACAAAACTCACGTTTGAGGAGGCAGCTGCTCTTTGCTTTCACGGGGATTTTTCGCCCTCAGACGCCTGTGGAGTCCTGAACCCGAACATTATGGTGGTGTGTGTCGATTTGTAAATAGTGTAAAATAATATAAAGTAAAATAAAAGTGTAAATATAGGTATTAAAAGTGTAAAAAAGTGTAAATATAGGTATTAAAAGTGTAAATATTTTATGCTAGGTAGGATGTTTTGTGCTGTATAATTGCGGAAAAAGCAATAAGCTCTGTTAATATGGAATCAGGTGGCTCGTGTGAAACAGTCCCGAGATATTTATTATTATTTTCACATTTTTATATAAATGGTCATGTATTTACCGGCCACATGTCCACAAATTTCCAAACAACGTGGCGTTATTTACGACACCATAATACATTTAATAATAATTAAGCCATGAGAAACTTCAGCCTGATTCAATAACATAGTGGATTAATTAGAATTGACAGGGTTTCCTTTAGATCCGGGTATATTTTTGGCCTCCAATTACTTACTATGGTAGGATTATATTATAAATAAATAGAAAATAAATAAATATAATACATATCAGAGGTTATTATTTTTATTTAGATCTTTGATCCCAAACAAAATAGAGCGTGTACTATGGAGGCCAGATAACTGATTTTACTACAAAGTGTATTCATTTTTGTTTAATATAATATTATATAATTTATATTTAATTTTAGAGTAGTAGAGCTCTTAGTGCAGAGTTCGCCGGGGAAGTACTACCACCTTACCCGTTTCTGCCATGAAGCAGTAGTGCGCCTTGTATTACTGTTTCGGTTAGAAAGGTAAGGGGGGCGGTGAAATTACAGGCACATGAGACTTAACAACTTCACGTCTCAGGGCCGACAACGCATTGGCGATGCCCCCTAGTGTTGCAAATGTCTATAAGGGGCGGTGACCACTTACCATCAGGTGGACCGTCTGCTTGTATATGTATTGTCCCAATAAGTCCCAACACTAGGGTCTAACGTTATCGACCCTGAGACGAACTTCACGTCTTCACGTTAAGTCTTATGTGCCTGCAATTTCATAGGCCCCCCTAACCATTTTAACCGAAACATGTGCACTACTGCTTCACGGCGGAAATGGGAAAGGTGGTAACCCGCACGAACTGTGCACAAAGATCTCTACCACATCGCAGTCAACACATATATATATATATATAATACATATATAGATTTTTACACCCACAAGCATATTGATAAATACACAATAAACGCCCATTATCCCCGAAGGCAGAGTCAGTAATGATACCCTATTCCACTGAAGTTATTTTTAAGCCCCAGAGTGACATGTGGGAAGCATTATCGTCATTCGGACCCATTACCAATCCCCGTAATCACTACATAGTATAAAACATCGCTTTCTCTCTGTCCCTTTATCCCTATGTATGCTTAAATCTTTAAAACTACGCACCGGATTTTGATTAGGTGATTTGATAGAGTGATTGAAGAGGAAGGTTTTAATGTATAATATATGTAACATCCCACGGGAATGCGGATTAAAACCGCGGGGGACAGCTAGTCATTTATAAACAAAGAAACGTTAATATTACCTTGTCCACCCGAGAATCGAACCCGACCACCGCGGCACCGGGGTGAAAAATTTGAAAAAGAAGTAGGAAATGTCGTAAAGGAACTTTCACTTGTATGGTGTCTATTTAATTTTGTTTTGTATCATTTCTAAAATTGACGAAAAACACGATGGATGTTTTGTGTTACAGAGACTTTTTTTTTATTATTCATCAATCACTTTTAAATAGCATAGATTTTTTTTATCATTCATTAATTTTTCGTGACACTAAAAGGTTGCGGGTTAGAATTTCAAAGCCCGTAAGAAGTGTCAAGAGTATAAAAATATATAATAGAGGTATATCTGATTGTCCAAAACTATTGTTTCGAAATCGCGACTGATCATTCGAATTTTACTATTATTCGCAAAATCCCGCAATAATCATTACAAATGGAATAAGTACGACTCAACATTCAAAGGCATGCGCGCTTAATATTCCTATATTGGAATTTCCTTTGTAAAGTACGAAAAGAAGTTGTTATTTTAATAATTTATATGGAAAATGAATATCGAGTAAAATGGACTCACGATAAAATGTTCCATGTCTAGCAAATGTAGGTACTCGCCTAGGTTCTTATTATCAAGTAGCTTTCCGTATAACCTTGTACGCGTGATAATATTAAATTAAGGTGAGCAGATTTCGATGAAATAAAGCCTTGACCGAAGGCTACGTTCCAGTATACTGTAGAAACCGCATTAAAATTCGTTTAGTAGTTCCGGACATTTCATCAATTTCTTGTAAATAAAAGAAGATAGAAAAAGATAATATCGCACCCTCAGTACGATAAGGGCTTAACTCAAAATTTTGCGAAATGGAATTACGATCATAGAGAGACTAAACAAAGTACGCTCTATCCGATGAATAGTAAAACATAGTCAAATTAATGATAGAATATGCATACCGATACTTCAGCCCCTTTAACACCGGGACCCACCCCGCTCAGTGCAAAAGTGACCCAATCAGAGATGTGCCTAAAGTGATTTTTTGACTTAAACCCCTATCGTTCTGAGGGTGCGATATGAATACCTATAGAATATTTCCTATTTGTTTGGCAAATTTTGATTTAAATTAGTACAGGAACCCTTAAAGTTTAGTCACAATATATCTTACCGAAATATATTATTTTATTTAATACTAGCGACCCGCCCCGGCTTCGCTCAGGTGCAATGTAGATACTAATACATATAAACCTTCCTCTTCAACCACTCTATCTATTAAAAAAAACCACAAAAAATCCGTTGCGTAGTTTCAAAGATTTAAGCATACATAGGGATATACAGACAGAGAAAGCGACTTTGTTTTATACTATGTAGTGATGCAGCCTTGAATTAACAATATTCAAAACAGATTATCATCGCCCAAATAATAATATTCATACGTTTTATTATTCAGAGGACAAACTAATTCTGTCGAGGTCCAATTTAAGGTTGTTTATAATTATTAAGTTTTAATTAAACTGTTGAATTTTAAATAGAAATATGATAAGCTGTAGCTTAAACAAAGTTATATCAAAGTTTTCTCTGTAAGCTGTAGCTAATAACACAGAACAAAGCCTACTTAGATTTTACGGCTAGAGTATACAAAGGGGTAAATGACACTTGCTCGACGATGTTTCGACGTAGCCTCTATGATCTGTCTCTTTCGATAACTACGCAGTCACATGAGAGGTTTGCTCTATGAGGCCTTGGAACAGTTTGACTTAAATGAAATAGGAAGCAGGTATCTCAGGAATTACTGTTTTCCGCATAAAATACTTCTGTCTGATAATATTGTCTATTATTCTTGGAGTCTATTATTATTATTAATCACTGAAACTTCTCATCCGGTATTACATCTTCTTTTAATGATAGAAAGCTACACAATTTCCGTGTGACATAGTTACTTATACTAATATTATAAATGTGAATGTATGTTTGTTTGTAACGCTTTCACGCGAAAACTATTTAACCGAACAGGATAAAAATTTGTACATATTCTTGGAGGTGTTAGAAGTCGCGTAGGATACTTTTTGTGCCCGGAAAATGTTACATACCTCGGGAATGTGGTTGAAACGGCGGGGAAAGGCTAGTATGTTATAATACCGGGATTCATTAGATCCCTTAGAAGCGGGTGAAAGCGCAAGATGATAACTAGTAAAAAATAGATTGCCATCCGACATAAGTTCATCTATTTTGTCAAGTAATAGTTTAACATGCTAACTAGATGTGCACGAAAAATTATGAATAGAAAATCTAAAGATCACTATAGAGATCTACTAAGATCAGAGTAATCGTAATAGAGAGATCGAGATCAGATAAGAGTAAGAGATATACTAAAATATCTAAATTTGACAGCAGTACTATACTTAATGACTGTCAAATGGGATTCCTTAAGGTCCTTATTATTTTCCCTTTAAAAGTTTTTGTGATATATTAATCTCAGCAACCATCTAACATCAAACACATTTAAATAAACTAGATGTGAGTACCGCAAATTAGTTTAAGTTGAATCCTTGACCCGTTCACATAAAGTGTACTTCACATTGCGGCGGCGTACATTCTTCAAATTGTAACCGTCGTATTCATTCATTTTAAACTCTTTGCGAGTAACAAACCGGAGTGTAGTCGACAAGCTCGAGTGGAATAAAGAACATGCCGCTACTAAGGTAATATCTCAATGATTTATGCAAATAATAAAGGGCACACATTTGTGTGCATGAATATGTGTGTTTGTTCTGTGTCTGACTGTAAAATGTAAGTTTGTATTTAGAAATAAATAGGCATGTGTAACTCAGCTCTGAACCGGTTCAACAAATCAGATCACACCTACTTGAACTGTCGAGCTGCGGCTCAAGAGCAAACTAAACAGCTCACGGCTCACTTATTATTTTACAGTCTGTATACAATCTGTGATCTATTCTGTCATATTGAGTCGTTGTCGAACTGCGGCGCGGCAGCGGCGTAGACTCTGTGAACCGGTTCGCAGCTCCGGTTCACAAAAGTGAGCCGTGAGCTGAACCGCAGCTCATGCATTTTGGTTGAGTTACCAGTTACTAAAAAAACAAAAAAAAATGTTTCTATAAGCTTTACATACTATAACTCTACCCACAGTTCGTGGGTTCAATTCCCACCTGGGACACCATTCGAGTGCAAGAACATGTCTGTTTGTTCAGTATCTGGATGTAAATCTATATATAAGGAAAATAGGATTCCTTTGACGTACCATCACCTCAAAACTACTGAACATATCGGGATGGGACTGCTACCATTCGACAACTTTACAGGAGAGCTAGTTGAAAATGTTAAAACCCAAAAACAGATACTGGATCTAAACTTCTTAACATTCCACATCGAAGCTGTTGAATATTAAAACTAAATGTAAGCTTCAACGAATTTCTACATGGGCCATCATCATAGTAGTATAAAAAATGTTACTTTTGTCAAAAATGGCGATTGAGTCAAGTCGCCTTTTACCCGTCGATATGATATCGATAAACGCGGCTGAAACAGCTAGTATTAGAATATGTCTGTATTTAGAAAAAAAAATGTAACACTTATCTGGTTTCCATAATACCATCGCTGCTTAGTTTGCGATCAGATGGCCGTATGTATAGAATGTCCGATGATATTTATTGTTTATGTTGTTATTTATAATGCTATGACAACAAACAATCGTTATTACATTTATTACTTAGGTTTAGATCGATGGCAGAAACATTAACCTCGCCGTTAGTTTCTTATTACTTTAGTCCAACGATATTACAACAATAATTCATAGATACGTTCATATTTTCACAAATAAAATGTCATCTGTTACACTAGTTTCATGACAGGCCAGTTGGCTTGGTGGTTTGGGACCCTGACTGCCACACTTCAGTTTCTTGTTTCGATTCCCAGGAAAAACATTTTACATCATGAACATGTCTGTTTTTTTCTGTGTAAATGTCTATATACATTATACATAAGTATGTATTTAAAAATGTTGTATATATTTTTTTTATACCACTTGGTGGAAAAACAAGCGGATGGTCCACCTGATGGTAAGTGGTCACCGCCGCCTATGGACATTTGCAACACTATGGGCATCGCCAATGCGTTGTTGGCCCTGAGACGTGAAGTTGTTACATCTCATGTGCCTGTAATTTCACCGGTCCCCTTACCTTTCTGTCCAAAACACAGTAATACAAGTGCTTCATGGCAGAAATGGGTAAGGTGGTAGTACTTCCCCGGACGAACTCTGCACTAAGAGCGCTACTACTCTATAAGGTCAGAAAAGCTAAACCATATGGACAATTGTCTTGTTGCCATAGTACAAGCAGTATACTCTGCTTAATTTGGTATCAGATAGTCGTGTATGAAGAATGTGCCAGGATATTCATACGATTGTCGATGTAAGGGTGTAAAAACCATCAAAAGCCAACATCTTGTAGCTCATTAAAACTAAAATAACCTCATATCTACTAGGATTATGGAAGGTTCATGTTAAATGTTAGGAGCTCGGCACTGGCTCCGACAAACAACAAGATAACTAAATCCTTGTGTGTCTTTGTAGTAGCATTTCTAGTGTAGTTTGACTGAATAATGTGATAGCTCTGTTATCTGAAACTATGCAATGTCGCTTTGTAGTTCAGTGGGAAATTAAACCTTATTTACCTCAAATAATTGTCACTAAGATGCTTCGCAGGGGCTCGATTCTGTAAAGAAAATGACACTAACTCGAGTATGTTTTGTCGCGGCCTCTATGCTCTATCTCTGTCGCTTACTACGCTAATAACTACTAATCACGCGAGAGGTAAGCTCTCCGAGGCCTCCGTGAAGCGGCTCGCCGACGAAGTTTGTATTAGCTGAATAAGGGGCTGAGGTTCCAAAATAAAATAACTGATATCCTCTTTTTTTAGATACATGGTCCTAATAATCCTACTTATATTGTAAACTAGCTGTCCCCCGCGGATTTACCCGCGTTCCCGTGGGATGTCACATGTATTATACATAAAATCCTTCCTCTTCAATCACTCTATCTATTTTAAAAAAACCGCATCAAAATCCGTTGCGTAATTTTAAAGATTTAAGCATACATAGGGATATAGGGACAGAGAAAGCGACATTGTTTTATACTATGTAGTGATGCGGAAGTTTGTTAGGATGTTTGTTACTCTTCAATGGAAAAACGACCAAACGAATTTAGATGAAATCTATACCTATATATAAAAATGAATTCCTATTTCCCTTGGTCACGTCATCACGGATGGACGGCTGGACCGATTTGGCGATTTTTTTTTTGTTGTGTTTGTTATAATCAGGAGAAGGTTCTTATGAAAGAAAAAGTTAAGAATGTTGCAGGGAAAATTAGAAAATTTAAGAAAACATGACGACCATATTCACTTTTCTAATGTATATGGCATTTGACTTAACTGTCAGTCGTTTGACAGTTGCAAGATTGACTGAATGGGCGCTGCAAATATCGTTTAAAAGAGAGGCATGAGTCAAAACAATAAGGATCAGATCAGGATGGACATTATTGCAAAACATCACACTGACAAGAAATTCAATAAATTTTGGAAGTCAACCAATAAATTAAACCCAAAGTCGATCCTTCCGGTGAGTGTAGGTGAAGCTCATGATCCACACGACATTGCTAGCCTCTTTCAACGCCATTTTAAAGTGGAGTCTCCGCTTGGGCCGGCGGCGCAAGTGCTCGATGCTGAGCGTCAGAGTGGGAGCGTCAGTGTTAGGTTCACAGCCAAGGATCTGGCTGTTACTATTAAGAATATGGTAAGAGGTAAGTCTCCAGGTCATGATGACCTTAGCATCGAGCACTTGAAGCACGCTGGTGTACATCTACCAAGGGTACTGGCCATGCTGTTTAATCTGTGCATCAGTCATAATTACTTACCTGATGATCTCATGTACACAGTGGTTGTTCCGATCGTTAAAAACAAAACTGGTGATGTCTCGGATGTATCTAACTATAGACCTATCTCGCTCGCTACTGTCATAGCCAAGGTGCTGGACAGGCTGCTTGACAGACAGCTGGAGAAGCACCTTCATATACATGACGCGCAGTTTGGCTTCACGCCTGGTTTGTCGACTGAGAGTGCTATCCTCTGTCTCAAGCAGACTGTACAGTACTATACAGCTAGAAATACTCCTGTGTACGCTTGTGACCTAGACCTCTCGAAAGCTTTCGATTTAGTAAATTACGACATGCTGTGGCACAAGCTGCATAGTGAGACACAGGTACCGAGTGAGATAGTGTCAGTGTTTAGGTACTGGTACGGTCACCAACGGAACAGTGTGAGGTGGGCGGGAGTGTATTCCGACGTGTACGGGTTGGATTGCGGTGTGAGGCAGGGGGGGTTAGCCTCGCCCCGCCTATTCAACCTGTACATGAACCGGCTGATCGGCGAGCTCAGCAGTGCTAATGCGGGTTGCTCAATAGGCGGAGTGCCTATTAATAACATTAGTTACGCGGATGATATGGTGCTGCTGAGCCCGTCAGTCGGGGGGTTGCGGAAACTCTTGAACATTTGTGAGACATATGCTGAGGCTCACGGGCTCAGGTACAACCCTAAGAAGAGTGAGTACATGATTTTTAAGGCCGGTACCAAATGTCCCTCTTTTATACCCCAGATCACTCTTTGCGGTGCCAATCTTAATAGGGTTAACCGTTTTAAGTACCTGGGTCACTGGCTCACAGACAACTTGTCTGACAACGAGGACATCGAGCGGGAACGTAGGGCGCTGTCTGTTCGCTGCAACATGTTAGCACGTAGGTTCGCACGCTGTACTGAACAGGTAAAGGTGACCTTGTTTAAAGCCTATTGTCAGTCTTTTTATACGTGCAGCCTATGGGCAAACTATACGCAGCGAGCATACGGCGCCCTGCGCGTCCAGTACAACAATGCGTTTAGGGTGCTGTTGGGGCTGCCGCGGTTTTGCAGCGCTTCGGTGATGTTCGCGCAGGCGCAAACTGATGATTTTCATGCTATTATTAGAAAGCGGAGCGCCTCGCTACTAAGTCGCTTGCGGTGCAACACCAACAGTATCCTGAGCGTGTTGTCCGAGCGGTGGGACTCACCGGTGTTGGAGAGGTGGTTGCATCTACATGCCAGTTCCTCACCATTTATTAAGTGATTATTGTTTTATGAATGTAATACTTATTTAATTTTAACTGTCAGACATTTTTATTTTATTTTTGACATTACTGAATATTAATATCTAATTTTAATAATTTAATTGACAGACATTTTCTAAATCTTGACATTGTATTTTTGAATGAATTTATTTTAATAACTAAGTATTATTGTATTTTAATCAAATGTATTTTAATATTTCGTGTAATTTGTAATCGAATTTTATTCTTATGGGAACTTTCCTGAAATAAATGATTATTATTATTATTATTATTATTAAAATACGACATTGGATTCTTGTTATCCCGGGAAATTGTAATATTCCTCGGGAACGCCGGTGAAACCGCGAGACAGCTAGTATTATATTTGTAAAAGTGAGTTTGTCTACTCTTCCTGCATGTCAAGTTGAATTATTTCAGGAAAATAGCAAGGAAGAAAGGCTACACTTTTTATTAGAACGCAGGTGAAACTGGGCGACAACACCTAGCTATGGAGTTAATATTTGTGGTATCCGTTACCCTGTCAAATAATCACAGATTTTATACCTTATTTTTCGAACACGCCTTATTCCTTAGAAACTCCAGCTCTTCAACCTTACAATACCCAACACATGTACAATTTCCGCTCCACTTATTCAGTCGTGATATTTTCGCTACAATTTTATATTTGCGCGCGCAAAATCTCCATAATTGCCCCTTTCACACCGATGGTAGGAGACGGGAGTGCTACTCATCTGAGCGCATATTTTGTGGTCGTAACGAGCATGCACCGATGCTGAGGGCTCGTTAGTATTCTCGCGAGGACTGTACTTTGGAATCGTATAATGAATATTTACTATGAAGGGCTTGGGAATAGTGGCTACTTTGACCTGATTACGCCCTTATATCCAGTCTGAATAGCTCGTAGTGCTGAATTCGTCCGGGAAAGTACTACCTTACCCATTTCCGCCGTGAAGCAGTAGGACACTTGTATTACTGTGTTTCGGTTAGGAAAATAAGGGAGCCGGTGAAATTAGAGGCACATGAGACTTACCAACTTTCACGTCTCAGGGTCGACAACGCATTGGCGATGCCCCTGGTGTTTCAAATGTTCATAGGCTACGTTGACTGATGGCAAGTGACCATCAGGTGGACCGTCTGCTTTTTTGTCGGCCCATGTGGCTAAAAATATTTAAAAAAGTCAGATAACGGCGGTGCCTGCCCCATTACTTTTTTAACTGAACATGATTCATTTGATTGAAATCTTGAGATATTCATTTTCATCATAAAATAATTAAGAAATCCTAATGCCTATTATGATACAAAAAATGAATTTACATGCTAGGCAATCATTTTTATCAACCTATTCATTTGTACGGAAATATAATCTAAGGACTTATTTCCTAATTAACCTAGACAAATATAAATTTTAAAACAATAATGATGATTTTCTAAACATATACTTTATTGCTTCTCTCTTTTTTAGCATTTTTTTTAATTAATCGTTGTTAACATATAATCTTGATGCACTTAATAAGAAGAGCATTGCCACAAAACTTTGTGATTTGAGAATGTTTTTATTTATGTTTGTATTATTTTACGTTCATTTTTATATTTTTTGACAAAAAATTTAAAAGGACTTTTCAATTACAGTATTATTAGGAATTTTTTATCTGGCATGTTATTTGTGACCAAAGACTTAAATTTTTATGATCTGTTTCTCATGCGTTATACAGACAGAGTAAAGACACATGCTTTCAGCTAGTGGTAGTTATGTCTAATGCCATCGTCATGGCGATAGACGAAGGGGATTAGAATATGCTCAAAGTTTCATGATGTTTTCATTGAAGTACCCGTTTGACTGACTACCACAACGGTCATACAGACTTTCGCACCATGCGTCTCTTGCTTAATTAAAATGTACTTTAAGACCGCTAGTGTACTACGTTGATAGATTAAAAATCCTATAAATCCTCAAATATAGGTAGGTACCTTTTCTCCACTTTAATTTCGAATATCTTTAATCAAATGCGCCCAATTAATTATCAGTTTTATCACTGGTTAAGAAGATTGCTTTTGCTGTCTCTCAGCTGTGAATAAACCTTTTTAAAAAACAAGATTTATTGCAATAAGGCGTGCTCTGCAAAAGCGAGCGCACAGAATACTCTTTATAAATGTGTACTAAAGCGAGCTCTACGACCCAGCATTGTCGTCATTAAAATTTTGTTTGTGTTCTTAAACCGCCTATATTAATACTGTGTTTTTTTTTTTTTAATAATATAAACTAGTGCTTGACTGCCTGAAATTACGAGAGATACTAAAACGATACTACTTAAGGATGAGTTAATAAAATAAATACAAAATCTAAATAATTTACTACAATAAGACAATTTTACCGTCAGGTTGAAAATTAAAAATATCTTAAAACAAATACCGCTCAACCAAAAGTAAAGAAAATAACGACAAAACAACAAATTAATTTAATTATAAAGTAAGTCAAAGTACGAGTCTCTCTCAGAAAGGTTTGACACAATTTCTTTTTTTTTTCTTTAAATAAGCTTGACTGCGATCCCACCTGATGGTAAGCAGTGATGCAATCTTAGATGTTGAGGCGCACTAGTTTATTAAGAGCCTATTCACTCTAGCCTTGAAGACACCCAAATTATAGTTGCTCGGGAAGACCGCAGCAGGCAAGTTGTTCCAGTCCCTCGATGTACGCGGTTTAAACGACGAGGCGAAACGCTTAGTCCGGACCGTAGGAGTTTCGACAACGTAGGGGTGGATACTCGCCGTACGACGGGATGTCCGATGGTGGAAAGGTGATGGCGGAATCAAGTCATGCAATTCACGCGCACACTCTCCGAAATGCAACCTGTAGAACACCGAAAGGCTGGCTACCCTACGCCTGTGCTCAAGGCTTTGCAGATTGGATTTAACCAAACTTGGATCACCAATTAGCCTTTTTGCACGCCTTTCCACCGAGTCCAAAGCTGCTAAATGGCATTTTGCAGCACCAGCCCATATGTGGTTGCAGTACTCCACACACGATCGGACCTGAGCTTTGTATAACATTAGAAGCTGTCCCGGTGTGAAGTACCGCCGGACCTTTGCAAGAACGCCGAGTTTTTTAGCAGCTGTCTTGGCTTTGGACTCAATGAACCGCCCGAAGTTGAGGTCTGAGGAAACTTCAACTCCCAAGAGCTGAAGGCGGTTGGTGCATTCCAGGGATACATTCCGGAAAGCAGGAGCCAAGGTGAACGGGCTCCTTTTTGCGGTGAACAGACACGCCTGTGTTTTGGCAGCGTTGAATCCCACCAGATTGGCTTCACCCCATTTGGAGACTGCCTGAAGTGAGATATTTGTACGCTCTACCATAGCCTCTCTTTCGGACCGGATTAGCTCCTTACTAGCCCGAGCACCCGGCAGATATCTCTCTACAACTGTGCTGTCATCTGCATACCCATAGACACCGGGCATCAGCAGATCGTTAATATGCAGCAGGAAGAGAGTTGCAGAGAGCACAGACCCCTGAGGGACCCCGGCATTTGTCGTCATGGGTTCCGATGAGCAACCATCGACAACAACTCGGAGAGACCGTTCACTCAGGAAGTCTTTTACCCAGGCAATCAAACCAGGAGAAATGCCGAACGCTGGAAGCTTGCCAATAAGACTAGCGTGCCATACCCTGTCGAAGGCCTTCGAGACGTCCAAGGAAACGGCTATTGCTTCCCCATTCTTCTCGAGGGCTTCGCCCCACAAGTGGGTGGCGTACACTAGTAGGTCCCCAGTAGACCGATTGTGGCGAAATCCGTACTGTCGGTCACTGAGGAGATCGTTACCTTCCAGGTATGCCATGAGGCGCGAGTTCAATACACGCTCCATAATCTTGCAGAGTATGGAGGTTACCGAAATCGGCCGATAGTTGGCAGGATCGGCACGACTGCCCTTTTTGGGCACGGGTTGCACATTGGCAAGCTTCCAGGACTTGGGCACTATACCAGTCCGAATTGAGAGGCGATACAAGCGTGTCAATACAGGAGACAACTCGGGCGCACAAGCCTTGAGAACAATCGCTGGTATACCATCTGGTCCACTAGCTTTATTCACATCCAGACGACACAGCACTTTCAGAACCTCTTTATTCCTTATGCGAACCTCGGGCATCGAAGTGTCGCAATAAGGCAAAATCGGTGGGGTAGCGCTGCTAGTATCAAGACGCGAATTATAGGCGAAGAGAGATGCAAAGAGACCTGCCTTCTCTCTAGCCGTATGAGCCAGTGTTCCATCAGGCTTAACCAGCGGAGGCAATGTGGGCCGACAAAAGTTCGCTTCGACCGATTTGGCAAGGGACCAAAATGCTCTGCTACCAGATGGTTGCACAGAGAGCTTTTTGCCAATATGGGTAATACGATCGAAGCGAGCCTTTCTTAGTGCCTTTTTGTAGGACTTGGCAGCATGGTTGAAGGCTCTCTTCTTTGAGCTCAAATCCGGAGCTTTGCGGTCACGAGCATCCACCCAGGTGAGAAACGCCGAATGCTTACGCTTTTCAGCTTCAGCACAATCGGCGTTGAACCATGGGCGAGCTGAGCCACCGATGGATACGTCACTATAGGGGATGAAATACTCCATAGCTTGACGTACCACATCGGATATAGCATCCGCACAGCTGGACGGATTTTCCAAAGAGAAGCAGACCCGCTGCCAAGGATAAGACGCAAAGAAGTGTCGCATCTCATCCCAATCTGCAGATTTGTATCGCCACATTCGCCGTTCACTGCGTGAGTCGCAGTCAGGTGGGGAGAAGGACGATACAGACTTCACCAGACAGTGATCTGAAGTTCCTATTGGCGAGGACACTGTTACAGTACATCTGTCCGGATCGGTGGTCAGCAGAAGGTCCAGGCAATTGGCGGTATGACCAACTACATCAGGCACCCTAGTTGCTTGCTTAACCAACTGGGAAAGGCCCATCGCTATCGCAAAGTTACGCGCTTCTCTCCCAGCATGGTCGGTCTTCTGGTATGGGAAGAGCCAGTCTTGATGGCAGGCGTTAAAGTCCCCCAGAGCGACGAGCTGCGCATCAGGGTGCCGATGCAGAGCCGCATCGGCGGCATCACATAGGTGGTCAAACAGTCGAGTCGCCTCCTGATCACCGCTGTGCGATCGGTAGACACAGGCGTAGACAATTTTGTCCATACCAGTGTCCACCAATAGCCATAAAGTCGAGAAATTAGGGTCTTCAAGGTGACGGAGACGTTGGCAACAGATGTCATTACGGACGTACACACAGACCCCGGCACGCTGCAGAAAGTGATGCTCCACTGAGTATCCTGGGTAGTTGAGGTACGCCGCATCTGATGGACATCTAATCTGGGTCTCCGTCAAGAAAAGCAAGTGTGGCTTGTCAGTCTCTAGATGGTGGTGGACCGCATCGAGATTAGAGTGCAGCCCTCGAATATTCGACAAGTGCACTTGGAAAGAGAGGACGTGCCTCCGCTGTAGACACTTACTTTTTCTTATTTGACCTTTCATTTAGTTGTTTTTTATTTTTTTGTAGAGTGAATAGGTTTGGTGGAAGATGGCAGTTGAGCGAGGTAATGCGATATTTAGCCCAACAACACGACCAGAGCTGCTGCGCTAATGGAGGGTTGATCTGGAGACTGCGGGGACGCCCGAACCCCCCCAGGGATCGCCATCGGGTCCTCTCATCCGGTCGCCAACCGGCACGATGGGGCCACCCTGGGATTTTTCACAGTTGGCGGGGCAGCCTTTCATGTGTGGCTGGCACACTACTTGGGCCCCCAACTACCTGCGGTCGGCCAGCGGAGCACCGTGCTTCGGATCCCGCTACCCTCCACGATCAAACATCCGACACAACAACAACTGGCGCATCGTACCCGGCATACATCGCAACACAACTACTCAGACCCATCCTCCACCATACGGCTTCACCAGACATCATGCCGGAACACGACGGATCGCTTGGCGGCATGACTTTGCCTGATGGGTGGTAACATATAAGCCGGCAGCCGATGCTAAGGCCTACCACCGAATTTACTGCTCGTTTAGCACTACCCAGGGGACACGTGTAGGGTGGTCAGATCTTAAGTAGATCCTACGGACGCGAGCAGTCCATCCCCCAAAAATTGTTAATTCTCTCCAAATCTTTTTTAAAGCCAAATGTAAAATTTATAGGTTAAGATTTTGTAATAGAATTGTTATTTGAAAATTTCAAAAGGATTTTTAATTCGTTTATCCGCACATTGATGTGGTAGGAATGTGGTAAGGAAACAGATCTAAATCAAAGTGTTACTAGCTTTGGTATCGCAGTTTCATCTGCGTTCTTGAAGGATCTAATGTAGCTCAGAATTTTAGCTGAAGTTACTTTTGGTAGTAGGGACATTCTTTACACACTGCCATCTGGTCCCAAACTAAGCAGAGCTTGTACTATGGAGATCACATAACTGATATACTACATACTCTACTTATTTTTCTAAATACATACTTATATAGTTTACTCCCAGACACAGAAAAAACAGATGTTCATGCACACGAATGCTCTTCCTGGGTGGGACTTGAACTGGCGACCTACAGCTCGGGAGTCAGGGTCGCTAACCACCAAGCCAATTGGCCCCTCATTACAAATCCTTTCTCTTTATAATATTGGTGTAAATGTAGGTAATGTTGCTATTAATAAATAAGTATATAACACCAAACCAACTTATATAAGTTCCAAAATACCCACGAGTGTAGACAAAGGACGAAATCACTGGATCATTTGACGCAAACGAGGGCCGATTGCAAAAAGAGGGCGGCCGCACGCACAGGGATAAGGGTTCTTAGCAAACACATTTGCTTTGTCGTCTACAGATCGTATGGTCGACTGGCAAATGCGGAGTTTCATGTTCCTAATAATACACGCTATGTTACAATGAAAGGAAGTAAGGTACAGTTGCTCTTATCTCATTGTTGAGATTAACGTCTAAATTAATTATTTGCAGAATTTCACTCGCGCACATAACAACCTTATTTTGACTTCTTTACATTGATTTTTATACTACCTCTGGCTTACGTTTACACATCTACACCAGCACCAACAGGACGATTGTGTAATGCACTTGTAATCGTCATTGCAGTCAATTTTGTATTACTTTGACGGCACTACGATTGTTATGTGACACGACTCGCGCGCTGCTCTAGCAATCTATTATGAAATCAGCTTCTACATAATATTTTTTTTATACCACATGGGCCGACTATCAAGCAGACGGTCCACCTGGTGGGAAGTGGTCACCGCCGCCTATGGACATTTGCAACACCAGGAGCATCGCCAATGCATTGTTGTCCCTGAGACGCGAAATTGTTAAGTCTCATGTGCCTGTAATTTCACCGGCCCCCTTACCTTTCTAACCGAAACCCAGTAATACAAGTGCACGACCACTTAGCGGAAATAGGTAAGGTAGTACCCGGACGAATTCTGCACTAAGAGCTCTTACTCTACGCTTTTACGTAACAATACAATGTAGAAAATCAATACTCATATTTCAGATAACTTTGACATTTCTAATACAATAAAGGAACGCGGTATTTTTACTACTTTGGGACTTTAATGAAATCTGGTAAACCTTATTTAGCTGTTGTATAAAAACCTCGAACATTACAGACAAAGTTTGTGGACATTACGGTAAAAGTTTTCAGGCAAGTAGGTACTCAGTGTTTTAAAGCTTTCTAGTACTAAGACATGGATAGTCGTGTGCTTGAGTTTTATTTTGAATAATTTTACGTTGCTCAATAAGCTTAATAAGTTGATAAAATTTGAAATATCTTTAGATTATCTGGTTTTAAGTGCTTTTAAGTTAGAGGCTTAGCATATGAAGAAAACCAAACTGATTCCTAATCCTAAATAAATGCGAAGGTATTTTTGTTTATTTCTTTATTACATACGCTTTCACGGCTAAACTACTGAAGTTATCTTGCTGAAACTTGGCACACGCGTACGGAGAGAAACATGGAATCCTTTGTATTCATTTTAACGTGAGTGAAACCGCGAGGCGGATATAAGTTGTGTTATAAATTAGAATGTATCGCTGTCTGTCTGTTTTGTACTTTTCAGAACACAAACAGCAGAACTGATCCGAAGTTCAGTCCACATCTAGCCATTGGTGCGGAGAGGGTCCTAGTATTTTTATACTGAATGCCGGGCAGAAATTTGTTATTATAATATATTTCAAATTATAAAACGTTCCCCGACTTCAAAGAAAACGAACTGCCAAATGATAACAATCTTGTTATACGTACAAAAAGAAAGCGGCGAAAGCAGATAAGAATACCTACAAAAGATTGTCTTTTGCATATCCTTATCCGTGGCAAAGTTCACATAAATGAACATCAAACAATAGGTATTAGGAGTTCTGAAAATGAAATAACAAACTCACAATTCCATTCATAAAATATATGATAGACTAGTTGTCCCCCGCGGTTTCACCTGCATTCCCAAAGGATGTTACATTTTGTGTTTGTGCTAGTCCAAACTATAATCTATCTCTGAGCCAAATTTCACCCAGATAGTAGAGTAGTAGAGCTCTTAGTGCAGAGTTCGTCCGGGGAAGTAATACCACCATACCCATTTCTGCCGTAAAGCAGTAGTGCACTTGTATTACTGTGTTTCGGTTAGAAAGGCAAGGGAGCCGGTGAAATTACAGGCACATGAGACTTAACAACTTCAAGTCTCAGTGTCGACAACGAATCGGCGATGCCCCTAGTGTTGCAAATGTCCATAGGCGGCGGTTTGTTGGCCCATGCGACATAAAAAAAAAACCCCTTTCTGGCGTGATTGAGTAACAAACGTCCATTCAAACATTCGCATTTATAATAGTAGTAAAATCTGCAATACGAATATACGTATATGAAAACCATAGACATTTTCTTTATGATAGCTCATTCAATTAGGTATACGCCTCGAATAAACCACAGGCAACAATGTTTTATTTATTTTGTGCAAGTAAATATTCGGTCTAATAAAGTCGTCAAATACCAGGAGCCTATAAATCTTAGAGAGAATGCAATAAGCCCACCGCTAAACAAGGCGAGCTACTCGATCTCATTTGTGAAACACTTTTACGAGGCCCGGAGAAAAATATTACATGCTATTTGGAGTTAGACGTGTGTGTGCTGTTAACACTCTCTTTTGAGCCATTAAACGTGCGGCTGGATGCTCAACAAACTGTCGACTCGACGAGCCACGAAACGAGGCCTCGAAGAACGCCTCGCCTCACCTCATCTCGCCTCTTGCGTGCTTGTGTAGTTAACGAGATACGCCACGCTGATACATCGTCGAGCTAGTGTAATTTATAAAGGTGCCTATTTTAGTTAGTGACATTCAAGAAATGGCATGATGATATCATATCGTACGTACTATTATTGTAAATGTAAAAGTGATGAATGTGTCGATGTATGGGTTTTTGTTAGTCTTTCACAAAACTAGCTCACGGTTTTAATTGAAACTGAGAATGTGCAAACATTGATTGAACATGCCCTAGAATAACATACGAGTATAGGATACTTTTTATACCCGAAAAATGTTACATCACTCAGGGACGCGGTTAAAACCGCAAGGGGAGGGCTATACTTAATTTTTTTACGTAATCTTATATGGCCTCAAAGTTAGAGATTATCAAAAACCTGCAGGGCGATTATGTAATACTTACTAGTAGTTGCAGTAAATTTTGTAATACATTGACTGCACTACGACTGTTGTCCCACACTGGTCGAGCGCCGAACTATCAATCTATTATTAAATAGGTCTCCACATTGAATCCGAGAGAGTTACACTAATAGGGTGCAGGCAGTAGCGGCCTTACCCATTGCGAGGCTCCGGGTGGCTGGTCATTGCGAGGCCCTTAGTCCTTCGTGAAAAGTATGTGATGCGAAAGTAAGTCTGGTTGTTTGGTTTAGGTATTTGTCATGTGTAGCAAGAAATGCTAAAGTTATAATATAATAATAGGTTGGGGAAAAAGTTCCTTCGCATTTTTTAAGAAAATTCAAAACATTTTTAATATAGTTTATTTACATTTAACTAAAGTATGTAGGTACCATTTTGTTCGATAACTTTTTGCCATCTTGTAGGTAGGGACATGACTGGCCTTTGACCACGACTTTTTTCGCACGTTCTTGTCGTACGTGATCCACTTTTCATCACCAGTTATCAGCTTCTTCTTTTTAGTAAAATTTTAAAATGAATAGAATTTCTTCATTAGATTCACTCATCTTGGCGGTACGAAAAACAAATGCAAATCACACATTTTCCTAATATGAATTTGGAATTATGTTTTTTAAAATTTAAACTTTCAATGATACCAAAACCAGCCAGATACAAATAGTATAGCCAAAGAGATTTTATTACAAGTTCATATATACTATAATGCGAAAAGACTTTTTCCCAACCTAATATAATGTGTACAAATAAATAAATCCATATTTTATTTAATTTGCTTGGGTTGCGCGAGGCCCTTGCAAGAGCGAGGCCTCGGGCGATTGCTCCGTTCGCCACCCCCTAAGGCCGCCTCTGGGTGCAGGGATAACCGCTTGTTTTATAGCCTCGAGGCTCTAAATTACTCTTCACAGGTAAAGTAAACGCTGCCAACCATGTATGTAATTAACCTTAAAAGATAGTTTGATGGAGCTTTTATATGTCTATCAAATATTATGCAGGTTCACTATAAAAGCTTTTATTAAATCTTCGCTAGCTACGCCTCGCGGGTTTGTCCACATTTCGAAGGGATCAAAAGTATCCTATGTCTGTTATGCTATTAGTGTTCCAAATTTTATCTTAAATTGTTAAATGATAATGTATGATTGAATCATTTATTTTATATAATTTTATTATGCGTGAATAAGCATGTTTTTACCCGACTACGGCGAAGCCAAAGGAGGGTTATGATTTTGACCGGTATGTATGTGTGTATGTATGTTCATCTGTTCCCTCATAACTTTTAAACTACTTATCGTAATTTGGCAAACGAGGTATCGTTCGAAGCGTCTTGATCGTCTGCTGGTTATAGGATATGTGACGTCACAATAAATTAGATATGGCGCTCTCTACAGGACATAAAGGCATTAACTATAAAAATTCTTATAAGTGACACGATAATGTTTATTTATTGTTATAAATAAGTTCAAAAACTAAAACCCGACTACGAAAAATTACGCTTTAAAAAGTATGAAACAAGAAAATATTCTCATGTGAAATTGTTATATACAAACATCCAATATTTATTGTCTATTAAATAAAAAACTCACACATAATATATTTTAAAGTATTTAATACCTGTTCATAGTGATGTTCAGAGGATAGCCGTGGTTGTATGCCACCTCATATATGGTCATATGGCTCATACGACCACGGCTATCCTCTGAACATCACTATGAACAGGTATTTCATGGGGAGTTTTTTATTTAATAGACAATAAATATTGGATTGTTTGTATACAACAATTTCACATGAGAATATTTTCTTGTTTCATACTTTTTAAAGCGTAATTTTTCGTAGTCGGGTTTTTTTAAATGATATCGAGCAATGCTTCAAGTTTTCCCACCTTTTGTGCTTCGCTGATGATATGAAGATATACACCACCATATCTTCGCAAAACGATGTTGTCAAGCTCCAATCCGATCTTGCTCGCCTGGCTGATTACTGTTTATTAAATAAGCTTGACCTTAACGTTGATAAATGTTCAGTAGTCACATTCACGCGTAAAAAATCAACAATTTGTTCAGATTATTTCCTAAAAGGGCAACAGCTCATGAAACTTCCACTCGTCCGTGATTTAGGTGTCACCCATGATTCTCAATTACTATTTGATACTCACGTCGATAATATAATATCCAAAGCGTCTAGAGCCTTGGGGTTTGTGATGCGTAACTCTGAGTGTTTCAGCAGAGCAAAAACTATGAAAATTCTCTATTGCACTTATGTCAGAAGCACCTTGGAGTATGCATCTCAAATATGGAACCCAAGGTACAATACCTATATAACTAGAATAGAAAACATACAAAAAAAATTCATTAAATATTTATGTTACCGAACTCATATAAATTATGACTCCTCAAAATATCTGGACCTTTGTAAGAAGCATCATCTACTACCACTTGCTGCCCGACGCGATATTGCTGACCTCGTATTTCTTTCCAAAATTATCACTGGACCTATCGATTGTCCTCAACTGCTATCACTGATTCGGTTTAACACCCCTTAAATATTTGCGATTAAGTCCTATATTGCATGTGCCTGTTGTTTCATCTAACTATCGGCAAAATTCTTACATATGGCGAGTCAGTAATGCATACAATATCATATCGAAAACTACCGATGTAGACCTATTCAATACGAGCATCCCCGTCCTGAGGCGTCGGCTTAGTTGCCAATTCTTTACCAAATAGTGCAGTCCAGAGTTAACAACATTGTTTATGGATAATTAAATTCATCCATAGATAATAATTCACTTTACTTGTTCTTCCACTAAGTTTCCTTGTTTTTTTTATTTTTTATCATTCTGTTGTATTTTTAGCCTTTTTTGTATAAAGTTAACGATTATCCTAATATTATTGTGTGTTTATCAGTGAGGACCTCTAAATGGCTCACCAATTTTGTATGATGAAACTGATCAAACTTTTGTAAGCTGTTGGTCCTCCAACAATAAATAAATAAATAAATAAATAAATTTAGTTTTTTTACAATACTTATTGTATTTGTCAACGGCTGAGCAGATTTTTTTAGTAAAGCTGTGTATTTTTATTATTTTGGCAAGGCTAAAATAAAAAAATAGTGCCTAAAGTTATATTTCAGGAAATGGAAATACGTTTTAAAAATTCAAAAACAATCATAAACATAAAATCATCTGCAATTCAAAATTCAAAACCATTGATTCAGTTTAGGCCTTCGGAAGGCACTTTTGAAGGTCAAATTTAAAGTTACTGAAGCTACAAATCATCATTTAGCATCTTGAAAACAAACACGTATCCGACGGTAAGGACTCTGCCGCGAGAAAATTGAATAACCGAGTTTAGTGAGGTAAGCCTTTAATATTCCTGGCAACACTTTAGTGACAGCCATTGCAGGTGCACAAAGCTTGTCACACGTCGCCACCTGGCGTTGACACGACGGCATGCACCGTGCGCTGTGCGTTAGATGATGGTTTACATGTAAACACCTAATACTGTAAACTGTAGCTATATGGCAAGTTATAGAACGATGATTCAAATTTGAAAATGGATCTGTTAGGGATTTTTTATTTGGAAGTTGGGTGTGCATGTGTTTGTGTATAAGTGTGTGTGTAAAGGTTTTTGTGTGGTTTGTAGAATGTGTTAAGTATAGAAAGTTGTAGGTGTTAAAGCAGGATAAGTGTCACTCAAAGCGGTTCTGAACGCATACAACAAAAGGCAGCCGCCATCAAAGCCGCAGTAGACCAAAGCGGTAGTCCAGAAGAGAGGACCAAACCAGGAGACCGGCTTAAAAAATTCATGAAAACCGGCGGGGGTTCAATCAAGAATATCAAAGCCACGGAAAGACAGGCAGCCGCAGTGGAGGATTTTCTAAAAACACCCCCCCAAGGTCCCAAGCTAACACCAGTTGCAAGGACGAGAGCCGACATGAGACAGGTCAGCTCGCCTACTCAAATCCTGGCATCAACACCATCAGAACACGCAGTAAACGCCTTCCTCGAGTTTCTAGACACCATAAGGGCGACCAAAGAGGTCAATCTCATGACGTGCAGCAAGATCATGCAAACCTTTCAACAGAAAAATGAAAGTCTATTAAACACATTACTCGAGGAGGCGGAGGCAGCCATATATAACAACGAGACCTCCAAAGTCCTTAAAGGGAAAATTACAGGGAGTTATATGGCTGCGTATAGCACAACTGGTGGCTTTGTGGAGGAAGATGGCGAGCGAGCAGAGCCACCTAAATTTAACACTCCATCGGAGGACCCCATAATCATCACAGCCCGGTTCACAAAAATCATGCTGGACGACAGGATCCTAGGAATGGCCAAAACCATTTCAGGAGACCTTGGTCCAGGAGCAGCGTGGCAAAACTGGGCCATACCTAAATTCAACTGGGTAAATGGGGTTCCCGGATGTGGCAAAACAACTTGGGTAACCAAAAACTTCGATGCGGAGAGCGACGTCGCAGTCACCACCACAACCGAGGCAGCCAAAGACCTGCGCGAAAAGCTGGCTCCAAGTATTGGAGCTACAGCCAAAACCAAAGTGCGCACGATGGCATCCATTCTTGCGAACGGGTTTAAGGGGCCCAAAAATTGCGACCGTCTAATGGTCGACGAAGCCCTTATAAACCACTTTGGATCCGTCGTAATGGCAGCTCGGTTGTCTGGTGCCCGCGAAGTAATCCTTATCGGAGACATAAACCAGTTACCCTACATTGACAGGAAAAATCTTTTCCCTCTAAAATACCATCACCCAAACCTGGTAACTTCCATCAGCCAGGAGTTGTTGTGCACACATCGTAACCCGATGGACGTGGCATACGCCCTAAACGAGGTATACAATGGTATATACTCGTCCAAACTTCTAATAAACTCCATGAAGCTAATGAGATATACGGATGCGCAAGTACCCAAAACACTCCCTAACACCCTATTCCTGGCCAGCAAGGGATATGGAGAGGGCACAGGGTCACGCGTCCTTACCATCCACGAAGCGCAAGGAGCCACGTACGAGTCGGTTCTCATCTTTAAAACAAAGGCCAAAAAACTCCCAACTCCACGACAGCGTGCCGCACGCGGTAGTGGCGATATCGAGACACACCGTTGGCTGCACGTATTATGCAGACGACGGTGATGACGCGATCGGCAGGTTTATCCAGCGGGCGACGGCCGCTTCGACAAGAGCCATTTTCGAATACAACTTAAAAATGGCCATAAAACATCGAGATGCAGTTGTCATGGAAAGTCTTTTGGGAGCGAAACCATCCGAGGCTGAAATAGCTTAAACTTTAATATTTAGAATTATAAATTTTGATGAATAAGTGTAACTAAATTTAAGTTTTTTTTTTTTTTTTTATACCACATGAGCCGACAAACAAGCGAACGGTCCACCTGATGGTAAGTGATTACCGCCGCCTATAGACATTTGCAACACTAAGGGCATCGCCAATGCGTTGTCGACCCTGAGACGTGAAGATGTTAAGTCTCACGTGCCTGTAATTTCACCGGCCCCCTTACCTTTCTAACCGAAACACAGTAACACAAGTGCACTACTGCTTCACGGCAGAAATGGGTAAGGTGGTAGTACTTCCCCGGACGAACTCTGCACTAAGAGCTCTACTACTCGAAAATTTAAATGCTAAGTTATTTATTTATAATCCATGTATCGGCAATAGAAAAATTCAATGTAACACTATTATTAAGGAACCACAAGCCTCAGTTCAAAACAACGAGCTGAGCACGCGCGGAAAGATGTTAATTTTTAGAAACACAATACAATTGATCTTAAAATAATTTATCGTAGAATCTTCAAAGAGTACGGACTAAGAGTCCGTAGAAAATGTAAAAAGAAATAAATAAAAAAAAAGCAGTATAAATGACTCAAATACATGAGGCGATTATTCGTGATTGAGTGACAAACATCCATAAATTTTTATTTATACTGTTAATAAAAATACAACGAGAAAAATTTTCAATGACAAAAGAGCCCGAGACATCAAAATTTAAAAAATTATAAGTTCAAAACCATGAAGGTCAAATTTAAAGTTACTGAAGCTACTACGCGTGATAACTATAAATTACGTTATGTCTTTTTTCGTGAGGCGATTTTGATGAGACAAGCCTATATTAATCACCTGTCCAAACCCTATCAAAAAACGTCAAGTAGTTTCAGTGATTAGCGTGTTCAAAACAGACAAAGATTTAAAAAATGATCTGTTACTTACGTTTCATTTACATTTCATTTATTTTACACATGTTCTCATTTAAAAATACATTTTTCTTGAATAGAAATCGTACTTCTCACGATGGTATTTAACTTTCTAAAGCGAGAGCTTTCATAGAAGCTCAAGTTGCCGGAGCTGCGTTTCACTGAAAACTCACAAGCTATTTATAAGCGATATAATGTAGCTACTTTTATTTACGTTTTAAATAGAAATACGTCTTTTAGCCGAGAAATACTTGAAATTGTTAATATTTTTTGCTTTATGAAACTGCTGTTGTTTAAGGAAGCTACGTTAGACATACGGATTTTTCACGGGAAACTGGATCAAAATTTGGGACAACATATTAATAGGCGGCAACTTAATATACTAATTATTTCATTCAAGACAAATATATTTAATATAAAAAGAAATCAAAAGCCTTAATTTTAATTATCAGCTATTAAAAAAATTTGATTGTAAAATAATTTATTATAATATAAAAGTTTGCGTATACATAACCACACACCTTCGTAACGGCTGATCTGTTTTGAATAAAATTTGGGTATCAGACTAAACATTCTGGAATAACATATATTATACGATGATTTTTACCCTTTAAAACTAGACCCCTCGGAAATAGGAAAAAACTTCAGGGCATAAACTAGTGTTTCATAACCAAGTATTTAACAACGATGTAATTTCCATTATCACTACATAGTATAAAATAAAGTCGCTTTCTCTGTCCCTATATCCCTATGTATGCTTAAATATTTAAAACTACGCAACGTATTTTGATGCGGTTTTTTTAATAGATAGAATGATTGAAGGGGAAGGTTTTTATGTATAATACATGTGACATCCCACGAGAACGCGGGTAATACCGCGGGGGACAGCTAGTAAAGACTAAATTCAACTTTTAACACTCATCATTTTACTCACACGAAGTAGTTTATTAAAAATAACATACGAACAATTTCATACAATATCTGTAAGCCCTTATAGAGTAAGTTAGTATATGGCAAGCTTTTAGCGGTATGGCGGCGATGTCGGCGCGCCTTTACCACTGAATTGAAAGCTGTTTTAACCCCACCTGTGACGTCACAGCTATAAGCTGTTGTGAAAATTCTTTTCACAGCTTATCCGTTGTGACGTTCTGTCCGACTATTTAATTGGAGGCGCTGAGTTATTATTTGTTTAAATATATAGTTAAAAATATCCATTATTAAAATATAGGTATTATTGGTGTATAAATAAATAAACCATTTATTTCTTACTTTTACAAAGTTTTAAAAAAAAATAATGAATAAGTTATTGTAAGTAGATTTAGTTGGCAAGAACCCCGGATTGGGTAAAGGTCTCCTCAAAAGATGCCCATGCGACCCTATCCTGTGCTACTTCTATCCAGTTTGGGCCAACTGTACGTCTGACGTCGTCTTCCCATCTGGTTAGTGGTCTCTCTCGGCTTCTCTTGCCCGATTGGCCGCTCCACGATATTACTCTCACAGTCCATCTCTGGTCTGTGTATCTCGCGACAAGGCCAGCCTATTTCCATTTTAGTTTCTGTGCATAAGTTAGAGCGTCGGTCTCATTGGGGGTTTTCCTTATCTTAGTATGTCTTACTTTATCTATTCTCCTTATGTTGAGCATACTCCTCTCTAACCCCCTTTGACAGGTCTTTGGAGGATTCTCAGGATTATTGGTGTATATCCTACTAATATTATAAATATGAATGTAAGTTTGTTTGTTATGCTTTCACGCGAAAACTACTTAAACCGATCATCATGAAACTTTGTAAACATATTCTTGGAGGTATTAGAAGTACACAACACTTTTTGTGCCGGTAAAATGTTTTATCCCTCGGGAACGCGGGCGAAACCGCGGGGGACAGCTAGTATAAAATAAATAAATATCCTAGGACATTCTTAAAACACGCCCATTTGATACCAAACAAAGCAGAACCTTATACTGTGGAAACCAGATAACTGATATACTACATAAACTAAATTTTTTCTTCATTTAAATACATACGTATGTTTAATGTTTATCTTGGGTGGGAATCGAACCCACGACTTGTGCCGTGGCAGTCAGGATCTCTAACCACGCAATGGATTTTGATGCGGTTTTTTTTAATAGAGTGATTGAAGAGGTAAGTTTTTATATATAATACATCTGACATCCCACAGGAACGCGGGTAAAACCGCGGGGGACAGCTAGTCTATTATAATTATCGAACACCAGTCAAGTGATGAATATTAAGCTCTTTGTTCCGTGTGAATATAAATAAGCAACCTGGCCATTCCCAAAAGTACTTTGACTATGTCACGAGGCTTAAAAAAAAGACATGAAGTGATGATGCTTCCATCATACCTTTTTCCACCGAGTCACTGTAGTGCACTTGTATTTCTGTTTCGATTAGAAAGGTAAGGGGGCCGGTGAAATTACAGGCATATGAGACTTAACAACTTCACGTCTCAGGGTCGACAATGCATTGGCGATGACCCTGATTTTGCCAATGACCTTGGCGGCGGTGACCACTTACTACTTGTTGTCATCAAAAATTCAAAAGGCACTTATGATGGTTAAAGTTACTTAAGTTACCACCGCTTCGGAAGTCAGCCTTCAACTGAGAATAATCGATAAGAAACGCAGCAATTTTTCTTTCAATTTTATCTAATGTGGCAATTTTATTATTTCAATTTTCTATATTTATAATATTTACAAAATACTTAATATTACTATCAAAAACAAAAAAGAAATATCAATATAATAATAATAATGATAACCTAAACAAATAAGTGGTGCACTGTGCAGAGAAAATTAAATACCTTGTAATACGCTCTTTCTTTCAAAACATTCATAATATGATTTTGAATTTATGATCAGACCTTTTGGTTACAGAAAGCTGTATTTTATAATAGAATCGAACACAATTACCAAGAAAGTACTTGTTAACTTTAGCTAGTCTAAAATATGGAACAACTAACTTCTCCCTTTGTCTTGTATTAATATTATGGATATTCAATTTTGGCTCAAACATTCCTATGTTTCAACGTATAAATTTTCATAAATGTATAGTGAAGGTAAAGTCATTGTATTTCATTCCCTTAATAAATCTCTTAGTGATTCACGAGGACCGTTAGTTGCACGAATTGCTCTTTTTTGTATAATAAAAATAGTGGCTACATCTGCTCCTGCTCCCCAAAATAAAATACCAAAAGAAAAGCAATGATACGATACTTAATTGATAAAATTGCTTTGGAACTCGGCCACAGAGCTATATGGTTACAGTCTAATCAATGTGAATACAACGCAATTGAGTTGTTAGGTAGAGTTACACTGCAATGCGACTGGAATTAAGAGATATTCTGAAAACAACCCACAATAAGAGAACCCGATTTATCACTCAAAAATATAATATTTGAAAAAGAGTGCGACTATTTGTGACTAGCTGTCCTTTGCGGTTTCTCCCGTGTTCCCGGAATAAAAAACCAATAACCCTCTCCATTCCATAGGCTATGTGTGTGCCGAGTTACAGCAATATCGATTCAGTCGTTTAACCGTGAAAGCGTATGATTTTATTTTTAATTGATTTGATTTACATTTTTAAGCATTTATTCTTTGGGAATATTACAAAATATTATTTATTTATTTCGTAGCTTAGATGGTACGTATTTGAACAAAATAATTTTACTAAATTATCAAAGTGAGCTCAAAAAAGAAAGGTTGTTTGTTAGTAATTCAACAGCATTGTTAAATACGTCTACAATGTGCCGTCTTCAAGTGAAAGAAGAGACATTATTAAATAAATCATGAAATCGAATATTAATGCAAAACTCTCCGTGATTACACATTTATGCTCATGCCTGTACCTACTTTTTTTTCTACTAATTAAAGGTGCTCTCTAGAGGGGCTCTGGTAACTTAAGAATATTCGTTAGCGATTTCTTTATTAATTAAAGACTCCTTGCCTCAAGCACAATAAATCATTAATCGCAACCGTCGCTTAAATTAAAAAAAAAGCAAGATTATTTTTCAAACTAATAGACCACTTGTCTGATACCTGATAGAAATTATGTTTTAGCTCTGTTAATAGAATTGAAATAGTATTATTACGGGTATATACACTGACAAAAAACCCCAATTAAGTTCAAACCTAAATTATATAGCATTACGGTCGAATTTTGTTCGGTAAGCGACCACTAGTTTGAATAATTACATTACAAAATAATATTGGAATCTGAATAAAAATGTTGTTTTTGAAATTAGATCTTATTGCATCAGAATAGAAGTGTACCTATTAATGTTGGGGTAGTTCATCCTGAATGCTGACATGACTGGCCGACAAGACGTATTAAAAGGACAGACGACGAAAATACTTGACAAGACCAAACAGAATAAACGATAGACTCGATTTTTGACCAAATAAAAAAGGACTAAGACATGAGCTGCTGGTATCAATACAAACAAATAAAATTGAAGTGATTTTTTATTATGTCAAAATAACAGTTTTTGCAAAGTGCACAAAGTAATTTATATAATTTAATAAAAATATATTTAAAATAAATTGTTTGTCTGTTCCGGCATATTTATATTCCGGCAAATTTCCATAAGAACGGGACCGATTTTAACGGGCTTTTCACTAACAGATAGCTGATGCTATATGGAGTAAGTATGGCTAATTTTATGTGGGGAAAATGAAACATCCCTGGGGAACGTGGGAGAAACCGTGAAAGACAGCTAGTACCTATTCAATAAAATAATAAATAAATTATATAATTTCTAAAAGCGCGTCCAAATCGCACGTATCTGCTGTACACCTGCTCCGGGATTATTGAGCTAACTTTTTTTTTTATATAAAAACTTGAGCGCATTTGACTGGATTTCACCTGATAGAAACAGGTGAGAAAATAAATAAATACAAACTTCGTCTGCGAGCTGGCATAACGAGGCCTCCGAGAATGGTCCTCTGACGTGATTGCGTAGATATCGAAAGAGTCAAAGCATGGGGGGCGCGATGAAACATCGTCGAACTAGTATCTTTTTTAGTAGTTTACTTTACAGAATTGAACCCCTGCCCCCAAGTAATACAAACTTCGTCGGCGAACCGGGGCAAGGAGGCCTCCGAGAGCGGACCTCTCACGTGATTGTGTAGTTAGCGAATGAGACAGAGCACAAAGGCCGCGACGATACATATTCGAGCAAGTTTTATTTTACCTTACAGAATGACACCCCAGTACAAGAACCCCATTGCCACAAAAAACGCCACGTTTTAATAGTAATGCAACTATAATAAACATACACACATCACAACCTAATCTAAATAATGACATAAAACAGATGTCAGTGCGTCGCCTCATCACTGTCACAAATTATTTAATCATGCATAAGCAATATCAACATCAAAGAGATTCCGCACATATAGTTAATGCCAAATTGCTTTGTAATACAAAAACATGCTAAGAATTACGAAAGCATGTAGCACGCTGATAAATTATAAACGTTTGAGTATTAGACAATGGAACGTATCTACAAAGGAGGTTTATATCATAAGTCTTGTTTATTGCTTTCGTATAATATTCACACAAGATTGGGTAGGGATCTTTTTGTTACGGCAAAGTTATATTTTAATGTATTTATTGTTTGTAGTGCCAGTTGCTTTTTTTTGTTCAATCGCACTAAGTTATCTGTGGCGAATGAAAGTGGAATGGTAGCCCTATTTACTCACTCCTACGAGTCTTAATCAATAGGTACTCAGCTCAGAGCAACCGAGGGAATACTCTAGGCTTGTAAAATGAAACCGTATAAGAATTTTATATATATTTTTGAGAAAAATATAAGAAAATCAGTTTCATACTTGAAGCTACATTGAACATTAAATACTTAACCCAAGATCTTAAAACAAGGACATCTGATTTGAAACTAAGCTGAGCTTGTACGAACTATGGAAACTATTTTACTGATGTACCTCATTTTTTTTTTCTAGGTACCGTTTAAAATATTGATTTCCTGATCCAACCAATGATGTTGAATTTTATGTTGCCATTGTCTGAGCGCGGGTAACGCATGTATAGTTTATATTTCAATCCAACAAGTCCAGAGCCGAGTAATAACCACATTTTCATTTTCTCAGAAATATTTTTATGTTCTAGTACATTAAAGTTCCTTAGTAATATAACATTTCTGAGAAGGCAAACTGCAACTTCAACTAAACAGAAGCTGCTTCTCTGTACATACTCGTCATCATGGAAATTGCAAGTAATGTTGTTCCAAAAGTATTAAAATATTATAAGGCATAAAAAGTTTTCTTGAGAACGAAAACCATTCTAAGATTAGAACTTTACTGGTACCCCAAACAAACCAGGTACATGTCTAATTGTCTACGAACTTCATTGAAACGTCTCTACGCCAAGCTTAGCTAGTTCGGGAGTGCTCGTTCAAGATAAAGGCATCATATGAAGCTTACCTAAACGTCTTCATCGTGATTAATTATAACTGTAAAACAGCCTTCTGTTAGCTTAAAAGGGACAATTTAAGGGGCGGTGTCACCCGGCCTACCGGATTGAACCCGATTGAGTTTAACGATCGGAAACGCGGGCGTGAATTGTAAAGCTAAAATTATCTCTACGCTTTGTAGAGGTATTGTTTTGGTGTAAAATTTATAGTGTACTATCTCACTGATCTATCAACACACAGACAGCTTAGACAACTTAGTCTAGAAACTAGGAACTTTGGAAGGTAACTCAAAGCAACAACTAAGAACATATACTGCGTTTGACTCCTTTGTAGGATATGAGGATATGGAACAGGGGGGCAACGGTTAGTACAGGTAACTAAGATATTGTAACAGTATATGAAACTGATAAATTTTATGACTTCTAATTTTTTTCATCCTAGTTATGAAATGGTGTGCTCGTACTTAATCTAATTAAAAAATAAAACAAATAAATATCCCGGGACATTCTTTACACACGCCCATCTGATACCAAACTAAGAAGAGCTTGTACTATGCAGCCAGACAACTGATATATTACTTACTAACTGTCCCTCGCGGTTTCCGGTTTGAAGTAGGCATGTGTAACTCAGCTCTGAACCGGTTCAACAGATCAGATCACACCTACCTGAGCTGTCGAGCTGCGGCTCAAGAGCAAACTAAACAGCTCACGGCTCACTTATTATTTTTCAGTCTGTATACAATATGTGATCTATTATGTCATATTAAGTCGTTGTCGAACTGCGGCGCGGCAGCGGCGTTGAGACTCTGTAATCGGTCGGCAATATTTGAGCTGATCTGTGAACCGGTTCGCAGCTCTGGCTCACAAACGTGAGCCGTGAGCTGAACCGCAGTTCACGTATTTTGGTTGAGTTACCCATGTCTAGTTTGAAGTTGCTCAGACCAACAAAACACTTTGTTCTATACAAACTTTGCACCCCCGTCTTATTATTAGGAGTAAAATTTTCAAAAATCCTTTGTTAGTGTGCTCCCTTACGTTATAAAAGGAACCCCTGTGCAAAATTTCAAGTTTCTAACCCTTAGGTCCTGCGTTGATATGTCAGTTAGTCAGCTTCTCCTTATATATACATATATATTATAGATATAGATACAACTATTTTTAAGACATACTTATCACAAATGTTCTTATTAACTCGTTAATCGAACCGACTTCAGAGGAAATCATAATGCTACCGGTACCAATAATTTATTCAAATAATGAATGACCCACACGTGTGAATCCATAATAATACCTATCTTCTTGCTTCCTGAACACATGCCACTCCATATTTACTCCTTGAAGGCACCTATTGTGTGAGTGTTATTAATATTCAACCAACAATAGTATGAGTTGACCTATTTTCACAACGTAAACAGTCATTGTAAGTAATTTCAATATGCTATGAAAATATTGAAGCAGTCGTTGATACTTCGATGAGCATTGATTATGGAGGGTTTTTCTATAGAACTCGTGTGTACAACGACGTAATATATTATAGACACGCCATTCATTAACAACACGGCGCTCAAAAACAGCCCTAATACTAGATAGGCTTGGTGGTTAGCAACCTGACTGCCAAGTCACAGGTCCTGGGTTCGATTTCCACCTAGGACAAACATTTGTGTGCATGAACATGACTGTTTGTTCTCTGTCTGGGTGTAAATTTCTATATAAGTATTTAGTATATATTTACAAAAAAAAGTTGTATATAATATATAATATTTCAGTTATTTGGTTTCCATAGTACTAGCTCTGCTTAGTTTGGGATCAGATGGTCGTGTAAAGGTTGTCCCAGGATATTTCTAACTTATGCGCGCGAAGAAAGGAAAAGAAAATACAAGCCACCTTACTATGTATATGTTGCTAGAGAGAGATGAAGATACGTCTTTGGCTACGTTAAGTTGAGTGCTGCATGCGCTGCGCGTGCCGTCTCGTCGCGACAGTGGTTGGAGCATGACTTAATAGAATTAGGTCAATTACCATCACTTTATGTTGCCATCTTTACACATTATACTACCATTATTATACTACTTTACTTACTTTACCCCACAGTACAGATTTCATTCATTTCAATAATAATGAAACTATATTTCTAGTTCAATACATTAATAATAATTAAGTGTTTTTTTAAATTTGATCATTATTTATACATCTAAGGAATCCAAATAATATTCCTTGTTTCTACGAAATACATTTTTATAGATATTAACATCCAGACACAGAACAAACAGACGTGTTCATGCCAAATATTTGTCCTAGAAATCAAACAGACTGTGGCGTGACAGTGGCTTTCTAACCATAAAGCCAACTGTCCCATCAAATAACACACTATTTTACACCAGCCCTTGTTCCCAATAATCTGGGGATGGCGGAATACATATGCTATCTGTCCATTCGGTGCATTACTTAGGTATTTATGAGATTTTGCAGGTTTTTTCCGTTCGCCCGCTCGCCTAGGGAATGGTTTTATAAATGCACGTTGTTACGAACCGAACTCATTTACATCACCTTTTTGGATTCATTTTGCCTTCTAAATTCAAAAAGTAATGACAGTTAGTTACATCAGAAAACTTCACTGTTTATTTTATTTTTTTTTATTTAAAAAATAAACTGTGGTTCAATCCAGCGCCCTCTCTTTCATTTCATTTAGTTACGAACAGTAACGCACGTGATTCGTTATTACCTACACTTTAGATGCCTCTTTTTTGTACCACGTAGTCCGATGAACAAGTAGACGGTCCCTCTGGTAGTCAATTTCACCGCTGCCTATGGACATTTACAACATCAGGGGCAAATACTCGACTCTGATACGTAAAGTTGTTAAGACTCATGTGCCACAACTTCAAAAAATAATTTTAAATTCTACCTCTTACGACACAACGTCTTAATTACCTTCTTTAATAAATTATGGCCATGACATACAACTATTCAATATTTAATGTTTTTTATCTGTAACCATTTTTTTTTTTATGACGGCTACTCCTACTAATTTATGTTTGTGAGGATCTATAGGTGGGTAAATGGATGTTTGTTACTCTTTCACGCAAAAACGATTAAACGGATATGGATTAATCTTGGCAGATATTGACTTGAGTAAAATCCCTCGGGTATTACCCAATAAAAGCAGAGTATTATAAAAGTATAGAGTGGAAAACGAATGATAGAATTTTATATTCGCGCTAGGATTTCCCCATTCAATCTCCATTTTTTTTCATTCACAAACAGAATTGGTGTAGTTGTTACATTCGGAAGCCGATAGGGAATAGTTCGCCAATTTTCAATGCGTCCGACCATGTCACGATTAGCATATCTACTAAATTGGAAAGAAGTATTTTGAATTAAAAATAAAAGTTAAAAAAACGAAAACCAATGAGGCTTGGTTCCTTTCTTTCAAGAGCCCACGAAATAAGTTTATTTAACTGTTTGTGTTGATTAACAAAGAAAAAATAATATTTTCTTTTTTGCTAGCACAAGTTTTTGACAGAAAATTCGTATAAGAGGGGACTTTGAAATTCTAATCCGCAACCTGTTTGTGTGACGAAAAACAAATGAATGATAAACACAATCCATGCTATTCAAAAGTGATTGATGAATATTTAAAATGTTTTAAAAGTTTCACTTCAATAGTGTGCCTTTACTAGATATTTGTTTAGGTAGTTGTGTGCCAAAATGATACGGACCTCCTTCGTTTTTCTTTATCAACATTTGCTTCCATCTAAATACCTATGCCTTTTCGACATTGCCTTACTTTTACGAAAATACAAAATTATTTGAATTTTTGCAACGCAGTCCGTTTAAATAAAAAAAAAGTTTTCAGACTCTCAAGCGAAGTGCGGAGGTATATGAGCTACATTCGATCAAAAAATGAAAATGATGCTTATGTAGTCGTAATACGGTTCCCTATTCCAATAATTTATACATATAGTTTCCTTACAAAAAACATAATAAATAAACACAAATAACTCGTGATTGAATTTTTTTGTTCCACTTTCACTACAGAAATATCAGATAGAAACGGCCCTATGCTACAATCATTGTAGCTTCGGAACACATGTGACCAAATATGATTAGGTAAAATGTTTCGGGAAAGAATCATACTCTTCTTTTATTATACGCCGCTCTGTGCGTTCAGGTGAGCTATATTGCACGCTTGAATAGTATATTGTGATTGAAAATATGTAGGCTTCCGATATTCAGGGGCTCGATTCTGTTAGGAAAATGACACTAGCTCGAGGATGTCTCGTCGCGGCCTCTATGCTCTCTTTCGCTAACTACGTAATCACGTGAGAAGTAAGCTCTCCGCGGCCTCCGTGTTCCTTGACAAAGTTTATATTAGCTGAATAGGGGGACTGATGTTTTAAATGAGAAGAAAGACTGTCTTGATCGTCGTCGCATTTATTTCGGCAATAACTTGATGCATAGTAATTGTAATTTAAGGTATGGAATTTACCATCGCTTAACTATCTAAACGAAATGTTTTCCGAGTAGTAGAGTTTGTCCGAGAAAGTACTACCACCTTACCCATTTCTGCCGTGAAGCAGTAGTGGACTTATATTACTGTGTTTCGGTTAGGAGGGTAAGGGAGCCGGTGAAATTACAGGCACATGAGACTTAACAACTTCACGTTTCAGGGTCGACAACGCATTGGCGATACTCCTAGTGTTGCAAATGTCCATAGGCGGCGGTGACCACTTGTGGTCCACCATCAGGTGGACCGTCCGCTTATTTGTCGGCCCATGTGGTATAAAAAAAAATGTTTGTAGGAAAAATCACCAAATATAAGTTAGGTTACTAACTAAAGTAACATTTAAATAACACAGATATGTTAGTAGGATTCCAAAATGGCCAGGAGGCTTTTGAAATAGCTCATGTTGTAAGGAGGAACGTAGGCTTCTTTTAATCCCGAGAAATGTAATGTCACACTACAGGGACAGGTAGTCTTCGTACTAAAATTATGTTGTATGTATGTTTGTTACTCTTTCACGCAAAAACTACTAAACGGATATGGATGAGACTTGAAACATAGATAGAGCATATCCTGGAATAACATATAGGCTACTTTTTATCCTGGGTAAATGTGATATCCTTCGGGAACGCGGAAAAACCGCGGGGGAGTGCTAGTAAATTATAAATATCAAAATTCTATAACATCCCAAAGTATCATATGTACATATTAAATAAAAAAAATCACACTCAAAAACATTTCCGCATATAAACGGAACTGTCCAAACAATTTCAATCGCTTTTCCATGATCCAGACGGTAAAATATTTTTGTTTCACATTCGTTTTAAAGCAAACAGTTGCATTATTTTCGTAGCCCCATTTTGTCTGTCATTCCACACTCTTATCGGCAACATACAGTTATATTTAAATTCCCTTTTTTGTCGCGAATAGACGGTTTTATATTCATCAGTGTCTTTGTACCATCGTTTACAATGAACACTTGAATAAATACCCATTTTAATTTAGGTTAGTAAACTTTGCTACGGGCCATAGAGCTCTAGAGCAAGAAAGGCTACGTTGCTGCAAAAATATTTGAATAGCTTCCTCACAAACAATGCATAATTAGAAACATTTGATTCCATGGAAGTTCACTTTTGTTTTATTTATATACCAACTTTTGTTACAAGAATATCACAGAATAATAAACACTATACTTGATGATAAAATTAATATTGAACATCATACAAATAAATCATTAGTTTAATAGACGAACCTAGTTTCAAACGTAATAAAGTTTATTTTTCAATGACGTTTCAAAACAACAGATTTCTTTTCAATTTTAATCCAAAACAGACCCTATTTAAATGCTAATAAGTAACCGAATATATTTGTACCTCCAATAGATCAAAATTTATAATAATTAATTTTTTGTTTTAAAGGCCCACAAAAGTCATACAACACGTAATTATTTATGAAATCTCTCCCATGGGTCTCGTCGAAAGAACGAAGTAGAGAGGTTCTTGTGTCCAAAGTTCGTTTCCCGGTGGGAAAAAATCGTTAAAGTTTTATATGTGGTCATTTATCGAATAGATAGCCTTTTAGAAGATATATTAACTTTCCTCTCTGAAGAAACTTCCACCTACTAATTTAAATCATTATTTAATCTGTATCAAGATTTACAGTATACAGTATTAGTCAAGATTATCTTTATTTGTTTGTAACATTAATGCATCGAAAATATTGGTTACCATATTGATCACCGATTTACTTTTTATTGATGATGCATAAAGATATTTTGGTTTATGCATATTCCACCTACTTACTTCATGAGAAATCGCTAACAGCAAATAGTTCCCATTTTTTAAGAACCAAAACTTCACAATAAAACAATATTAAAGGCAATGTTATTAATATTACTTTTCTAAAGCTCTGGAATTATAATTAGGTACTGCCGATAAACACTGTATTGTTTTAAAATATATTATCTTGCTACCCGTATATGACTACTACTCAACTGTCTATTAAAACTCTAAAGTTACCAATAAAACTAAACGGAAACTAAGAATATCAAAGAAATAACTCAACGTAAATAACAAAACATTACAACACTAGACCAATGCTACAACATTAAAAAAAAAGAAAACATTGTTAAACGTTAAATTTGACAGTAAATAAAACATGGGGGCGGCAGTGCGTTCGGAAACGGCGTTACAATCTGGCGACACGGTCGGAAGCATTAAAAAACTAACAAAGTAGAAAACGAAACGGGAAATATCTGAGCGAAGCGATCTCTAGGGTTTTACTGCTCGAGTGGCCAGCCAAGCGCATTAACGCCCCGTTCATACTGCAACACTCCAAACTTTTAAAATGAAGGAGAAATTTGTTCCTACATGTTTGAAATAAGCTGACAACTTCTCTGATATGAGTATTAATTTTATGTTGGTAATTTAGGTTACACAACATACTACTTATTTTTTTTTCTTTTATGTGTTTTTTTATGAGGCTTATTAAATCATTGGGATGTCTACTAGCAAAGTATTATATGTATCTTTTGGATTAAAAAAAAATATGGCATAACTGAGAAAACATTAAACTCATACAAAAAACTTGTCGCCATTTTGTTTAACTGACCTGAATTGAATATCCTATCTATTATAAATGCGAGAGTTTGTGAGGATGGATGTATGTTACTCTTGTCCCAAAAACTGGCGAACGTATTTGGATAAAACTTGGCACAGATAGAAAAAAATGCTAAAAATATTTTTTACTCCGGGAAAGGTTAACACCCCCCGGGAACTCAGGTGAATCCGCGGGGTACAGCTAGTCAAGAATTAGTAACAGTGAAACTATTGCAAATAGCAACAAGTACTCGTTTAGGGGATACGATACGATAGGGGTATGTAATTTTAACGACTAATTGATTTGCTTTTAATTTAAGTATATGTAATTTTAACGACTAATTGATTTGCTTTTAATTTAAGTATATGTAATTTTAACGACTAATTGATTTGCTTTTAATTTAAGTATATGTAATTTTAACGACTAATTGATTTGCTTTTAATATAAGTAAGTATATGTTTGAAGATACAACTGTATAAAAATCACGACTTAATATGAGACCATCTACCCTACCAATATTTGCCAAACAATTTCCCAAGAAAGCCTTCCAATGTGATCGAGGGCCTGCGACGGGCTGTAAACTCGATTTACATCTAGCTCGCCTACGAAATATTTCAAGAAATATTAGCCATTACTCGTATAATTTGAAGCTGCGGCGACGTTTTATTACTACCTACCGACTTTGCCGTGTTACATTGATAATTTACCGCAGAACGGAATATGCACTGGGTTAAAGCTAATCCGTTTAGAACTGGGATGCTGACAAAGTCCCAGCTTATAATTTCCTTCGAAATGCTTTGCCATTTCCATAAATATACCTTAGCTACCTACGTGCTTTTGAATTAACTATTACAATTTACATAGGTTAATTACAACTGAGCAATTACGTACAATGCATCTGCTCTTATTCTACCATAATACCTTTGCAAAATTAAACAAAAGAAACCCAAACTGCAGGTTTTAATTGACTGTAAAAATTGGTGTTTTGGAATGGTAAAATTTCAACACTAAATGTTCCTTAACAATGAACCTAAAAATCTCTTACAAATAAATTGACATAAGTCAATCAGATAAAAATCACAACATTAACTATTGTGTGCGAGAGAGCTCCTAACTCTTATTTCCTGTAACTGTTAACGTGTTCCACTTGTTGACATAATCGGATTACGCTACATGAGAGATGTCGGAGTAAGAAGATAAATCGGATTACGCAAAAAGAACACATTTAAATTCCTCAGCTGTACTTTACTTCGGCTGGAGGAAAAAATGGTTCCCGACGATTTATTCGCTGCGTGTTTATTACGGCTTGACGTATTTAATTAATCAATAGTCAACAATAGGGCGGTCACTTTTATATTTAAGCCAACTCATTAACCTTCTCTGGGGATAAAGCTTGTATAAAATAAGAACGAGATTTAAATATTTTTTTTTATTTATAGCTTTTAGTTCTACACTGCCTGTATTAATTGGGAAAGGCAATTATACTATGTTTCTTAATTAGTAACACTTTAATTAATTGTTGTAGTAACATTTCTAGTCAAATGGCTTAAGTAATGTACCGTACAAAAGTAGCTGATCAGATTCAAATTTACAAAACAGTCGTACAAACTTTCCTTAATTGAAGTTTTTTTTAATCACCTGTTTACTTGGTCTTGCCATATTATGAATGGTTGCGACGGTTTATAAAGATGCGTTCAGGTACATCTGTAGCTAATTGTATCATGTCTTAATTTTGTCCGCGTAAGGGTATAAAAGTCATACAGCCGGATACAGTTTATAGTCCATGATAAAAACATCGACATGTCAAGATCATACCTATTTTTAAATTAAAAAAAATACCGAGTGTAACTACTACTGCTGATTAGTTAAGCCATTTCTTACAAAAATATTAATTGAATAATCCATTGTAAGTGGGACTCATTGAGGAACAAATATTAATTAATTGCATTTTCCTAATTGCAAAGATTCACAGGTATTGAATTTGGCAAAAAGTATAAGTATTAATATACTAGGACAATCTTTACACACGGCCATCTGATTCCAAACTAAGCAGAGGTTGTTCAAAAAATTCAAAATTCAAAACCATTTATTCAGTTTAGGCCTTCGGAGGGCACTTATGAAGGTCAAATTTAAAGTTACTGAAGCTACAACCGGTTCGGAAGTCAGCCTTCAACTGAGAAGAACCGGCAAGAAACTCAGCAAGGTTACATTTTTTTTTATTTGTTATATAAATTTTTATCTATTCTGACTTTTTGGCTATTTTATAATTTCAATTTTACATAATTTTATATTTAACAATTACAAGATACTTATTATAGGTAACATTAATAAAAACAAAACAAAAAAAAATATGACAAGACTACAAAATAGAAAATAACAATAATTAGGTACTTACAACTTAAACAAGAGATTTAGAGGTGCACTGTGCAGAGAGCAGCTATTTCCATACATTTTTATCTTCAATATAATGAACTACCTTGTAATACGCTTTTTCTTTCAAAACTTTCCTAATATAATTTTTAAATTTATGATCAGACATTTTGGTTATTGAAAGCGGTATCTTATTATAAAATCGAACACAATTACCAAGAAATGACTTGTTAACTTTAGTTAGTCTAAAGTATGGAACAACTAACTTCTCCCTTTGTCTTGTATTTATACTATGAATATCTAATTTTGCCTCAAACATTCCTATGTTTCTACGTATAAACATTATATTTTCATAAATATATAGTGAAGGTAATGTCATTATATTTATTTCCCTAAATAAATCTCTTAATGATTCACGGGGACCCATACTGTAAATTGCACGAATTGCTCTTTTTTGTATAATAAATATTGATTCTATATCCGCTGCTGCTCCCCAAAACAAAATACCATAGGACAAGAGGCTATGAAAATATGCAAAATAAACTAATTTGGCCGTCTCAACATTCGTCAATTGTTTAATTTTCCTAACAGCAAAAGCAGCCGAACTTAATTTAGCAGCTAGAGTATCAACCTGAGGTCCCCATTGCAATTTATTGTCTAATGTAAGACCCAAAAATACCGTTTTATTTACAAGATCAATATGGCTCCCATCTATTATTATTTGGCTATCTACTTGTGCTACATTTGGTAAAGAAAACCTTAAGCATTTAGTTTTCTTTGAATTTAGTAATAGATTATTTGTAGCAAACCACCCACAGACAATTGACATAGTATGATTAACTTTAGTTAGATCTTTGTCTTTTCTATTAACTTTAAAAATTAATGATGTATCATCAGCAAACAAGACAATATCTGTGAGGTCATTTACAACATATGGCAAATCATTTATATATACTAAAAACAAAAATGGACCTATAATTGAACCCTGGGGTACCCCCATTTCGACTAAAGAGCCCTTGGATGTTGTGCCGGTAATCCCTACCTTTTGCTGGCGATTTGATAAATAAGATAAAACAAGATCATGAGCAGTTCCACGAATTCCGTAGAAGTCAAGTTTTAGTAGTAGCGTACGGTGGTCAACGCAATCGAATGCCTTGGACAGATCACAAAAAATGCCAATCGCATCCTGTGAATCCTCCCATGCGCCATAAATGTGCCTCAGCAATGTTGCTGCCGCATCGGATGTAGATCTTCCCTTCGTGAAACCGAACTGATGACCATGCAATACCTTATGCTTAGTAAAGTGACTTGACATTTGATTAAGCAGCAATTTTTCAAAGATTTTACTAAGTGCTGGCAGAACGGAAACTGGTCTGTAATCAGATGGATTCTCCCTACAACCGGACTTGAAAATAGGTACTATTTTACTATATTTCATTAAATCAGGAAAACAACCCTGATCAATGCATTCATTAAAAATATTTGACAAAACAGGTGCAATCACTGTTATTATTGATTTTACGATTGTTACTGATAAGCCCCATAAATCTTCAGTACTTTTCATATTGAGAGAATTAAAAGTTATTATGATATCGCTAGCATTAATATGGTCAAATTTAAAACTTGGAAATGTATTATGAATATGCTGCTTGAGTAAAGATTCCGCTGCTATAGGACATGATTTAAGGCTTTTAGTAGTTTTACCAGGTATACTCGTGAAGAAGTTTTCAAAAGCACAGGCTACATCTAAATTATTTGTTAGAATTTTTTCATTAATTTTAAGAGTTACCTGTTCATTATTATTTCTAATTTTACCAGTTTCCGTATTAATAACATTCCAGACTGTCTTTATTTTGTTATTAGCATTACCTATTTTATTACATATAAAGTAAGATTTAGCTTGATTACACACTAACTTGAAAGTCTTTGAAAATTTTCTAACATATTTATGAAATTCTTCGTTCTGAGTTAGAGATTTTAAATGATAAAGTTCATACAACCTATCCCTGCTCTTACGAATACCTTTTGTAGCCCAGTCACTAAATCCCATTTTACTATTTACCTTCACTATTTTAGTAGGACAGGCTCTATTAAAATTATCGCAAATCCCAGACAATAAACCTTTATACAAGACATTGGGCTCATCACTATGATATATTGTATTACAGAGTTTCAGCTCTAAATTATTCTTAAAGGTGTCTAATCTTGCCTTAGTAGTAGGTCTAATTACTTTCGTTACTTTAAATACTTGTCTTTTAAATAGCAATTCTATTAATTGAGCCTTATGATCCGAGCGAACACCACTAATAATCGATTTCCCTAGTATACTACTATTAGTTAATATATTATCAATACAAGTAGCCGAAGTGGCTGTAGATCTTGTTGACTCACTAAACAATAAATCTAAGTTGAACGATTTGAATAAGGCAACAAAATTCCGACTTTCAGATGAATTACTAAGAGTATCTACATTAAAGTCACCACATACAACTATTGACTTGTTAGAATTATTAAATAACTTACGAAGAATCTCTTCCATTATAGACGTAAACAATAAAAAATTTGATGCCGGTGGCCTATAAACACAAACAATAATATAGTTCTGCAACTCTGCACAAGACACCTCACAAACACGCTCAACAGAGAGGCTACAAATATCTTTACGATCCTTGAATTTAATATTATTATTTATAAGAATTATTGTGCCGCCACCTTCTGCAGATAATCTATTGAATATACTGGCAACTGTAAAGTTTTTAATATTAAAAAGCATAGTGCCCGGTTTCAACCATGTCTCTGTAAAACATAATATATCTATATTTATTTTATCTAATAATAAATGAATATCAAGAATTTTGCCAAAGAAGCGATTAATATTCTGATGTAATAAAAAAGTCGAACTGTTTAGCTTCTCTGTTGTCAAAAGTTTTTGTTTAAAGAACTATTCTGAGATTTAATGTTAAAATGACTTGTTCTTACTGTGTTATCCCTTATCCTATTAATATTATATGCTACAAGTGATGCAATCAATTTCTTAAGTTTTTTTGGAATAAACAGGGTATCCTGTTTCAATTTCAAATTACTAACAAACTTGTTAGTATCAAAATAAATAAAATTAGCACTATGACATGTAACATTATGCATATGGTTATTTAAATGCCAAATATAATTATTCTCCATATCTGAATAGTTGGAAGAGTATGGGAAAGCACATAACATTATTTTCATTACCTCTAATTTTGATAAAGAATTGAGACTATTTATCAAGTCTTTTTTACTTATATTTATAACATTGCCAATTAAAATTATTATTATGGTATTTTCATCAAACTTTGTATGCAAAATCTTATCTATTATTTGTTTGTATGATGCTCCTGGCATACAATAATTTATTACTGAATCAGTTGTACTATGGAAACCAGATAGCTGACATACCACTTAAACGTTTTGTTTTCTAAATTCAAACTGTCCTTGTTTTGGGTGGGAATGAAACCCGCGACCAGCGGCTTGGCATTTAGGGTCGTTAACCACCAACCCAACTGGCCTGTCACCTTTCAAAATATATTTTTCAGAGATACAAACATGTTCCCAAAGTATAATTTTTAGTTTTCATAACGCGGCCCACACACAGCGCTGTATCAGGTGCTTTGTGTTAACATTTTGTTTTAACTAAACTTCAGTAACAACGCCCTAATGACTATGTACTAGGGAAATAATTACTGTTACAATGTATACAGCGTGTAAGATCAACTTATATAAACAACAGGCCCTTATCTTACTTAGAATATTATTAATATTGCGAAAGTTTGTGTGTAGCTGATAATATTACACTAAAATTTGGCACACCTGTAGCGTTTGTTCTGGAATATCATAACGCTATTTTTATCACAGACTAAAAGGGTAGTAAAGAATAAATATAAATATCCAGGAACATTCCTACACATGGCCATCTGGTCCCAAATTAGCAGAGCTGGTACTATGAAAGTCAGACAACTGATAACATTACATACAAATAAAAATATTATTATGCACACAAATGTTTGTGTCCTGGATAGGAATCGAACCCACGACCTGTGACTTGGTAGTCTGCGTCTACTACCAAGCCAACTGGCCCGTCAGAGTACACATAACTAAAGTCTATAATAATATTTACATTTAAAACATCCGCTTGGGGTGTTATAGAAGCTCCTTGTCTTCATTTATTCACCTTGCCAAATTAAACTGCGGTAGGTAATTAGAATTTAAAACTTACCTCGGCTCACCCTCTGCATTACCAACCCCAGGGTTTCCCAATCCCAAACAGGTTTATAAATTGGAAAGATTACCTTGAGCCCCTGAAAGCGGGATATTGCAGCGAACACCGCAAAATAATAGCTACCATTTATATTTTAAAACAATATTTTTTATTGTTGTTACTTTGATTGAATAGATAACATTTAAAAAATAAGTAGTAAACTGTAATCAATATAAAATGACGTAATATATTACGTTATGCGATTAATAAAACCAACATTTTTTGTATACCTTTATGTATATATCAGCAAACCTTTGACTCACCATCACCTCAAAACTACTGAACATATCGGGATGGGGCTGCAACCATTCGGTGAGCAATTTTCCCTGGAAGGTTATAGGCTATATATGATATTGATAAACGCGGGTGAAACCACGCGGGACGGCTATAACAGTATACTCGTAAATGGGAAAGTATATCAGGATGAATCGATGGATAAATATTTGTTAATCTTTCAGATAAAACTTAACAGATTTATATGGAACTTTGCACATATATAGTTTATAATCTGGATTAACACATAGGGTACTTTTTATCCCGGGAAAATGTTACATCCCTGGTGAACATGGACGAAACTGCGGGGGACAGCTAGCCTAAAATAATATCGCAATAATGGAAGTAAAGTAACGAAAATACGACCAATATTTTTAGAAACATGTTGGATACCATGCAGTTTTATGTAATAGACATCCTGCTGGGTTATTGTGTCATGTAACCATATATTACGGCTTCAAAATAGGGGATTTAAGACGATGATAGCTCACTAGGTAATGACGTTTTTGATGAACGTTCTTCTTGGTAGAAGACTGACTCCCAAACCGATGGTAACTTAAGTAGCTTGAACCTTTCTATGTTTTTTTATACCACATAGGCTGACAAATAAGCAGACGGTCCACCTGATGGTAAGTGGTCACTGCCGCCTATGGACATTTGCAACATCAGGGCTATTGCTAACGAATTGATTGACCCTAAGACGTGAAGTTGTTCAGTTTCATGTTCCTGTAATTATACCGGTCCCGCTGCGTTACTGGCACAACATCCAGCTCTTAAATCGAAATATCGAAATAGGGGTACCCGAAGGTTAAATTAATGTTTTTGTTTTCAGTATATATAAATGATTTGCCATAGATTGTAGGAAATGGCCTCTCAGATATAGTCTTGTTTGCTAGCGCTACATCACTAATAAGTTAATAGATAATGTCAGTATGTTTGTTACTCTTTCACGCACAAACTACGAAAAGGATATGTATGAAACTTGGCACATAGATAGAGCATATCCTGGAATAACATATAGGCTACTTAATATCCCGGGAAAATGTAATATCCCTCGGGGCCGCAGGTAAAACCGCGGGGGACAGCTAGTTGTCTATAAGTGGTTATTAGGTCCTACCTACGCTACGCGACAACGTCAACCCCCTTATTCGGCTAATACAAACTTCGTTACCGAGCTGCTTCACGGAGGCCTCGGAGAGCTTACCTCTCACGTGATTAGTAGTATTAGCGTAGTAAGCGGCAGAGACAGAGCATTGGGGCCTCGACGAAACATCCTCGAGTTAGTGTCATTTTCCTTACAGAATCGAGCCCCAGATTAGGTAAGGCCAAAGATGCACGTAACTTTCATATAATAAGCATGAACGCACAAATTAAATTCTTATAATATGTGGTATGATTCCCTCATAATCCTGAAAGGAACAGTCTAATTTAAACGGGCAGGTTACATTTGGTCACCATATTCATACAAACGTAAAACGGTAATGAAGCTCTACCACAACCCCGGGTACATATGCACAAAGAGTAACAAACTCTGTCAAAGAAAAAAACGGTCTTAAGGGCTCCAAAGGGTAATTGCGCCCATCACGCTAATGAAATAAATATTCCAGGAGGAAATGTTAATAAAGCTTTTGGTAAAATCTCTTTTTTGGGTTCAGTACGCAAAGGGTGTCAACGAGATTCTACTACTAAGGCTCTGCTGTCCGTATGTCTGTCTATCTGTCAGCGGGCTGTATCTCACGAACCGTAATAAGTAGACTGTTGAAATTTTCACAGAATGTGTATTACTATAACCGCTATAATCACAAATAATAAACCATAAACGAGTATTTTTGCCTATGTTTTTAATAGTATACATAACCTATCGTACAGTAGTATATCCTTGACAGGCCAGTTGGCTTGGTGGTTAGCGCCTCTGACTACCAAACCGAAGGCGGGTTTGATTCCCACCCAGGACAAATATTTGTGTGCATGAACATGTCTGTTTGTTCTGTGTCTGGGTGTTAATATCTATATAAGTATGTATTTAGATAAAAAAGTAGTATATGTCGTATATCAGTTATCTGGTTTCCATAGTACAAGCTCTGCTTAGTTTGAGATCAGATGGCCGTGTGTAAAGAATGTCCCAGGATATTTATTTATTTATTATTTATCGTGTCCGAGACCCACTCGCACTTGGCCGCCTTTTGTAGAATTACTGTGTCCACTTCACAGTGCATGTAGATAAAAAGATGCGGAAACCAATGAGAAAACGCAATGGGCTTGATAAATCTAAGTCTCACATGTAGATATTTCAATTCAGAGATGACTCAGTTGATTCAACATTTCAGTATACTATTAGTTTTACCATGCTAGTTTCGGTTTTCAATATGACCATACCTTGTAATTTGGAATTGAACGCGAGATGCATAAGGAGAACTATTGCTGCGATTGTTCTTGACGATCGCACGTAATGAAACATTGTCCATTGCTCCACTCAGTATTGTTAAAATTGTATGAAAGCTATAGAAAAAAGAGAACTCAGATACTCTTACTCTTCGGTGTCGCAGTCGGATAAAAATTCTATATTTCGTACTGAAGTAGTTATAAGCAGTTATAAAAAAGTGGCTTCAGTATTGCTCAATTTCATTTCCAATTTTTTTTTATATAAGACGATATTTATAAAGATAATTTATTTTATTTATTTAGGACAATCATAATCATTTAAATTTTACATAACTTAAAAATAGCAATAAAATGCACAGCATTTCAAGTTGTCACAGCAAGATGTCGCAGCTGAGGTAAACAAATCTATTATTAAAAAAAAAGTGAAAAATAAATAAATTAAAAACTAAATACAGAAACAAGACCATACAATTAATTAATTAAATTTGATCCCTGCGCCTTAATAACTCCAAAACAACTTTTTTGAATGTGGATAGCTTATCACCGAACACATCCACTTTACTGCAAATAGCGTTGTAAGCTTTCAACAAGCGAGCTTTGGGAGAAAATTGTATTATGTTGGTTCTGGCAATTGGCGGTAATATGTATCGATATGTATTTCACTTTCTGTCCGGCGGTCGGCGAGGAAGCACGTCTGTGGTGCTAGTGCGTCGACTCAGTGACAGTGGGTCTAATACGTCCTGAAGATGCTTCGTGCTTCGTGTAGAAGCGAAACATGTGTCGATTTCCTGTTGAGTTTCCTTGTTTGGGACTTGACAGAGAAGGAGATCCAGTGGAATTTCTTACTAGATATTTGTTTTTGTATAATCTTACAATGGATTTCCGCAAGGTTACGCCTGAGTCAATTAGTTATATATATAGATGTAAAAATGTTTATTCTATTCCGTGGTTTACTCTTGACGATCAATGCCAAAAATTTGGCAACCACGTAGCCAAATCATTACCCCGGAAAAAACATTAGTCATCATCGTATGAAACCGCGGGCAGAAGCTGTAGCAACATAAAAGAAAATTACTCATAAAAGCACCGCATGATATCTTTTTATGAATGTACCAAAAGTTTCTGAACATCAAAATAAGCGTGGCTTATGCAACAAGAAACATAAAACAAAAATGATAGTAAAATGTTACACGGTTTACAAAAAAACATGAAAACGAAATTCCAGTTTACGGTTGACGAAAACCAAGCTTCGCTTTAACAATTCGAATATACAATAACTAGCTGTCCCCCGCGGTTTCACCCGCATTTAATCGGAAATTGCTCAGACCAACAAAACACGTTGTTTCAAACTACTTCTGCACCCCCATTTTACCCCCTTAGAGGGTGAATTTTCAAAAATCCTAGTGCTCCCCTACGTTATAAAAGAAACCCCTGAAAAAATTTCATGTTCGAACCCTTATAGTTTAGTTTAGGCCTTGCGGTGATATGTCAGTCAGTCAGCTCTCCTTTTATATGTATAGATAGATAGATAGATTCAAGTTTTTAACCCTTATAGTTTAGGCCCTGCGTTGATATGTCAGTCAGTCAGTCAGCCAGCTTCTCCTTTTATATATATATAGATATAAGAGGAATATAATTGGAGATCTATATATAAATCATGAAACTCAACTTCAGTTACATATACAACGATTTACCTCCTTCAATAAGCTTTGTAGTTACACGAATGAGTGATTTTTATTTAGACACTGATAAATCAGGTTAGGTTTTCTTTTTTTCTTGTATATATCCTGGGACATTATTTACAGACGGCCATCTGATCCCGATCTAAGCAGAGCTTTAACTAGGGAAACCAGATAACTGACATAGGTGCCTTACCTACTACTACCTAATTACCAACTTTTTATTCTAAATACATACTTGATTACATATTTATACCCAGATACAGTGTAACAGACATATTCATCCACAGAAATGTTTGTCCAGCCCCCTTATTCAGCTAATATAAGCTTCGCCGGCGAGCCGCTTCACGGAGGCCTCGGAGAGCTTACATCTCACGTGATTAAACTTGCGGCACGCTATGATGGCCGTTTTGACATTTAACAATGACAAAGAAAAATAACTTTTATTCCTTCAGGATTAAGGTGCATCTATTGATCCAACAGCAAACTGTATGCTGATGGAAATCAACCTTATTCCAAAGCAATACAGTTTCTTTTCCTACGACAATCTGAAACGTCAAAACGGCCATCATAGCATGCAGGCAGTTATAGTAGTATTAGCGTATTAGGGGACAGAGACCGAGCATAGAGGCCGCGACGAAACATCCTCGAGTTAGTGTCATTTTCCTTACAGATGGTTAAGAGGATTAGTGGTTGAGTCACTAAGCTAACTCAATTAGCATTATTAGTATTAGTCCGTATTCACCTAGCGAGTGACACCGCGGGGGACCGCTTGTATACTATAATATTGAATAAGTACTACTAAACCTACATATCTACATGTGACATACCTACAAAACAAGATTGGATCTAATAACATAGAAATTTCTGTGTCTACACTATATATATTATAATAACATGACATTAACATCAGGGGGTGGACAGAGCTACAATTTTCGCGACACGGAGCGAAATTGCATATGAATAGAGACTCGAGCTGGCAAATGAGCAAGAAGAACGTAATAGCGTTGTTTTCTTTCTATTTTTAGGGAGAGTGCATCGACCGGCCTTACGTAGACGATACCAAACGTACACCTATTTATATGTAACGAAGTCACTGTAAACTCCGAATAATAACTCTACTGTTGCAGTTAAACCGAATATAAGATTTAACTGTACCTACATAATATAAATATAAAGGTGATAATATTATGCTTATTTTAGATAAGTAGATACCTAAATAAATAAATATCCTGGCATATTCTTCGCTTACGGTTATATGATCCCAAATTAAATCCGAAATAAAAATCTATCCGAAACCGAAAAGACCTAAAATAAATAAGTTCCGTAACCGAAACTATGCGAAACAATCGGATAATCCAAAATAATTTCAATTCCGTAACATAAACCAACGAGATTTCAAATCGATAACATCTTTGCTTTTATTTAAGTGAAATGAGTGTAGATAGTAAGATTAGTCATGAAATCTTCATCATTGGAATTACCCCCAAAATCAATTAACTTTATTTTCATTCATTAGGAAGATACACACACCTACACACTACATACCTACAGTACATATTTAAATAGAAAAATAATAGCACAATAATCCAAACGCACCAACTCAAACTACAGTAATATGTACCAAAAGTGAAGAAGTTTTGATCTATAATTCTCACTGGCTCAGTTTTTCCTGTCTCATAAATTTTCCTGACGTTCATTGATACCAAAATAACACCGGCCATTAATATTATTATATGCCTACTACCTGAAAACGCGTTCCTTGCAAGTCTGAGAAGCGATAGCATTGTTATCGGAACAACACGACGTTCGGAACACAATACAAGTCTGATATCCTTCAGTCTTAGAATTACTCACTATTGTTTAGGAAGAGCTTCATAAATTACATAACGACCATTTCGGGGAAAGTTTCTGAAAGATTGATGATATTCCAATCTAATCTTCAATCTATCAAAGCGGCTTGTTTTGGTTTAAAAATATCAGTGACTTCATTCTAGACGGGCTCACAGACGGGTCGGCGAGGTAAGAAGCGTGGGTTGTATCACTCAAGACAAAGATTCGTGTGCATGAACTTATAATTAAATAAGAAAAACAAAATAAAAAAAAAACTATAATATTAGGTACCTATAATATATTACATAATATTCCATAGCACAAGCTCTGCTTAATTTGGGATCAGATATCCGTATGAAGAATTACTCAGGATATTTATTATTGGACACAAATAAACAAACAAATCTCATTTTATCATGATATTTTCAGTTGAAAGTCCTGCCGGTACGTTAAAGTTACTGACGAAAACTCCTTGGTCAAAAATTAAATTTCAATAGAAATTTTCAAGTTGTTCAGGAACTTCAGAAGTATCACTTGAATCGGCTGGCGCCTGCAAATCTACACACTCACAGCTACAAAATCGAAATGTAATTTGTTGGGGAAAAAGTTCCTTCGCATTTTTAAGAAAATTCAAAACATTTTTAATATAGTTTATTTACATTTAACTAAAGTATGTAGGTACCATTTTGTTCGATAACTTTTTGCCATCTTGTAGGTAGGGACATGATCCCATTGCTATATAAATTTTGGGACTTCTGATCAAAATACTGCGACAAGTGGTTTTGACAGTCCTCTCGTGATGTTAACCTGACACTGCCTAAAGAATTCTGAAGAGACCGAAACTAGCGGAAATCTGAAGGTGCAAGGTCAGGACTATACGGCGGATGCATTAATACCTCCCAGCCAAACTCTCTTAATTTTTGCTGAGTGGCTAAAGTTGTGTGAGATCTAGCGTTATCATGATGAAAAACCACACCCCTTCTGTTGATTAATTCCGGCCGCTTTCTCTCAACTTCTTGCTTTAATCTCATCAGTTGTTCGCAGTAGAGTTCAGAATCGATGTTCCTGCCTGGTGGTAACAGCTCATAATGAATAATGCCCTTCCAATCCCACCACACACACAGCATCACCTTGTTGCGAGTTAACCCGGGTTTCGCCACACTCTGTGAAGCCTGACCGGCCTTTGACCACGACCTTTTTCGCACGTTCTTGTCGTACGTGATCCACTTTTCATCACCAGTTATCAGCTTCTTCAAAAATGGTTCGGTTTCATGACGTCGTAATAAAGAATCACAAATGAGTACACGGTTCATTAGGTTTCTTTCAGTGAGCTCGTGAGGTATCCAAATATCTAGCTTTTTTGTGTACCCAGTTTTTTTCAAATGCGCCAAAACTGTTTTGTGGTCAATTCCCAGTTCTTCAGCTACGTCGTAACTACTGATATGCCGATCTTGCTCCACTTTTTCAAAAATGGCATCCATTTTATCCGTAATGGGGCGACCAGAGCGACGTGCATCTTTGACATCAAAATTTCCGGATTGAAAACGCTTAAACCAAATTTGTGCTACTCTCACAGACACTGCACTAGGTCCATAACATCGCAAAATTTTTTTCGAGGTTTGCGCTACATCTTTACCTTTTTTGTAGTAAAATTATAAAATGAATCGAATTTCTTCATTAGATTCACTCATCTTGGCGGTACGAAAAACAAATGCAAATCACACATTTTCCTAATTTGAATTTGGAATTATGTTCTTTAAAATTTAAGCTTTCAATGATACCAAAACTAGCCAGATACAAATAGTATACCCAAAGAGATTTTATTACAAGTTCATACATACTATAATGCGAAAAGACCTTTTCCCCAACCTAATATGTTGCGAGCGTAAGTGTATTACACACTAGCCTTCAGTGCCGTGGTTTCACCCGTATTCCCGAGTAATCTCATGTAACCAGGGATTATAAAAGCTTCTTCGGAAGCAACCAATGAAAAAAAAAAAAAAAAATGGTAAATGAAATTTTAAAATAGCTGCCTTCGTTAGGGACATTACCCTTTCGCACTCTCTCTATTATAACAGTACCTATAGATATTAAGTAGGTAAAGATTAACGACTTGAAGAACACATATGAAGGCTTTACCCTTTATAATAATAGTAATATCGTAACAACTATTATATAAAATTGAGTATTATAAATAAATTACATTCAGAATCAGCAGTTATTTGGATAAAGATTTATAAGGTACGAATAACATGAATTAGTTTCTACCTGCGGCGTTTCGTGTACCTATTGTCCTATTGCCTAAAATAAGTAGTAGTTACAACTAATTAATTGGACGAATGTTTTTATAGATGTATATTTTTTTATATGTATATAAATAATATTTGTGTGTATGTGTGTATATATATTTTTTATTATTTTTATATAGTTTTTTATTAGTTCTATCATCAATAGTTTTCGCACGTTGTAAGAAATTTTATAGGTCACACATATTTCTGGTGTACACCTTGGATTTTATTGGAAGTGTTCTCAATGATAAAATATAGCATTCTACAGGTGAAGGAATTGATTAAATCGGTCCAGTAGTTTAGTTTATTCTATTCGAATATTTCTATATCATTAACATTAGTATAGATATGCATACATTACAATGTTTCTTCTGCAATAAAACTTACCTATCTGTTATTTCATTATGAAGATTCATATCGATATCGATCGCATTCGCATTACTCAGGCATAAATATAGCATGATGAACAAGCCAATAAAATGTATGGCCACGAAAAAAAACGCTTCATTAATCTTACTTTATAGAATGTAGTACATGAAAATAATGTTGGCAGAGCAACTGATGAATAAGATGATTAATGATATGAATGCCCTTTAGACATTGCGGGAGTCGTAGATCGATATGTCAGGAAGGTCAATGTAAATAATCCACTATTCTAGACCGCGGCGATAAAAAGTGATGTTTATGGTTTGCAAATTTTGCTTGCAAATAGAGAATTTGAAGCCATTATAGTGCTTTAATTCTCTTATATAATATTCAGTAAACCATAATGGTTGTAGCCAGCCAGACATCATATTACTCAAACAAGACAGAACATAATGGAAAATATCTTGTCTAGTTTATGGTTATGACATTATTTGAAATAAGAATGCCATTTAAGAAGTAAGAATGTTCTTTATTATCAATTACTGATTTAATGAATAAAGAAACTAAAAATGTTTAGAAGTTACATGACTTTTGTAAAGTGAACTTGTCTAGTATAAAGCTTAAAATCAATGTCTTAGTTATTATTGAACACATTATTATGCAAATCTATTCTATCAGGACAACTCTGTTTTTGTCAACCCTAACATTAGGAGCACTTCTTAATTTCTTAATAAACTTATCAGCAATTCTGTCGTCTACATCTTGGCCTGTGGATTCCATATATTCACCTAGAACTTTCTTCTGCAAGCGTTTGAATGGTAGTTCATTGTCTTTTTTTTGTAAAAGAGATATAATAACTGCATGCCAGTCAAATGAGTCACTATTCACTGCCAACTCCCCAATCTTAGCCACATTCTGGTCATGTAGACAAATACTTTCATCTGCTTCTTCTTCTGCATCAACTTTGAGTTTCTTTTTCTGTGTTTTCTCTTTATTTACAACTTCTGTTTCAACAGTCTCTGTTCCATTTTCTGTAGCTTCTTGGATACCATTGACAGTATCTACTCTCTTTCGTTTCTTTTGTTTATTCTTACCCTCCTGTGGCTCTTCAGTATCTCCATTACTAGTTGAATTAGTTCTGTTCTTCTTCTTCTTGCCCTTTTGCTTGGTTTCAGTTTCTTCTTCTTCTTCTGCAGGTGCTTCAGCACTTAACAACTCTGCCTCATATTTTTGTCGTTTCTTTTCTTCCTGACGTTGTTTCCTAGTCAATTTCTTATCCTCTACCACTTCTGATTCACCATTTTGATCTTCCGTCTTAGTTTCAATATTATGCTCGGTATTGCTTTTATCTAAATTGTGTAGGTTTTCTTCATTATTGTCAGCATCACCATTTTGTTCTTCATTCTTTGGATTCTTATTTTGATTATTAACAGTAGAAAGAGCTGATAGTTTTACAGATATTAAGTCCCAAGCCTGATCAATGTCCGTTGGATTAGTCTTATGTCCACAAACATTTTTTACAAAGTTGATAAATTTTCCTTTCTTACGTGGTGTGTTATTGTGTTTGCTGATTGATTCAATAATTCTCAGTACATTTCTAGGGGCATTTTTTTGCTCATCCAGAACAGACTGCAGCATTTCCACCCATGCATTTTGTTTCTTCTCACCTTTCTTTTCTTTTGAAACAAAACCCTTTCCAGAGTAACGCTCTTCTTCTGTAACACACTTGGTGTGCGCATTATAATCTTGGCCACTGAAAACAATAATATTAAGTCACATTAATGTTTAAAAAAAATTTGAACAGCTCAATACAATAGGGCCGTTATTATTTCATTAAAATAATGTTTTGAGGTCTTTAAAATATTTTAAGCATCTTATGAACTTAGCAAGTCCATTCAGGCAAATAAATGTGTTCATTGTAAAACATACTAAATAATAAGGGATTTAGGACACCTAGACCGTTAAGTATACATATAAAAACGTTGAAAATATGAAATGAATAATATTATCAAATATTAATATAGAATTGAAGCTCTCTACTTACAGAAAATCTTTAAAGCAGTCCATGCATGATAAGTTGGGATTGCGATTTTTACATTTCGTCATATAGTGCTTCTCAACTTTAGGCTTCTGAACAGACTCCCCGCAGTGTCCACACGTGAATACAACCATAATAAATTACCACACGTGCGTTTAATTAAATTTGTTTATAAAATTATAACCTGAAAACAACAATAATTATGTGGCGTATATGCACGAGCGGATATTTATATTTAATTATTCAAACTGAAAATTATGAATTGTGTTTCCGCAATAGTATTTCATTAAATTATCCCACCTAAGATTTTTAAGTAATAATTAATGAATTTTGAGGTTTTTTTGCGACAATTCTTGAAACTTCTTGAAATGTCAAATCAAACAAAATTTATTTGTTGCTGTCAGTTAGTTTTAGTGTTGTGCTTAATCGATTATTCAAATGTCAGGTTGAAATCTGCGTTTATATAAATTAATGTTTGTCTGTACGTCCTTTATAGAATCGTAATAAAAAATAAATTTTAAAAATAATCAGATGCGGGACTCCGGTGCGAATGGGATGAGGCGATGAAAGTACGCGCCCTTCGACTCGGTAGCGAAAGTAACGATTCGACAGGTAGTCTCGTAAGATGGCAACGAGCCTCGGTGGCATACCCATAGTGTAAAGCTTATAAATTAAGCCGTCGTGCCACACTTTGTCGAACGCTTTCGGCACGTAGAAGAAGAGCGCGCCCGTCAGTGTACCGGATGGAGGGGGGTTAGCCGAGATTTGAACTGAATTTTTGATGGACATTTATTTTAAGGCAAAAAATTACATCCTACAAATTAAACTTGGGTAGTTCCTGAATGAGAGATAAAAATGAACTAGCTCTTCGATTTCAATCTAGCTCTCAGTCGCTCAGCTGTTAGTTCAACGGCTCAATTAGCTCTTTTACTCATGATGTTCGGTCGGTGCAGTCAACGTCCAATCTTCCTCGATCACCGACGCACGTAAGTAACTATTATGTTCTTACCATCGCACACTCGTTCACTAAACATCTACACGCAAAATTAAGTCTAATAAATAGTATATAGAACTAAAGCAAAAGATACCTTAGCGCATTATGTTTTCAGTAATTTTCCGCAAAATAGGAACAAAGTTCCATACATCCTGAGCACAAACTTTCATATTTTTAATATTAGAATGAGGAAATAATTATGAATTGTGATCTCTATATACTATCGCAACTAACAATATTTATAAAAATGTACTGTTTATATCACATTCTACGATCACCAATCAAAATGTAAATGCATAACAAACTATACGCTTGGTGATCGCGTAGTCCAGATTTTGAACTATTCAAAAGAGTTCAAGAACCGTAAACGAGTTGAATGAAATGTAAGAAGCTAATTGAAAGTTAGTAATTTAAGGTATTTTAAAGCTAGTTCTGTAGATGAGTTAAAGAAACTAAAGATATATAAGATCTAAATGAACTAAAGAGCTAATAATATCAGTATTTTCTTTTTAGTGAGCCATTTTTCGCATCTCTACTACAAACAAATTGTCTATGGCCGCTATTCAACCTACGACCTACGGATATAAAACCTAAACCGCTATTTAAAATAATTGTTTTTATTACTTTATGGTTTTGTGGTTGGGGTGTGTCCGGTCCGGTCTTTGAAATTGTTAACAAAAATAGAAATATGTGTATTTTCTGAATAAAACTCAATACAAGCTGTACAAGAGATGGATATCTACGTTATTCTAATAGCTTTGTGTTGTCTTGTTGGTAAGTAGTCTTGTATTTTTGTTTTCATAAATAGTCTTCGCGTACATGGTACAACTGTCAAATGTGGTCAGAAAAGTTTGAAATTTTTATTTTATCTCTGTTTCTTCGCCAAATAACTCTTGAAATGGCTTGTGAGGTATTTTATAAATTATTTTACTAACAGATTCTGAACTTGAATATATAGTTAATTAATGAACAACAATCGATTGAATGATAATATTTTTATGGACAGACTTTTCAACCGATGGATAAACCTCGGATTCCGTATATCTTTGATAAGTCCATACACAAATTGTTCGATAATTTAAATACTGCATATGACTATGGAAAAGTCAAGACCAAGTCAAATATTTGAAGTTCAAATTGTTTGTTATAAATAAAAGAATTCTTATTTTCAGCTTCAACACACGGAAGCATCTATGGTAGTGAGAATTTACTGAATGGTATCGGCAAATTGGCAAAAGTTGAGGGACAAGACATAGTATCATGGTGCACCACATCTCTACGAGAACAAGCAAAATGTGAGAAACTCATGAATGCTGTTTTGCAGGATAAGGGGCTTTTCGGGAAAGATTATTTTGAGATTAAGTGTAAAAGAGTAAGTATAAATAATTAAAATATGAATTTTATACTATTTTTTTAGGCATAACATCAATTTAACTAAATTAACAGTACAACAATATCCATAGAATTCTTTCATCCATAAACAGAATATCACATGGAGGACAGATTTCCGCTGTATTTTACTTTTATAGCGTCTTTGTATACATAACTAATAGTGAAAACTTTAATTACCATTGTATTTACAAATAGTTACATCAGATTCAATAACTTGCTACTCTCATTATGTATCTTTAATATTTAATTTACTATAGGCTTTTGACACAGAAGAATGCATGTCTTGGGTAGACCAAGGAAAAGCCTCACTTTTGGGCTTGGATGCTGGTGAAGTATATGTGGCTGGAAGATATCATTCTCTCGTACCTATTATGCAAGAGGTAACTATTTCCATGAAGTTAAATAATTACTGTAACACAAAACTAATCTTTTTTAAAGAATCTTTTAAAAGAACCTTAAGAAAGTGGTATTATCTTACTTCTTACTTATAATATTCAAGCAAAAATTACTGAATGGTTTTAGATGAAACTTGGCACATAGATAGCATTTAACCTGGATTAACACATAGATTACTTTTTTGCTGTGAAAACGTAACATTCCAAACGAACAACAAATCAACATCAAACTTGCTACAATCTTCAAATTGAAAATCTATGCATTGTAGTCTATTTTCCCATATAAATTGTCCTTTTTGATGAGTAAGAATGTTAAAGAAAAGTCTACTCTGTTACATTATGTTAAGGCTCATCTGTGTATCTAACAATTTGGACTTAAGTCTTTCAGTCTTAGTGGTTAGTTATCAGAAAAAGAAAAAAATATCAATATATAAGCCAAACCACAAACTCATAATAAATATTTCTCATTATAGCTTTATGGCAGAGGAGAACCCTACCAATATACTGTGGCAGTAGTGCGTAAAGGTGCTCTGCCAGCTGTCCAGCCAGGATATGGTCTTCATGGGTTACGAGGAGCTAGGGTTTGCTTCCCTGGTGTTGGTTCTTTGGCCGGATGGGTGATGCCAATACATGTTGTAAGTGTCCATTTATATCTGTTATTTTTACTAGGTTACCAAAGTAGCTGGAGAATACTTACAGTAACTATTTGATACTTTATTTTGTTGTAATATCATTTAGTTTTATAAATATTTGTTTATTCATAAATAATGTACCTTAGAAATAGAATAAGACAAAATTAATAACTTTTTCTATCATTGTTAACAGCTGATGCAGGAAGGTGGTCTAAAGGTCATGGATTGCAACAATCATGTCAAATCTGCCATTGCATACTTTGGAGAGTCATGCGCACCCAACTCCCTCAAGGATATGTACAACCCTATTGGCGACAACTCTGATAAGTGAGTTATTATTCAAATAAACATATAAAAATAAATAATAATAATAAATATCCTGGGACATTCTAATACACATGGCCATCTGGTCCCAAACTAAGCAGAGCTTGTACTATGGAAACCAGATAACTGATATACTACATATACTACTTTTTTTTTTCTAAATACATACTTATATAGATATTTACACCCAGACACAGAACAAGCAGACATGTTCATCCACACAAATGTTTGTCCTAAATAAAAATAAAAATCATATAGGAGTAAACATAGTAGTAAAAGAAGTTAACTGTTTTAAATTTTTCTCTATGGGACACCAAAAAATTAGTGAAATATTATCACATGTGATACTGGTACTTACTAAATTAGATCTTATTAAGTAAAATATAATGTTTAATTCAGGCTGTGCAGGCTATGTACCGGCGGCGCAGGTATTCGTTGCACACTAGCTGATCCTTACGCGGGTTATGAAGGCGCACTCAAATGTCTCGTCGCCAATGGCACTGGAGAGATTGCCTTTGTAAGGGATACTACTATACAACATGCTTTGCTCTCACATAAGATACTTGGTAAGTTAATTATAATCTTGACTACATTCCGTATATTATTATTATTACTAGCTGTCCCGGCAGACGTTGTCCTGTCGAAATAAGTCCATACAAAAGTTCCATTGAAAAAAACAATGCAGGAATTCGATCGCAGCTCCACCTGCCGAGTCCAATTGTGAATCTAAACCATTCTCGAATCCACAAGAACACACAAAAAATTTCAACACAATCATTCCAGCGGTTTAGGTGGAGTTCACTGAAGATGAGCAAACTTGTGGTATTTAATAAAAGTTTAAAACATAAGTGTGCATTTAAATTTCCTTTTTTGTTTGTTTTGAATTACGAACAACAGTATTAGTATGAATTTTATAATTGGATAAATAAAAATAGATACAAATATAAAATGTATAATAATATGTTACAATTACAGTGAGACAGGCTGTAACATTATATGTTCAAAATCGATTTGTCTCTGACTCTCAAACTAGGTGGATACCTGTATTTTGAGGCGAAAATACAAAAATATTCATTAAATATCTTAGTGGCATCATGCTGGCAATATTATATCAATATTCAAATATCTTATTTTTTGCTAAACCATTCTATTGATTGCTTACTTTGACTTTTAATACAGGTGGTGTAACAGAGGACCAGTTTGAGCTGATATGCCGTGACGGTAACCGGATGCCTGTTACTCAGTGGGAACGCTGCAACTGGGGCAGAGTACCTGCTGATGCTATAGTCACTAGCAGTGCCGCTACTGTTGAACAGAGGAAAAAGTAAGTACTCTAGATAACCTGAGAATTCAATCAGATATTTAGAAAACACATTAGCATTTAGCGACTATGATAACTGAGAACTGGATATAGGCTATTTTTTTACCACAATCTCACTATATTATGTGATGATAAGGCTCAAGGCCAGTAGTTATTTCACCACAACATGTGAATTGTGGTGAGTGGTATATGTAACTGTCATACCCTCGAGAAATGAGATGAATAAAAATAACTACCCAATATATTTCGCCCAAACTTAGCTTAGAATACAATGAGTTTTTCTAAAACTTGTTGTTACAATATTAAACTAAAAAAAACATATTCTAAAACAAATCTCTTTCTTTTAATGCAAACTAGGCCATCAGACAGGCAGATGGTCCACCTGATGGTAATTGGTCACCAACGCCTATGAACATTTGTGAAGTTGTTAAGCTTATGTGCCTGTAATTTCACCACCCCCTTACCTTTCTAACCGAAACACAGTAATACAAGTGCACTATTGCTTCAGGTAGTCTTCAGAATAGGGATGATTCCTGTCAAATCAGCAATTCTTTATCAAATGTCAAAACGATCGAATGTCTGAAGTTTTGTATGAAATAGCAAGTTGTGACGTCATAATTGTACAGCATCAAATAACATACTCTTTGTGATTAGATCAGTATTTAAAAATGAAATTAATGATTACTTTTGATCATATTTGATGTTTTCGATGTTCAATATACTGGTTAGTTCAAAATTCACAACCATTTATTCAGTTTAGGCCTTCGGAGGGCACTTATGAAGGTCAAATTTAAAGTAACTGAAGCTACAACCGGTTCGGAAGTCAGCCTTCAACTGAAAAGAACCGGCAAGAAACTCAGCAAGGTTACATTCTTTTTTATTTGTTATATACATTTTTATCTAGTGTGTGATCATTTATCTTTAATTCAGGACAGTTTCCTATTCTGCATCAAAAGCTCTACTACTTCTAAATTCTTTCCAGATACCAAAACCTAATACAAAAGATAGTGCAACTATATGGTGAGCCTAATCCCTACAATTCTATATCCAACCGCACCGCGGATTATCAACAACGGGACCCCTACGGTAACATAGTGACGTCCACCACGGAAGAATCGAGGAGTCTTTACGATCCTTATAACAAATTTGGCTTCAATCGGCAAAGGAGTGAAGAAGGGCTTACTAGGTAAGTTTTTAAGGTTATTAGAATTCACCCTCAGCTTTTCCGACGATACTGTAGTTACTTTATTACAACAGTAGAAATATTGGTTTAATTCTGTGGATCAAAAAGGATCTAAATATAATTTATTTATTTATTTCACATTGATAAGTACAACATTTTAAAGTTTCCCAAGATGATGTTATACCTACCTTATTTTTGCACACAATTCTTTGTCCTGGGTGGGAATCAAAACCTCGACCTGCGGCGTGGATCAGGATCACTAACCACCAAGCTAACTGGCCTGTGATAATTAGACTAGTGCCACATCAAATTACATTTTGCTTTTTTTTTATTTTTTCAGTGTCAGTACATCATCGCCGTTCCAAGCGCGCCTTGATACGGCAGGACAACCCATTGAATTACCTTTCCACCTATTCTTATCAAATGAGACTACTGATTTATTGATTCAGGTATAAATATAACTTAAATAATGGGCTATTTGATTATTATATTCTTATTGGAACGAAGTTCCTTATCGCGCGTTGTGAAAGGGGGCTAGACGGAAAAAATTCATACGAAAAGTTGTAACGACACTTTTTTTCATATTGCTACGTTCGAAATTTAAATGATATGGTTTATTATTGGGTTTGTTTTTTTTTCATAATTTATTTAAAGGCTACATACAACATGTTTAAAATTATGTTCCATTTATAAATTAGTAATGATTAGTACAATCTATATCTTTTATTGAAGACCTAATACTAAAGACTGAAGAGAAATTGCAAGTTTTTCTCAACACTGGACCTAAACTCAGCGTTTTGGTCAATTCCAATGCGTATCTTCGTTCCATCCGGGTGTCCCTTGACACCTCTCAAGTTTTTTTATGAATGGTGCAGTTACAAGCATAAATACATACAACTATGGAGAGTTCGGTAATAATATCAGACACCCTTATAATTCAACAGCACTGTTACTACTTACAGCGACAGAGTTTTTGTAATAGTTGAGCCATCTACAAATTAAAGAAGAAAAATTAATGTATAAATTATGAAAATAGATATTATTGCATAACTCTATGTTTATATATTTATGCTTGGCTCTACAGCAAAGTAAATTCGTTTGCCAGCTTTCTTTATGTACTTTTTTAAATATTTTTAACATGCCCTTTTATTATTTAGAATTTTTCTTAGGACTCATTTGATTTATCAACTATCTCAACCATTGCTTACATATTCCAATATTTATATAGTAAAATTAAAATGTGTAATTTATAATAATCTACGTCTATTTTACAACAGGACGCAACAATAAACTTCAGAATACTAAAGGAAGAGGAGCAGGCAGCTAAACACATTCTCAACAACCAGTATGTCGGTGATCAAGCCGAGAAAGCAGTGCTCGGTATTAGGGACTGTCCAGTGAAACGTGCCGTCTTGTGTGTCACTAGCGACCCTGAGATGGACAAGTGTGTTAAAATGAGGGTGAGTTAAAAAATATGAACTATTCACTTTTTTCTACCTTTCGTATGGTATGATACAGTATGAGCTATACATATTATAGTTTGAAAATCTACTTCAAAAATACATATAATATTTATTTTAAATAACTTTTCAATTTAATTTATCCTTTAGTTTCATGAGAATCCACAGTGTTAGCGAGTAAGAAATAACATAAAAAATAGAGATTTCTTTTACTACCAGCGTCAGCCACATAATTTCCATTGAATATTTCGGTAGTAAGAAAATTGTTGGTAATAACATAACAAATTGTACTTTGTGTCTACAGATAGCGCTAAAGGCGGCTTTCCTGGCACCAGTGCTGGTGTGCTGGCGCGGCCACAGCGCGCGCCACTGCGGCCGCGCGGTGGCCGAGGGCACCTGCGACTTCGTGCTCCTGGACGCCGCCGACATGTTGCATGCGGCTCAGAAACACACGCTCGTACCCTTTATGCAGGAGGTATACATACTTAACATTAAAATAAATTTATACAAAAATTATTAGAAACGAAAAATATAACCTTGCTGAGGTTCTTGTCGGTTCTTCTCTGTTTCAAGATGATTTTCGAACCGGCGTCAGTAACCTTGTTTTTGAAACTGAATAAATGATTTTGAATTTGATATACTACCAGGAACTGAAGTACTCAACTATTTAATTTTGATTAATGACTTATGAGAGAAGACATTTTTCTATCGTGTTTAATTTGTAAATACAGTTGAAAAAAGTTCTAGAAGTTGCATGATCTCATATAACATGCACTTTGGACAGATTTAAGTTTCAACCTAACCTGTGTTCCTAAATTTAATAATCATTTCCTTCACGGGCTGCCGAGTAAAAGTGTTCAAAACAATTAAATGTTTCTTCACATCACACAAATAACAATTTGAAAATCTATTCTATCACTCCCAAAGGTATACTCATCCGGTGATAGCTGGTACTACGCAGTGGCCGTAGCCAAGGAACAAGATCCAGACACGGATCTAACGTACCTTCGCGGCAAGAACACGTGCCACACAGGCATCGGACAGGCAGCTGGATGGGTGTATCCACTCGCTTATCTCATATCCAATAGATGGATCAGGTGAGGAGTACTATTGTTTTTTTTTTAAACTAGATAGCTACCTTTTTAACGGATTTAATAGATGTTATCACTTTAGCAATAATAATGTTCTCTATTATACAATTATGTATATATTTTTTTTATTATTTCAAAAGGCATAAGGTTGCTTTTCAGAGTAGATTTTGTAGTAAACTCAGATGTTACTATTTTTTTTTAATTAGTGTTATTTTTACAGACCGTATGGTTGTGACGGTGCGCATGCAGCAGCAGAATATTTCACTAAGTCCTGTGCTCCGGGAGCTCTTAGCACGGAGTATGTCGACTCTGGAACTGTGCCCCATGATAATCTGTGCCATTTATGTCACGGCTCGTCGTACCGGTTAGTATTTTTTACATAAAATCTATTATTTCATTATGGAAATCCATAAATATGTTCATTAGTGGACATCCGTGGGCTGATAATGATTAATAATTTTCCATAAAAAAATATATAATTATAAATGCGAAATATATTTTGCCATAACAATTATTAGCAAAATATATAATGAGCCTATTGACTCCAGCCGCTGCCGGCGCGACGCCAGCGAGGACTACTACGGCCACGTGGGCGCGGTGCGCTGCATGGTGGAGGGCGGCGGCGACGTGGCCTTCGTGCGCCACTCCGCGCCCGCCGAGGTGTCCGGCGGCCGCCGCCGCGAGTGGTGGGCGCGCGACCTGCTGCCCGACGACCTGCAGCTGCTGTGCCCGGACGGTTACTATTCTATTATTCCTTCGTTATGGCCCACACACATCATAAACGATTGTGGGTTAACCCGCACCTATATACTAAGGAAATCTTGGTGTACTGTAATTGGAATGTGTCCTGTATTAAAGATAAATGATCAAACACGGTTAGTGTATTGAACATCCAAAAATATACGAAAACATTAAATATGATCAAAATTTTATCATTAATGTGATTTTTCAGTACCGATCTAATCATAAAGAGTATGTTATTTGATGCTGTACAATTATGACATCACAACTTGCAATTTCATACAAAACTATGGAGTTTTGAATGTATGGACATTCGATCGTTTTGACCTTTCATAATGAATTGTTGATTTTACATGTCAGGACACATCCCTATTATGTATTTCAAAAAGAAAGTTAACTTGTTTCAAAAGTTTGGCTTAGTTTGGGTGTGTAAAATGTTTCCTTATATATTCCATGCTAGGGCATTCTCTTTCTATGAGCAAGTTTTATCACAAAACTTTCACACTTTTAATATTAGTTAGATTCACAGTTAATAATATTAGCTGTACATTAAGTGCACTATCTGAATAAATATGAATATATTCCTGTACAGGCACGCGCGCTAAAATGCACGAGTACCAACACTGTAACCTTGGCAAGGTGCCCGGCGCTGTATTTATGGGAAGACCTAACCACACCGAGCTGGATACATTCTCCAACCTGATGGTGTATGCTCAACAGTTTTATGGCGCTGTTACTGCTGACGAATTTAGGTATGTACTAACTATAATAGTAAAGTTTATAAAAAGAAAAATACAGTCCATTGTAAATTATTATAATACAAATATCGCTGACTATGCCTATAAATATTACGTTTTTGTTTCAGCTTCAGCATGTTCTACTCCCAACCTCCATATTCGGACCTCATTTTCAGCGACGTGGCTGTAAGACTGAAGCCTTTACCACATAACAAAAGATCTGCAGACATAATCGCTGGTCCCGCCCTTATGCGGGCTGCACGCATAGTGTCGTGCGACGCACCTCAAGCTGCGTACTATGTCGCGTCCGACCCCGATTTTTTGTCGCACGCGTATAGAGTAGGCTATGTAGGTGAAATTGTCGCATTAGCATTACTTTTTATCGCTTTACTGAGGTAATTAAATACTAGAATCTCTGGAATTCCGATCATAGTAGTGAGACATTATAAAAAAAACAAATTTTGCACTATTATGTAGTAGACCAATGCAAATATAATATTTGCATTGGTCATAAAAAAATGAGAATCTCAGCTTTCATTAAAAGAAATACTTTAGTGTAAAAAATATCTACTTTACACCTAACCATTTTTGGCAACTCTTTTGTCCTTTATTTACATAATATGCTGTTAGATTTAAAAGTTTCTAGATCTGTTTAAGTAAAACGTGTTAGAACACCCATGTCAATTATTTTTTTACAATTGATTCATAATGAAAATAACTTAAAAGCTTTAGCACGAATTTTTTTCTTTGTACACATTTATACTGTTTGATATAAGTTCTGAACAGGGGTGTAAATAATGATATTGGCAACTGTTTTTTTTGCTTTGTATACATTCAGGCTTTTAAATATAAGTTTCTAGACAGGTGTAAATGATGATTTTGTTACAAGTGATGCAAAATGAAAACACCCTAAAAATTATGGCAGCTGTTTTTTTATTTGTTTACATTTGTTAGATGGCAGAAAAATATACAAGTTTCTACACAGGGGAGTAAATGATGATTGTTGTTGCAAGTAATGCAAAATGAAAACTTATCCGTCCATAAAATAAGTGTGCCTTAGTATATAAATATTTTATTCTGTAAGTATAATGTGTTTTATGTGATTATATTTGTACATTGATATCATTTTTATACCATCCTTTAACATGTATGGATTTTGACTGAAACATTTGCACTTAATAAAATATATTAAATAGTAAAATTATAGTTTAATTTTGCAAACTGTACACCTTCATTTAATTTAATCGCTTATGATGGTAACATTCAAAGCCACTTGGTAAAGTGACAAATTTTTTCACTATGTCTCTCAAATCTGTTCTTCTACAAATTTCTTTAACAGCCACACGTAAAGAATCACCATTTGAGTCTATTCTACTAGCATGTTCTCTCCATTTACTAAATAAACAATTTGTTTTAGACAATTCATCATTTATTAATGGTACCAGACCATTACATTTGGGTGTTTTCTTAGCACATAAACTAAGTGCTAACCATGACAGATATTGAAAATGATTTATACAAAACATGAATACATATTCCTTTGGTTTATTCCTTATTAATGTGTCTATTATGGCATTGCTTAGTTTAACAGTCACCCTCTTCTTATACAACATCAAGTAATTTCGCATTTCACACTCATCACAGACTATTGCCAGAATTGTACAAAACTTATTTGCTGATAAACAAAAAGTTGTAAATATGTGCTTCCATATAATTTCTTCACAATCATAGTGTAAATTAAAAATATGACCATTAATTTGTATTCCCGATTGTCCAATGCGATTTTCTAAGAATTTACTAAGATGAGAGATAGCACTTGAAAATGCTATTTTGTAACACATCTGTCCAATAAGCACATTGTTAGCTCTGCTGACTTCTAATGTAGAAGTATTATAACTATACCCCAAGAAAGTTATTTCTTGGCTCATTTTAATGTTTTCATATGAGAAATTTACAACAGTTTTTGCATTATTAACATTTCTGTAACAAGAAAGTGCTTTCAAAAATAATTTTGCATCTTTCAATGAGTCTGTGATGTATAAGTAATCATCAACAACTCTAATAAATGATTTTATTGTATTATTAGGTTTCTTGAGATGTTCGGAAAAATATATTTCATCCAAATGAGTGTAGTATAATTCAGAAAGTGCTGGTGAATACTTGTAGCCTTGCACCAGCCCTTCTTTCCACTCAAAAATAGTGGAACCAGCACGTACAAGGAGTGGTTTGCGTAACTCAACAATCAAATCTTTGTATTGTTGGGCTATTTTCTTTTTCATATATAAATTTTTCTCTGCCTTCTGGTAAGTCAGATGCTTTTCACATAAAATTTTCATAAGTTTTTCTCTATTTATTGATCCAAAAGCATTGCTAAGGTCTGTCTTCACAAAGTAAAGTTTTGGCTTAATTGCCCTAAACCATTCCTGATAAACAGTAGCAAATTGAGTTTCAATTTTCTGTGAAGACTTTCCAGTTATTATTTTTAAGAAGTTTAATCTGTCTTTCATTTTATATTTCTCTCCAACACTTGGTGGTTCACTCTTATACCGAACTATAGGTCTACAATCATTATTAGTCTTTAAAACTAGATGCAACTTCGGAATATCTTTTTTAAGCATCTTTAATTTGAGTCTTTCACTTAAATTTTTATTCCTTTTTAATTTTTTACCCAAACAATATGGTTCAAACTTTTTTATAACTTTAGTAAAAATCATCTCTGCAATTTTTTTGTCATAGAAACATTGCCATTGGTTCTTCCAAAAGAAATGCAGTTTATATTCATTTGCATCCAACTTACAAGTGGTAACATAAAAATTTAGAGAAATCATAGCTGATAAAATATGTTTGATTATCCATTCAAATATTATATTTATAATCTTTTTTGCTTTGCCACTGTTTATTTCATTATTTAAGAGAAGTTTCCACGGGTTAACAGAAAGGTCCCATTGATTGATTACTTTATATAGAAAAACATGTTGACTTTTCATACTGTAAATAATTGTACGAATAGTGTTCTTGAATATTTTTGAATTATGATAACTTCCAAAGAAGTTCCTTGGAATAATATCACACAATCCTTTGTAGCAATGGATGAAAATGTCTTCTTTGTTTATTGTACATAAATTTGAGCTCTTATCCATATTGAAGTATTGCATAAAGTCTTGCTTCGATTTACTTCTTAGATTTGATTTCAGCAAAGTCAGTACGCTAAGTAATTCTTGTGGTAACTCACTCATCGACACTTCATCTCCAAACAAGTGTTTGTAAAAAACCGCGTCATCCTCACTTTTTAATACCTTCGCATCAATAATGTTTCTAAAAGAGCGCACATTTTGCTTATTCACAAAATATTGTGATAAGCAAATGGGGATATCCATAAGACTATTATTATTTATTTTATTCCACAAATTTCAAAATATACTATAAATAGTTATAGGTAACTTATTTTTCAAATTTTTGCGGTAACTTGTCGAAACTTGTTACCTAGCTGACAGTAACGTTTGGTTTTACGTAGGTGCGATAAGATGCGTTTTGAAAGGTTAAAAGAAATTGAAGAGTCACGCTAATAATAATTATCTATTATTATTAATCCTCTATGGAATTTGAATTCTCCAAAATAAATCAACATACATAAAGAATTGTTGGATCATTTTATAAAACATATTAAGTTACTATTCAATAAATAAGAATGGGCACCCTTATATGGACTACGTCCCAACTTCCAAGTCTTGTATGAGCAATCAATACGAATTGTGTAGTGTTTGTACATTGCTTGACATATTGCTACTACCATGACATGAGGATAAGGATACCGAGGCGAAAAGAACTACCTACATAAATAATTGAATATAAAATAATGTTAATAAGTGTAATAAACTGATAGTGATGATATTCTAGTATTATACACATGGCAAACTCCTTAAAATAATGTGCGATAACCAAAAACGTATTAACTACCTAAATTACTACGTATTAATTTCCATGTTATATTAGAATCTAGCTGTCCCTCAAGATTTCGCCCGTCTTCCTGGCGGATGTTACATTTCCCGGGATAAATAGCCTATATATTATTCCAGGTTATATACTATATATGTGCCAAGTTTCATACAAATCCGTTGGTTCGTTTTTGTGTGAAAGAGTAACAAACATCCATTCTCACAATTTTTACACTTATAATATTAGTAGGATTATACCGTTCAACCGTTTCAAAATCTAGCTACAGAGGCCAGAACAACTTCTGAGCATTGATTTTACAATCTATAGCTGTCCCTTGCGGCTTTACCCGCGTTCCCGAAGGATATCCAATTTTTTCCGGGATAAAAAGTAGCCTATATGTTATTCCAGGATATGCTCTATGTGCCAAGTTTCATCAATATCCGTTTAGTAGTTTTTCTGTGAACGAGTAACAAACATACTTACATACAAATCTTTCCACTTTATAACATTAATTAGTAAAGATAATAAGTTGATAACCAACGCGAGTGTGAAAGTATATTTTTCTCTAATATACATTTTTATATGTATGTCATGTGGTCTATAGTACTAAAGCTTTTGCGAAAACCGGCTTGTTCGGGAAGCTGGAAGTCGTCGAACCTGTGTTCAAGGGGATTGCAATGACTCGAAAAAAACACTTAGGTTGTTAGGACAAAAGTGCCCATTCTCCTTTGTGGAACAGTGCTAATTAGAAGCACCGTTCGCTTCACTTATTCTTTCGCGAACTAGGCTGAGTAACGTATTTGTTTGTTGAAATTAATTACTTTTCATATTACATAACTCTACTTACACTGATATTTTATATCAGGGGTGTTATCTTTTGATTTGACAGTTCAAGGTGAAATGAAACAGTACATTAATTTGGCTTGACAAACAAACTAACTTAGCTAAAAGCTAGTGTTTATGAAAATATTAATGTTTTTATGTTGAGGTGGTGAACTTAAGTACGGTTATTTGCCTTACGCTGAAATAATGGCGAAATCTGTGATATGTGATTTAATTTATATATTTAAAACAAGCGTTTCGTCTGTGCTGCCAGAAAATCTAATAAGAAAATATATCAATTATAACACAAATAGTCAAAAACTAAGCATTTGTGGAGAAAATTATAATTTATTAAATAAAAATGTTTACCTTGTGGGTACCGGTAAAGCTGTACAGAATATGGCCAGAGAGGTAGAGGATATTCTACGTTCTAAAATTAAACAAGGTATTATAAGTATTCCAGTGGGTAGCTTGAATTGTTCTATAAAGAGCAATGTACTTTATTGTGAAGGTGCAGTAAATAATTTACCAGATAAAGATGCTGAGAACACAGCAAAAAAAATTAAAAATCTTGTTACAATGCTTGATCAGAATGACTTATTGATAGTATTGATATCAGGAGGTGGATCAGCATTACTTCCTTTGCCAAAGGAACCTATAACTTTGAAAGAAAAAACAGAATTAATAAAGAACCTAGCAAATGCTGGTGCTGATATCAATTCTTTGAATATTGTTAGGAAAAGGCTTTCTGATGTAAAAGGAGGTCAGCTGGCTATTAAAGCTCAACCCGCTGAAATTGTGTCTCTAATACTTTCTGATATTGTTGGAGATCCATTAGATTTAATTGCAAGTGGACCCACAACAGAGAATATAGATGACCCTTCAAAAGCTATAAATATTTTGGAAAAGTATAAATTATACAATACCCTCCCCAAATCTGTTAAAACAGTACTGGAAGATACAGATTGTACACCTAGATTTCCTGATGAAAAAGTAAGAAATTTTATAATTGGTTCTAACAAAATTGCTATTGAAGCAGCATTTAATGAAGCAAAGAAAAATAACTATCTACCAATAGTTCTATCAGATATTATAACAGGCAATGTTCAGCATATTGCAATACAATATGTGAAATTAGTTAAAATAATTTGTCAATATGTGTCTGGAAAATTGTTTTTAGAAGACATGAAGTTTGAGATTGACTCTCTAGAAATACCAGGAATAAACTTCAATGAAATTCAGGAAACATTAGCTAATGTGAAGGGTGAAGACTTATGTTTGATTCTTGGAGGAGAGATTACAGTTAAAGTATCTGGTAGAGGCAAAGGTGGTAGAAATCAACAACTTGCCCTTGAATTCTCTAAGTTTATAGATGGAATGAAGGATAATTTACAAAACTTTGATGTTTATCTTCTAAGTGCTGGTACTGATGGAATTGACGGCCCTACCGATGCAGCTGGTGCTATAGGCTACAAAGATTTAATTTCTGACAGTGAAAAAGAAAACTTGAATGCATATAAATATTTAAACAACTTTGATTCCTACAATTTTTTTAAGGAATTCATGAATGGGAATCTACATGTTTTTACAGGACACACAGGCACTAATGTGATGGATATACATCTAATTGTAATAAAGCATGTGAAATAAGAAATAAATGAATATATATATATCAGAAAATATTTAATTATTCACATTTATAAAGATGGTCTTAAAAATAAATTCAGCTTATTTTGTTTGCCTTTCTGTTCCTTTAATTTTGCTGAAGCCATCACGGCTTGTTGGCACAGCCCGGCAAATTTATCTTTTTTCTTTTTATTATTCTTTATTACCTTTGGAGCTACTTTAATAGAGCTAAACAGAGTATTCTTCTTGTTATTCAAAGAGAAAACATCAAACGCACTGGAATACACATTTGCTTCGGGTGTTGACTTATTCTTTGGTTTCACTGGTGTAGATTTCAAAGTTATTGGTTTTTTAGTTTCTTTATCTGGATTCTGTACATTCTCTGAGATATTGTTTTTGGCAACTAGTTTCTCTGGTTTTAATGTAGGGGTCTTTGTGCTATGCTTGCAGAATGTGCAGACTTTTTCCTGAAATAATGTTTATGACACTTGTAAACCCAATATACATAACATTAGGTATAATGTCAAAAATTGTTCCTAAAGAAAGTAAAGACTGACATCCAATATTTTCATAACCTTGCCTCCTTACCACAAAGCAACAATTGCTACTCTTTTATGCTAAATACATTCAGATCTATGCCATAATAACATTGTCTGGCTGGTAGGGCCTTAATACTTATTCTAATTACAATTCAACTGAGTTCTATTTTTTCAAAGGACATCTGAATATTATATGGAAACAATTGACATTTGGCAGAAAAACACAAGAATGGATCATATAACATCAAAATAATAATGACAATGGGGGAAACTGCTAAAATGAAACAAGTATACAATGAATGTATGCCTTACCAATTCATTGCTATGCAACAACTCTTTTCGTCTTCTAACATATTCCTTGTTGATGTTTGTAGGTCTGGATGTTCTTATCCGTTGTCTTTGACGCTTATTGAGTTTCAGTGCCTTCAACTGAAAATTATAAGATATTGTGAGTATATTGAATGTTAGTAAAATTTTTGATTAAACTAAAAAATTGAATATAGAATAAATTTGAAACTGAGGCATAGTCAATATGAAAGTTCTTACTTTAACTTCTGTTTCTTTTCTCCATTCTAGGCAGCAGTGTGGACATCTGGTATTATTTGAGAAATGTTTCTCTGGAAGCCCATATCCTCTTGTTAAATCTTTACATCTCATCCTAAAGCAAGAATTTAAGATATATATAATTAGGCACTAATATAACATTAAAGCAGAATAAAATAGAAAAAGTCTTAGCTTACAAGTAATAACTTTTTAGTAATGTGTGCGCTTTATTATTTTCCGATTGTACTAAAGTTGAGGCAATTTTAAAGAGGTGGCCAACTTGTGCCTCAGTCATTTTAACCTAACAGCTGTTGTACATCAAAGGGGATTGTAATTAAAATTTATTTGACTCGTAGATGCAGTGAACCATTAAATATAGTTCCATTCAATATGACTATGACTGACTGACATTGACTGAACTGACAGTGATTACCAGCTCAGAAAATATTTCCCTCTATAATCCTCATTTACTTGAAAATGCCCCCGAAATAAAAACAATAATTAACTTATCGAAAGAAAAAAATCCCGATAAAAAATATAAAAGGATAAAATCCGGAGTGTGTCGTTAAGACACGCACGATCGAAGTGAACCTGTATTACAGGGAAATATTAATGTCGAACAGAGTTCCTGGCTCTTATGAATGGTTAAGGCATATGCTACATAGATTGGAAATTACACACTGTGGACATATTATGCTCTAACTATTATCTTATATTTAGACATTGAAACTTACATAAGTCAGAACAAATGCTAAAGGAATCCATTTACTGTTCTGCCTACACCACCCGTCGAAGACAGCGAAGCAGGATGTAACACACACAATGTCCATTTTGAGTAAGACACTTAGTAATTGGTACATAATATACTTATAAGTATATAAATCAGTCCTTTTTTTCACAAGATATAATTATTTTTAAATTGGTTTTTGAACGAATAATCCCGCCAAAATATTATCGTTTTCTGTCAGTTGTTGTCAATGGTAGAGCATGGGAAGAGAGAAATCTGGTGCAATCCACGATATTTAAAAATTAAAAAAATAACCGAAGCGTATCTCATATCGATCAATACCAAATACATCAAGGATGTCTTAAAACGTAGTGACTTTCAATTGAGTGTCGCGATTTCGGATTTTTGTTTAAGGACGAATTTGTATGTAGCCACTTACTATTTATTGTAGGGCTAATTAAATATTGTGATTGGTGCGAATAGGCAACGCCGTATTTGCCGCACCTTTTGTCAGATTTTCCTACAAACATACAATTTTATATTAATCAATTGAAGTAGGTACTTACATTTGTGATAATCAGTTCCAATCTGAAAAATGGATGTAGCCGACACATACGCCACACAAAGCCAAGTAAAGGACGAGGTTGGAGTGCGATGCCAGAAGCTTTTTCAGGATTTTCTGGAAGAGTAAGTATCATTGAATATCTCACTAAGCAGTTTAAAAACAACAATGAAATATGATTTACATGTTGAATGAATACTCCATGAATAGGTTCAGAATAGGCACTATAAAATAATAGTTAATAAATGATTTAGATGCACTATTTAGTAATTTTCTTTGTTTCTACTTATTTAGTACACTACTATTTTGAATCATAATTCATACTGGAGTGAGCCATTGGACAAATGCAATAATGCAGATGAATTTCAGATGATAAAAGTATTGATAAATATTTGTGTATTTTTTACAGATTCAAAGAAGACCATGAACTGAAATATGAAAAACACGCCAAAGACCTACTTAAACCTGAGCTTAGCACACTGGAAGTCAGTTTTGACGATGTAGAGAAATATAATCAGAACCTTGCAACAACTATTATTGAGGAGTATTACCGTATATACCCATTTCTCAACCAAGCTATATTAAACTATGTACTCAGTGTAGCTGATAGTAGTTTGAAAAAAGATTTGCAAGATAAAGAATGCTATGTATCATTTGTTGATGTACCAACTAGGCATAAAGTGAGGGAGTTGACAACGGCCAAGATTGGTACATTGATCAGAATCTCAGGGCAAATTGTGAGGACACACCCTGTTCATCCAGAGTTAGTGCTGGGCACTTTTGTTTGCTTGGACTGTCAGACAGTTATTAAAAATGTGGAGCAGCAGTTCAAGGTTAGAAATAAAAGATACAAAATCACAAATTTTTATTAACACAATCACCACTAACCAAAATATGACTAATCTCTATGATTTGGCATTCCAAATTTCAGGATGAAATTTACTAAAATAAATATTGAATATTTAGATATTAATAAATGCTTGTTTAAATCTAAAATTAAAATGCAGTAATGAATATTAAACTATGTCCTATCACAGTACACCATCCCAACAATCTGCCGTAACCCGGTGTGCGCGAACCGTCGCCGTTTCATGCTAGATGCAGACAAGTCTGTGTTCGTAGACTTCCAGAAGATCCGTATACAGGAAACACAGGCTGAACTCCCCAGAGGATGTATCCCACGGTCACTTGAAGTTATCCTGAGGGCAGAAGCCGTCGAGTCTGTGCAGGTAACACTGTAAATCAATTAATTTATAAATTTATTGCTACATATACAATACATAATAAATAAATAAATAAAAATAAAAAAGCCTTTATTATTCCATAATTGTCATCTGGACCCCTCTTCGGGTGAAGGCCTCCTCCAGAGAAGACCACTCGTTGCGATTACTTGCGGGTTCGACCAATTATTTGTTCTGACGGTGTCTATCTCGTCCTTCCACCTTGTCTTTGGTCTCCCTCTGTTTATATACAATACATAATTTAAGACAAATTACTCAGAAATTTCATAATTTATAAAAATACAAAACTATAATAAACATGTTTTGTAAAACACTTTCAGGCAGGTGACAGGTACGATTTTACCGGCACACTTATAGTAGTGCCAGATGTTGGTTCATTATCAATGCCTGGCGCTAAAGCTGAGCTCACAACTAGAACCCGCCAGGCTAATGAAGGACAAATGGAGGGCATCAAAGGACTCAAAGCCTTGGGAGTCAGAGAGCTGCATTATAAGTAAGAATTTTCATTACTTTGGTTAATTTTTCTTAACTAAAATAATTATTAAAATTTATATAAAATCAAGTGCATATTAAAATCATATAAATATTAACTTTACAGGACAGCATTCCTAGCATGCAGTGTGCAGGCCATATCCAGGAGATTTGGTACTGCTGACATGGCTACTGATGATCTCACCACTGAAGATATGAGGAAGCAGATGACTGATAAGGAGTGGGATAAGGTAACCCAATATAAGTCTTAATCCTTTTGTAGATAATAATAATAGTTCCGTAATTATGAGGTAACAAACAAAAAAAAAATAATACAGACTAATTGAGAACCTCCTCCTTTTTTTTGAAGTCGGTTAAAAAAGGATAAGTGACGGTAAGAGAGATACTATTTAACTATCTATCTCTTTCTACAACTTGAGCATAATTTATGAAGTTGTATCTCGTTACTTTTTATACATAATACAAAAATATTATAAATACCTACACATTAATAATTCCTATAGAGAAACCCACATTTTCTGAAGACATTGTGGGTTCTAACACTTCCAACGTAACTTATGGTGAGTATTCACTGACAGTCATGCACATTACCAATTGGAGCTTGAAGCTTTCATACAGCTACCGTTTCATTTCTAACAAAAGATCACATTCTTTCACATCTCATGACCTGGAAATCAAACAGGACCCGATCTCTAGTAAAATTTTATTAACAGGAGTAAATTATTAAATGATAGTCATACACCGTACACAGTCATGAGCTAATTCAAATCTATACTAATATTATACAGCTGAATTTGTTTGTTTGAACGCTACTAACCTACGCTACGCTAATAGTCCGATTTGAAAAAATCTTTCAGTGTTGAATAGTGAATTTATCGAGGAAGGCTATAGGCTATATTATATTTTCAAAAATAATTAGGGATCCTGACTAAAAGTCCAATAATAATATTATAAAGAGGAAATATTGTTATAAGAAAGTTTGTTACTTTTTCACGCAAAAACTACTAAATGGATATGAATGAAACTTGGCACATACATAGAGCATATCCTGGAATAACATATAGGCTTCTTTTTATCCCGGGAAAATGTGATATCCCTCGGAAACGCGGGTAAAACCGCGGTGACAGCTATTGTAAAATAAATATCCTTGGACAATTTATTCTTATATCCACCCCAAACAATTAAGTATTTATAGTATGTAGCTGTAATGATTTTGTTGAGTTGTTGATTTCGTTTCCTGATTTATCAATCTGCTACAGGTATACGAGATGTCCAGGGACCGCAATCTGTACAACAATCTGATCACAAGCCTATTCCCGAGCATCCACGGTAACAATGAAGTGAAGAGGGGAATCTTACTCATGTTGTTTGGAGGTGTCGCTAAGACTACTATTGAAGGTAATATTAATCTGAGCAGTGACCTAGCCACCGAGGGGCCTCCAAGCTCAGGGGGCCCCTCGGACTCTGACTTACAAACAGTGGCGTAGCTACCGGAGGACTAGACGGGGCAGAACCCCAGGGTCCCCAGCTTCGGCTGGGGGACAAAATATTTTAGATAGTTTTGTTGGGGCCCTACTACATTTTTTGCCCCAGGGCCTACGGTTACCTAGCTACGCCACTGACCCTGAGACATCTTACATTTGATTCTTAGAAAAGCATAAATGACTGATCAATATTATCCCATATCTTCAGAAACATAAAATTCAATTTGATTAATCTCTTCTTAGTAAAAGCAACCCTCCATACATGAGTGCCTGTTAAGACCTGTCGAAATAAATATATTTCAATGAATTGAAAATTCTATTTGTTCTAATAAGGTCAAAGATTTTAATAATATTATTTTAATTTAATCTGTTCTGTCCCAAGAATTCTCAAGCTTCAAATAATCATTGAAACTTACCCTTTTCTGTTTCTAATTCCCCAATTAAGTATATTCCCAAATCAGATATATAGCATGTTATTGAGAATTACAGCGTCTTTAATCATATTAACTTGACTACAGGTACAACACTCCGAGGAGATATCAACGTGTGCATAGTAGGTGACCCGAGCACAGCCAAGTCCCAGTTATTGAAGCAAGTGAGCGAGATCACTCCGCGCGCGGTGTACACGAGTGGAAAGGCCTCCTCCGCGGCTGGTCTCACTGCCGCTGTTGTAAAGGTAAAACGGTAGAAGTACCAAAACCAACCTTAAGTGCCGGGGAAAGGGCGAGCTGGGGCGCCGTGGTCTGGGGTCTCCTGCCTCAAGACTGTACCTGCGTACTCTCAATACTGTACTCTTCGCTCTGTGATCTACATATATCGTTAGTGTCGGTCAGTGCCGGATTAAGCAAGCCCGGGGCCCGTAGAAATTTCTGTCGAGGGGCCTTTGATCTGCTTCTTAAGTATAAAGTGGTAAAAAAAACATTCGGTGGTGGGCGGCCTTAGACTCACGGGGCCCCCTTTTGCGCGGGGCCCGTAGCCATTGCTACTCTTGCTACGTGGTTAATCCGGCACTGGTGTCGGTCCACGACTACTCTGCGCTCACGCTAATGATTGAAGGGATGTTTTCACCGCCAACCTTCCACTACTTTTTGCTTATTTCCTTAAATATCCTTGTGCCCAAATATTCTGGCTACTTAAAAAGCTAAATACTGAAAAGTTTTCAAACGGGTTCACATTAATATTATCGAGTGCGAATTAATTCAACCATTATATTATATGGCGAAATATATGTGTGAATAAATTATAATATTGAATTCAGTAGTTTATTATATTCAAATGCCTATTCTACCAATATTATTTTTGCGAAAGATTATGACGATGGATGTGTAGATGTCTGTTAGTAACTTGGCACATAGATATTTTATAATCTGGATTAACACAGGACACTTTTTGTCCTGGGAAAATGTTACATCCCTTGGGAACGCGTGTGTAGCCGCAAGGGACAGCTTATTTATAAATAAAATGTTGTATCATTTCAGGACGAAGAATCTTTCGACTTTGTGATTGAAGCGGGGGCGCTCATGTTGGCGGACAACGGCGTGTGTTGCATTGACGAGTTCGACAAGATGGACCCCACTGACCAGGTGGCCATACACGAGGCTATGGAACAGCAGACCATATCCCTGGCCAAGGTAACTCTTCAAACAGCCTAAGGTGGTGGTCATACAACTCAGTCTGCGCTCGAATCTCTCTTGGATACATATTGTAATCTTTGCATTTATATGGAATAAAGTATTATAGGCATACTTGTGTATTGTGAGAAGAATGTATGAATTTTTGATTAGTATAGATGTCTGTCCGTTTTAATCAAGTAATAAAGTGCATGAAAAATACTAACCAATTTTTCATTTCCCTTTGCATGAGTGTTCCAAATAACCAAGTCATGATTCTATAGACATATTATTAACCTGGGATTCTTTACACACGGTTTTCTGATCACAAACTAACCAAGCATGTATTATGGTGATCGGATAACTGATATTCAACTTTTAATAATACTTAATCATCAAACACGCATGCACACCAATTTGGGTTGGTAATCGAATTCACGGACCCTGACCGGGTTTCTACTACGCTCAATCGGGCTCGTCAAAAATAACATTATAAGCCGTGAGAAGTGCGAGTTGAACTCGCACATGAACATGTCCAATATTTAATTCAATGCACCACTGTACAATATTTAATAACGCCGGAAAAAGAGTTTCTTGAATGAGAACCCTTTTAACTTTATTTATATTTTATTATGCAATAATAGTAAAATTAAAAATTCTATCAGTTTATACGGTTCATGAGATGCAGCCCCCTGAAAGGCATACAACGGAGCCTTTGTAATAGAGTCCCGTGATGACGATGATGAATATACAAGTAAATAAATGTAAAACAATCCGAGCTGTAAAATGTAATAGGCAGAGCACAGACCAGCGGATTTTTTACAGCTCAGTTTTCACTGACGTCAAATACCGTGATGATTCTTGGATTAAAGTCTTATATTGATCCTTTCGTGATAGAAAATATAGCACGGTGACTTTTTAGCTCATGCCTGGCTGGGTACCACCCCCAAGCTATCTATAATCTATCCAAGCACTTGTGTGGTGTGTTCCTGCATTTGAGAGCCAGTATGCTTCTTGACTTTGTGTGTTTAGCGTCATACGACCACATATTCACTTACATAGTAGTACTGTGGTCAAATAAACCTATAACTATACAGTTAAAACAAAATGCTTTAAAATAAAAATCGCTCGTGTTAGTACTAATAGTGAATATCTTTTTCTGTAGGCTGGTGTCCGTGCAACGTTAAACGCGCGTACTTCAATACTCGCAGCTGCCAATCCAATAGGTGGTCGATACGACCGAGCCAAGTCACTTCAACAAAACGTTGCTCTAAGCGCCCCTATCATGTCGCGGTTCGACTTATTCTTTATATTAATCGACGAGAGTAGTGAAATGGTCGACTACGCTATAGCGAGGAAGATCGTGGACTTGCATTGTAATAAGGAGGAAACATATGATTGTGTGTATACGAGGGAAGATTTGTTGCGGTATATCGCGTTTTCGAGGTCATTCAAGCCAATTATTACAGAGGTAAGTGTTCAGTTATTATATTTTAGTTAACAACAAAAAATAAATTTAAATTAAAAATAGTGTAAAGAAGAAAAAAAAAATTATTGTACAAAAAAGCGTGGAGTGCTTTTTAAAATATTATCAAAATGATAATCCTTCTACTCATAATAAAATATTTATAACTATTGACACCATGCACCCCACGCTCTTTTCTTACAATAAAATATTTTTTTCTTCTTTACACTATACTTAATTCAAATTTATTTTCTATTTTTTAGTTGGATTTTTAAATGAAAGTTGTAGAAAGACCGTTGTTGTCGTAAAATCTATTTTCATTATGCTGGCTGTTACGATTTTTTTCCGAGATGAAAGTGTGTTAAAAATTGTGAGGTTGGGCTCAGTAATTCCAAAGTTTACCTTATTAAAGAAATCGGTGAACAATTTAACATAATATCCTACTTTTTTAAACATACAAACGAACATTGAACTCTTTTTTAAGTTGGTTAAAATATTCGTCATTTATAATACAATAATAAATTATGAGGGTCACAGACAGCCATTATAAAGTCTGTTTGTAGGGTGGTATCTATCTATTTATATAAACAAAATGTTCGATGGTAAGCATTTTACTTACTTGACGACGACGATTTTGATATATTTATAAGTTGGCCGAAAATGTCGTTGGCTTGGTGGTCAGCAACCCAGACTGCCAAGCAATGGTCGATTCCCAGCTAGGACAAAAATTTGTGTCCATGAACATGTCTGTATGTCAATTACTTTTTTTTATTACAATGTAAAACGCCTTAAAATAGACATTTATCGTTTCAATCTAAAAAACCACGGAGGTTTGCCTCGATTGCAACATTCTGCAAACAGGCTCGCAACAGTAATAGTTAAGACTACCCACATAATATTTAATTAATTAATCACTCTGTAATCCTGCAGCCAGTATAATCGTTTACATATTACAAGCTCTGCTTAGTTCGATACCAGAAAATCACTTGCTTAGTTTTTGCTTTTATATATGATTAGAATTTTCGGAAAGTGTGTCGCTTTCTTATAACTATGTTATAAGTAGTAAGTACAAAGATCCTTAAAAAAAAGTAGTAAGAGAGCGCTATATTCGCCAATAAACTGTACAGATTTTCGTCGTCCATGTAAACTGCACGATTTTTGATTGAATAAATGAATTAGGAAGCCGGCAAGCTCCTGGTGGAGTACTACACGGTGCTGCGCGCGCGCGACGGCAGCGGCGCGGGCGGCGGCGGCGCGGGCACGTGGCGCATCACGGTGCGCCAGCTCGAGTCCATGGTGCGCCTCGCCGAGGCCATGGCCAAGATGCACTGCAGCGGCCACGTCACCCCGCAACACGTGCACGAGGCTTACAGGTATGTCCGGACCAGAAACTATTTCGTACCTGTTTTCTATTACCGTTCTCTGTTACTCACGCCTAAATATCATGCGTCACGCTCCCTGAGTGCCGCAGTCTTTGGATTTGTGCGAGCGTATATCTTAACAACTCACATGTCATCCTATGTGAAATAGATTAAATTGCTTATCCAACCGCTGCCATGGTAACGCTGATTGTTTTAAATTTTTTTATTACTTTAAAACGATCGTCCGATTACATTTGAACAAATTGTGACGTCATCAAAAGATCTACTCTGTGATCTATATACATAGATATTTAAAAATCTTATTAGTTATGATGTTTAGATCATATTTGGCGAGTTCGTGTATTTTTTGAAATAAGACATACCAATAAGACACCTGGAGGCCCTGATACATTATTATAGTTACACAGCAATTTGAGCTTACTAAATATTTCTCATCTGTTTGTCTACACAGATTGCTAAATAAATCCATAATCAGAGTGGAGCAGCCAGATATTCATTTGGATGAAGACGATCCGCAGTATGAGCCGAGTATGGATGTAGATCAAGAAATACCCAATGGTAGTGTGGGTAAGTTACCATTTATGACATTTTAATATCAAGTAGGCTGACAAACAGGCAGATGGTCCATCTGACGGTAAGTGGTCACCGACATTTGCAACATCTGGGGCATCTGAATGCATTGTCGACCCAGGATGTTGAGTTAATAGGACTCATGTGTGAAACTTCACCGGCCGCCTTACTACTGCTTCCCAACAGAAGTGGTTGTACTTCCCTGGACGAACTCAGCACTAAGAACTCTACGTCTACTGAAGTAAACCGACATTATATTCACGTTAACGAATTGCATTCCCAATTAAAATTATATCATAATACTGTCCCAATAAATCTTTTTATTTGACACATACTTGTACTTGATACTTACAGATACTCCTACAAATGGTGACTCAGCCCCAAAGAAAAAACTAACATTATCATTTGAAGAGTACAAGTCTTTGAGTGATATGCTCGTCGTGTTTATGAGAAAAGAGGAGAGTGAAGCGGAGACCAGAGGTAACTTGTGATCCTTCTAATCTATCTATATAAATAAAAATGAATCCGTATTTCCCTTGGTCACGGCATCACGCATGCAGGGTTTTGCAACAAACCGATTTCGCTAATTCTTTTTTTGTTATGTTTGTTATTGTCAGGAGAAGGTTCTTATGAAAGAAAAAAATTAAGAAAGTTGCGTGGAAAATTAGAAAAATTTATAAAATATAACAACCGTATTAGCTTTTCTAATGTAACTTCCTTACACTTTTGACAATATAAACTCTTATAATTACTGTAACGTTAAGGTGTTTGACATAAATGTCAGTCGTTTGACAATATCGTTTAAAACAGAGGCATGGGTCGGAATTATATTGATAAAATAATTAATTTATCATTACTTAGTGCACATTTCACAGTCGATTCAATCGGAATATTTACGAAAATTTTTACGCTTAGTTTTTGAGAAGTGTGTGTTCATCACAGAGCAATCACGCCCCCTGTAATCCGACTTGCCAGTTATTAACACAAACATTATTTTGGTGTAATTTGTAGTTCAGGTACAATGTTATAATTTTGATCTGTAATTTTTCAGATTACAAGGTACTCTTTTTTAAAAAAATCCGGACTAGGTATAGGGAGTCTTAGGCAGTACTCTACAGTCCGACATTGCCCAGCAAAACGTATGTCGGATTACCGGGTTCCACTGTATTATAAATGTGAAAGTATTGATGGGTGGATGTTTGTTAAGTCACGCCAAAACGGCTGAAACGGATTTGGATAAAATTTGACACAGATTTGTCCTGGTATAACAAACAAGCTACCCTCTTTTTATCCCGGGAAAATGTAATATCCCTCGGGAATCCGTGTTCAGCAGACAGCTAGTTTAAAATAAAAAAGCTTCTCTCAAGGCCGTCAAAGTGAGGGCCATACTGCCACAATGCTATGCTGGCTGCTGGGATGATGACCATCACTGCGGGACTTCAATGTCTGCTTAACATCAGGGAGCATGGAGTCAATTTGTGTGGTAGTAATAAAAAAAAAATCAATTTTTTCTTTACATAATCGCAATATACTATTTTCTAGGCGAAGAAAGCTCAGGCATGCACAAGAGTGCAGTAGTTAGCTGGTACTTGGACCAACTAGTGGGGCAGGGAACTATTGAGAATGAAGACGAGTTGTTAGAACGGAAGACATTGGTCGAGAAAGTTATTGACAGGCTCATGTATCATGTAAGTATCACCATTCCGATTGTCTACATAATTAGTTAGCAACACAAGTGCTGTACCTAACGATTATGATCATAAGGCATAATCAGTGGCGTAGCTAGGTAACCAAAGGCCCTTGACAAAAAAAATTTGTAGGGCCCCCAACTAAACAATTTAAAATATTTTGTCCCCCAGACGAATCTTGGGGGCCCCGGGGTTCTGCCCCGTCTAGCTCTCCGGTAGCTACTTCACTGTTTGTAAGTCAGCGTCCGAGGGGCCCCGGGGCACTGCCCCGTCTAGCCCTCCGGTAGCTACGCCACTGGGCGTAATATTATGTAATTAAAACCGTACAAAATTATTCTTATTTCACAGGACCAAGTGATAATCCCCCTATCAACTACTGGCCTCAAAACCACACAGAAATCGTCAGAGCAAGAGGTTGAAGACGATCCCTTACTTGTTGTGCATCCCAATTATGTAGTAGACACTTAAAATTAATGTTCACATTTTTATGTTTAAGATTAAACACTTTTAATAATAATTGTGCAAATAAATTGTCTTTCATTTATACCACCAATTGAATTGATCCATTTAGGTTTGTATGTAGCTGTTAAGTTAACATTATGGCAGAAATAAAATTAGGAAGTTTAATTATAAATTTTATTTTAAAAACTTTAACATCGTTCAAACACTTTATACAAATCGTTCAAACTAGCTATCTGCAATATGGCACCATTGCTGACAAAACTAGTTGGTGCCAGAAAATATCTTCTAATAGCTGGGAATATAACATACTCTTGTTTCCAATGCTCCGATTTAACACATTCTTCTGTCGTATCGGAGTTTGGTTGTGAATAAAATATGGCGGTTTGCCTACTAAATGTATCGAAGCATTCTTTCTCTGATTCCCAATTTACTTCGGTGACCAGACGAACTAGAAATGTTGGTAAAGCTCCCATGAAAGGCATATGACCATCTGCGAAAATTAAATAAATTTTATTCAATACAAATAATATCCCGACTATGGGGATTTTGTTTTAATTAAATAATTAATTAAAATAGTTTTTTCGCCATACGAGTAAGTCCTTAGTTAAGGCTTGGTACAACGATTTAAAATCATGAGGGCATATGTTAACAAAACTTTGAGGTTTTAAATAATTTATTGATTTGCTTGCCCGAGAAGGCACCTTCAAAGGCATGTAATGTCAGTAGGTTATATTAACATATTATATAAGATATAAATTTTTATTTTAATATTCTACCTTACTCAGCAAATCCTGTACTATAACGCAATAAACAAACTCTATCAATCACAATACATGTTGTTTAGTGGGCTGGCAAGAAACTCAATAAATAAATACATGTACTGGTAAAATCATAACCCTTTCTTTTGGATTTGTCGTAGTCGGGTAAAAAAATGGAGGAAGTAAAAAATGTATCACCTAAAAGTATTGGCAAAGACAACAATTCCCCTTCACTATTAATTTCGAATGAGAAATATTCAAATAACATGGCTCTCTTGCCCACTAATAACTCTGTCATTTGTTGCGCCATTTCTCTCATGTCACCTGAAACAAGATAAAAATTTAGTTTACAAAATTAGGCCATTTGTTCAATGCCTCGGGAGGACAGTGATGTATTATATACATTGAGTTTTTATCAGTGGCGTAGCTAGGTAATCGTAGGCCCTGGGGCAAAAAAATTTGTCCCCCAGCCGAAGCTTGGGGGCCCCGGGGTTCTGCCCCGTCTAGCCCTCCGGTAGTTTCGCCACTGTTTGTAAGTCAGAATCCGAGGGGCCCCATGAGCTTGGGGGCCTCGGGGCACTACCCCGTCTAGCCCTCCGGTAGCTACGCCATTAGTTTTATATACAGGCTTTATACAGTTTTATACCCAGCCATATTTCTTTAGACCTTAGAATACACACGACTAATAAAATATTTATTCATTTTGTGATTGTGAAATAGGCCTTTAATACAATTCATTATTAGAAAAAATATTTAAACATAAGAAAAACACACCTAATTCAGGATTCCATTCGGATTCCTGCGAACTAAGTCCTAGAATAAATAATTCTTCCAAAGGTAAGGGATTTGATAATTTTATTATGCCAAAATTCTGAAAGTCGTACAACATTGTTTCATAGAATAATTCCTCTCTGAAACAAAATATTAAATAATGCAGGAGAAAGTCATAAAAAAATCATTATTGGTAGTGGCCAAGTGTGACCACTATGTAATATAAAGAACTAGCTGTCCCCCGCGGTTTTACCCGCGTTCCCGTGGGATGTCACATGTATTATACATAAAAACCTTCCTCTTCAATCACTCTATCTATTACAAAAAACCGCATTAAAATCCGTTGCGTAGTTTTAAAGATTTAAACATACATAGGGATATAGGGACAGAGAAAGCGCCTTTGTTTTATACTATGTAGTGATGAGCATTACAAGAATACATTTACTTTTGTTCATTGCCTCCAATATAAGACACATTAATATTAAAAGTTAATAAAAGTAAACTCACGTTAATCTGATGGTATCACATAAATATAACTTAGTGGAATGCTGTATAAGCGATTTGTGACAATCAATACACGCTATAAAAATTAAATTAGCCAATATCTCCCTCAAATTTGTATTGCAACTATTTTCAACACTCAATCTCAGCTGTTTTACGCTGGTTAACTTTGTTTCTGCTCTTTCATATTTAAATGTTCTGGTTTTGAAGGATTCCTTCGGATCTATGTATGTTGCATTTGCTTGATCAGCGACCGCATGGTTTTTCCACTTATCTGGCATTTTATTTCTGTCATTTGGTTCTTCCACAATTGAATTATTTATTACATCATCTACAACTGTATTGGGTACTTTGTTATGACTAATTTCGTCTGCATTATCTGCTGTGTCATCTTCAAATATATCTTTATCTTGGTTGTTTTCAACGAGTTTAGGTGCTGAGTGGAAGAATTTGTCTATTTTCTGTACGTCAGCGCTAACACGAACCATGTTGTTGGCGTAAACTTTGGCGGCATCTGTTGTCTTTTTTACTATCTCGTCGACCATTGTTGCACCGGGTAATCGGGCCTAGAATATTTGTTTTATTGTGAATGTTACAGGGGAACTTTACATGATGAGATGTGATAAAAAATCAATTGCCTAAAAATTACAACTATATATTAATTTATAATATAAACATTAGCATTTGCTTTGCTCGCGCAGACTTCAGGATTTGATACACAGGGATTCCTTTACAGTCAGTTATATTCTCGGTTTAACGGAGGAAGTCAAGGACAATATACCGGTGACTTCGTCAGCAATTGTACGAGAGCAATTTTAAATTGAAGGAATTAAAACATTAAACAATTATCAAAATAAGTTTACTACTCGAATGTCCGGTCCCCACCTTACTGAATCGCATGAGCCCCGCGTCCCCCACTAATTCCTAGCCTAATAAGGGCGCAAGCGTTTTGAAAAAAAATAATTGCCTCGTAAACAATGACATATTATAAAAATATGTATTATCTACATAAAATGACCTTGGGATACCGTAATTCATTTTTGTAAGGGTCCTGAGACTGTACATAAAGGGGGAAAATTCAGAATACCTCATAATTTAACCTATAGTCGTGTAGTTATAACATCATAGATTTTGCAAAAACGTTTTTTTTTTTTTACTAAAAGCCTAATTTATGTATTTGTATGTATATTCAGATCCCTAACTTATGGAATCATATTCAAATTTTCGACCCTTATTTCAACACCTTCATGATTATTGTTTTGAGAAAAAGAATAATCTCTGTCAGGATATAATCTATCTGCTCGTCAAATTTCATTGCGGCCCGATCAGCCATTGATTCATGAAAAGGTATCAAACAAACAGAGTTACTTTCGCATTTGTAATATTAGTATGGATTTAATTATTAGATAAATCGGCAGACGTTCTTCCGCTTTTTCCGGTAGTTTACCACTTTACTCGGTTTCTGATATTTCTATGAACTATTGTTTAAGGGTGGTTTTACAGTGACGCTTTCGCCAGCGCGGTTGGTAAGCGTCGTGGGCCACGAGCTTTGCGTCTCTTGGATCGTTACATAGTTTAACTAACAGTCGCGGATGGCTTACGGGCCGCGCTTACCACCCGCGCGGACGGTAAGCGTCACTCTAAAACCACACTAAACAAAACAGGTATTTATCTACTCGGAGACTTAACATCATAGGTCGCTATGCATCTTTAGTTAAGAGAAATCTAGCACAATCTTTACCCACTACGTCTATATTTTACCTGTGTGTACATAACCCTCGTAGAATTACAGCTTAGCAGTTTACCTTCGATACAAGATTTAATTTTTTCAATTATTTGCTCCTCATATAAGAATTGAACTTCATGTTTCGTTGGGTGTACATTCACATCAATATTTTTTGGGTCTGTAAAACAATATAAAATTCATGTTAGGTTTAATTTAGGTCTTATTTAAAAAAGTTAAGATACATGTCAATTTTCTTACCTAATTCAATACTCAAATAAACAAAAGAGTGTGCATTTTTTGGCAAATACGTTGAATATATTGAATCAACAGCTTTTCTAATAGCTGGAAAGATACAAAATCATAATTAACATGAGTCATCATACTTACAATTTTCTTGGAACATAAATTATACTTACATTGTGATTCAACTAGTCTATGGTTTATAAACAAAAGCATAGTGCCTTTCTTGTGTGAATAATTTACATTAGTAATATATCCGTGAACCTTCAGTTTTAATGTAGAATCTTGAAGTTCAATGGCCATTAACTCACGGGCTATTGCATTTCCATGTATCTGAAAAATTATTTTTTATAGTTCACTAGCTGTCCCCCGCGGTTTCACCCGCTATCCCGGGGGATGCAACATTTACCCGAGATAAAAAGTAGCCTATATGTTATTCCAATATATGCTCTATCTATGTACCAAGTTTCATCTAAATCCGTTGGGTAGTTTTTACGTGAAAGAGGAACAAACATACATACATCCGTACATACAAACTTTCACGTTTATAATACTATTATTATTATTAGTAGGATGTGTTGGCAACATATGAATGTCAGCTAAAGTCTTGTACTTTTTTATGGAACAATGTGTATGTCCACACAACCATAAATACTGACTCAAAATAACTCTTTACACTATAAATTGATGTAGAGTCATCAATCCCAGACTCACTAAAGCAAGGGCTCAAAATATCTTGTTAATACTTACAATTCGAACATTTTCAACTACAGATGACTTAATTGGTGTTTTTAGATCAGTATTTTCTCCAAATTTCTTCAATGTGAACCCAATGTGACTGTTGTGTATGGCGTAACCTCCCACTACTTCCATAATGTGTGTATATTCTTCAGTAGGGCTCCGTAAAGCTCTTTTACGCGCTATTACATTGTAGAATAAGTCTTCTACTGTTATTTGGGTGCCATTGTTGCCAGCACACGCTTTAATTGAGCCTTTTATTTTGCCATTTTCATAGGATACTCTTAAAGCAAATTTATTTATTTATTTATAGACGAGCAGCTTGGTAGTTGATATGTCTATATCACATAATGTTATGTGTATTATTTTAAATAATTAGTCTAACCACATTAATATTAAAAACACATACTTAAAAGCACATTTCCCTGATGCAGTCTTGGTAAGTATAGATAGATGTGCAATATGACTGATACTGGCGAGGGCCTCACCGCGGAACCCATACGTGCTAATCTCCCGAAGGTCTTCATATTGCTGGAGCTTTGATGTTGTAAACCTTTCACAGACTATCTCTAAATCTTCATGCCTTATACCGCTTCCATTGTCTTGGATCTGTTAAATTTTTCTTTCTATTTCCAAATTTCCATAGCTCACTATGAAAATCTTGAGAGAAGAGTATCTTAAAAATGCATGCATAAAAGCAGGATAGTTTTGATCCAGAGTGGAGTATACATATTTTATTAAACAAATGAAAGAGCACAAAGTATTATGATTACAGGAGGAAAGTGTTATGGACCAATATATTTTACATAGTATTTTTATAACAAGACAAGATATTAAACTAAGAGTTCATACAATAAAAAATTAGTATACCTGTAAATATTTCAAACCCCCAGCTTTCACAGTTATTATTATGTTTGTAGATTTGGCATCTAAACTGAAAAAGATTATGATATAAATAAGTATTATCCAAATGTGATTAGTCCCTTATTTCATTTGTCAATAATTAAGGAAAAAAGTAAAGGAACAGGAATACCAAAAAGAGGTTGATAGATAATGTTATAACCAGTGCCGTCTTTAAACTATTGGAGGCCCTGGGCACTATAATATAATGGGGCCCCTAAGACTGTGAGAGCACTAAGAGTGCGACACACTGATCTGACAACACTATACATTCTGTGTAACCTCTGGCCGTCCAACGGCATCTGTTCCTACCATAATATGGGTTATCAATTGGTATTGTAACAAGAACTAGGGGGCCCCATGGATCGCGGGGCCCTGGGCACTTGCCCAGAGTGCCCAATGGAAGAGAAGGCACTGGTTATAACTTATAAGAAAGGAATGAATGCTTAGTTTACAAATAAAAGGGATAAATGGATAAAGTATTAAGGGGGTCCTCTACTCTATCGGATCGAAAAAATCGTTTTTTTTTTTTCATAAATCATATCTACAACATGTGTAGAAAATGTGTGCCAAAGGATTTTTCGATATTCGAAGTGGTCCACATAGTTACGGCCCTGGAACGTAGTAAGTATACGGAGCGCCGCGCTCCGAAAGGCGCGTGAGTGATGTTGTCAAACAGGCCCGAATCGCGAGAAGGGAAGAGGGAGTAGCTCTGCGTGACTTCCAAGAAGAAGAGGAAGGCCTATTGTATGGTCCAGGCATAGCAGGTTGGCGGTGAGATGAAATTTAAATTTTTAGTATAAATCACATGCGCGAAATTTCAAACGCGTTTTTCTCGAAACATCATTTTTCGAAACGGTGACCACGATATTTCAAAAACTACTGCACCGATCTTGTTCAAATTTATACAGCATCTTTAATATGTTTTAAGCCAGCGATTGAACTAGGATTATCATGATTGCTTCGATAGTTTTTTTTCTACGAGCGAAGAAAGAAAGCTTAAGAAAAACTGAGTAAAAAATAGAATAAAATTTTCAAAAGTGTATAACAAAGCCAATTTTTGTAATTTAAAATTCACTCTAGTTCAATCGCTAGTCTCAAATATGACGATTAAAATGCCGTTTGATTTTTTGATTTCAGATAAGCGGAACAGCCGCAATCTTGGTCACCATCAAGCACCCTTTTTACTTGATGTCTTCCTGTCGGTTAATACAAATTTTATTCTATTATATATTTTGACTTAAAAAAAATTCAAAGCTTATTTAAATGTTAATAAAGATTAGGCAAAAACAATGAGATTGATTATTTCAATGGGTTGCCCGTAAAAAAATATTGAAAAAGCCGTCAAAAAACAGCCGAGAGAGTTGAATTATAAAGGATTCAATTAAACAGCCTACAGGTGGCAGTATAATACTATCTCAATCAATGGGACAGTCTATCATCAGACTGCTTCTCTATCAGTATTAGGATGTTGTGTAACTCAAACTCAAAACCATTTATTCAGTTTAGGCCCTCGGAAGGCACTTATGAAGGTCAAACTTAAAGTTACTGAAGCTTCTACCAGTTCAAAAGTCAGCCTTCAACTGAGAAGAACCAGCAAGTTAAACAGCAAGGTTACATTACTTTTTCAAATAATTTTGTATATCAAAGTTATCTATTCTGACTTTTTGGCTATTTTATTATATCAATTTTATATACTTTTTTATTTAACAATCCCAAAATACTTAATATAGGTAAATTTCAAAAACAAAAAAGTAATAACAAGCCTACAAAATAACAATAATTACTTACAACTTAAACCGGCAAATTGCAGCAAAGAGCACTGTGCAGAGAGTAGCTATTTCCATACATCTTTATTGTATATATAATGATAGTTCATTATATTGAGGATTGAGATTAAGATAACTATTGTTATCTTCTATTTTGTAGTTTTGTTATTTCTTTTTTGTTTTTAAATGTTACCTACATTAAGTATTTTGTAATTGTTAAATATAAACATAAGCGTATTACAAGGTAGTCCTTGTATACTACACTCTTTCTTTCAAAACATTCCTAACATAGTGTTTGAATTTATGATCACACATTTTGGTTACTGAAAGCGGTATCTTATTATAAAATCTAACACAATTACCGCAAGTAATTACTTGTTTACTTTAGCTAGTGTAGAGTATGGTACAATTAACTTCTCCCTTTGTCTTGTATTTATATTATGGATATATATATTTTCATAAATATATAGTGAAGGTAATGTCATTATGTTTATGTCCCTAAATCTCTAGTTATTAAATTAGTTATTCGCCCTAGGCGCACAAAAGATTGAATGTATCAAGAATTTAATTTGATAGTAGGTACTTCAGCAGAGTATACGGACCTGTTTTCTAGTAATTCTTTCAAAGCATTTGCCGGCCTTTGAACAATTTCGCCTGCAGCTATACGATTCACTACTTCTTCACTAAGTTTTCTTATTATACCAGGTTCTCCCATAATTGTTTTAACTGAAATACGGTGGTATTTATTCAAAAAGATTATGAAGAAATGTTTAGTTAATACTAACTTTTTAAAAACCTACAAAGTCTACAAACAATATCATAGCATCGCTGTCAGTCATGTATCACCATTGGGGTTGCAGTGTCAATTCCGATTCTACTAGAGCATCGACTTTTCTCTTGAAATAATCGATTATTGAGAGTCGACTCTTATTTTCCAAAGTTGATTGAGAATCGATACCTAGTCATGTAAAATGGAACCAATTATTTAAATTATCACATTAAATTATCTAATAATAATCGTTATATCGTCATATTTCCAATAGTTCGATACTAAAATTAACTTCACAATAAAATAAAGATTTAATGTTGATGAGAATGTTATAATTTATTTTAAATACAATTACTTGTCGTCAATACTCCTACATGTGTCGACAAGTTCATGTACACTAATGTTTGTCCTAGGTGGGAAACGAACCACAGACCTTCGGTTTGGTAGCCAGAGTCGCTAACCACCACCAATTGGCCTGTCAATAATATATAGGTTTCATAGTAAAGTAAGTTAAAGTCATTTAGGACCACCCGGGACGGTGAAACACTTGACAGTTCTTTGAATATTTTGGCCGCAAACGTTTAACGGGGTAGTTAATTGCAAAACTCAAGAATCGATTTAAATTAAAAAAAGGTTGATTCTCTTAGGCTATTAATCAATTCTAAGAATTGAAAGAAATAAAAATTAAGTCCGCATCGATATCGGTTTTCTGTACATACTTACATCCCAAATCCGTACAACTCCCTCTTACAATTTTTTTGTGTTGCTGGGCTGTCGTTAAATTATTATTACGGTAGACAAACAACAAAAAAAAACTCAAAAGAAATTGTGAAATATAAAAATAATATATTGTAAATTGTTGATTAACTTAGGACGGTATTATAATAAAATTGTGTGACATCTAGAGCAATACCCCGTAATCAACGATTCAGGCTTTAATAAAAAAAATAAGAATTGTAATTTGCGCGCTGTCGTTGAATTTTTAATAATTAAGGAACCAAGGTCCATGTTTTTCGATAAATTTAGTTACTAAACTACGTAACTTCAATTCAATCATTATCAGTAATTGTTGTAATAATCAATGTTATTAATTATAGTTATAACAGTTTTTTATTTTAGGGATTTTCAAGAAACTACCGATTTTAGGGGTTTTGGACTACAGCTTAGGAGGAAATATTTTCTGAGAGTTGGTAATACTAAATTGAAAAGCGATTGAAAGCGATCAATAAAAAGCTATTAGTATTTTTTGTGACCTTCGCGGTTACTCAGGTTTTTCTCATTGTATTCTTAAAATATAGACAACATGTTTAGCGATAGCGAAAGTGAGGAAGATTTGGATACACAATTAGAGGATCTAAACCTGATGAGCAAAGTTTTGGAGTCGGAGAAAATAGCGATTCCAACATTTTTATCTACACCTAACGTTCCAGCCCCGACTAACGCTACTCCAGAATACTCTAATATCGATAAAGGAATATATCTCAACAAAATATGTGATGAAAAGCTACAGAGCTTGGAAAATCACCTTCTGACACGCTTAAATGAGTGTCGACAGAGGATTGATGACCTAAAAAATCCAGCTTATGAAGATCAAGACAAACAAGATACATTCCGCTATTTTAACTGTGGTAAACCATACTTTAAGGATAAATCAAATTTCCCTGCTCCAGATAATGAAGATACCATTCTCATGGCTAAGTCCCATATGTATGACTTCTCCCAAGTGGTATCCGTACCAGGGTGGACGGTCAGAGATAAAAGTAGATTTGCAGCAGCAATACACAAAATGTCACAGGATATAAGAAAGAAAGAATTGCTGTCCAAAATAGCAAAGATACGTCGTGAAAACAAATCTACCACAAATAAGAAATCTGAAAGACTAATTAAGAGTATTAGAAGGGAAATAGACAGTATAAGTAAAAAACCCTTGAATGACTTAGCTCTGCCGATTGAGGAAGAATATGACTGGGAAACATTATCTAATAAATTAGATCGTAGGCATACAGCTCAAGAATATCAATCACTTTGGAAGTTATATTATCATCCAAATATTAATAAAAATGGTTGGGATAAATCTCAACATTTATCATTACAAAAGATTGCCAAAGAGAACAATTTACAGGATTGGGACGATATTGCTAAAAAGCATAACACAAACCGAACTGGCTACCAGACCTTTGTTTATTACCGAACAAATATGACAAATACATTTACTGGGCGGAAATGGACTAAAGAAGAGGTTGAGTACCTTAAACGACTTATTGATTACTATAAGGAGGATGATTATATACCCTGGGGTAAAGTTGCAGCATCTATGGAGAATAGAACTAAAATCCAAATTTACAACAAGTATTTTCGACTTACTGAGCAGCGTAAAGGCAGGTTTCTCAAAGAAGAAGATGCTATAATTCTCAATTGCATCTCTAGATTTGGTCTTAACTTTAAAAGAATAATGAGTTATTTGCCTGGTCGCTCCATGGTTCAGCTCAGAATGAGATACAGAGTTTTAACTAAAATGAGGGTTTCAGCAGTGTGGACAGTGAAGGAAGACAAAAAGTTAATTCAAATAATGGCTAATCAGGACTCTAGTATGATTTATTCTCAAATGACCCAACATTTCCCTGGAAAAGATAGAGTGCATTTAAGGAGCAGGTATCTAACACTGGTGAAGTGGATGAGAAAGAATCCTACTCTTGATATTGTACGAGCCCCTCGCCGTGGTGCTCGCCGCTTAAAACATGGACAAGCTACTTTAGATTTAAATAAAGCAGTTGAAAATTTTAAAAACAGGATGGTCACCGAAGTTGAAACAAAAAATAGCAATAGAGTCACAAGAGAATCTTCTGAAGCCGACATTGAGGATGCTATAATTGCCACCTTGATCAATGAAAATTTAAAATCAGGTGAGGAAGAAGAATTGATCGAAGAGAAATGTGATGATGTGCAATTGGATAAAAGGTTGGTTGTATGTGGTGGAAAACTTAATATGACAAATATAAAAAAGACACTAATTTTACTAAATGCAAGATTAAATATGGATCTTTATAAAGACAGTTTCTACAGTAGAAAGTACCCAGGCTTGGCGGATTCATCACAAGAGGTGTCTTTAATCAAAGTTAAATCTTATTCAAAAAAGAATACAGTTAAAACAATACATGTTGCTAACTACCCTGATATATGGGGTAATGATACACTTGGGTCCTTGAATTATGTGTTTCCACCACATTATGCAACGATAACAGGCTGCAGAACACTAATGGTACAAATAACATCTGAGCATGTCAAAGAAAGTAGCCCTATTAACCTTAATGTATTAATGAGAAGGAACTATCTTCTGAAGAATCAATATCAGCGACTGGTTGATAGATTTTATAATTTGTTTGTATGGCCAATGATACTTTCTAATCAAGGACCCAGTACCTCAACCATGGAAACAAAAAGTGCTTCAAGATGTAAGAAAGGCAAATAAAATTTTGCAGAATCAGTAAATCATAAGTTATTCATATTATAACTATAGTATAAGTTATTCTTATCAAAATGTAAAATTAAATGAAATGCGTGATTATATGGAGGACAGTGATACTGATTTTGATTAAATTTAGTAGGTAACTTCCAAAGTACTAATTTGGTACATTTTATCAAATACTTTTTTATTATACCTATGATATTCTCAGTAGTATAAGTGAGGAAAGCAAAAGTAGTCTGACCCGCCATTAGCATTACAAGTAATCCTTCAATTCCGACAATTCAATCATACTCATCATACTTAATAGTCACTTTGATTTATAAAATTAAAAAAAGTATTCAATTTTTATCACATTATGGTTGGTAGGTAGCTGGTACATAGTAATAATGAATCCATAAACTAACTTTACTGAGTTTTCTCATAATACTATGTAGGTAGGTATACCTACAGTGTTTTATATTTTAATGTGCTATTTATTACGTATTATAAGTGCTAAGATACCAATCATATTATGTTACTATACTGGCATCAGGAAGGACACCACTCCTCAGCAATTCAACTTACCTGACCTCATAATTGGACGTAGTTCTTTACTTAGACACTGCACCGGCCCTTTAACTGGTTTCCATAGTACAACCTCTGCTTAGTTTGGGATCAGATGGCCGTGTGTAAAAAGAATGTCCCAGGATATTTATATATTTAAGCTCTGGTCGGAGCTAAGTTCTAAATACAACACTTGTGCTTCTTTAACATAAACATACTCCTACCGCTATGTAATTAGCTATTTATTTTGGGGCCCTTTGCCACCTGACGCCTAGAGGGACCGCTCCTCTCGCTCTACCCCAGGGTCGGCGTTGCTTACTCAAACCAATAATTTGGTAGCAAAGTCTATAAAATATCTATATAAACATATAAAAAATCTGTGGACGTGGCGTTTCTGTACATTGAAAATTTTGAGAAAAAATATTGTACGGGTGTTAATAGACATAGTAAAGTCGGCGAAAATGAAGCAAAAGCGCCGGCGGGCGATGCGACGAGGTGGGATTGTTCAAAGAGTTCATTGGTTTGTCCTTCTTTCACACAGGTTTCAGGAATGAAAAAGCGCAAATTTTTTGCCAATGACATTCTATAGTCAGGAGAATACATACACTACTTTTTACCCCTAAATGGAACACGGTTCGACCTGCTGAGGACATATTATGATAATATAACTTATTTTTAACCCGATGCTTATAAATAGATTACATAATTATAATACATGCATAATAATATCGTACTTAGAAAATAAACAATAAAATTAACAAGTCAATTTGCAGTTTGTTTATATATGTATGTGTGGTAGATGAATAATTTTACAACCAAGAAAAAAAAATTGTATTATAAACAATTTTATATTCAGTTGGTTAATTAAAAAATTACTTGAATCAACAGACTAAAAATCAGATAACAATTTGGGACCTCTACTGGATTATATTGTTTCGAACAAAAACATTCTATACTTATACACATAATAAAAACACAAGTGTTACAAATCTACCCGTAAAGCCGAAAGGAGCCTAAAATGGGGCCTTATAACGAGTCCATTCACAATATTTGAGAACAGTAGCTGTTTAACATACCAATGTATGTATAAAAAAAATCATATTTATGAATGAAAAATAGAAAACCACAAAAGTAATGAAAATATTAGGTAAAATAGGTACGTAGGCCTATGTTAAATAATCTGATGTTAAAGGATAACCAATAGAACCCACATCTATAATTTTTTTTTAATTTGTCTGTTCGTATGAACACGCATCAAGTGAAAACTACCAGTGGAGTTTGAGAAATTCTCTTTGTTTGTTAGCCCAATTCTTGCTATCTGTAATCACGCTCTGAACCGAGAAAAAAAAGAAAGTCAGAAGGAACGCTAAGCGAAACCAAAGTAAAACCAAAAACTAAACCAAAACGACGGGTGTCCCTGGATGGTTAAAATTCCTGAACCCGGTAAGTGTAAGAGTTTTATAAGAGCTGTAGTTATGTTACTTTTCGCTCATAGCATCACCTGCAGAACAACGCCAGTAATTTAAATAGTGCTGCTATCTTTACCGATTCCCAAAGTTTATAGTCAATCATCTTATCCTTTTCATTCCAAATTCCCTATCATCTTGGATACATAGGCTAGTCACTGTTATATTCTAGCCAATGAATCTGTCGACTTCTACACAAAGTAGCTATACGGGTTGTATCTTCGCAGCACTATCATATAGTGTCACAGATCATGTTCTCTTGACAGCCCGGATATACTCGATGTGGCACTGATGCGTAACGTAAGCCTTCGCTTGCATTGCGTATCGGTGTTGCACGAGCTAGACTCAGATCACAGACCTGTGATATTAGAATTCGCTTCACGAACGTTAGATCCCCGTTTTGACAACACCACCACTAGAGGTGGTCCCAGTAAAGTCATCACCAATTGGGACAGACTGGGCGAACGCCTTAAGACTGTCACCAATTCCGTTCACCTCGTTAACATACCCGATGCCATAGTCACCGCGCAGGACGTATCTGTGGCTATCGACTCCCTGACTGGTCACGTGCAATCGAATATTGACGATTGCTCTCGGACAGTGCCAGATACGGATGACCGTAAATGGCAATTGCCCGCAGACGTACGTGAACTGATCAGGGAGAAGAATGCCATAATGCGTATCCATGATAAACAACCGTACGACCATATACAAGCTCGCATGCGCCTTCTACAACGCGCCATAAAGGCCCGTGTAGAGGAGGTACGCGAAGCTCGATGGGACAAAGTTATCAAGGAGATCGATTCCTCTCATGTTGCATTTTGGCAATTCACTCGATGTTTTACAAAGGACACGGTCGCTCCTAGGCCCCCCCTTGTCAGACCTAATAATCTCCAGCTCGCGTTCGAGGATGACGAGAAGGCCGAATGCCTAGCCGCCAGCCTGGCGCTTCAGTGCACTCCCAGCTCCCTACACGTTGACCCGAGTCACGTGGAGGCAGTCGTTTCTGAAGTGGAACGGAGAATCTCTCTCCCGTTACCACCTTCTCCCTCACTCGCCCCAACCCCTCCCGCCCCCGCCCCCGCCCCCCCAATGCCACTGAGGAAGCGGAGGACCCCATTTCCTTAGTTACTCCTGACGAGGTAAAATCTATCATCCGAAACCTACATCGGCGAAAAGCCCCTGGCTCGGATCGAATCACCAACCGTGTAGTTAAACTCTTCCCCCCCGCCCTTATCGCCCTTCTGGTGGCCACCTTCAATGCTGCCTTGGCGTGCAACCACTTTCCACAACAGTAGAAGGTGGCACACGTCATTGGCATTCGCAAACCCGGCAAACCCCGATCCGAGCCCACCAGTTATCGTCCCATAAGTCTACTCAATGTTTTGTGTAAGATTTATGAGAGACTCATTTATCTCGGACTCATAATGATTGACTCATTCCCGACGAGCAGTTTGATTTCCGAACCAAACACTCGTATGTTCAACAAGTTCATAGAATCGTTGAACACATCTCTAGTAAATTCCAAATCGGTATATTGACAGGCGCGCTCTTCTTCGACGTGGCGAAAGCGTTTGACAAAGTGTGGCACGACGGCTTAATTTTAAAGCTTTACTCAATGGGTGTGCCACCGAGGCTAGTTATCATCTTGCAAGACTTCTTGTCGAATCGCCACTTTCGCTACCGAGTCGAAGGGCGCGTCCTGTCATCGCCTCATCCCATTCGCGCCGGAGTCCCGCAGGGTTCGGTGTTGTCTCCCCTGTTGTTTGCGCTCTATACGAGTGACATGCCTAGGACCAGTGACACACACTTGGCCCTGTTTGCGGACGATACGGCTCTTTACTCTTCAAGTAAAAACGAATCCCTCCTTTGTAAACGACTCCAATGCGCAGCCAACGCCTTAGGCGAGTGGTTCCACAAATGGAGAATCGAAATCAATCCCCTCAAAAGTCAGGCTATCCTATTTTATAGAGCCTTCCGCGAAACTTACCGACCTTTTCCCGCGTCACCCATCACCATGTTCAGCGCGCCTATCCCTTGGGACCTCTCCCAAGGGATAGGCGCTCCCAAGCCAAATATTTAGGTGTCACTTTGGATAATAGACTTCCCTTCGGTCCCCACATTAGCACGGTGCGTAACCGCGCCGCCTTCGTGTTAGGCAGGCTCCACTTCCTCATTAATGCTAGGTCTAAATTGGCCCTCAAAAGCTTTAGGTTTGCCGACCATCAGGCAATTTATCAAAAGGGCTTGTCGCCGCCATTTCGATCGGGCACTCAATCATAAAAATCCCCTTATAGTGAAGGCCGCGTCCTACACTCCGTCCCGCATTAGTCGCATTCGCAGACCGAGGCACGCCCTCGCCGAGTCTGGCGATGACGTGACAAAAGCTCAGACAGCTGCAGCCGAATCTGCAGCTTACGATAGAGTACACCCATCACACACACAAGGCCATCAGCCTCGCTACCGTCCTCGCCGGCGTGGACGTAAGAAACCGCGCTCTCCTTAACAATTCATTGTAGAGTTTTTTGTTTTATTATTGTTTTAAAGAACCACCAATAATCAGATAATGTAAAGTCTTTGATATAAAAAAGGCCCCCCTGAGCCCGAGGTCCGAGCCCCACAGGGGGCACCCTCAGTGTGCTGTTGCTTAAAAATTGTATTTCGGTTGAGAGCCCTAAGCGCTCTCCGTTATTGTCCGCGTAAGGGTGTCAGAGCCATCTGAGGCTAACACATTCGTCCCTTAAAAAAAAAAAAATATTCTCTTGACAAAACGCGTATGCATGAGGATGGATCTAGGATTAAGTCTTGGGAAATATGGTAAAACCAAAAAGACAATATAATTATAATTGTGATGTTGGTCTTGACAATCGCACGTGATGAAACATTACTGTAACATAATTAATCAGTTAAAATTGCATTACAACTATAGAAAAAAAAACAGAATTCTTTTTCATAATTTTTTGTAGCTGTACCTACCTGTCACTAAATAATAAAATCTCTGTGTGGGTATTGTAATTACTAACATAATTAAAAGAAAAAATTGCAACACGTTCTTTATACCGACTATAACTCAATTAATATAAACAACGCTGTTTGCGAACTTTCTTCGCGCCATAAATATCGCTGTGTTAAACATAAATGTCAAAATATTTTGCTAAACATGATCGCTCCAATTCAGGCATCGCTTATAATTATATAAGTAACACCAAATTGCATCAAAATTAGACATCTGTTGGAATGTAATTTCGGCATTGACTATTGTATCACTCAAATGACAGAAAACGATTTAAAAAAAAAGGGATTTATCCTGAGATTCATACTCGACATTCGAAATTGTTTTCTGCATTTGATATTTTGGCGCCCCACGCCAGTAGGTTTCTAGATCGACTGCTCTGCCACAGAACCATTTTACCGTAAACAGAAACCTACTTGGAAACGTTTTGAAGTAAATATTAAAAATACCCGTTGATGCGTTTATTAGATAATGACGCTGAATAGTGATGCCAATATTAAATTTACTGATGCATTGCATAGCTTATCTAACAGAATTAGGGGTTTTCGAAATTTCTATTGCATGATATTTCAAATACTTTATAATCGATATTTAGAGATCACGTCTCTACCCCGTACCAATTTGTTCAGACCATAGACTGAAAAGAGTATTTTTTAATCTCGGGACTGGGTCAATCAGACGTATGCTAGACGATATATTAATTGTATACTATCATGATTTTTAATTAAAAATGAATTAAACTAACTATAAAACCACGAAATGTTAGACTTAAAAGTGTGTACAGTGTGTTTCAGCACTGATGTGAAATTGTTTAGTATGAATAATGGCAATTTAAGGCACGAATTTAATTTAGTTTCTGGACTTCAGGTACCTACTTTGTTTACCTATAAAAATGCATTTTATTTACACTGATAAACATTGATTCTTGGGCTTCGTTTGGTAAATGATGATGTTTCTTTCAGTCTTATTTAGGCAATGGCATGCCGGAATACCTGTGTGTGGTGTGTACGGCGTACGTAAGACGGTGTATGAAATTCCGTGATAAATGTCAACGCGCCCAGTATGCCTTGCAGGAATTATTACGACAAAATAAAGAGGTAACCGTATTCCCTCCGTAATACATAAGCTTGTACAATGTCTGATTTTCAAACCTTGTTTGAGCCCTTTAACACTTCATTTGAATACATGGTTGGAAAAAAGAAAAGACTTCTTTATTACAACATATTTTTTTAATTTGTTCCTTCTTTTTATCTTTAACTGAAATATCGTTAATTTCTTACAGATAAAGAAGTCATGCTTAAAAGCTTTTGATCGGGAAAGTATAGACATAGCCCCTATCTTATCATACATCAATTTAGAGAAGTCTCATTATGAACAAGTTAAATTTCAATGGGTTAAACATAACCGTTTAAATGTTGCTGAAAGAGATGCTATCCCAGTTGCTCACTACAGCACATCCATTAAGACAGATTCATTTCAAGTACCTGCATTGGATCATGTTAATGGAAATAATGTAAAAGTAGAAGATGAAGCTGAAACATACGATGAAACTGCAGCATTTGATGATATTGCTACTAAAGTGGAGGACCTTTTCACACAATCTACGTCAAACATCCAAGATATACAAGTGCCAATAGAAAATGATTTTATAGACCATGATGATAATTTTAGTGATAATGACGGTGTTCCTGAAGTTGAGGATACAGATGAAAGGAAGATGGACAAACAGAAGGTGGATGGTACAGATTTAGATGTAGAATATGCTAGTTTATATCCAATATCTAAGAGAGAAGCCAAGGCAGCTGTTGAAGTGTACAAATTGTTCACTAATGGTAAATTTAAATGTGAAGTTTGCAATAAATCATATAATAATGAGCTTCGTATGAAGACACATTTACGGATGCATGACAAGGTGGGATGTTTGTCGTTTTATATATAAGTTTTTATCTTAAGTATTCCCGTGAACAGTCTCTTAATTTTGCATACTTTACTTACAATGAACAATGCTCAAATTCACATCAAATACCTGAAATAATATTGCTAATATTATATTCATAAATATGATTGAATGAGCATAGGAATTATATCTGTCAATTTGGTAAATTAAACTTTAAAAATGACTGGTGTGATATAGGTGATGTGATGTGATGATGTTTTAGATCACAAGAACTGTTTTTCTTATATATTTATTTAATATTTATATACAAACCATAATTTTCTGGTTTCCATTGCAGCATATAAGTGGGATGTTCAATTGTGACATATGCAACTATTATTACAAAACAGATTTCTTACTGAAGACACATATGACAGAAAAACACATGTACAAGTATGTGTGTAGGAAGTGTCCTGAAGTAAGCTTTGATCGGTAAGTGTGTCTGAAAATATAATTTTAATGGTCATACATAGTTTCATAGGCCAATGCTCAAGAATGTCAAATGCACTAGCTGTCACAATCAAATAGGCTAGTTGTGACAACTAATTATGTCCTAACTGAATTAATTTTACTGTTTGCTTTGAGATAACATTCCACTATTTATCCAATGGCTAATTGTATCATGATGCAGATGAATCCTGTCATGACTCAAAAAGACTTACTTTTTAAGACAGGAGTAAAATATAGGTATGTGTTGAGTGTCAGGGACTGTTCAAGCATAAGTAGGCAATTTTAGTCTTTACATACTAAGAAGGGTTTTTTTGGAAATTGGGCCCTAAGGGGATAGAAGATGGGATGAACATTTGCATGGAAGTTAGTCATTTCCAAAATAAGAAGCACAATATTTCATATACCTTTTTTTTTTGTATTAAAACTTATCAAAATAAAAATTTTGCGTTTAATAAAACTCATTTAAGTTTAATTTGTCAAAGTTTGCGCACTGAATAAAAAATATTCCTGTATAATGTGAGTCGTCACATCCAGTACAATCAACTGATTGACTGACTGTGCTCAATATAAATTGTTGTATTAATAAACATTACAGTACATCAGCAAAACAACACTACATTTGGAATCACCTACAAAACGGTAGAAAGAAACATGCCAACTGGTACGAAACTCGCCCCAAGTGGCTTAACACTAGGGGTGGCAAGAGAGTTAAGGGTGTGGTCACACTGCGACCCGTAAGGAAACTGCCCAAACTGCCCGAAGACTTCCTAGTGTACACACCAATAAGTCAAGATGAACAATATAAAATTGTATTGGAAAGGCAGAACAGTAAGAACTACACAGAGTCTAGTTTCAAGTGTGAGATGTGCTTTAGAGGATTCCGGGAAATGGCTACTTATAGTAAACATATGAAGAAACACGATCCGGTAAGTGAAGATAGTCAAACTTACTTAATTTTTTGTTGTTTTGATGTTATGTAATTTTCTCACTATTATGATTCTTTCATCTCGTATTGGGCCAAGAATGCTAATATTTTGTAACATCCGTTTTGATTGATGAGTTTGATTGCATTCCTTAAATCAGTTTCCGCCAAAAACCGACATACGCGATGCATGAGCAAAGTAAACAATTCTTCTTGTTTGTAATATCGTATCCCAATAGGGAACTATCCTGTATTCAAAATAAATGATAAAACACTAGCCAGTGTTGAACATCCAAAAATACATGAATACACCAAATGTGATCAAAATTTCGCACTTTTTCAACTAATCCCCCATACAAGATGGTCCTCCTTTACTTCTACACTCCATAATACAACAGTCCATACATTCGTTTGTTTTGACATTTAATAAAAAGTTGCTAAATTGACATATCAGTCAACATCCTCGTTGAATAGTTGCGCGGTCATTATCAAACATACGTTTGATTTAACCCAGATAAGCCTACTGTCCTATATTTAGGACAGTAGAAATAAAAAAAAAATATCAGAATACTCTCTTTATCTAAGATTATTTAGTCTTATGATTTGCAGTAAGAAACGTGTCAGCTTTATTCGAAAAAATAAAAAGACAGTTATTTTAACAGTTTTTACCTTATAAGTGTGTAATAAAAGTGCGTTGCAGACATGGCAAATGACAGGTATGTATAAAAAGTTATATTTTACTCGTGAGTTGTTTTTTCTGTGTTAATATCTAGTTGATAACCTTAACTTTTGTACTAAATAAATATTCTAGCAAAATAATATAAATAAATTACGTATAACTTGTTACAAATACTAGCGTACTATATATAGGACAGTAGGATAATACACATGATTACAATAATACAACTTTTTCTTTACAGACCGTTAGCTGCGCATGAAATTTTAGATGCTTTAGAAAATGTTTCTGATAATGAAGAAGATTATAGAGAACGACTGATATGTATTCTACCTCCTCCTGTTGATCCTGACTGTCTCACTGACGAAGATTCGGGTGAAGAAGATAATGTAACTTTGAATAATTTGCCACGAAACATTCTGCTTCAACCGGCTGAAGTAATGATTCAAGGGCAGATTATGGTGAGTGATACAGAAGAAGAACCTTCTGATTCTACAGGTCGAACTAAACGTAGGCGTACCTACGCATGGAGAAAACGGGACTTGGCAAAAAATCCCGTGAATTGGCCAGATGTTCAAGGCGCTTGCCAAGATAAGCGCCCAATTGAGTGGTTTGAAAACTTCTTAGATGAAGATGTTATTTCGTTGTTGGTGTCAGAGAGCAATAAATATGCTGTCAAAAAGAATTTGCCTGGAGACATAACCACTGAAGATATGAAATGTTTCATCGGCATATTGTTGGTTAGTGGTTATTCATGGCTCCCCCGTAGAATAATGTATTGGGAAAACTCCCCTGATACAAAGAATGAATTGATCAGCTCGGCTATGACTAGGGATAGATTTGACTTTATTTTTCGCCACCTTCATGTCAATGATAATCTGGATTTGCAAGACAAATACACAAAAGTACGCCCCCTAGTTACACTTCTAAATAAAAAGTTCTTAGAGTTTTCTCCTCTTGAAGAGCATTACAGTGTAGATGAGGCCATGATCCCCTACTATGGTAGACATGGCTGCAAACAGCACATAAAAGGTAAACCTATTAGGTACGGGTTCAAAGCTTGGGTTGGTGCTACACGGTTAGGGTATGTTTTATGGATGGAACCATACCAAGGTGCTACAACTATGTGCAATCCAATATATAAAGAATTGGGGCTGGGTGCAAGCGTTGTTCTCACTTTTTGCGATGTGCTGATTTCACGTGGCTTCGACCTTCCTTACCACGTAGTTTTTGATAATTTTTTTACTGGGACGCCCTTGCTGGAAGAGATAACAAAGAAAGGCCTTCGTTGCACTGGGACAGTTCGAGAAAACAGGACATCTAGTTGTCCTCTGATTACATCGAAGTTACTGAAAAAAAAGGAACGTGGTGCTGTCGATTACAGAACGACACATGACAACACGTTCATTATTGCTAAATGGCATGACAATAATATATTCAGTATTGCTTCTAATGCTGTAGGAATAAATCCTAAGCAATCTGCCAAACGCTTCTCACAAAGTGAAAAGAGAAACATTGTCATAGAAGAACCACATATGGTGTCCATCTATAACAAATATATGGGAGGAGTGGATCGGTCTGATGAAAATATTTCACATTACCGAATTGGTATACGAGGTAAGAAATGGTACATGCCGTTGCTCACACACATGATTGATCTTGCCGAACATAATGCATGGCAGTTATATAAAATAAATCATGGAAAACTGGATCATCTTGGCTTTCGCAGAAGGGTAGCAATGGCTTTGATTGAATCAAACAGAAAAAATGCCAAAAGAGGGCCTAGCCGACCCTCCCATCATGAACATGCTGATAGTCGTAAAGACCAAATTAATCATCTGGTTATTCCTCAATCGAAGCAAACACACTGTCGTCAATGTCACAAAAAATGTTTGACACGTTGCAAGAAATGTGATGTTGGAGTGTGTGTCAAGTGTTTTGAAACATATCATTCATAAATAGTGTTAATCTAGTAAATTACATATAACAATGGGTAATATAATCAATAGTTATCTAATAAACTACACTTTTTGATTACATTCTGTTTTGTCATAAATGGTCTTTTATTTCCTCTTATTATCCTACTGTCCTACATATAGGACGGCTGTTTCCCTGAAAGCCTTACACTTAATTTTTTTTTCATAATTTTTTTTATGTTGCATAAGATCTAATAAACTAAATAATGTAACTTTTTTCAAAATTTTCTGAAAATTTTAGTTTCAGGCTTATCTGGGTTAAATTACTTTTATATTTTTCTTCTTCTTTTGAATTTATATTAGTATCTTTTGTATAATCTAAACTTAGTTAGCTGCGGGACAGGAATTGTTGGTACACGCTACAAGTGGTGTTTAACATTTACATTGTGCTAATTCCAGGCTATCTCCGGAAAGCTACAATGTGATATGTGTAAACTTTACTTCAGGGATCACAGGAAAATGTATAAACACATGAACATCACGCATCTATTCAAATACACCTGTCAAGACTGCAGCTTCGTGTGTTACAATAAGTATGCTGAATAATCAGCTCAATGTAATGGGTATAAGGTATAAACTTAAATGTTTAGTTTAACTATTGTAATATTTACAGGGGTCAAGCTCAAATGCACTACAGGTTTCATAAGAATGTAAAGTATCCGTGCCCGCACTGTGATAAGGAGTTCATGTAAGTAACATGAAATACTAAATGATAATTTAGTAAAAAACGTTCCCCAATCATTATGAAATAGTTAAAAAGTATTTTTTGCTCTCAAATGTACCCTAATGTCATAAAAGGAATTATTTTTATTTTTGTTTATTCTACTAATATTATAAACATGGATGTTTGTATGTATGGATGTTTGTTCCTCTTTCACGCAGAAAATACCCAACGGATTTGGATGAAACTTGGCACATAGTTAGAGCATATATTGGAATAACATATAGGCTAGTTTTTATCCCGGGAAAATGTTACATCCCTCGGAAACGCGGGTGAAGCCGCGGGGGCAGCTAGTAAAGAATAATTTCAAAAACGGCTTTACCAATTTTAATTATTCTTTCACTATTAGAATGCTTATTTAGCCAGTAGTAGAATAGACTATGTTATAACACGAGACAGAAGCAAATTATTTATATATTTTCTCTGACAATCTTTCAGAAAGGCATCAACGCAACTGACTCACATAAGAATGAAGCATCCGTCTACGAATATCTGCGATTTGTGCGGCCATAGCTTCGTCAGCGACAACGGCTTGTATTGTCACAAGCAGATAGCTCACACTGAAGAGGTATCAGAACCAGAATTAAAACCTTTTTTAATACCAACTTTTTTTCGATATAGAATGATAATAATAAAATAATTTTTTTTTTCGAAATTAGGGTGGACTATTGATCGAATGACATTTAATCTGATTTGTCTTATCATAACGCAAAAAGACTTAATTTTTCACGTTCTTGCACGTAGACGGTTAAATAAAAATAATACTTATTGAAATGGAACTTCTTATGGGAGGGCTTGAAATTCTGATACGCAACCTTTTTGTGTTGCGAGATATAAATGAATGATAAACACAATGCTATTCAAAAGTGATTGATGAATAATTAATATGTTTCCCTGTTTTACAAAAGTTTCACTTCTATCGTGTCCGACGCGCCCTATTGTTTCTTTAATCCTTAAAGATGCCATTGTATGTGCTTCAGTTGACATTATATGATAATTAAGAAATGCAACCTGAGCCTTTTATGCACAGGTAAATAAACAGTAAATACTATATTATATTAATTGCATCAATTTAAGTTTTGGTCCATTTCCCTGTATATAAAATGTATAAATATTCTATATATTACAAACCCAAATATCTAATATATTTTAGGGAAGTGCATATTTTAGTGGAATTAGCCCCCCGAGTAGCGTTGCCAGGCGTCCGGATAAAGCATGACATAGTTAAAAAAAAAATCAAAATTCAAAGTTTAGGCGAGGGCCTAAACTTTGAATTTTGATTTTTTTGAGGAGAAGGCACTTATGAAGGTGAAATTTAAAGTTACTGAAGCTACTAGGCTTTTTGATTGCATGTCCGGCCAAAATAAACGGTGTCCGGCTCGTTAAGATTTTGTTAGGCTTTTTACATTTCGCAAACGAGCTGGTAATAATCAAAGAAACTTGATTTGGTTATACATTATTTTTGTCGTACCTATTAATACTGACACAAAATCCTCAATAATGTAGGGTGTCCGGCCTTTTTACCCAAATGTCCGACCAAAGTGACTGGTCTGTCCGGCTATTAGGTTTGCCGACCTGGCAACGATACCCCGAAGAAACGATCGACATGGTAATGATGATATTTTTTTACAGGAACGTCACTTAAGCGCCACGACAGTGTTCGATTCAACAGACCCGTGGTACTGCGCGGAGTGTGGGGTGCACTTCTTGTCCAACGACGCTTTCGTCACGCATCTCGGCAGCTCCAACAAGCACGCCACTACAAACCTGTAACTATTACGTTTTGACAGCTGAAAATTAAATAGAAAAATTTAGTTTATTACCCCGGAAATAAGGGTCTTATTATTGTCCATACAATTGACCCTTGGATCAAAAGATGGACCTTTTAAACACGCTTTTATAAACTTCATACGTATGTTAGTATGTAACGGAAACTCTGAACATGATTTTGACCTCTTTCAAAACGTCGGATTAACTCTAAATTTGGCATAATTATTAAGGACCGATGACAATTCAATATTTGAAACAGTAAACCTGTGCATTGTTAAGCTTAACTTGTCATGTGACTTGCAGAAAATTCAACTAAAAAATAAAAATAAATAATAGTGCAAAAAAAAAAAAACAAACAATCACGCTATTGTAGAAAATCCAACTAAAAAATTATAAAATAATTTTGATATATTTGAATTATTTCAATAGCTTTCTCTAACTATCTTAGCTGTAAAAAACGGGTCTATTAAATTGTGACAAGTTTATTATATTGTTTTTAGTCGTAGTAGTATTCATTACTTTAAATCAACAAAATCTTTGCTTTATGATCTTTGATATGAGTTCCAAAGTATTAAGGTTAGGAAATGCCAGAAATGTCACTTTGACTCAGTGTTAAGTTTCTTGTGGTAACCACTATTGATCTTACCTATGAGGAGTTAGAATGAGGGAGCTAAAAACAAAATTAATACCTGGAAATAGTATAAAACAATGCCATTATTTCTGTTTGGTTGCAACAATCTTTTAAACTGAGGAATTTCATGTGGTTTTCACCATAATTTCAATAATTTCTTCCGGAATCTTTATTTGTATAACACGTTTACATTATCCCACGCAGATGAAGCCGTGGCAAGTCGCTCGTATAATATATACAATGTAACTGTAAATGGTTTTCAAAAAAATTGCTTATTAAAAAAAAAAATCAGGTATTTCGCAAGGTTCAACCCTTAGCCCGTTATTGTTTATTACATATATTGGTGAATCTTTTTTGTAAGGTCTTCGAAGCCGCATCGTCGCAAGTGTCTGACGGGAGAGGGGGGTGGTGGGGGTGGGCCGGCCGCGGGAGGGTCGGGCAAGCGTCGCGGCCGCCCGCCTCGCTGTGTCCGGACCGATGTCATCAACAACGGCGCTTCTACTGCCACAACTTGCGAATTGGTAACTACACTTACAGACATCATCACGCCATATTCAGTCTCTCAATTAGATAGGCAGAGAGATCTAGTGTTTAATTCTTCCATTAAGGGCAGGTACCATAGATGACAAATGTTCACAGATAATTTCCGACGTTACTACGTTAAATATAAAGACGTACTTGGTTGTGAATGCGAGAAGCAGAAGCAATTTTAATGTTTGAAATTTACATCGATGCTATGGGAGTTGTGGTAATCGATTGCTGCGATCTAAATGAATATTAGAAATTACTAAAAATAATCCATTCAACTGATGCCAATATCATTAAATTTCTTTAAACTCTTGAAGCACGATAACCAGGTTGCCGATATGAATATCGCATTTGATATTTATCAGAAACAAGCCATTTTCATACATTTCTTGTTAACTACTTCTTTGTTGCTACAAAGCACCAAAAAAAAAAAACGATTCACAAACAAAAAGAATAATTAATAAATAAAATTATCCTGGGAGATTCCATATACATGGCCTTTATATCTCCAATTAGAAAAAGAAAAAACAGACATGTTTTGTCAAATTGATATTGAAATGCATGACCTATGGCGTAGACAAAATGGTACCTACTTATATATAGATAATGATAACCGACTTATATTATTCTTCTCGATATTTCAGTGCGGCAAGTTCTTAGTAAACGACGTGAAAGCCCGCAAGCACTATACTGTGGAGCATCCCGGGGCGGACTACCTCAAGCGGTACATGTGTGACGTGTGTGGACATACTACACGGGTAAATGCATTTTACTACAACATCTCTCTCTCTTTCCTTTGTCTGTTAACTCAGTTTCAATCCTATCTTATATCGATTCCATATTTCGATCAGCTATTACTTTTCAAATGAACTTTTGGATTAAACAAATAATCCATTGCAATTTTAATTAGCTAAATTCACTGCTTTCGATTTCTTGGTAAAATGCTTAGACTACTTTTTTCTCTATACAACGTGTTACAAAATACCCCGTAAAAATATAATTAATCAAAGCCAACAACCTTAGTAAGCTGTCATGTCAGGGAACCAGATTGTTAACAGAAATAGTACCTATTTTACCTAATAACTGTAAGTTTTTTTATTTTTTTGGGGTATGTTAAACAGCGTTACTACGGTTCTTAAATATTGTGAATGGGCTCGTTATAAGGCCCCATTTAACCTCCTTCCGGCTTTACGGGTAGTTTTGTAACAGCCTGTATAATGTTAGATTTAATAGATATAAAATTAATGTTTGTACCCTATGCTTTATTATACTTTTTATCCGATAGCTATGAAACTTAGCGAGTTGTACTACGTGCACAGGCGAAGGTTCCTGACTCAAAAAATAATAATTGCATAGCAATGGATCGAACCCTGCATGACGTTTATTGTACATTTTTTAACTATTTAGAAAAAATCTATTCGTATTCCAAACATAAACTGCTATCATACGCTAACAAAGCTAAAATGTTAATATAATGTATGTTATTCGTTAGCAATACGCGAACCTAATGGTTCACATGCGCACACACACGAACGAGAAGCCCTACGAGTGCCCGCACTGCGACCGCCGGTTCAGTATGCCCAGCAACCGGGACAGACATCTCGTGGTTAGTGTTTCTTTGTACACAAAAATATCTAAACCTCACACATTTCTGCCGTGAAGCAGTAGTGCAATTTGATTACTGTGTTTCGGTTAGAAAGGTTAGGGAGCCGGTGAAATTACAGGCACATGAGACTTAACAACTTCACGTCCCAGGGTCGACAACGCATTGGCGATGCCCCTAGTGTTACAAATGTCCATAGGCGGCGGTAACCACTTCCCATCAGGTGGACCGTCTGCTTGTTTGTCGGACCAAGTGGTATAAAAAATAAAAAAGCGTTGAGAACTGGCTGTTAGGTGCAGCTGTCAAAAGACACTTGCGGGTGCTTGGCGACAGTTTTTAACTTAAGCGTGGTACCAGGGAAGCGGGGGATATGGCAGTATCATTATCGTGAGCCGGTTCTTCCCAGTTAAAGGCTGTCTCCCGAACTGGTTGTGGCTTCAGTAACTTTGACATTCATAAGTGCCTTCTGCGAGCCCAAACTAAATAAACGGTTTTGAATTTGGAATTGTTCTAGCCTTTGATCATATAATGTCTTACCAATGAATGGTAAAAATTTTATACTTTTAACGTTTTAATATAATTTTATTTAATATTATGTAGGTCCACACTGGTGAAAAACGGTACCAATGCCAACACTGCAACCGTCGTTTCACGCAGAGCAGCGCTGTGAAGCTACACATACAGACTGTGCACTTAAAGATACCGTACGCACCTTGGGATAAAAAGAATCGGAAACGGCGTAAAGAGCTCGAAGGTACATCTGCACCCGTCAGCGCAGTCAGCGCTGTCACCAATTGCTTGCAGCAGCCGCATAAACTTGTGTTAGATACTCAAGGGGACTATCTGAACGCGTATATTACGTATAATGACGACTGATCCGAACTGAAATGTACCTTATGTGTTTATTATGTAAGTCTAAATTGAAAGGTCCGTAAGTTGCAGCTAAATCATTTTGAGTGTATTGTGGAATATTGAGCCTTATTTAGTTGTAAAAAGGAGTTAAAAATAATTTTATGTGTGATAAACCTTGCGTACTATATTAATTTATACTCAATTTATGGTCGTCTACTCAGTGTTTTTATGGAGTATATTTATTTATGTCATTGAGAAAGTACTTATACTACCGGCACGCTATGATGGCTGTTATGACGTTTCAGATTGTCATAGGAAAAGAAACTGTATTGCCTTGGATTAAGGTTGATTTCCATCATCATACTATTAGCTGTTGGATATTGAATATGGAATAGATGCACCTTATGTTTGAAAGAATAAATGTTATTTTTCTTTGTCATTGTTAAACGTCAAAACGGCCATCATAGCATGCATTTAAAATGTTTAATCAGTAATTTAGTACTCAAGAAACTTAAATATATGTGTTATATAGTATGTCTTCCGTCACATAGATAAGATATTATTAAGATTCAACTAAACGTGAGATTCTCTATTTATATGTTATTGAACAAATTGCACATACATATTTATTTAATTATTTCTCAAACAATGTTGTATGCCTTGTTTAATTGGCAAAGAAATGTATTTCTTTATTTGTGAGCGGTACTTACATTATATTCGATTAGTAGATAGTATAATATATTATATTTTAAGATAAATTAATAGTTTAGTTTAATTAATATACCAATTATTGCTTTATAAATGTAGTCGTTGGAATAATTTTGAATATACATATAATTCCATAAAATTGTATTTTTTATTTCATAGCAATAAAACGCAAAATTAACATTCATACATATTTATTTTGTACATGTTTTCATTACATCGTCTAAATATATTAGCATACAGTTAGAAATAACTATACCTAAATTACAAACAATTGACATTATTGTCTGCATTTATTGTATCCATTTAGGCAATTGACAGATCACAGTTATGTAACATAATCATCAAAAAGATGCAACAAATAACAATAAAAAAATAATAGAATGCCATTGGAATGTTATTGCACAATATATTGCTAAATAATTCATAGCCAAAATACTCCTTTGGTAATCAGATCGTAGTTAAAGGAGTATCACAACCAAAATAAACTTGAGCAAATCATACTTTATAAAGCGCGCAAAAAAACATATTTTAATATAACCTCTATTCGCTTTTCGTACGAAAGACGATGAGCGAGAGAGAGGCAGATAGAGTATGAAGCGACTAATTTGCGCAGCTTTATATTTATTATCGATTCTTTAGGTCTAAGGTCTCATTATGGCCATTTTGGCCGTGTACAATAATTTTAGACTATTTTACACCTTGACAACATAAGTGGCCTCATAAAGACCTTTTCATATCCCTCGCAAGTTCAAAATAGTATAAAAAAAATTATTTATAAATATGGCATCAAATAATGACAACAAACGTACAATTTAATAATGTTACATATTGTGTAAAACTTAAATACTTTATCTACAATAAAAACCTCATAATTTATGATAAGGTAAAAACAAAATAAATACAATTATATCACGCTAAGGAATGTCTTTGGAAAGATACATAGTGCTATCATGATTTATTTTTAAATTGTCAACTAAATATTCTATCTTAAATAACTAATTAATCAATTGCTATCTGTTGTCTAATTCGCGTTTCTGGGATCAAAAGTATTATATACCGATCTGCGGGTTCCAAGCTAATAATTGTATCCCGATTTTCATAAAAATCGCTACATGTTTAATTATATTTTAGCCGTGAAATCGTATCGAACAGACAAACAGGCTCACATTGCATTTATAATATTAATTAGGATTAAATAATTTATACAAACTATTTGTTTAATAATCGCATTGGCAAATTGTTAGCGTGTTCATGAAATTTACGCGTATTGTTTTATAATACCTACTGCGGTGTAATTTTAAACTATTTCTTAAGCTTCTGTTATATGGTGCTCGAAACCTGTAAAACATGGCTTCAAATTTTAGCTTCACTTATCAATTTATTCGTTTTATTATTGACCATAGCGTTATTGTAAGAATATTTAAATGTTGACTACATTCATTAATTTCTATATAGTTTTATCGCGCTTATCATAACCAGTGAGATACATTTCACCATAATTCGTCAAATGCGTTATTCATTTGCTTGTCTACCGAAGCTGGAGGGCTGTTAAACATTTTCATTTACAGCCCTTTGTTGAAGAATACTTCATTCACCTTCGGGTATTTCTTTTTCAATTCCTCCTGAAAAAGTACATTATTTTCTTGTTAATAGTACCACCAAATAATGGTTATTATTTTTTACTACTACGGAATTCATGTTGCGGCTCATAATCTTTTTTTTAAATCCTTCGTTGAAAAAGGGTACCTCAGGGTAAAATTTTAGGGCCATTTTTTTCTTAGTATATAATATAGGAGTTGTCATTGTCAATGACATCCCTCACGCGGATTAATCCACATTCCACAGAGAATTAATGTTTTCCCAAGGTAAAATCGGTTGAGAACTTCCTGCGATTTCCCCCTACATCCACATGCACATGAGACTTAAGAACTCGACAACGCATTGACAATGCCCCTGGTGTTCCAATGTTCTTAGGCAGCTATGATCACTTACCATCAGGTGGAACGTCTGCCTGTTTGTCGGCCTACAAAAAAATGTTTACAAACTTTACTCCTTTATAATGTTCGTGTAGATAGTGTAGTACATTGTACCTGTATGTGCGTCTCGAGCGAGCCCAGCGGCAGCGAGGAGCGCTGCTCGAACAGCGCGCAGCACAGCGGGGTCGCGAACGTGACGCACAGCCCCACCAGCATCAGCTGGAACGGGATCACGCCCAGCGGGAAGTGGCAGAACAGCCCGCGCCTCACCGCCATGTTCGTTATTATTGGGGTCACCGCTGAAATACGATAAAAAAATGATAAATATTACATTATTTACTTGGGAACAGGGTGCTGTCTGCTGGCGTTCGCCTCCAGACCACCTTCCCAAGGGGATCTGATGTTCCAATTCCAGAAAATATTCAATGCATAGATATACCTCATTTTGTTCAATTCTGTTAAGCCGTTTATGCCTGATTAAGTCACACATTCATTTCTTTATAAAAAGACGAGGAATATATTTAAAGGCGAAGCTAGAATAAAATAATGAACTGGGATATGGATCACGGATCCAAGAGTCCTAGATCATAGGTAGTGAACACTTACTCATGCCAGGCAACGCCATGAGGATACGGGACACGCACACGAGACCGATGCCCTTGAGTGCGGCGTTCTTCGACTCCCCGACGCGCTGTCCCTCGGGGGTGAACACTGGGGTACCGTTCATCAGCTCACTGGATTGGGAAAAATTGTTCATTGGATGTTGGAATAAAATGTTTAAGTGACAATGCACTTGGTGATAGTGGAGAATACACTGGTTATTTTAACAAAAAATAAGAAATAATAATAATTTCGAATAGGAATTTAGACCGATTCGGTTGTTATTCCTATGCAGGATATATTTTTTTATGTTGATGATGTCAGACGCTGTGTATTAACAATCTTCTAACGATGGACTTGGCCATTCAAATCAGAAGGTAGCTTGTATCATATTACTAGGTATATAATACTATGCCTCCATATCCTTTTTGGTGCTATACACTTCTCTGGTGATAGGGCAATGAAGTCGGTTAAAAAAAGAAGAATAGACTAATGAAAGATGTAGAAACTTGTCAAGGAGCTAGGTATGTACCTATTAGCGGAGTTTGGTGAGCGCTGGGAACTCTCAAGCGAGGAACGAACGTTTTGTACCCAATCCCCAATGATTATGAACAGGATAAGCAAGATAATAAGATATAAGAATGATGATATACTAAGGTATTCAGACTGTGCAACATACCTGCTCCTCATCATAGGAATGTTGATGAAATTAGCGCCGCACACGGCAGCGAAGGGCACCAGCCTGGCGTAGATTGGCTTCATGTTCTACATTTATTAAAATAATATTTTAAAGTGGAACCTGTTATGGGAGGGCGTTGAAATTCTGATCAGCAACCTTTTTGTGTGACGAAAAATAAATGAATGCTAAACACAATTTATGCTATTCAAAAGTGATTGATGAATAATTAAAATGTTTCCATGTAATACAATATCACATCTATCGTGTGTCTTTACGGCACAACGTTTTTTTTATAAATAAGTAAAAGTCTTTCTTTAAGTCAAAAATATCGAGTATATTATATTTTCAATGCACATCTTTATCTTGTAAATTGGACATTTATGCTCATGTCACGGGTAAATTAAGAAAATATTTCAATAGATAAAAATAAAACAAGAAATGTACCTTTAATAAATATTTTTTTGTAAGGTAACAAATCGTTCAACGCATGCATTTTGTAAATTCCTATTCTACTAATACATATTAAAAAATGCGAAAGTTAGTGAGGTACGATGTATGGACGTTTATTATACGCCTATCAGTTCCATTTTGTATCGAGGCTGTTACTATGTTAATGATAAGAATAATCAGAAGGCAGTGCACCTGGAGATAGGACACACAGTGAGGAGGAAGTTTCTCTTTCTCTCTCTCTTTTTATGATCACATTTTTAAAAATGTTAATAAGGAGTAAAAAGATCTGATCAGCTCTTGATCCGAGTAAAAAAAATATTTCACTGATGCAAATATCAATTCCCGACTAACTTAGACTGTTATAAACCGGGGCTAATTAGTTCCTACGGGAACGCGTGTATGGTATGTATTGTATTTGCATGTCAGAATCTACATAAGATGGCAAATAGTCAAAAATAGATTTGTGGGCAGTGTCCGTGACGTAGTTGCTTAGATAATCTTCGAATAAGTATGTTTACTAGCTTGTTATAGAATGAGCGATAAGTGAGCTTTCATGGTGTATTATCACACGCTAAATGCTCTTGGCATGAGTTCTTCATTAGGGGGACCACTGACTTTCAGACGCCCTTTGTTCCTTTAGACGAACATAATTTGATAGCTACAAATGCTACTGATATCAAAACCCATAATATTTATAATGATTCAAGGTAGTGCGTTTTGGTCAAATATCATTAATTTAATCAATATCAATCACACATTAATCCACCCCCCTGCGGTTTGACTCGTGTTTTTTTTTACCTCTTGGGCCGATAAACAAGCAGACGGTCCACATGATGGTAAGTGGTTACCGCCGCCTATGGACATTTGCAAAACTAGGGGCATCGCGAATGCATTGTCGGCCCTGAGACGTGAAGTTGTTAAGTCTCTTGTGCCTGTAATTTCACCGGCCCCCTTACCTTTCTAACCGAAATACAGTAATACAAGTGCACTACTGCTTCACGGCAGAAATGGGTAAGGTGGTAGTACTTCCCCGGACGAACTCTGCACTAAGAGCTCTACTACTCTTATAAAGGGATGTTACATATTCCCGGGACAATCCGTAAACTATCTATCTGTCAAGTTATATCCAAATCCTAGTCGTTTTTGCGTGAAAGAGAACCTCACAAACATTCACATTTATAATTAGTACGTAACCAAAAGCGGACAGGTAACGAGTAACGACGCTATAAGCAAACACAGACACACCTCCACTTTGCCGTGACGTGTGAATACGAAAATCACTGTGCACATATTGACTACACCTTAAAAATAGCCGATAAGATGCGGAATGTGATAGTAATTCCGCTCCATGATAAGTTAGAATGTCCATGTTTTTTTTGGAATATATTTGAGGAAAGTTATTCAGCTAGTAGCTGTTTGCTTTGGGACAAGTATTCATGGCCATCTCATAAACAGATTCTTTAGAATACATAAGCTAATGTTTGTGCATGAAATAAAAACATGTAATGACTTCATTTGTAGCGTAATTAATAATTATAGATACAATATTATTAATAACAAGCTTGCTGTTGTTTTCGATAACAATTTATCGATTTAGATTTTGATCTCGCAAGACATAGTATTTTGCGTCGCATGTTTAACGAATGGGTAAATAGGTATTTTTGGTGTTTTACCTTAACTTTGTTGTTCAAGTAAAGCGCAGTGCCTAGGGCTCCACCACAAGCTGCGCAGTATGATGCAATTAGTTGTCTATAAAAAAATAAAAATACATATTTAAATAACAAATCTATCTAATTTAAAAATCTAATCTTTGAACAGTTTTGTATAACAACGCAATTTTTTCACTGCGACCTTTAAAGAACTAGTCGTTTTAGTGATTATTGATTTAATTAACTGGTCCTATTCACAAATTTTGCATGTTTTAGGTATCTTTTATCTGTCTTATAGTAATTCTCTTTACGAAATCCAAACAATGAGCGTTATCAACTGTCCGACCATTTGAGCTTGACATCATTATAAGGGATAAAGGACAAAGATAAATACTACAAAGGTCAGGAACGTATTCCCGATATAGGGGCAAGATCAAAGGGGAGGTAACAGGAGTAGGTATTTATAATAAGTAATATATGGCATGGAATTTGCAAAAACTAGAGATTTTTTAATTGATTTACTAGGTTTATCATTGACCGCAATCTCGACACGGTGAGCGATGATGTGGCCCATGGTGGTAGGTTTTGGTGATTTGGTTTTCCGAAAGTGTTTTACTCATGATGTTTCCCGTTACCAAAAGCTCATTATAGGATTCGAGCTTACTAATTTCGTCACGGCATTCGACCACTACATAACTTAAAACTTAACTATCATCGAAAATAATAATAGGCACATGATTGAAATGAAGAGTATGAAAACTACATTACTAGAATCACATGTTCAGTAATGAGAGTAAATATATTTATCATTATTATCATTAGTACGTAATTTTAGTTCATATTTACTACAGGTATCCAAAATCGTTAGTTTGTGTATACGTAACGAATTTCTTATTTTATTCTACTGTTATTACTTAGATCCCTAAAATCACTATAAGTCAGCCAATGATTGACTGACAAATAATCCAAAAGTTTTTTGAAGTTATACTTCTTTAGGCGCGTTATGGAAAAATGATGAGAGTGACATTTTAAGATGCGCGTGCATCGTTGTAACACAAAATTCTCACGGATGAAGTTAGCTGATAACGGTCTCTCCGGAACATCGCACAAATCGCAAATGTCAGTGTCAATGAGTGAGTAATGATGTTATTGGCAATAATAACCTAACAACGTCAAAAATTGTTATACGTTGCTGCAGACAGGTGCAAAGAGTTTGGACACTACAATTTCACGACTGAATAGTAAAAAATGCTTTTAGTGCAGTTTTCTGACCTATGATTTCGAGTATAACTTCTTAAGTGCGTACATAAGTACACACACACGTTTTTTTTCCATGCTGTACAAAAACAGCTTAGCACCCACAAATTCTTTTTCACTAATTTTTCACTAATTTACAATTTAAACTAATCGCGATCTTGTTTACCAACAAGTTTAGAACAAGCTCTGTTATTTATAGGTAATAGATATCTTGTTACATAACCCATGGTGATATTTAAAAGACCTAGCATTGATTGATACTCTAACCCCATTCAGATTCTAGACACCAATTGTTTTCAATTGGCATACATTCTAATGAGGCAGTGATCATTCTAAATTGATAGCTTTTTTATTCGTTCCTGAAACTGCATTTGATCGGTTTTATTGTTTAACGTCGATACCATAAACTAACAACTTTGAACTTAATAGATTAATATATTTAAAGTTCATAAAGTCACTTGAATATTTAAAATGTTTAAGGTTCTGCTGTAGATCTATAAACCTTATTAAATATATATGTAGGTAGGTAGGTACTTACATCACTTTCTATTTTATAATTTTTTTAAATAATACTACAGAAACTGAGAAAGCCAGTTAAATATGTAGCGGGAGACAGGAGTCTAAACTGAAAATACTTCGTAATATAGATCTCCTAGTCTCCGCCTCTTACGATTTACATATATTAACTTTAGGTACAATTTTATAAGAATCCTTGTATCTGTGTGTGTGGGGGTTGTGTTTATGTGTGTGTATTCGAATGTATCCAAATTTTTATAAGACTTAAGATTTTTTTTGGAAGGAACGAAAGTTTTTCCTCTGGTGGGTCTTACACTTTACGCGGACAATGAAGACTGGGAATATGTATAGATGCCATTTTTTTAAAAGATGGAAGATAAAAAGATACAGAAACCCATAGGTGTACCATAATTAATACCATAGTCAATTTAACTTACATAAGCATAGTGTTTTAGTGGTGATAGATAACATAACATAATTTGGATTAAAATCTATAATTTTAAAAGTAATGATCGATGATGACTTACGATTTAGGCAACGGTGCATCACCCGAGCGGTTGGTGTAGTTGACAACGGCATTGAATGTCTGATTGATCCATTGCCAGAAAACAGTCGCCGCTGTTGTCTTGTAAAATGTTATCATACCTGTGGAAAGTTTATATTGAAAATGTACCCATAATATTTTACTGTTATTCAGTAATTAGTTAGAGTTGAGTTGTCCTCTCCAATATTATAGTCCAGCTTCTGTCTCGGGGTTTTACCCATTTCCGATGAATCTAATGTTCTTTCAGGCAACGCCGACCCTATAGCCCTTGCCGGTGGAGCGAGATTGTCTTTCGCGCCCTTCTGATTTTATTGCAAAAATCAATTTTATTGAAGTTGAATTAAGAAGCTCTAAATGTAACACACGTGCTTCTATAACATAAGCATAGTTTCTACCGCTAGGTAATAAGCTGTTTATTTTGCCACCTGGCCGCTCCTCTCGCACTACAGCAGGGCCGGCGCTGTTCGCAGGAAATCATCATCTGCTTGCCCTGTTCCTAATAATATTGGGACAACGCAATTTGCTTTCAGCTCGGTGCAATACATGTTACAAGAGCATTAGCGATTTTTGGCGGTTATGTCTTTAAAGTATTGCACTTACAACCAGTGATGATAGTGTTCATAGGCGCTTGCGCAGACATGCGACCCAAGGTGATCATCTTCTCCCCCGTGTCGGGGTGGAAAGCGCTGTCGTACAAATACTTGGTGCTCCATAACTTCTCTGCGTCATATCCAGCCGGTAATTTCTTTGTTTTTCTGCATAAATAATGAAAATTCGGAAATCTAATACTATCTATATCTACTATATATAATCTAAACTACATAAGCACTTATTTTTTGTTATGTTTATCCTGGATGGGAATCGAACCTGTGCGTGGCAGCCAGGGTTCGCCACGACACTATCATTACACGATACCTAGCAAAATTTCGGAAGGTTAATACGTTATGAAACTGGGAGTGAAAATACACAGAACTTTACATTCCAATACGCAGTTTGCTCGTCATACTTTTGTTGTTAAGTATTTAAATATACTTAAGGATTTGTTAGCAAAATTGTATAAATCTAGATAGGTATGTATCCGTACGTAGATATCATTTACTATTTGTTTTGCCTTTCTACCGGAATCTCAATGATTCAGTCCACAGTACCGTAGTATTTTGAAAACAGCCGCGTACATGATGTTAACGTGATTGTAATCAAATTCTAATTTATACACCTGTCGGACGGAACAGTGTAATTTATTGTCGCATTTTGGGTATTCTTACATCAGATACCACTTACCTAATTCAATGCTAATTACCAAGCTTTTACGTACATCAATCAATGCAAATTTATTTCTTTCACTAATGACTGATTGAATTGTTTTATTAGGTGCGTATCAAACACATTATGACTGATACAGACTATCGAAGTTCAATGTCTCGGTCTTGAACTAATGTTGGAGCAAACAAAACCTGTTATAAGCAGAACAGTCTCACCATAAGTTACTGTAGCTCCCTCATTTGTTTCTTTTAAACCAAGTAATGAAATGAAATAAAAATATTTTTGTTCAAATATGCCTTTACAAGCTTTTATGAATAGTCTGACTCTACTACCGGTTCGGAAGGTTGTTTTTTACTGAGAAGAGCCAGCAATAAATTCAGCAATTACTCTTTTTTTAAAATGAACTTAGATTTATTTAGTATCACAGACAATACCTCTGTGCATCGCAGAAGTGAAGGATGATTAAACAAAATTTTATGAATATCTAATAAAAAAAACAAACAAACTAAAGCTGACGAGTAGACTATAGTAGGCTGACAAACTGGTAGAAAGTTCACCTAAGATGGTAGGTCGTCACTGCCGCCAATGAACTTTTGCAACACCAGGGGTATCACCAAGGCGTTGTCGACCCCAACATATGAAGTTGTTAAGTCTTATGTGGGTACCTGTGATTTATCGGCTCTCTTATCTTCCTAACCGAAACATTTATACAGAAGTGCCCAATCTTCTAAACTTCTCATGAATCAATGCTAAATGAAGTGACCATAATTGTGATCATTCTGACCATGAATTAATGAGCTCTGGAGCTTATCTAGCACTAACACGCGTAGAACATTATCAGTTGAATAATGGGAAGTAAAAAAAAAACAGTGAAAATTAAGGTGGTACAATAGTGTGATTGATAGAGGCTAACTAAAGACACGCAAAAACGAACTTTAATGGTATAATTTACGCACCTGAATTCAGTGACAATTCTCTTAGCTTCATCAAGTTGGGAATCGGATGCGAACGCGTTCAAAGGGTTAGTTAGAAGCAGGAAGTGCTTCGCTCGGCCCATGTAGGTGCTCTGGTCATAGCGGGGCTTATCCAGGTCGATGGACATTTTTGTAGTTTATACTGCTAAAATAAATAAGGACACATTTCAATTTAACTATAAGGATATTGAGCCCGTCTGCCTAGTTGTCATAGATTAAATTAAGCAAGGTCAGTGAAATCTAAGGTGAAATTATGTTAACCAATTTATTAATTAAATTGAGCAATTAAAATTACCTAGAAGGCATATTTTAATGTTCATCGACGTCAAGTCGAGCTGGGAATGACGTCTGAGTATAACATTAATTTGTTTGTCGTATAATATTGTTCACTTTAATATGTTTGTGTTATGATATGCGCATTTCATAAGATATTTGAGCAATCCGACCTCAGATAATATTATCTTATCAGTGGCCGAAAGTAACGATTACATTATTTTAACTATATTCAATATTGGATTTATTGTGTTATTTTCATTAATTTTCTGCAATTGGGTTTTATTTTATATTTCAATTACGGACTTTAGCTTCAATAATATACATATGTAGGTACGTATGAATTAATTTTAATTATAATTTAATCACTTACGGATTATATTTGGTAGCAACTACAATCTCGGTAGACATTTTTTTAGGTAGGATTTAAAAACGCAGGTTTCCTTACGACTATTTTAATTCATAAAAAAAAAACTACTTCACCACTCAACTTTGCAACTTAAGTTAAATCTAACAATGGCACTCATAGCTCAGCCGACACTTATCGATTTTAGTCATAAGTTAAACTTGCGGCACGCTATGATGGCCGTTTAGACGTTTAACAATGACAAAGAAGAATAGCCTTTATTCCTTCAAACATAAGGTGCATCTATTAATCCAACAGCTAATTGTATAATAATGGAAATCAACCTTATTCCGGTTTCTTCTCCTATGACAATCGGAAACGTCAAATCGGCCATCATAACGTGCCGGTAGTATAGTTGTTAAGTAAGTAAGCAAATGCCAATAAAGGTTATTATAAGTTCGCCTTTAAAACGATAAAGTAATAGTCCTGTCCTAAAATAAGATTAATTAAAAGATAAGCCAGATGTTGCGTAGGCAAAGTGCGTTGTATAGGTATAATAACGACGGTAGACTTTCCTTTCGCCCCTGTAGGTACCGGTAGTTATCTACCAAGGCAGGATAGTAAACATTTACAGAAGGTATCTTGTCATAGTTTGAATTATGAGAAACTCTATTTCCTGTATGAATATCAAGATATTTTGCTATCAGATGTTTCCTTAATTTTTTCCGAATCAAATATAAGCTATTGCATCTATATTCTTAAAATAGTAGGTTAATATAGAGATAGCTACGAAGTTAATGCTGGGTATCTTTTTTAATTTAAAGAAAGCCTTCTTAAAAGTAACAATTTGATTAATTTAATAATGCAATTAATCAGTACTACGATTTCGATAAAGAAATAGTAGATAGCAATTTTAGTATTATTTTATCGCTAATTTGGACACCTTACCTAACATATTTTTAAGTAAATAGGTGTATAAATAACCTAGATCAAGCTAGAGCATAGAACATTTTAAATCCCGTTTATATTTTAGAGATGACGATTTTTTATTCGGCCGAAATTTAGAACCCAAATTTCAACATTTACGTTATATCTACAAATTCTCACAATCTTAAAATGGGCCCTCTTTATTTATTTATTATCATAAATCGAAAATGGGAGTTCCATCACGATCGGACGTGTTGTCTCCACCAGCACTTATCTTAAGGCCACACACGCACGACCGTTTCTTAATTATTATAAAAGGTAAAATTATAATAATATGCAATGCACCCTATATGAATCGTACCCTGAATTTCCAACTCGAGATTTGTTTAAAAAATTCCTCCTAATTTTATTTTGTGAATACCGGGTCAATACTCTTATGTAACATTAAGTAAGATAGCATTCTTGTAGTAGAAATTATTATCAAATAAACCGTGACCCTCAGCTTCTTATCTTTAATTCAGACATAAAAACCTTTTTAGGTATCGGATGTAGATAAGTAGTATCTTCACAAGACTGAGAAACAAATCAATATAATTAACAAATTAGGGAATTAAATAACTCACACCTAAGGCTACTATCTGACAGTGGTACGTTTGGTGTAGGCCCCTCAGAAATGTTATTAACTCAGACCGCTGGAGATTAATTTTTTGATAATTTTAAAAAGAAACATTAATATTTCAACCAAAAAAGAAACAGCCCAGAAAAAATATTAACTCACCTTGATTATGTCAGATGAACACTTCGTATATTTTTTCCGTGATCCGAATAAGAGTAATTATATTTTTAAATTAGATACACATACATTTTTATCTCACTTTTTCGTTGAATTTACAGGATTTTCATGTTAGCTAGTTTGAATGTTGCGCCGTGACAGCGCTTTGAAAGGTGACATAAAAATCAATTCGTTCCGGCTGGGCATTGGTTCGATAATCTTCGTTTCTCTTTGGTTTATGAACGGCGCTAGTGTCAAATCATTCATTTGTTTTTTAAGACCAGAATCTCTGCTAAGCGGTGGTTGTATGTGAGTAAGCAAGATGCACTGATTTTCTTCTTGCTTGAATGCATAGAGCTATTTCATTTTCACAATTTTTTACTGTAATTTTTTTAGCATAGACTAAAGCGTTCCGTTCTACATAAAGTTGAGAAAATCACTTTATATACCTATCGATCGTATAATTTGGTTTATATTAGTGAATTAAATATACTTATGAATTTATTGACTCTAACACCGGTTCGGAAGGTTGCTTTTATTGAGATGAGCCGGCATTCAACTCAGCATTTACACTTTTCAAAATAAGATTTCGTGCATTAAATATGATGCTTTGGTATACTTATTAATAAATAAAATAATTATTTGCATGATCTATAAGCATTTTTCCCTCTATCAACAAAGTTCTCTCAAGAATCTCAATCTCATAATATAAATTATTTATACAGGCAATAATTTTATGATATCTCGGTCGCTGTATCTAGCTGTCATTTTCCGTAAATTGGAACAATCACTCGAAGGTTACGTCTTTCTTTGCAAGCAAAGGCGGTCCAAAAATAATTTTTCAAAAATAACCTTTTCTAAAGGTCCGGAATAATCTTAGGATGTCTCTTATAAGCAGAAACATTTGCAGAGCCCTAGTGCAGGTAAAGATATAAATCTAAATCTTTGGTTTTTTATAGTTAAAAAGAAGACGCACATCTTCCAGATTTGTTTCGTAACTGGTGTCTTCTACGATGCATTACGTTGAACCTTGAATGAAAATTCTGAATTTTCCTTGTATGAATTTTACAATTTGAAAATGACTTTGTACGATTGAGAATAGACTCTTGAGTTGACGTATTAATTTATCGTATCGAATTATCCTCACGTGATCAAAGATGGTTTCATTTTGCTAATAATACTTGTGAGGAAGACAGCTGTTTCTGTTTCATAGAAGTGTATGTGAAGTATAAAATTGATATCTTGTTTATCTACTACAAGCTTCCGCCCTGCAGTAATGCCATGTTTTCAATGGATCTTATGTTTTCCTTAAGTATCTTGTTATTTTAATCAGTACGAATTCATTCAAAATCCTTTTGCTTGTTATAGTATTGAACAAAATTCAGGCATAATCCAAACATTTGTAATGTAAATTGTTTAGGATATACAAGTAAACAAAGCCTAGCAATGGTATCGAAAAGAAAAATGCCATATATTTCATACTCATATGTTTATTTTTCAGGGGTCTCAACATGTTGGTAAAGGGGTACATACAAGTTCGGTAAATTGCAAGGAACAAGTACGTTATGCGCATCAGTCCATCAGTTCCCTGGTGAGATTACTAACTGTTACTAATAGCAACTATCATGCATTATAACAGGCAATGAAGCAGGACAAAGGTTATGCCTTTGATTATGTTGATCAATATTAATTACAATTTCAGTTAAATAAGTTTAGAACTAATTTAGGATACCCTACATGAATAAAGAATGACAGAAAATTTATTTTCATCAAGATATAATAAGTTAATTTTAACATATTGGATCTTAACTTGTTCAGAAATCTGAATTCTACATGTTAAAAGACGGGATACTGAAAAATACTGCCTCATTGCTTGTTACCAAAAAAATAAAAATTATTTGTAAAAATATTATATTGGCAACAAAATTATAAAAATTGGTTATTAAGAAATCTATTTCCAAATTGACATATTGGTACACAAAATTTCACACTATACAAATAAATAAAAGCTGATGTTTATACCACACTTTTTGAGTTCTAGTCTCGACTACACCATCTTTCTTCCAATGCGTAAGCTATTTTTATTTACACAAGCATGAATCCTACACTCTTAAACCTATATTGTTTTTTTCCTTCACAATCATTCTATTCTAATCAAATATTTGGAAAAAGCATTTGGTACAACATAGATACAAACTTTTTGCAGCACAGCACCTTTGTATCTATGAATAAGGTATACATAGTTGTAAAAAAAAAACATAGATAATAGCAAAAAGTTTGCATATCATTTATCCAATTTATTATTAATTTGTCTAGCTAGGCTGAAATTGGCACATACATTATATGCATTATTTAAGAGGGAGAATAGAATGATTCCAATAATATAATTGTGGCATGGATTATTGATGCCTTTGTGGTTTTTATATACATCCTTAACTATGGAATAAAAAAAAAATATTATATGTTGTATGATATACCTATTAGCATGAACCCTCATGTGCAATGCAGCCTTTGTGATGTCCAAATGCATTGTTTAACTTATAATAATGTGGCCATTATCCTTCATTCTATTTTGTTGGAGAATTATAATAATGATTATTTTATCTAGGATCAAGAAGGTAAGATATCATATAACCATAAACAAGTACTTGTCCTATTAGACATTTTATGTTTATTGTATCAATCCTTAATAGGCAATTAATAGGCCTTTAAAAATCAAGGTCAAATGAATCTTAGGCAGTGATAAAAATAATTACATATAGCTAGATAAATTATGATTAAAATGACAACTTGATAAGACTGATTTTATTTGAGTCATACTTATACAGGCTGTTACAAAACTACCCTTAAAGCCGAAAGGAGGTTAAATGGGGCCTTATAACGAGTCCATTCACAATATTTAAGAACCATAGTAATGCTGTAAAAATAAACTAACTGATTTTACAAATGACAAAAAAAATATATTAAAGTAGATCATAAAATAGATACATAGGCCTTTCTGTTAAATAATCTGGTTCCCTGTCATGACAGCTTACTAGGGTTGTTGGCTTTGATAATTAATTATATTTTTTGATGGTATTTTGTAAAATGTTGTATACAATCATAATACAACAGTATAATATGAAAGGAGGTGGGTATATTGTTCTTTATAATATGATTATTGACAAACAAATAATAGCTGTTATTATAATATATTTTGTTGTATATAGACAAACAAGGAGGGTCGCATTAAGTGTACCCTCATCCCTGGTGATGGTGTCGGACCTGAGATGGTCTATTCAGTGCAGGAGGTGTTCAAGGTATGTGGAGTAAATAATATGTTTTTTTTAATATCTCATGAGCCAAAAAACAAGCAGACAGTCCACCTGATGGTAGCTACTAATATCGCTTCTGTCTTTGCGTGCTTTCCACCTTCTGCCTCATCAGCTTACCATTGTAAGATTTTTTTTTATGCTAAGAAGGCAGACAAACATGCAGACGGCCCACCTGATGGTGGTCACTGCTGCCTATAGACATTTGCAACACCAGTGGTATCGCCAATGCGTTGTCGACTCTGAGACGTGAAGTATGGTCACCTGTTGTTCACCTAGGTTCCCGAATGAATTAATATTTTCCCGCGGGAATAATTGATATAGTGGGCCTAATGCTCAAAACAAACAAAAATCACGCTCTTTCGAGCTTACTGTACATCCTTTTACACGAGCATAGTCTTTGGGTAGATTATTCTCAAAGAACGTACAATGCCCTGCGAGTTCAGTATAATAACGCTTTCCGGATGCTGTTGCGACTGCCCCGTATCTGTAGTGCATCAGGCATGTTTGCGGAAGCGCGAACCGATTGTTTTTATGCCACCATCCGAAAAAAGTCCACATCTTTGATGCGCAGAGTACGGGCTAGCACCAACAGTATTCTGTCAATGATCGCGGCGAGGCTGGACGGTCAGTACATGAACCATTGTGGTAGGGTTCATGTTACATATTGTACGTAGGATCAAATGTAATATTAGATCTATATAAATATTTCAATGTTTATACTAACATAGTCTTAAGGTTTTGTACTACTAACAAAATGGAGAAATCTGAATTAAAGAATTATTATTATTATAATGTAGCTTTCTATGGGTAAATTAAATTTTTTATTGGATGAGTAGTTTTGGAGATTAGCTCCTACTTCCATTCATAAAAACTTTACCTCCTTAATATAATGATGGTTTTGTTGTTGTTAGTGTAAATGTGTAGATGTATCTCCTTGGTTATAAACTTATGGCTTGACTACTAAACTGATGATTCAATTTACTTGGTTGCCAATCCGATTGTTAAGTACAATTATATTGTATGAAATATATGAGTTCACCTTATTTCAAATGGAAATAAAAAGATATAATTAGAATATAAAGAGAAATAAAAATGTCTAGATGGAAAGCACTAAAATACAGATTAATGAAATCAGCTAGTCATATGCTTGAACCTCGAAAATGTTATCAAGTTCGATAAGATTTTGGATAATTTCTGTAAATAAAGGGTGGATAGACTTTGTTGATGCAGTAAGTGGATTAGATGGATAGTGACGTAAGCATAAAACTTACTTGTCAAAGAATAAAGTGCATCCCATCTTCAGTTCATCTTGAGAACAGTGTAATTTTAAAACATAATCATAATCATCTTCAAATCCCCAAGAACTTGACGTTTAAAATAAGGTACACAATCGTTTTATGGCTATATAATAGGTTGGGGAAAAAGTTCCTTCGCATTTTTTAAGAAAATTCAAAACATTTTTAATATAGTTTATTTACATTTAACTAAAGTATGTAGGTACCATTTTGTTCGATAACTTTTTGCCATCTTGTAGGTAGGGGCATGATCCCATTCCTATAGAAATTTTGGGACATCTGATCAAAATACTGCGACAAGTGGTTTTGACAGTCCTCTCGTGATGTTAACCTGACACTGCCTAAAGAATTCTGAAGAGACCGAAACAGGTGGAAATCTGAAGGTGCAAGGTCAGGACTATACGGCGGATGCATTAATACCTCCCAGCCAAACTCTCTTAATTTTTGCTGAGTGACTAAAGATGTGTGAGATCTAGCGTTATCATGATGAAAAACCACACCCCTTCTGTAGATTAATTCCGGCCGCTTTCTCTCAACTTCTTGCTTTAATCTCATCAGTTGTTCGCAATAGAGTTCAGAATCGATGGTTCTGCCTGGTGGTAACAGATCATAATAAATAATGCCCTTCCAATCCCACCACACACACAGCATCACCTTGTTGCGAGTTAACCCGGGTTTCAGAGCCACAGACTGTGAAGCCTGACCGGCCTTTGACCACGACCTTTTTCGCACGTTCTTGTCGTACGTGATCCACATTTCATCACCAGTTATCAGCTTCTTCAAAAATGGTTCGGTTTCATGACGTCGTAATAAAGAATCACAAATGAGTACACGGTTCATTAGGTTTCTTTCAGTGAGCTCGTGAGGTACCCAAATATCTAGCTTTTTTGTGTACCCAGTTTTATTCAAATGCGCCAAAACTGTTTTGTAGTCAATTCCCAGTTCTTCAGCTACGTCGTAACTGATATGCCGATCTTGCTTTTTCAAAAATGGCATCCATTTTATCCGTAATGGGGCGACCAGAGCGACGTGCATCTTTGACATCAAAATTTTCGGATTGAAAACGCTTAAATCAAATTTGTGCTACTCTCACAGACACTGCACTAGGTCCATAAACATCGTAAATTTTTTTCGCGGCTTGCGTTGCATTTTAACCTTTTTTGTAGTGAAATTTTAAAATGAATCGAATTTCTTCATTAGATTCACTCATCTTGGCGGTACGAAAAACAAATGCAAATCACACATTTTCCTAATTTGAATTTGGAATTATGTTCTTTAAAATTTAAGCTTTCAATGATACCAAAACCAGCCAGATACAAATAGTATAGCCAAAGAGATTTTATTACAAGTTCATACATACTATAATGCGAAAAGACTTTTTCCCCAACCTAATATAAGGACTGGCCGTAACATTTCTAGGCGTCGAGCATCCCCGTGGACTTCGAGTCGTTCTTCTTCTCGGAGGTGAACCCCACGCTCAGCGCGCCTCTCGAAGATGTCGTCAACTCCATCGCCAAGAATAAGATCTGCATCAAGGTTACAAACATCTCTATATTCGACAGCATCTAATATTGCTGTACATTTAGACATGGGTAAATTTCTATAAAGCGAATAAATATAAATATCCTGGGACATTCTTTACACGCAGCCATCTGATCCCAAACTAAGCAGAGCTTGTACTATGGAAACCAGATAATTGATATACCACTTTTTTTTATTTTTCTAAATGCATACTTATAAAGATATTTTACACCCAGACACAGAACAAACAGACATGTTCATGCACACAAATGTTTGTCCAGGGTGGGAATCGAACCTGCGACCTGCGACTTGGCAGTTAGGGTCGCTAACCACCAAGCTGCTTGCGGAAAGTTTTTTTATTATGGATTTATTCAAAATTCAAAATTCAAAACCATTTATTCAGTTTAGGCCTTCGGAAGGCACTTATGAAGGTCAAAATTAAAGTTACTGAAGCTACAACCGGTTAAACGTTATACTTAGTTAATTTCATCACCCATAAACTAATCAAATTATATATCACAGGCATTATAATAATATTATGGATATAAAAGTCGGTTGTAGCTTCAGTAACTTTAAATTTGACCTTCATAAGTGCCCTCCGAAGGCCTAAACTGAATAAATGGTTTTGAATTTTTTGAGTTGGCGTGAGATCGGTTCCCACCTCGAACTGACATTTGTATGCAAAAAGGTGTCCGATTGATTTGTCCGGACACAAACATCCTGCATGATGTTTGTGTCCGTAACCTTATGTCCTTAAACTGTAAATGCGTCTGAATTTCAGGGTATCCTTGCAACCCCAGACTTCTCCCACACTGGTGAACTGCAGACCCTGAACATGAAGCTCCGCAACGCCTTGGACCTGTACGCGAACGTCGTCCACGTGAAGTCCCTGCCCAACATCAAGTGCCGGCACAAGGATGTCGACTGCATCATCATCAGAGAGCAGACCGAGGGAGAGTACTCTGCGCTTGAACACGAGTCTGTGCCCGGTGAGTGTTATCTTTAACATTCGTTTTTTTTATCATATTCAACTTATTCAGCAAAATAATCAGCTGAACAGTGTTAGTTTCTACTAAAAGTTAACCTATTGTATTATTATCCGGGGATGTATAATTATCTCTTTTTATCAATATATATAAATAAAAAATTATATTTGTCTATGGACTCGTAAACTTTTCGTCCGATTATGATGAAACTGGTGAGTTGTTCTGCATAAGGCCGCGAAGGTTAATGGCACAAAAATAAACAAAAATAAAAATTCGCTTAACAACGCAGCTAGTGTTAGGGTAAATTATCGAGACGTCAATGTGATCTCGCATCCTTTATACTCGTATACTTTGTCTTTTTCGCTAACCATGCTATCACGTGAAAGGTTGCAATAAATCTAATCCTTGATATAGCAATTACTTTGTATGTTATGCAGGGAAATTTACAAAAATATGTTCCCTTTATCATTCCATATTGTGAATAGTTGAAGTTAGTGTACAACTATTTAGTAGATTAACACCAGCTCGTCAACTATGGCTTGGTGATTAGAAACTGACTGCCACACCACTCGTCGTGGGTTCGATTCCCACCCAGGATTGTGTGCATGAACACGTCTGTTTGTTCTCTCTGGGTGTAAGTCTGTATTTAGAAGAAAAAGCGTAGGTGGTATATGTAGTAAGATATCAGTTATCTGGATTCTATATTATCTAATCACTGCGTATATTTGGCCATGTTTTTACGCAATGTCAATGTCCCCTGAATATTAGTAAAATTTGGTACTATTTGGCTACTTATGTTAGTGGCTGTTCTACCTACATTGTGATTCCACAAATAATGTTGTACCAACACAAGCCAACATTTTTAACTAGTATTTTATTTGTCGCTATATACTACATATATTTAGCCATATACTATACTAGCTGTCCCCCGCGGTTTTACCCGCGTTCCCGTGGGATGTCACAACTATTATACAAAAACCTTCCTCTTCAATCACTCTATCTATTAAAAAAAACCGTATCAAAATCCGTTGCGTAGTTTTAAAGATTTAAGCTTACATAAAAATTTAAGCGTTCAATTGGATATAGGGACAGAGAAAGCGACTTTGTTTTATACTATGTAATAATACTACAAGGTATCATAGCCCATACAGACCACTAACTACGGTTTGGGTATCGGAATGTCGTATCTCAAAGACCCGAGACTTTTTGTAAATTTTGTTGTCTTGAGATTTTCGGGTCGAGACTCGAGACATGGTTTATGAAATTGTATTATAATAATGTTATTTTCTAAAGGCCCTACATAATCAACTTTATTAGCTTCCTTCACTCTGTCATTGTAATGTCGAGACAATCAGAACGGCAACTTTCATTAGTAGATAAATTCAGTTATATAATTTGGTACTTTTAAAATTTCAGGCGTAGTAGAATGCCTGAAGATCATCACTGCTTCGAAATCGGAGCGTATAGCGAAGTTCGCGTTCGATTACGCGGTGAAGATGGGCCGTAAGAAGGTCACCGCCGTGCACAAGGCTAACATCATGAAGCTGGGTGATGGTCTGTTCTTGAGGAGCTGCGAAGAGGTAATACATTGCACCTAAGTATCCCACTAATATGTATTGTGTTCGTCAACTGGTCAAAATTCTATCATAATCATTATTGGAAATTGGAGGGAAACATTATGGATTAAAAAACATAACTTAAGTAATTCATTTTAATTGTTAGCATTAATGATCGTCAATTAATATTAGAAAGAAAGGATTGTAACTATTTTGTCTTTGGCTATTTATTTAATTATAATTCACAGGATTTTTATAAGTTTCCGATTATGGTCTTGTTTAAAAATAAAGACAACAGAGATGGGCCAAGGACATCCATATTAGATTAGCTGTTAATTCAGGAAACCTCAACTAATCAATATTCGTATATTTACGATACTAAAGTAATTGTCAGGCACGATGATCGTGCTTACAAATCTCGGAAAAAGTCGCCTTGGAATTCTTACGAAGTATAGATTTTTATATTTTATTTTCTATATAAGCATATGTAGTATATCAGTTATCTGGTTTCCATAGTACAAGCTCAGCTTAGTTTGGGGTTAGATGGCCGTGTGTAAAAAATGTTCCAGGATATTTATTATTATAATCACATAATCCTTGCAGATGGCGAAACTATACCCTCGCATCCAGTTCGAGAAGATGATAGTGGACAACTGCACGATGCAGATGGTGTCGAACCCCAACCAGTTCGACGTGATGGTGACGCCCAACCTGTACGGCAACATCGTGGACAACCTCGCCAGCGGGCTGGTGGGCGGCGCGGGCGTGGTGGCCGGCGCCTCCTACAGCGCCGAGTGCGCGGTCTTTGAACAGGTACTTATTATCAACTATTGTTAACAAGGGGTCTATTCTTGAGTCCCTGAGACCATAGATTTTCTGGTTGGACCGATTTAAAATATCTGCAATAGTTAATTATGGTTTTTTTCTTCAATCTAAATTCTAGTCAATATTGTTTTATTTTTGTAGGTTGTTATAGTTGGTAGACTATTACTTAACCCTTGATATTGGGCTTTAACAAAAAAAAACCACTTTAAAGCTTAATATTTCGCAAACGGATCCTTGTCTCCTAAAAAACTCCCACAAAATTCTGGCTAAAAATGCTCTGGAGAATGTCATGTGTATATTGTCGTTGTTTCAGGGCGCCCGTCACATCTTCTCCGGTGCTGTGGGCAAGAACATCGCCAACCCCACTGCCATGCTGCTGTGCTCCGCCAACCTGCTGGCACACGTCAACCTGCACTCCTACTCCAAGATGATCAAGAACGCACTCAACAAGTATGTATTAACACTAACTTATATAAAAAAAGCTGTTGAGTCTGATAACATTGTCTGGTGACAAGAAGATTGCACCCGAAGTGTGTAACTCACTCAGATTCAATGATTCAGAATAGATTGATGGTTTTGGCGCGCGAGCCGTATGGGATTACAGTCGTAGCGGCGTCAATGAAATACAAAATTGACTGCAACGAAGATTCTGAGACCATATAAACAATTGCTCTGCCGGTTCTTACCTCTACCTGTAAAACAAGTTTTACCTGATCGAGTGTCTTTATTACACCCCCCGTTTTTCCATGCTTTAGGTATTTCATACAAAACTCCATACATTGGATCGTTGTGACATTTATTAAAAAGTAGCTGATTTGACATATCAGTAGACATCTCTACTAAAATGTGTAAATTAGGCTTTTAAAATTTTTAAGTTGGTTTGTGCTAAAGTTACAAATGATTTTTCCCCAGGGTCTTGACAGATGGAAAAGTGAGGACAAAGGACCTCGGCGGGCAGTCCACCACCAAAGATTTCACTTATGCAGTTATACACAGCCTTGTTTAACGCTTCCACCAAATGTAGCACCTTAGTACCCCCGCTCTATAGAGCAATAATTATGTAAGAGTAATTTATATTTTATTTTCTAATTTATTCTAAACGATCTGGTACAATCAAATTATACAATGCAGTATTTGTTAAGATTTTATGTAGATAATGTGTTACCATTTACCATGCCAGTGTACATAAATTTAATAAAACAATTCAATTGTTCAATTTTATTTTATTCTTAGGCTGCTGGAATTCTGAAAGTTATAATAGAGCCGTAGTAGACGACACGTTCTATCTTTCACTGTGTTATATCTGATATGTGATCAACTGACTAAAAACCGTATGAACAAAACTATTTTCTATTTTAAAGTACAATATTGCTACCGTAGAGGATATTATTGAACGATGTACCGTATCGTCTGTACAGGTATTTACAATAATTATAATAGCTATAGCGCTGACACATCGACTAAACGTTTTGATCCAAAAATACTAATAACTCACAACACTTTGGCCATTATAACTATAGGGAATAAGGACGTGATTTGTATCCAGTTTTAAAGAAGTTTGATTGGTTCAGTCTCCCTGAGGTATAACTCTCGCAACGGCTAGCTTCTTCATTCTGTCTGATATTACATATTTGAGGGCGAGAGGTGACACCTGAAATTGGTAAGTATTAGTATAGAAGCTATAAATATTTTTGCAATTTTTAAATCTAGTTTCTACTGGTTACCGATTATTTATGCTAATTAACTAGCTTCCGTCCTGCGGTATCACTCACGTTACCGAGATAATTAATGTTTACCCGAGTAAAAAAAGTTGCCTAAGTATAACGGTATCTACCGAAACTCGGACGGAGCAGCCCAATTGGGAAGTATCTTCACCACATAATGTTAGTGTAGTTAGTAGTGAAGTTTTGACCCCTGGATTTACTCGTATTTCTGAGGCATCTATAGTCACTTCAGAATAAATAGCGGTATTCCAGAAAATATTCTATCTGTATGCAGAATTTAATTTAAATTCATATAGACTCAAGATTTAACATTCATAATTAAATTATTAATGGGATTATGTGCTTACTTTAACTGGATTTCTGTATGCAGGGTCCTGCGACAGTCTTCTATAAATTTTAAATTCTGGTCTGGACGAGATGTCGTTGAGCCTCGGTATCAATTCATCTAATGGCTTGCACTTGCCTCTCTGTAAATAAAATTTTAATTTATAATAATGATTCAGTTATTTTACAACGTTCGTGAAAATGCTATAATCTATAAATGAACGGTTTTGAATTTTGAATATTAACATTTTTAAACGGAGAAGAGATAAAGGCGATGAAATGACTTCACTGTAATATAATCCTTATTTAAAAACAGTTAAAAACTAATTTAAAATTAAGTTGAAAAATAAAATCGCACCTTTATAGGGGGTGGTGTAAACAACTTCTTTGGTCCTGCTATCTGGCTGATATAGTCCATATGTTTCTTCCATTCGCTTTCAGACCATCCTCGTTTCTTCTTTACATCCTTGGTGTCCTGTTTCTTTAGGTCTAACACGCAGTTGGCCAATTTGGAGTATATTGTGATGTTTGCAGATTCTATCATACGATCAATTTTCTCTAAACGGTCAACACTGAATCTGTTCTTGTACATACGCTTTATTAAGAGTAAACGGCTGGAAATGCATTAAAAAAATAAAGAAGGTTTAGTTACAATAAAAAAAAAATAGGGATATGCAATCAGTAAATTAAATTTTAAAACCTTTATTTGGTGAACTTTTTAATATTTATGAGATTTCTTATTTCCCTTTTCCACTGTACCAGTATGACAACAATCTCAGTTGATTCCTTAACTCTTTAGTTAAATAAATATAAATATTCTGGAACTACCTTAACACATGCCCATTTTATCCCAAACTAAGCAGAGCTTGTACTATGAAGACTATATACCTGATATACTATTTACACTCCTTTTATTTAAATATATACATGTATTTACAAGATATGTTCATGTACACAATGTTTGTCTTAGGTTGGAATTTAATCCACGACCTGCGGTGTGATTAGGTATCTAACAACGCCAACTGTGTATCTACTAAGCATGTGTAACTCAGCTCTGAACCGGTTCAACAGATCAGATCACACCTTCTTCTACTGTCGAGCTGCGGCTCAAGAGCAAACTAAACAGCTCACGGCTCACTTATTGTTTTACAGTCTGTATACAATCTGTGATCTATTCTGTCATATGAGCCGTTGTCGAACTGCGGTGCGGCATCGGCGTAGAGGCTCTGTGATCGGTCTGCAATACTTGCGCTGATCTGTGAACCGCAGCTCATGCATTTTGGTTGAGTTACCCATGTCTAGTATCTACTTACAGAAACAACAGTGTATTCACTTACCGTATGTAAGGCCAACTAGCATCGTTAACTCTATCCGATATCTGAGATGTCAACGCAGATTTCCGTATTCCTCGGGGTGTGTACGAAGGCATGCCTTCTCCTGTATCTATTATATACCTTCTCGGTACACTCAACATGTTTAATCTCTTAGGTATTTTGTATGGGAAGGTGTTTGTAGGCAGATCACACTTTGGCTTACCCATTGTTTTCAGTTATTGTGAACTAGCAATTGCGAAAGCTGTAGTGATAGTGATGGTAGATGGTGTAGTCCGGGTCTTACATGTTGTGTTTTTTTTATTGCAATTTTATTTTGTATCCATTTTTAGTTTGGTTTTGACGGCTGCGGTGGATTGGATTTTGTATGCAGTTTGAATTCAGAAGGGTTTGACATTTTATTGACATCGTTAGTCAAGTTATTTTTATTCTTTTATTTATTTAACTGCCAGATTTTTATAAACGTTTTGTTTTCAAACCTCATTTCTAGACGAAATCCATGTTGTAAAAGAAAATTTACAGAAGGTAGTAATAAAGTAATTAGATAGTATACATTGCATGGTGTAGACAAGTACCTATTTATTCATAGGAGCCTATGTAGTTAAAATGAAACACAAAACATGTTTAGAAATATATTCCTTACACTATAAAATACTTATAATAAATAATTTGATCTATCGTACAATTAATGTTAACACTTATCAAAAAACTCATCTCATTTACTTCTTTTTCAACTGAAACTCACGTCAAATCTAACAAACGGGAACTTTTAGTCTTTGATTTTTAGATAGAGAACTAGAAACCAAAACATATATTGGCCCATGTGATTAAAAATGTACACCAGTAATGTATATTTAAAAACACCCATATTCACCAAGGAGGCCGACAAACAAGCAGACGGTCCGCCATATGGTAAGTGGTCACCGCCGCCTATGGACATTTGCAACACTAGGGTGATCGCCAATGCGTTGTCGATCCTGAGACGTGAAGATCTTAAGTCTCATGTGCCTGTAATTTCACCGGCCCCCTTACCTTTCTTACCGAAACACAGTAATGGAAGTGCACTACTGCTTCACGGCAAAAATGGGTAAGGTGGTAGTACTTCTCCGGACGAACTCTGCACTAAGAGCTCAGCTGTGCCTGTAGTTTTATCGCCTTCTTGCATTCTAATATCAGTTATTCATCATAATTGTTTAGCCAAGATTTGTTCTAGAGGTATAATGTCATTTTGAGTTGTCTTCTCCGACCGCTTTTACTGCAGTAAAGTGAAGCAGTTTCGAGCTGTATTTGCAGCTGTGTTATTTGTTATTCTGTCTGTGTGTCTTGGCTCATATTTATTTTGTATTGTTTTCTTCTGACGATGCTGTAAATGTTCAATGTGGATTTCAGTTCTGATATGTATTTAAATTATTATTATTTATGAAGAAAAAAAGCAATGCTAGAACTTTTCACTCATTGACTTCTAAGACTAGGTACATATGAAGTATGGACTATGAGCATTTATGCAGTAGTTGAAAAATCAATTAAAAGGATTTCAGCGTAGTGTTAAGAGTGGCATAAGCAGTAATAGTGAAATGGGATTTTTAGTTACAAATACTTACTAGTTCTTTAGCTGCTGATAAATGAAGAGTCCCACCATTGGGAATGGTGTCATGATGGCCACTGACATTGGTATCACTGGAAAAGGAAATAAAAAAGAGTTGTTAAATTGCTATTGATATTAAGAGTCGCCTTGATGAAAAGTTATAGAGATGAAAGGGCAATTTTCTTTATGGGTGGAAATTTGTGTTGCAATAAAAGGTTTAAGGGTAGGTATTAAGAGCACTATCGCCACTTGTCTATTTTCTGGTGAAGTTAGTAAATACTAGTTAGTAAGTGCTAGTTCAATGTTTCATCGCAATACAATATAATATTATTTTTTGAACAATTATTGTCCCGTCACAGGACAAAGTTTCTCGTGTCCTGTTAGTTCCTTTCGTTAGTAGACAACAGTGCCTTTACCATGAGTTTTTAACGTACGTACTCGTTAGCGACGGCGTAAAACATTTCTATGGCAAATGTGTACAGCGCCATTAGCGGTAACCTAAAGAGCTAAAATCGATAGTACGAGTCGATAGGTAATAAACCTATCGAAATGTAAACACTAGCGAGTAACGTTTTTTAGCCTTTGCTATAGGAATTCGGTACCATGAGTCACAAATTTGACAGTTGCTATCGAGAAATACTGTATCGATAGTAGTTTACTTGTTAGTGACTAAAGTAAGTTTCAATAGCAACTCATGGTAGAGGTACAGAACGAAGTGATTGCAAAGTAGACAATTTCTTTTACACGACCTTTAGGTAGGCATACCGACTATGGAATATGGTCGACTTTAATTGTTTATCTGGCAGTCATTTTAGTGCACCTATAATAAAATATCCAGTTGTCAGACGCCAAATGCAAGCATACTAAGGTAGTTTCTTAATATCAATTGAGTATTCATAATTTTGCAACTTAACACGTCCAATGCCACTACTACATGTACATAATGGCACTCCATAATGTTTTTTTATTTTTTTCAAACATAAAATTGTGTTTGCATAAAGGCCACCACGTAAATGTATAGGTTAGCGCATATTTAGTCTACGCTGTAATTTTGAACATTAAATACTTAAGCGTTTTGGATATATTACCGAAATACATTGAACTCGCCAAGCGAGTCGCCGGCACTGGAATAAAATTTACGTGGACTCAGGGCGAGTCGATGGCATTGAATGTGTTAATATTGACTCACCTGTAGTTAGATCGGCCTCGGGCTGTCCCAGCGCGTATCTAAGTAGGAAGATAGAAATGCCTGTGTTCGTTACACCGGTCTCTATGGAGATTGTCAAAGGATCCGGATGCGGTTGCTTGAAGACAACTCCCATGATGTAGCCGGCGGCGAAGCCGAGCCATGGGACGCCTATGCCTGCTGCTAAAAGCTAAAAAAAAAAAAATTTATAGGGAGAGCACTATGTATTCAAGGCAGTTATTGTAACATTAACGAATAATAGATAAATATCATGAGACATTCTTTACACACGGCTATCTAATCTCAAACTAACCAGAGCTTGTGTTATGGAAATCAGCCATGATATATATAATACATACTTATAAAGATATTTACATCCATACACAGAACAAACAGACATGTTTATGCACATGTAGCTTCAGTAACTTTAAATTTGACCTTCATAAGTGCCCTCCGAGGGCCTAAACTGAATAAATGGTTTTGAATTTTGACACAAATGCTTATCCTGGGTGGGAATCGAACCCACAACCTGTGCCGTAGCGGTCAGGGTCTCTTACCACCAAGCCAACTGACCCGTCTATGAATCTGGGATGAATGAATATCAGAAGGCTAACAATTGATTAGTATGAGTCTTACTGTCTTGTTTTAGAGTTTATTTTGTATTATCCGATAATGATTTTAATATTTTATTAAAAATTGAATTACAAGGTGTATTTTTCCAGTCTAAAGTAAAATTCATAATAATTTTCATAATAGGTATTAAAATATTTACTTACATTCCAACTAAACAACTGGAAGATATACAAGTTCGTAACGATGGCAATAATCATGATAAACACCAGTAGTGTGGTCGAAAACACCTTTAGGATTCGCACCATGAATGCAGCCAGTTTAGGGGTCCACTTTTGCATGCCCAGACCAATACCCAGTGGTATTAAAAGACCCAAAACGAAAATCGCTATATTCGAGTACGGAACCACTATGTTGGCGTTACTGAATACCACTTGGCCGAGAGAGAAGAGCCATGCGGGCATTAATCCTGAAAAAAAAAATTGTTACTCATTAATTATTTTGATTTATAAAGATAGACCATATAGGTTATGATCTTTTTTAAGTGAAATGAAATGAAAATATTTTTATTCAAATAGGCCTTTACAAGCACTTATGAATAGTCTGACTCTAATACCGGTTCGGAAGATTGTTTTTTACTGAGAAGAGCCGGCAATAAACTCAGCTATTACTCTTTTTAAAATCGATCTTAGATTTTGGTATTATGGTATACCTTTCTATGTTTAAAAGATTTGCAGTGCTATAAATATCTGCATATATCTAGATAGTGATTTTATTAAATACCTAAGTAAAAAAATAACAGTGGTGTTTTACGCGTTTAAAATCGTACATTTATTGGGCCAAATGTCCATTTTATCCACTGAGGTATTTTACTTAAGAAGTCGTTATTCAGAGAAATGAGAAGAGATTATCTTGAAAGAAAATTACATAAACCCAGTAAACTCATAATCAATATAAGAGTCATACTAATGAAAGGTACTCACCAAATGAACATATTGTTGATATAGAAGTCATGGCGAGGGAGAGGTTGAGGTTCCCCTTGAGGATGAAGGTCCAGATGTTGGAGGCGCCGCCGCCGGGGGACACGCCCACGAAGAACATGCCCAAGCGCATGGCCGGGTTATCCGGGAAAATCAGGAAGCCCAGACCGAATGTCATCTAAAAGTCATAAAGTTATTCGTAGTAGTACTTAGGTAAAAAGGAACCCTTATAGGATCACTTCGTTCGTCTATCTGTCTGTTTTTTTAGCAGAAAGAAGCTGACGTCAAAGCTAAGGCAAAGATTCTGTCGGACATATATGTGGCAGTGGGCTGGTCACATCTGTCGCAGAACCGATAACCGTTGGGGTAGACGTGTTCTAGAGTGGAGACCATGGCTCGGTAAACGTAGTGTAGGGCGCCCTCCAGCTAGATGGAGCGATGATATACGCAAGCTGGCTGGCAGCAGTTGGAAACAAAGAGCTGAAGATCGAGCTCAGTGGCGTGCCATAGGTGAGGCCTATATCCAGCAGTGGACGGAGATAGGTTGATGATGATGATGATGATATATGTATAAAATATATTTTAGTGACAAAAGACGAAATAACAGATTATATAAAATAGCATAACAACTTTATCTATTAGGTACGCATGATTTAATGCAATCTTAATCTATTAATACTACATCCATTATATTTTTTGAAATCTGAATAGCATATCTTAATATATATATTTCTTGTGTGCGTGTGTATGTGACTGAACTCCTCCTAAACGACTGGACCGATTTTGATGAAATTTTTTGTGTGTGTTCGTGGAGATTCGAGAATGGTTTAGATTTACAATTGGACCCGGTAGGTGGCGCTGCGAGCGAATTCCTGCATTTTTGTATGGACTTATTTTGACAGAACGACGTCTGTCCGGGCAGCTAGTGTTTATATATATTTTGAGGTTTAAAATATTTTTAAAATTTAAAATTACAAATAGATATCCAAGTTTCTGACAAGATAGACCATTAATAAGATCAGTACCTAATAAGCTCTAGAAATAATTCTAACGGAACTATACTGGACTACGATATCCCTTGTAGCATACTGTATGTATTGTCTTGACAGGCCAGTTGGCTTGGTGGTTAGTATGAACATGTCTGTTTGTTCTGTAAATATCTATATGTATGTATGTATTTAGAATAATAAAAAAGTAGTAGATATATGTAGTACCTATATTTGTTATCTGACTTCCATAGTACAGGATCAGCTGGTCCTGTGTAAAAGAATTTCTCCTGTTCCCAATAATTTGAGGCCTTATACTTATGCTTTTTGCCCATTCGATGCATTACGTATTACAAGAGATTTGGCAGAGTATGTTACGGCCACCCGCCTCTGTGACACCAACCCTTTTAGGAATGCTTCTGTTGACTACGGTATAGGGTGTAAGTGCATGTGGTCTTCGCTATACTCTTTAGTTACCTCTTACAACACCGTATAGATAATTTGAGGCGCTAGTATTCGTCGCCGCTACCACACAGCGAAAAAGATTTACCTAGCTTTTTTCTTTGATGAATGTTGGGTAAGAGATACTTACAAGAGGCATAAATAGGAATTGTCCCACCAATCCGATGAGAGGTCCGACAGGCCGCTTGATTACATGCTTTACTGCGGTCCAGTCCATGGCGCAACCGAAGTTTATGAAGATTATCGACAGCTGAAAAAAAATATCAGCAATTTTTTTTGAGGTTGTAAACCTATATTGGTTACTACTGCTCGACAACATGAACAACTGTTGAAGCTCTAGGTAGTAGGATATATGTGTATTATCTTGAGAAATAACGAAATACACGGTTCAATGGGTTCACTCTCTCATACATCCACTAATACACCCTAACTTTTTACGCTTTTCCCCTCACACAAACAGACACATATTACACATCTGCAAATATATGTTTGATTAGGTATTATAACGTAAATCAATTCTTAATTGGCAACAGTGTAAAATCTCTAAGATTAAATTTAAAGCCGTTGAGTGCTTTGCATATTATAAAATAAAAGTATAATTGTATAAATAATATTTTTACGTGATTTTGGTACGATATAATGCTATATATTATTTTATAACGCTCAAACTTATTGCAGGATGCCAAAAATCTTCGTCCACCATTTCAACATTTTCTAATTATTGTAGGTATACTTAATTGGTTTGCAAAATACAGATCATTAGCTAGGATAGTTTAAATATATAATTAACAAATGTAAAATGTTAATCAATTAATTATTGTGTGGAGATATGATGATGAGATGTAAAGAAGAGCAAATATGTATTATAAACTTCAAGAGATTCACTCATAATCCTACTAATATTGCAAATGCGAATGTTTGAGAGGATAGATGTATGTGTGGATGTTGTTACACTTTTACGATATCAAAATAAAAAAAAAAATTATAATTCAAAACCATTTTATTCAGTTTAGACCCTCAGAAGGCACTTATGAATATCAAATTTAAAGTTACTGAAGCTACAACCGAAAACGACTAAAAGCATTCACATGAAACTTGGCACATTTATATTTTATAACCTGGATACACATAGAATATCTTTTTATCCTGGATAAATGTAACATCCCTTAAGGAACACGGGTGACACCCCGGGGGACAGCTAGTAAAAAGATAAGAAAAACATTATTATCCTTACGTTCAGCTAAAACAGCATGATTCGACAGATAGCCTATCAGTATCAATGTTAATTAACGAAAGATTAACATGTAGATAATTTACTAGATTGTAACTACAATAACATAAATGTTCCGGGACATCCTCACACACGGCCTTCTAATACTTAACTAAATAGAGCCAATCCCTTACTATGCACGCAGTTATGTTTATGCACACGTATGTTGGTCGGGTGGTGACCCAATATTGAATATTTTTAAATATAGACTACAGTAAAGTATTTGTAGTAAACCATAAATACGTTTACAATTTTATTATCTGGCGCTTAAAATCTAGCAGCCAAAGTCTGGCACCTTGATACTTGATGAATACTCACAAAAGCGGCGACGCTGGCGGTGAATAGCATATCGATGACTCGCTGAGGTCGGAGGACGGTTACAGGGAGGTTGCTATTTATAGGGTGTAAGTCTTCACCGCGTTTAACTTGGACCTCTATTGTAGTTCTACCTGTGTTTGAAAAACTTGGACAAAATTTAAAATATTTTAAATAACCCTACAAAAATTGTGAGCCGAGTAGAAAAATGAACATCATACCTAACATGATTTAAATAAGTGTAGGCTACTTATGAAAAAAGATACAAAAGCAAAACTAACCAGAAGGCTGACTACATTACCACGCCCAATAGCAAGGCTTATTGTCTCAGATCGATGCATCAGCCCACTGTTCTCCCATTCTCCCTCACTGAGGCATGTTGACAGCTCCTCACACAGATTATGAACGGACATCACGGATTCATTGTATCCACGACACACTGCCTTTTTCTCTTTTTCGAAGACTCTACCTTATAATTAATAATTTCCACTAGATGCATAACTAACTAATGAATGAAAATCTTTCTTTATCTTTCCTTTTTTGAGGTTTCTTACCAAGGAATTTACCGACGACTCGCATTCTGCCCTGCCATCGATTGTTACTGACTTCGGCGTCCGTCAGGCGATACGTCGAGTTCCATTCGGGCTCTGTTATTTGCTCGCTGTTGCTTTGTAACGTCAGCTCATCGCCTACCTGGAGACCTTGACCTGTAAGAATATAACATTTTATAGTAAATATTAATTGGGTGTATTGATTTAAGCGGTGATAGCGAGATTCCTTCAATGGACTCGAATTTTGAATTTTGCTACAGCTAAACATCGTGAGGAAATTGTATCATGGTAGTACGATACTCTGTAGAACTCTTCTGATCGGGTTACACTCTCAAGTATAGATTCTTTCGCCAAGTATCATCAGTAGCATCTATCGATGTTTCCGTATTCAATAGGTCCCACAAGAGGCGAGCTATGTTCTCTTTTCAAAGGACCTAAACAACTGATTTATATAGGTACTATGTGTCCCCTCGAAGCGATTAATTAGATACCTACGTTTTTACAGCTACCGTTTAACCGTTAAAAGGTGACAAATTGTGTACGATTTTTGGCAAGGAACGCTCAACGCGAATATTTTGGCTGTATAGGTCCTTAGAAAAGCGGATCTAGCTCGTCTCTCCTCGGAGGACGTATTGCATACGCAAGCAATATATGCCTAATGGTGTGTTCCGGCAACCACGACATTTGAGTACCAGTTGCTTACCAGAAATTGTATAATAGTTCTATCTTTTAAAGTATTTTATAAGGACCATATTGGGATAGCAACTGTAAACTGGAAGGCACATTTTATGACAAGCTTACCTTGCACACTAATATCGACATAGTAGTACTCTTGCATGTTAAGGGTGACATCCGACGGTGTGAATGTGGCTGTGAGGGTGGGCGCGACCTGGGACAGCACCCACAGTGGACATAATGCCAGCAAATAGAGGATGATCAGGTGTATTGGCCAAATCGCGGACATCATCTAACGGTTCTTAAAAGAAAAGGGAGTAGGGTAATTATGGCCCGCACATAGTATGAAGTTCCACAAAATAAAACTTATTTGTCGGGATGCCCGCACTTTTAATGTTTCAAATCTTTGGCAAATGTATTTCTATGTTAACTGAGTAGAAGCAACTTGACTAAATTAAATGGTACACAAAAGCAAGTACCAATCAATATTGTTCAGTGCCGTTAGGGGGCATCCATTAATTAAGTACGTGAGCCGATTTTGGCGATTTCTCGGCCGCGATTTCGTGACATTTTGCTCAATGACCTCATCTCATGTGTAGGTAATTAGTATTGGTACCTACTACTTTGTGCCGATCTCATTTCCTCAATAAATATTAATTATTACATAGTTTACCCGTTTCTAGTAATTTTACACTGTTTCTTGCGGATAAAAAATTACGTGATATTTGCCGAAACCTCTACTCCCCACGAGAGATTGGATTCTCAACGACTCACGTAATTACCTGAAGGACGCTTCCTTAACTATTTCTTTTATTTTCACCAATTTCTTAAGTCAAACTTAATTCACGACTCACCTTACAAAAACAATGGATGTAATCAATGTAAATTTAAAATCCAAATATTTATCTAATTACTACCTACACATTTAACACGTGCACCTCACAGAAGCTTCAGTCACGAGTAGTGGATAAAACGGTCAAGTGCGAGTCCCACTCGCGTCTCGGTGCTCCTTATCTTCGTTATTTATTTTCCGGATTGTAATGTACCTAATTTTACTATAGTTAATAAATATAATAATTATCTATAAAATAACTAAATTAGAACATTTCAAATGCAAATGGAACATATTTTTTCGGAAATACCATTTGTTCAGCACCTAACTAAAGGGGGCGAAGGTATCTATCTATCTGTATTTATATTGCTTATTATATTTTTCAAAAAATTTCAACACCATTTGTTGAAAACTATGTGCAAACGGTAACTCTATTTCAGTCAGTGTATTTATAAAAAACATGGATCTCAACATTTTATTCGTTTTGATCGATGCCAGAAATTAGTGACACTCCTGCCCCCTCATCCAGCTAATACAAGCTTCGTCAGCGAGCCAGCGCGACGAGGCCTCGGAGAGCTTACCTCTCATGTGATTGCTTAGTTAGTAAAAGAGACCGTTGGGTGACATTCTAGTGTAATTTTTTAAGATTACATAATCGAACTCCTAGAGGGGTGAGGGAATCACTGATTTGAATGCTAAAGTGGTCCACAAATACGTCGCTAACAATAATAGGTCAGTAATTTATTTTATTGTAATGTAAATTTATTTGTAAATAAACGTAATCATTACAGACCCCTAAGTATCTGTTTATTTATGTAATACTTACATAATTATCTTTAGCGATAATTTCAACGACTATAACACATATCTTACTTATTAAGAATTAAAGTCGATATTCGAATAGCAGTTATAGTCAAAAGAATTTAATGAATTTTGAGCTATCAAAGCATTATTTAAAATTAAGGCTTCTTGTACTACGTGGGTGGTTTAGTGACTAATCACTTAGATAAAGATTGAGATTACTTTATATTTCCCACTAAATTAAATTATATTGAATACCTACACATTTATAGAATATCCTTATAGAATATTTAAATCCAATGTGAAAACAAAACATTAAAAAAAATCTGATTAAAAGCTTATTTATTTTTTGCCTGCTATACCTATTTTTATCTTCTAATTTACCAAATTAAAGGATATTAGAATTTCGATTTGTAAACGGACATGACGCTACTTAAAAAGAAAATCGGGTCTGTGTACTTATGTACGCTCGTAAGTAGTTATACCCGAAATTATAGGTGAGAAAAACTGCACTAAAAGCATTTTTTACTATTCAGTCGTGATATGAAATTGTAGTGTCCAAACTCTTTGCACCTGTCTGTAGCAACGAACAAATTTTTTTGACGTTGTTAGGTTATTATTGCCAATAACATAGTTACTGACTCATTGACACTGACAGTTGCGATTTGTGCGATGTTCCGGAGAGACAGTTATCAGCCAACTTCATCCGTGAGAATTTTGTGTTACACTGATGCGAGCGCATCTTAAAATTTCACTCTCATAATTTTTTCATAACGCGCCTAAAGAAGTATAACTTCAATTATAACACTGAGATAATGACATCACGCTTCAGTGACAGTACGTGCAATTCCAGAAATCTTCGGCTGCGAAAAGTCAAGAAAAAAACTTTTCAAGAAGCGATTCGGTTGATTTTCCTATGTCATTCTTGATCATCTTCATTCTTCATCTTTTTTGATTACATTTTACATTCAATCAAATATTGACAATAAAGAAATGCGTTCTTTATGATTTGAAATGTCAACTCAAAAAAACACACAAAAATCAACCTAACTCCTTCACAACACGGTTCACGTGTATCATCATATAATAATCGAATTTATATGACATTCCTTTAAAGCTCTGTTCAAGATTCTAAATTCAAATCTAACAATGAGTTAAGAACTTTAAATAATGTCAATTAAAACTGAACCTTACTTCTTCACAATATGGTTTATCTGTACAATCAAATAGCAACGAACGTGGTAGCGTTAAACGTTTAACGCAACCTTGTTGGAAGTCGCATTAGAAGTATAACTTCAATAATCCAATTTATATGACATTCCTTTGAATCTCTGTACATGATTCTAAATTCAAATCTAACATTGAGTTAAGTACTTTTAATAATATCAATCAAAACTGAACCTTACTCCTTCACAATATGGTTTAGAAGTACAAATAAAATAAAAACATGGGTTAGAAAACGAAACTTCTACTTCTCACTTTTAATTCCGAGTGTGATTACATTATCTTACTTTGTCGTATGACTTTAAAGTCATAATACCTGAATAAGTTAAAGATGCATTTCATAACCCTAAATAATCGGTCACGTGAGTATTGAGCAAGCCACTAACAACAAAACGGTCCGGACTAAGCGTTTCGCCTCGTCGTTTGTACCGCGTACATCGGAGGACTGGAACAATTGGCCTGCTGCGGTCTTCCCGTCCAATTATAATTTGGGTGTCTTTAAGGATAGAGTGAATAGGCTCTTAATAAACTATTGCGCCTCAACATCAATGATTGCATCACTGCTTACCATCAGGTGGGATCGCATTCTAGCACTAGTTTATATAAAAAAAAGACACTGACGAAAACCAGTTGTATAGAAAATAAAACACGATAAACTTTGTATAAAACGTTTGTATTTCATTTTAACATAATAATTGATCTTTCGCAAGTATATAACTTAACAAAATACTGATCTAATTCACAAACGTTAATATAAAACAAATAGCAGCCTTGTTTCACATCTGTTTCACCTATAAAACCAGTCATGTGAAAACTGACCAACGCACTAGTCGTACCCGGAGTTCGTATAAATATTGAAATTGTAATAAAAGTAAAGGGAAACCTATCTCTAACCTTTAAACTAATACGACATATTGAGAAACAAAAATTAATTCAAAAGGAAAGCAGTTCTTCGAACAAGTTTGGAGCTCTACGACACGCAAAAAAAAGTGCAAACCATTGACCCACGTATTAAAAGAATACTAGTAAGACACTGTTAGGCCTGAATTATTGACTAATAAGCAATTATAACATATTAAAAGCGTTGTTTTGAGCCATCTTAGCTCAGAAACCGACATAAAATTTTATAGGTGAAATTCAACAATTAATGACAAATAGAAATGTCAATCTCTTAATAGAATAGATCAAGCACATGGCGCCAAAACATATGAAGGCCCATGCGACAAACAATTGTTTAAAAAACATAAAAAGTTGTTCCAAAATAGCATAGTAAAATGCGTTCATAAAATATATTAAATTTTAAAAACTTTAAGTAGTACAGTGTGGGTAAACAGCACCCAGTAAAAATTGATATGGATCATAAATATATGTATTTTTTTTCAACTGTGCTTAGTATTTACGACTCCCATCTCAACATTAGACAAAATCAAAAGATTTATGTAACATCCCAATATATAACATTTTAAATTTAGAATGTTACATAAACTGGCAACACTGTGTAAGCTCGCTTTAATGTTATTACATTTTTAATATAATTCTTCGAGCTTTGTAAAATAGGTTTATATTTTGATTGTTCACATAGAACTATATATCATATATACCTATATGTTTTTAGAGCGAATTTACACAGTATTTTTTTTATGTAAGATCTTGTCTTAGCACGCCTCCTTATCTTTAGTTTCTGACATCAATGGTAGCGACGCCGCCGGGCTGTCCTGTCTCATCGGATACGGGGCTGTCGTCTTTGTCCAAGATTTTTTTGGGTTGGTTTCTATTGACGATGCTGTAAAGTTAATTGTGGATTAAAATTGTGTTTGCTTGTTCGGGTGGAGATTTCCTTTTTTGCAATTTAAAGGTTTCAAAAGGTATAGACAAAAGTAGTTTGATTCATATTATAAAATATACATCCATTTTGAGTCTGTTTCTAGTCCATATGCTGTAAATGTCGTTGTTTCGAATCCTATAATTACCTCGAGGTTACGGTGAAGGAAACCATAACAAGGTGGTACTTCAGCTCAAAATATGTCGAGAAGTATCTGCCTACCGGAGTGTTCCAGTCAGCTACTGTGTAGACATTGATGCTTACCACCTCCGACCACATCTAAACCTACCATAATTAAATTGTGGTCACCATAAAATGCCCTACTATTTTCAGACAAGGTAGAACTAATTTACTGTTAGGGTATATACCGTCAAGGAAATCTCCAAATTATAATATGAGAATAAAAGTTTTGACACGGGACTTTGAAGGCCATAGATATCACACATACAATAGATTCAAAGAATATTACAAATGTTATTTAGAATACAGATTCACAAAGTTACAAAGGCAATTAAATATAATATATAAAAAAAATTATCCGATAAAAAGTATACACGGCCATCTGATCCCAAACTAAGCAGAGCTTGTACTATGGAAACCAGATAACTTATATACTACATATAGTATTATATTTTTCAAAACACATTATATATACATTTACACCTCGGTATTTGTAGTTAATTAATAAATTTATTATTATGTATTCTAAACAACATTGAAAAATTATGTGTCGATGGCTAAACTACTGAAGCCTCATATTGTTAAGAGCCGTGTTTTGGACATATCATATTGTCTTAAAAATATTTTGTTAGTAAAGACAATTTGTACAATACATAGTTTCATGCAATACCCTAAAAATCCATAGCATCCTTCAGCTTCTGAAGTTATCACTTACATATACCGCATGCTACCATTGTGACTATTTTCAAACATGCATAGACTAATAAATGTTGACTAAATTAATTAGGAATGTCACAGCCGATGGACTTAAATCTCACACGTCACAATTTAATACAACTATTTTGACAGCTATAAATATCACAGAAAAATGAACCCTATTGCTTTATGATAAGGTACATGTACATCAATTTAAAATTAACCATTGGATAATTTTTGTATGAAATTTTTAGCTATCAATATGGGTTTTTAACAGATCGGGACGACTTGGTACTAGGCATGTGTAACTCAGCTCTGAACCGGTTCAACAGATCCGATCACACCTACTTGAACTGTCGAGCTGCGGCTCAAGAGCAAACTAAACAGCTCACGGCTCACTTATTATTTTACAGGCTGTATACAATCTGTGATCTATACTGTCATATTGAGTCGTTGTCGAACTGCGGCGCGGCAGTGGCGTAGTGACTCTGTGATTGGTTGGTAATATTTGAGCTGATCTGTGAACCGGTTCGCAGCTCCGGCTCTCAAACGTGAGCCGGAGCTTGGGAGCGTGTAATTTTGGTTGAATTACCCATGTCTACTTGGTACCTACACAAAGTTATCAAAACGCAGTGCATACTGTAGGGCGTTGTGTAATGCTCTCGGAATCGTCATCACAGCCAATTTTATATTACATTGACTGTGCTTCAACTCTTGTACCTCATTTTGTAACTATCAATCAACGATGAATGAAATCGGCTTCTACTTTTAAACCGAGAGAGTTACACAATTCGGGTGCAATATTGTGATACAAAATGTTGGTAGAATACCGATGTAATACAATGCATCATGTAGTGAGTAACTTTTAAAAGAGGAGTTAACTAAATCATACACATGAAGGGAAAAATTGCTTAACAAGGCACGCCATATTTGAATAAAGCTAAAAGGCGCGAGATTTCCTTAGAGGTTATTGACTACATGACTCCCCTGTGACTAAGTGTGGTATTCTGAAGACCTCCCCCCCCCTGAATGGGTCACGTAGTATGGGTACGTTCCCTAATGTGCCCTCCAAATGCTTGCACTTAACATAGTGCGCCGCGACCTAAAAAAGCTTAAGCTTCGGTGAAATAAACAAAAAAAATGTTTTCCAGTAAATGAAAAATATGAAACCTTCACCAACATAAAACCCCATTGCGATGATATAATTCGTAGACATACCTCCCATACTGAGTTGACATAACGGAATGGTGATCGTGGCAAAAGTTTTATATGAAAACAAAAAAGAAAATATGATTTTTAGAATTATTTTCAATCGACACCAATAATCACATTTTACTCAATTATTATTTTTTTGCCAGAGTTGCTGCAGTGACGATCCATGGTTTACTGAAGTTTATATGTCAGTCAAGTTCATCCTCATTTTGAAGACTCAAATGATTGTGGTGGGTTGATTCGTATAGGTAGTTTTTTCTAAAGTATTCTCCGATATACAGGTTAAAATTACGATTTAAAGGTAGTAAGAGAGTGAAATACTCTTTTTATCTCACATTTTAGATAAAGCTGAGTCTTGTAAAATTGATAATGCATTAAATGTACAACTTGTAAAACTAATAGAATTTTAAGTAAAGAACCTGAGGCCTAAGCTCGAACATCTATCGCTCGCGTATCGTCAACGTATCGAGTGCGCCTTAAAAGGTTTTTATGAAAATTTTTACATCACGCACCGTGACGTTGCGAATTTCCCATTGGTTTGGTTATTGGCGATGACTCGATACGATGACAAGCTTACCATAGATGTTTGTGCTCAGGGCACTGTTCCTAAAATAAAGGTAACATACTTATAAAGACCTTATAAATACTCAGCTAAAGTGTAAAATCCATTGTGTCCAAATCATTACTAATCATCATCTAATAAATGGTACGCTGAATGAACAACTCGAACTTAGACACCCAAATGCAATAAAATCAGATGAAAACATCAGCAATTCATCACAATTGCAAAATGATTATACCCCGGCAATCACACAATGAAACCCCTATTATATTGGTTATGAATACTCACCAGGCCTTTATCTTTTGGTAGGTGAAGATCGCCATCATCGGGAATGGCGTCATGATGGCCACCGATACTGGTACCACTGGAAATTGAAAAAAATATTTTTTATAAAAACTACTAAGTCATTTCGATGAAGTATCACATTCACTTCCCACACTCACTCATCTTTACACACTCTAGCATTTCACATAACACACATTAATGAATTTTTTTTAAATAGCTGACCCGACAGACGTTGCCCTGTCTTAACTATGAATATTGCATTCGATTCTTCCGATTGAATCGACTGTGAAATGCGCACTTAATTATATAGAAATTATAAATTTATTATTTTATCAATATAATTCCGACCCATGCCTCTCTTTTAACCGATATTTGCAGCGCGCATTCTGTCAATCTTGCAACTGTCAAACGACTGACAGTTAAGTCAAACGCCATTTACGAGTACATTAGAAAAGTGAATATTGTCGTTATGTTTTCTTAAATTTTCTAATTTTCCACGCAACTTTCTTAATTTTTTCATTCATAAGAACCTTCTCCTGACAATACCTAATACAACAAAAAAGAATTAGCGAAATCGGTCCAGTCGTCCATGCGTGATGCCGTGACCAAGCGAAATAGGGATTCATTTTTATATATATAGATATTGATCAAATAAAATAATGAGTTCCAGTAACTGTTTACAAGCAATACACTTCCTTAACTGTGCCTGATGTAATGTAAGTATGATATTATTGACTTACCCGTGGCTAAATCGGCCTCGGGCTGTCCCAGCGCGTATCTAAGTAAGAAGATAGCGATGCCAGTGTTGGTAACACCGGTCTCTATGGAGATGGCTAACGCATCCGCATGGGGTTGCCTGAAGGCGCGACCCATGATGTAGCCGGCGCTGTACCCCAGCCAGGGTATGCCCATTCCTGCTACAATGATCTGAAAGAGTAAGAGTTAATGAGTATACGAGTATATTATCTGTGTTTGGCATCCGTTGCTATGCGACAATTTTTGTTTTGCTTGTACGTAGAACGACTCAGTTAAGTTTCATCGCTATCAGGTAAAAAGTATAAGAACGGATAGGGATATGATATACAAGAAATCATCTTTATACTATATATATGTTTATATAGTAATCTATAGAAATTATGATAGAGATACTAATGTATCTCTATCATAATTTCCCAGACTAATTAATATATAATAGGTTGTTTTTTTTTTCGTGTATATCCTGATCCTGAAGCTATAACGCCTGAAATGTTTAATTTGCAATGATTGTTACTTCTGAGATTTGAGCCTTTAGAGGCGGCATAAGAAAGGCAGACTTACATTGGGACTATGTTGAGATACCGATTATTCTGCTATTATTATAATTGCATTTTTGCCCCTGAATTTTAGGGAACCAGCCATAAATAATAAAAAAAAAATATACTCACATTCCAAGTAAACAACTCGAAGATATACAAGTTTGTGACAATGGCAAAAATGATGATGAACAGGAGCAATGTGGTCGAGAAACCTTTCAGAATTCGCACCATGAATGCTGCTAGTTTGGGGGTCCACCTTTGCATGCCCAGACCAATCCCCATCGGGACTATAAGACCCACGACGAAGGTGGCGATATTTTGGTACGGAACCACTATGTTGGCGTTACGGAATACCACTTGACCGAGAGAGAAGAGCCATGCGGGCATTAATCCTGAAAAAAATAATGTAAAGTGAAACTTGCTGCTTCGATAATAGAGTTCTATTTAAACAGAGTTCATGGATCCATTCCTTCGCTTTGTTTAGTGGGAGCTACTTAGATTTTAACAACGCGGTTTCACCCACATTCCCTTGACAAATAATGTTTTCCTGGACTTACTCGGGATTAATGTAAATTCTATCAGTGAAATGATTTTTGAAATCTGATGAATAGTTAGGGAGATTGCTCCCTATATCCAAACTTACTAACGTTACCTATTTGTAATATTAGAGTAAATTAAGAATTAAAGATTGTTTCCTCTCCAAACATGCATTTGAAGATAATTTATCTTAGTCTATTGGAACAACCAATTATACCAATTCATGTGACAAATTTTTCCAAGTAAGCAAAACATAAATTAAAACACCGAATAGGTTTTTTTGAAGTAATTGTATGTGGGTATTGTATTATTTTTATGGATGTATTTCTTTTTATTTTATGAGGATGTTTACATACAAATCACGCCTTCACACGATCTCTTTCCAATTGAACTCACCAAAGGAACACAATGTAGATATAGAAGTCATGGCGAGGGACAGGTTGAGGTTTCCTTTGAGGATGAAGGTCCAGATGTTGGAGGCGCCGCCGCCGGGGGACACGCCCACGAAGAACATGCCCAAGCGCATGGCCGGGTTATCCGGGAAGATCAGGAAGCCAAGACCGAATGTCATCTGGAAAAATCATATTTATTTAGAGTGGCAAGAGAGTAAATGAACCAGGGATAGAAGAAATAGAAAACTAAGAGTCACTTTAAGAAATATGGTGTTCATTATTGTTTTAAATGGAATAACTTCGGAGTTTATCTATGCTGTCCTACTGCCACTAACATAATTGTCCATCTTGGGTTTAATAAAATCTTATCAACACATTTTATAAATTGATACCTAAACAGCTGTTTCATCTACATCCATTGCTTTTAATATTTAAAATCAGATAATCCCCAATGATATTTCTAATTCAAAAGACTCATTTACTTAACTGTGATAGCACAGTTAAGGGGTTTTAACAGTATTACACTTTTAAGTTTATAGCACTTCTATGATTGTTTATTTGTTGGCTCATAGTATTAATGTGGGGATTTGCTTGCCAATTGGCTTGGTGGTTAACGCTCTGACTGCCAAACCGAAGGTCGCGGGTTCGATTCCCACCCAGGACAAACATTTGTGTGCATGAACATGTCTGTTTGTTCTGTGTCTGGGTGTAAATATATATATAAGTATGTATTTAGAAAAAAACGTAGTATATGTAGTATATCAGTTATCTGGTTTCCATAGTACAAGCTCTGCTTAGTTTGGGACCAGATGGCCGTATGTCAAGAATGTCCCGGGATATATAGAGATATATAATATCTATATAGTTTATTCCCATAAATACAATCTTAAATATATATTATATATCTCTATATGGGACATTACTGGGAGAAATCAGATGATTCTAAACTAAGCAGAACTTGTACTATGGAAACCAGATAACTGATATGGTACACATATATATGTAGATTCAGCAACAGAACAATCAGACATGTTCAAACAAACAAATATTTGTCCCAGGTGGGATTGAACCGACGACCCATGGCGTGACAGTCAGGGTTTCTAACCACCAAGCCAAATGGCCCGTCAAATATTGGAATCGTTGTTGTAAATGGAGATACCCCGGTGTTGATGACTGAGGAAGATTATAAAGTTTCTATTTGAAATTAATTGCATAATAGCTTACAAGAGGCATAAAAAGAAACTGTCCCGCCAATCCGATGAGAGGTCCTATAGGCCTCTTGATTACGTTCTTGACTGTCGGCCAGTCCATGGCGCAACCGAAGTTTATGAAGATCAGGGATACCTGGAATATCAAAACTGTTTTAATGAATACATTTGATGATAATTTTATGTATGTCTATCACTTGCTAATGATTAAGAGTAAAAGAGAAAGAAAGTTTCATATTGTCTTATTGGTGACGTGACAGTGATTGTGCAAAACAGCGGAGAATCCACAAAAGTGTATTAAAAATATCAAATTAGTTCAGGCGGACAAGATTAAAAATATTCAATAATTTTAGGTAAGAGATAGCTGCTCATAGATTCAAGTTAAGTTTGATGCACAACAATATGAAAGTTTTATTTTATTTATTGGTTAAGGCCCCAGCTGGGCATTTATGAAGGCCTCCTACTTAGAAGTCTAATTGGGACCATTGGAAAATTTCGCATTAGGCTCGTTTATAATAAATTATTAGATATGCCGAGATGCCTTTACAGTATCATCATCATATCAGCCCAGGGATGTTCCCTGCTGAATAGAGGCCTCCCCTTTGCCATTAAATAAATATTCTGGGAGATTCTTTATACACGGTCTTCTAACCCAAAACTAAGCAGAGCTTCTGTGGTAACTAGATAAGAATGTTTTGAAAGAAAGAGCTTATAACAATTTAGATAGATATGTCTGAAAATTGCTGCTATCAGCACAGGTGCACCTTTCACGTGATTTTTTCGGGTTTTATTATCATTATTTATTAGTAATAATTTTTTTCGTCAATTTTTATAATCAGTATTTTGTAAATATTAAACATTTTGATAGGAATTATTATTAGCCTAAAATTCAGATTAGATCAAAATTTAAAATGTTACTTTTATGAGTTTATTCTCGGTTCTTTTTAGTTGAAGGCTGACATCCGAACCGGTGGAACTATTTACTGGTTACTGAAGCAAGTAACTTTGACTTTTATAATTGCCCTCCGCGGGCCTAAACTGAAGCAATGGTTTATACAATTGATAATTTTTGTTATAATGCATACTATATTTTCTCAATACATATTTAAATTGATGTTTACACTCTATAATGTTATAAATTCTATTTGGCATATTACGTTACGCCTATCTCTTATCAAGGAATTCACGTTTTGTTCAGCAGTATGACCTATCTGATATTTCTTATCTTTGTTAATTAACAAGTGATTTACGAATGAAGGTGACGGGTTATCTCGGCGGATTAAAACTGCAATCTCAAAGTGACATGCGTTTTTTTAAACAAGTGATTGATATTCGACTTTCAGAACATAAGAAAATGACATTAAACAGTTTTATAAATAACTGGAAGTACAGTCACGTGTTTAATCGGGCATTTAAACAGTAAATGTTACATACCTAATATAAATATACATTGTATATTCCTAAAGATTCATCCACGTCTCGACCAGAGAATTAGCATAGCTTAAGTATCTGTTATTAAATTTTATTATATAAGTTGCATCTATCTAGTGCTAAACACTCTAAACTGTCTCGACACAGTGAAACATAGTAAATGCCTACCTTTTAACATAAAAAAAATCATTATTAGTCCTTCCAATCAGGAACAAAGCAACGGATCAATTAGGTTTTTTGCTCATGAATATTTATTAAACAGGATGCACGGACAATAGGCAACTTTCATCCTAGAAACGCCGAAAAAACTAGTAGTCACAAATTATCTATGGTTCGTCTTGTTAGGTTACTTACGAATGTGGCAACACTGGTCACGAAGATCGTGTCTATGATTCGCTGAGGTCTGACGACGGTCACAGACATTCTGCCATTGGTAATATTGTGAGAGTCTTCGCCGCGTTGAGTTCGAAGCTCGATATTTGTTCTACCTGTATATAAAATTAAAAATATTATAGTCGTTTTAGTTTGTGGTGTCATTCTGTAAGATAAAATGACACTAGATCGAGAGTGTTTCATCGCGTGTCAATGCTCTGTCTCGTTCATTAGCTACGCAAACACGCGAGAGATTCGCTCTCGGAAGCCTCGATGCGCCGGCTCGCTGACGAAGTTTGTATTAGCTGAATTAGGGGGCAGTATGTTATGAAATGAAGGAATGGCTTACACGTCTTCGGTTATAGATAACTTATAAAAATTTTTAATACCTATATGAACAAGGTTTATATTTCTATACACAACGTTTCCTATCAATGTAGCTTTAAATTCTATACCTTAGTCAAAATTTCTGTATTGAAATCAATAGGATAAGTGTACGAGTACATAATTTTCATGATATTTACTTACTTAACCGTGACTAACCAACCATGAAACTTATGAGAGAATGTATAATTTGTGGTAAATACATGTTTCTTCGGCAACACGTTTTATATTGTGTAAACTATAATTTTTAATAATAATTATGAAAAAGATAAATGTATTAAAACACATTTCGACAAAACGAATTTAAGTAATTACTTTACCAGAACCCTTCCGATTTTAACATATGGGTTTTTTAAAACAATTTGCTCACTGCGTTTGATGTGGATATTAAATAAGAGGTAAAAAAATCACATTTGCGACAGATTTATTGACTTAATGAAATAATTAACTAGAGTAACTTAATCATATATATATACGTATAATTAGTTCGTTACTCCCCAACATCAATGTGTAAATATTACAAAACTATAAAAACGAATGTAGTATAAAATAAACAAGTATGGCTGTACAGCGCCATACAATATATCAGTGTTATTTATACGACAAATAATTGTCCCTTCTATCATTCCGAAATTTAGTTTGCACTTCGAGACAAATCAAGGTTTTGATTCTGTAAGGCATAAGTCCAACGATATTTCGTTGCAGCCTGTTGCTCTGTCTCTTTCGTTAACTACGCAATCACGCGAGAGGTTTCTTTAAGCCGACGAAATGCGTATTAGCTGAATAATGTGTTCTTACCAATGAATTTGCCGACGACTCGCATCCTGCCCTGCCATCGATTGTTACTGACTTCGGTATCCGTGAGGCGATTCGTCGAGTTCCATTCTGGCTCTGTTATGTGCTCGATTTCACTTCGTAACGTCATCTCATCGCCTACCTGTAGACCTTGACCTGTATAAATTAAAGAATAAATTTGATTGACTTGAAGAGAACAATGATTATCTTTACATATTAAAATTAAGTTTGTGTCCGGAAATCTCAGAGTAAGTAGTTGATGAATTGTGTTTAAATTTTTACACAACATTGCAACTGTAAATAAGCGTGTTTTTATTTAATTTTTATCTTCAAGTTATAATGAGCATGGGAAATAGTTGGTATTAGGCAGAGCCACAGCGAAGACTAAGGTTAAGCTAACGCATTGTAAATATTTGCAGAAATTCCAATGTTACTTGGCAAAACATAAGGGGGCACCCATTAATTACGTGAGGCATTTAGGGGGGGAGGGAGTCAAGCTGAATCTCAAAGAGTCTCACGTGGAGGAGAGGGGGGTCTCGGAAAATATCACGCAATTTATGATCGGGGACATAGGGTATGTCATATAGTTAAGTCCTTGAGTTGAGTGGTAACAAACACACAAACAAAGTTTCGCATTTATAACTTTAGTAAGATTCGATCTTACTCTTCCTACTTAGAGCTTAGATCTCGTTACTCTATATCAAGATATACTTAAAAATAACTCATTAAAAATCAATTTTTATTTTACCACCAATATAGATTGATTGAAAGTTCACAGACTTATGCAGACTATAACACCAAACAACTTACCTCGCACATCAATATCGACATAGTAGTATTCTTGCATGTTAACAGTGACTTCCGACGGTGTGAATGTGGCCGTGAGGGTAGGCGCGGCTTGGCACAGCACCCATAGTGGACATAGTGCCAGCATGTAGAGGATGATCAGGTGTAATGGCCAAATCGGACACATCTTGGTCCGTGTTCTGACAACCTAGTGGATCTGAAAGAAATAAACAGAGTTGCTGATTATTTTATAGTTCTTAAAGGTTACATATTTTTAATGCTTCTTTTTTGTAATATAATATGGTTTTATTTAAATAGAAGCGAAAATAATTTTATATTTTTAAATAAGAATAAAACTACCTAAAATAACATATACATAAAATAGAATAAACTATAAATAAAAAGTTAAATTTAAATTTACGGAGTTGTCTATGGATAAACTGCCTTGAAAGCTGGTTGCATCGCCACCCTTCTAATTTTTTAAACAGTTAATTCGAATTTTGAATTAACAATTTTATTTGCGTAAAGGGTGTAAAGCGATTTGCTGTTTACACCTTTATGTCAATAAAAAGACGCAAGATTTGAGTGGATGTGATTAGCGCAATGACCAGCGCTAAATTTGATAGGTAATCAACGTCAGGTGGTAAGTCCTATCATGTTTACCTTGACATGACCAAGTTATGGTGATCTATATGACAATTTGATCACAATCACAGTATGATAGAAGCCCCCTTTGACGTTTTAGAATGTCAGAGAAAAATAAGCTTTTACTCTCTTGTAATAAGGTTGTTTTCTATTGATCTAATAGTGATTTGTACAATGATATAAAGCAAAAAGGTTAATTTTTCTATAGCATTCTCAAACGTCAGAAGAGAATTTTAGACGAACTATAGCTACCGTCTCGGGGTTTTTCCCGCGTTTCCATGAGATTTAATGTATTGCAGAATAACATAATAGTGTAGTTTTCTATCAGTGAACATTTTTTTGAAAAGGTGCAGTGGTTCCAGAGACTTTCTCTTTATTTATTTACTAGCTGACCCAGCAGACGTTGATCAGCCTTCAATGAATTTAGAATTCGAATTGGTATCATTAATAAAAAATAGAATACCAAGAACATAGTGTTTACTATTCTTGACAATCAAACTTTTAATATTAGGTGCGATGGCGCTCTGAACTAACCGCGATGAACAAACACTTCTTAAAAATCTCACTGTACATTACAATACAATTTTCCGATTGAATCGACTGTAAAATGTGCACTAAGTAATGATACATTAATTATTTTATCAGTATAATTCCGACCTATGTCTCTGTTTTAATCGATATTGGGCGACGAAGGGAAATAGGGATTCATTTTTATATATGGACATAGATAGCTGTCCCCCGCGGTTTTATCCGCGTCCCCGAGGGATATCACATTATCCCAGAATAAAAAGTAGCCTATATCTTATTCCAGGATATGCTCTATCTAGATATATTTGCCAAGTTTCATCCATATCCGTTTAGTAGTTTTTGCGTGAAAGAGTAATAAACATACTTACATACAAATCTTTCCTCTTTATAATATTAGTAGAGATGTATACAAAGGCACAGCTACAGACTGTAAATTATTATATTCAATAATATAAGATATTTTTTAAATTAAAAAATGATTACTTAACATGCAGTTTTAAAGTAGACATACAATTAACTTTTTTCCTTGAAGTTAAGGGCCAAATTGGCCGAGCACGACGTATATATGCAGTATTACAAAAAATTGTTGGTTAAAAGTTTGACAGTAATAAAACAAATTTGTATAAAACACAATAATTACGCTATTAAAAATCTTATGACAAAAATACCTAATGACTGACGTCAACTATTAACAAACATTATTTTAATGTTGAACTTACTATCGTGTTATTATCTTACTCAACACAATTCAAGCAAGACTCACCTTACAAATCAAAGTCAAATCAGTGCAAATAATTGAACTATGTATATTTATCGAATTATTTAACAACGCCTGCACATTATGACACGAGCACCCTCACAGAAGAGTCAATCACGAGTAATAAAAAAATTACGCTCTCTACAACTCTTTTTACGTAATACGTTACCATTGCTGATAATTTACTATACGTTATCGCCAAATACTTCCTTATTGATGGGGATCAAAGTTTACAATTGAATGGCAATTGATCGAAGAATATGTTCAATGAGTTCTGGACAATCAAAGCGTTATTGAAATTAGGGCTTCTCGTGGGTTTAGTCACGTAGAGATAAAATAGATAAGGATAGATTCACACTATAACTAATTAGTTGATTTAGATAAGGCTGCTTAGAACAAAGGGGCAGTTGGGGTATTCAGAGCCGTTTTTAAACTATTGGTGGCCTTGGGCACTAGGATAATGTAGACTATGCTATGAGAGCTTTAAGGGCGCGACACACCGATTCGATCTGACGACACGATTTGTCACATCTCTGTAACCTCTGACCGTCCTACGGTCCTTTCATTCTTTCCGAACTACGGGGTCCCATGGATCGCAGTGCCCAGAGAACCCAATGGTAAATAAGGCCGTGGGGATATTTTGTGGCCACAATAGGCCGAGGTATATAGTATACCTATGTAAGGTTAGTAATACAATAAATAAGTACAATAAAGCCCATAACATTATGTAGAACTGCAATAGTGACACAAGACGATCAAATCTTTCCAGTATATTATAAATGTGAATGTAAGTTTGTTTGTTACGCTTTCACGTGAAAACTACTTAACCGATCATCATGAAACTTTGTACTCATATTCTTGGAAGTATTAGAAGTAACATGGAATACTTTTTGTGCTGGGAAAATGTTACATCCCCCGGGAACGCGGGTGAAACCGCGGGGGACAGCTAGTAGTATATAAAATTAGCTAGCCCCCTCGGTGTCACCCGCGTTCTCAAGGGATGTTACATTTTCCCGGGATAAATAGCCTAAGTTACTCTTTATAAGATCAGCTACATGTCAGTGAAAGTCTCGTCAAAATCGCTCCAGCTGTTTTGGAGCCCATAGGGAACATACACACTTTGAAATAGTTGGGGAGTGTACAGGAAATTTGTAAACTTGGACTTTATATCAATCGCCCTATCTCCTCTCTATCTATAGCAACTTGTTGCTGACTGTACACACTGGTCTACGGATAAGTATTCAGATCATAGCTGGGTAGCTAAGTGGGTCACTTATCACTACATATTTTAAAGACAGATTTGCCAGGTAAAAAATCAACCCTATAGTAATAGCATTACAATTTAAATGCCTTTCTTTTTTTAAGGTTATGAGAATTAAAAATAAAATTTGCATTAAATATTCAACTCATGATCCGCTTGAAAAGGTGTCCATGCGGATCGCAACAAGAAATTGGCCTTGGATATGAATGAACAGCGAGCGAACGTGCATTGTATGGTTAATTTATTTGTAACTGCTGGTGATACAGGATAACATTGAGCTGCGATGAAAAATATAAAAAGAAAATCAATTCCATGTTTGAAAATTATTTAATTACAATGGTTACATACGTTAAAATAGGTGAGTTAAAAAATAATTAAAGATTTACTAGCAACATTTAAAATGATATCATTGAGCTGCGATGAAAAATATTAAAATAAAAAAACAATTCCATGTTTGAAAATTATTTAAAATACTTTGGTTACGTCATTTAACAGGATAACATTGAACTGTGATAAAAATATTATAAAAACACAATTCGATGAAAATACTTTAGCGTTTATTTTCTGAAGAAATTCTAAATTATTTAGCCGCATCAAAATACGCATAGTTTAAAATAACTAAACAGACGGGAAAAGCAACTATGTTCTGTTCTATTTAGAGGTTACAAACGTATGCAGTCTGATGCAATGTAATAAATGTATCAGTTTATTTTTTGTGGACGGATCAATTTGCTTCAAAGAAAATTTGTGATAGATTTTTGGGAATGGCACGAGGATGGTAAAGTACCAACAAAAAGTTTAATTGAACAAAAAAGTCGTCAGGAGAATGAATGATACCAATTTAAAATTTTATTGAAGTTCAATGTAGCAAAGTCTTCCTGTGATGACTGTATGTTTTTGGATCTAAGATTCTTCGGAATTAGATGATTTTACGGTATCCAATTGTAGTTAGGGGTCAGTGATCGCCAATTACGTATCATCTCGTACCGACGTATTTATGTTTAAAAACCAGGGTTTAGGTAGCTTAATTAAAGCTATATTTTAAATATACATTTGTTCGCCTAGTCCGGTTTATCAACACAATTTCCAGGAATTAAAATATAGGGATTGATTGCCAATTTCAAATATAGAAGTAGTTCCATACCAGCCAGTAGCATCATCGTCACAAACTATTGATCGTCCTGTTACTTTTCTCTATGTTTTACTCATCGATCTTGATTCAAAATCTCTGAATTGATATAGACTTTTTACATAACCTCCAAAGAAAATTCTGTCAAAAGGTGTTGTTTGACGGAATTATGCAGCTGGCAACAATCGCCATTTACATAAAATAAAAAGAAAAAAGATCTTATTTTTATTTTGGTTTAAAGCTGGTTTGTTCGCCATCCAGTACCAGCGATGGTTACAACATACAGTTAGGTAACCATACCTCAGATTACAATAATATTACAATATATAATACTTTTAAAACTATATAATCCAGATACAGGTAACTAGTGTCAAGATGGCAATAATTAGGTTAGCCACGATATAGGCAGCCGTGAAATAAGATTTGTCAATACAAATACAAGTTCTTGCTTGTGTAACGTCAGTATATTGAGCAAAGCGAGCATTATTATATTCTTAGATCAATTGCGAAGGTCATATAGTACTGTCTGCCCACGTGATTTTTTATTAGTTATAGTAAGGATGCAGTCAAAGTGTTGCATTTTGTTACAATACATAATCTCAGCTCTTGATATTTTTTTATAATATGTTGTGTATGCTCATCACTAGCTATCCCCCGCGGTTTCACTCGCGTTCCCGAGGGATGTTCCATTTTACACAAAATACCCCGTAAAAATATAATTAATCATCAAAGCCAACAACCCTAGTAAACTTTCATATCAGGGAACCGGATTATTTAACAGAAAGGCCTACGTACCTATTTTATCTAATAATTGATTACTTTAATAGTTTTTCTATTTTTCATTCATAAAAGTTTTTTTTATATTTTTTTTTGGGGTATGTTATACAGCGTTACTACGGTTCTTAAATATTGTGAATGGACTCGTTATAAGGCCCCATTTAACCTCCTTTCGGCTCTACGTGTAGTTTTGACACGCTGTATGTGTGACAGGCCAGTTGGCTTGGTGGTTAACGCTCTGACTGCCAAACCGAAGGTCGCGGGTTCGATTCCCACCCAGGACAAACATTTGTGTGCATGAACATGTCTGTTTGTTCTGTGTCTGGGTGTAAATATCTATATAAGTATGTATTTAGAAAAAAAAAGTAGTATATGTAGTATATCAGTTATCTGGTTTCCATAGTACAAGCTCTGCTTAGTTTGGGACCAGATGGCCGTGTGTAAAGAATGTCCCGGGATATTTATTTATTATTATTATTTTATATCCAGATATCCAGGGGATGCTCTATCTATGTGCCAAGGTCCATTCAAAACAATCATCCTCATAAACTTTCGTATTTATAATATTAGTAGGATTATTATAAATCATTTATCTTGATTCGAATTCAATGAAGAAAGTATATAAGCGGTGATAACAGTAAATTGCAATAGCGTAATGCATCAGCGGATTTATAAAATTACCGACTTCCGCCGCGCGGTTTTACCCGCGTTTAAATGATTTAATGTATCCTATGTCCCTCACCGTACCATAGGCTACACGTGCGCCAAATTTCAGCAAGATCTTATCAGCCGTTTTGCAATGATGACGTAACAATCAAAGACTCAAGACTCCTTGAAATTTTAATATTAGTATGCAAAATAAATAATATTTAAGTCAACGCCCTCAATTATCCACCAAATTTATAAACAAATAGATACCAACCGTCTATTAAAATAATTGGCTAGTCGTGAGTAAACACCTGAAATAACAGAATTTCGTTTCATATCCGACGTTTGTTTCTATTTACCTTCCATTGAAATTGATTATATTGACCTTTGGCATCGAAAATATTAATTGAACTACTTACGTATAACTAGTGGTCGCCAAGCGATCGATATTCGACCGTAATTCTACATATATTTTAAGTTTGAAGTTTATTGAGGTTTTTTTGTCAGAGTATATAACCTCTTTTATGATGGCATAGAACCTTTTTCCATTTTTTTTATACTTTATTTTTCTTTTACGTCCAGCTTGGAACGTGTGACAAATACGTCATTAAGTGTTTGACATTGGCTGTATGAACGTAAGCTATTTATATTGTTAATTATGCGTGTGTGTCAAACTGAATTAAAGAAATTGAATTAAGTCAATCAAAATATTTTAATTTAACATTTCTAATGCATTATATAAAAAATATATTATAGTAAAATAGAAACATAAACTGTGTCAAATTTTACGTTGATCCGTTCGCCAATTTTCTTAAAAAGGGGTCTAAAGCATCACGTATTATTATATAGGTACTAGCGATCCGCCACGGCTTCGCTTAGGTGCAATGTAGATAATAATATATATAAACCTTCCTCTTCAATCACTCTATCTATTAAAAAAATCAAAATTCGTTGTGTAGTTTTAAAGATTTAAGCATACATAGGGATATAGGGACAGAGAAAACTTTGTTTTATACTATGTAGTGTTTACTACCTGACCCGGCAGACGTTGTCCTGTCTTCGATGGAAATTTAATTCGAATTGGTATCATTAATAAAAATAAAATACCATGAACATAGTATTTATTATTCTTGTCAATTAAACTTTTAATATTATGATGAACAAACACTTCTTAAAAAACTCACTGTACATTACAATACAAATTTCCTATTTATTTGACAGCGAAATGTGCACTAAGAAACGATAAATTAATTCTTTTATCAATATAATTCCGACTCATTCCGATAAAGGATATTTGCAGCGCGCATTCAGTCAATGTTGCAACTGTCAAACGACTGACAGTTAAGTCAAAAGGCATATGGTTAAATTAGAAAAGTTTATATTGTCAAAAGCGTTAAGGTTACATTACAAAATTTTCCGCGCAACTTTCTTATTTATTTCTTTCATAAGAACCTTCTCCCGACAAAAACAAACACATCAAAAAAAGAATTAGAGTAATCGGTCCAGCCGTTCACGCGTGATGCCGGGAAATAGGGATTCATTTTTAAATATAGATTATAATATAATAATTACTATATAAATCACATATATAAATAGTTTTCGTTGGAATTGTTATTAGTATTGTAGACGTTGTATGCGTTTAAGTATTGAGTAATTATAATGCAGTTCAGTTTTCCTCAACTTGTCAATGAAAACATAGATAGACCCAATGACCTATGTTCATTTGAACTTACTTTTAATTTCAAATAGTGCTATTGGAATTTCCAGATTGCAATCATTATTTATTAGAATAATTTGTTATTAATACTCATTTTCCTTACACACCATTTTCTATTTGACCAAGCCAACTCGTCCGGCTTGGTGGTTATAGGCCCTGACTGCTATGCCTGCCCTGGGTTCGATTCCCACCACACACATTTGTGTAGACATAGACATGTCCCTTTATTTGTGTCTGTGCCTAAATATTACAATTGCGTAAGTATTTATAAATCAAAGTAGTAGGTATTTCAGTTATGTGGTTTCTTTGGTACAAGTTATGCTTATTTTGGGATGAGATGGTCGTATGTAAAGAATGTCTCAGTATGTTTATTTAGCTCTCAAATCAAACAACTAAACAGATATCCCTACTAATATTCCTATTAATATTATAAGAGTGAATGTGAGTTTGTTTGTTACGCTTTCACGCGAAAACTACTTAACCGATCCTCATGAAACTTTGTACACATATTCTTGGAGGTATTAGAAGTAACATAGGATACTTTTTGTGCCGGAAAAATGTTACATGCCTCGGGAACGCGGGTGAAACCGCTTAGTATATAATAATATATAATAAAAGTATATAAAATTTATAAATTTTATATAACACATAGCAGCAACTTCCGACTCAATACCATTCAATGGTACAATAGACACTTAAATTCATTCTCGCTTTGTGTGCCATTGTATAATAAAAGGCTGTCTGGGAATGATACTGGCCTTCATAGTGTTTTATTCATTATACAACGCCAAAAGGGAGGGTATTCTATTCTGTACACGATAGGTACCACGTTCACTATATTTCTATAAGACTAGCTTGTTCTCAGGCATTAACAAAAACGTTCGATACAGTATATATCGCACCGGTATCGATAGGGGCTTAACTCAAAAATACACGTTTGGCACCTCTCTGATTGGGTCACTTTCACACTGAGCGGGGAAGGTAGGTCCCGGTGTTAAAGAGGCTAAAGTATCGGTATGCTTATTCTATCATTAAATTGACTATCTTATACTATTATCAGATATAGCGTACTTTGTTTAGTCTCTCTATGATCTTAACTCCATTTCGCAAAATGTTGAGTTAAGTCCTTATCGTACTGAGATCGATCGTGCGATATATATATTGCCTACGTAACAACGGTAACGGTAACCGTTTTATAGGGTATCTAAATATTCCCGGTATCCCCTATGTTAAAGTCCAGAACATATTCTATCAGCGTGATAAGAAGGCTTCCATCCTATTTTTTTTTCATGACTGCTCTTTTCAGGACTCTCAAATCGTAAGTCGTGACTTCGATTCCCACCATTTTTTTTCCTGTCTTGGTGTACATCTATACAAGTATGTATTCAACCAGTAGTAAATTAGAGATCAGCTTTGTTTAGAAATAAATAATCGTGCGCAGAAAATGTACAAGGAAATCATTAAACAAACATCGTACGTATTTCCATATCTAGTTTTAAAATGAATTTGAAATGAGAATATTTATAATGTTAACAATATTTAAGTGTTACGAGTTCATTTAGAAAAGCAACGGCCTATAAAACTGCAATTCAATATGCCACGGTCAGGGTTTCCTTATTCCGTAATTAGTTCGCTAATGACCTATTGACCGCCACTGGACATTCGTTGTGACATTGTACGCTACGGTAATACAAATCATTTGTAATGTTACGTTCAACTCTTGTCAAACAATTGAGTTTACCTAATATATTTTCTTTCAGTCGATTTTACTTGATGTTCCGAGTCAATATTATTTTAGATTTGAAAAGTTTACTACTTAAGAAAACGCTTGAGGACCAGTGGCGTAGCTAGATAACAAAGGCCCTGGGGCAAAAAAATAAGTGGGGCCTCAACTAAACTATTTAAAATCGTTTCCCCCCCCTCCTCCAGAGCTTGTGGGCCCCGGGGCACTGCCCCGTCTAGCCCTCCGGTAGCTACGCCACTGTTGAGGACGTGTCTATTTGCATGATTTTACCTATTTAAGAACATTCATTTTAAATAAAAGAAATGTATATAAAAAATAGTTAAATGTACGCATTTTGTAGTGAAACCATCAGAAAACTACCTATCTCATTCGTTCACAGGCTAAATCCTATAGATGCATCTCTTTTTAGTGTCACTTTATCGTTTCATTGAAATTGAAATCTCATCGGTGCTAAAGAAGTATTCACTTTGATAATGCAGAATTAAACAATTACTGCGTATTTGTATGACCTTGGCATAATTAACAAATCCTTGAGTGAAAAAAACATATCATATTGATAAATGGGAAATTGCCGATACAATCAACAGATGGATAACCTTTCGACCTCTATCATGATTGAAGTCATTAAAAGAAAGAGCTACGCGATATGGTCTGAGATTAATATGACTTTGTAAATTGAAATACATTGTTTGAAATAATCATGATCACATTATTCTAATTAAAGTTCATGAATTGAAATGTTTTGCGTCAGCAAACAGGCAGATGGTTCACTGGACATTTGCAACATTAGGGGCATCGCCAATGCGTTGTCGACCCTGAGAAGAAAGTTGTTCAGTCTCATGTGCCTGTTATTTCAGACAGAACAGTCCATCCAAATAAGATCTTTTGTTCCTTGTTGAGTATTGAAGTATTTACATAGTTATAGTGGGACAATAGTTAAATTATTGGCAGGTGTAATATGAGGTATTGTTGTGTCACCCAGAGACTAGAGAGAGACTAGACTACGGAATATAATATATGAATTTAAATATATATAAATATATCTTTAAAACCTGAACGGATGAGGTTGGATTTGAAATAAAGGGCAATAGTGATGTGCGACCGTGCTTATATTATGCAGCTGTAGTGAATGTATAAAAAATCAAGTTAATGTTATGTTTGAGCCCTGAGTTCTGAGGTCAACAAGGATAATAAAAACAACATTAATAAACTGGGCAGATACTTGCCATCTTATTTATAAAAGTAAAGAACTAAGGCAAGGTCTCAGAAGGTTCTATACTGCTGCTTGCCGAAATGCTGGTTAGCCTGAGGCACTTTCTAGCCAATCAAAAAAGGTTATGCAATAATGGTTTTTTTTTAATCACGTTGAGGGTCGACTCTGACTAGGCCGTTCTGTTTAATTTTGATGTTGTAGCTACTACCATTATCAAATATAAGAATTATAATAAATAAATAATAATAAAATAAATATCCCGGGACGTTCTTTACACACGGCCATCTGGATTACTATGGAAACCGCATATACTACATATTTTTTTCTATCTACATATTTACACCCAGACAGAACAAACAGACATGTTCATACACCCGGGAATCGAACCCGCGACCTTCGGCTTTGCAGTCAGAGTCGCTAACCACCAAGCCAACTGACCTGTCAAAATTGTAACTAACGCGACGTACTGATACATTTTTAGATACTAAAATAATGTATTTTTATCTTTACATCAATAAACATAAGTTATATTTTTACCTAACTGCTACAGAAGAAAGGTAACGTTTTTTTTATGATAAACGCTGATATTTCTAGTATAACTAATGCGTCCCAGTGAAGGGCCATCAATAAAGGGTGTTTACTGTTTATAATCTTCGCCACTGCAAGACGATTCTGCATTTCTGGTCCTTCAAGCTCAATAAGGTAACAAAGGTTCAAGTATTTTGTCAGTAATTATCGCATACTTTAAACGGCCTTTGTACATTTTAGCCTAAAGGTTTTGTGATGTGACAGACAGATAGATAGAAAAGGATAGCTGCAAGATGCATTCAAAGAATAATAATTTTATAGTCACACTCGCACATTTTTGTAAACAACACAAGTACATGGCACCTTCTAACGTAAAAAATTGCGTAATATCTTAACTTTTAAAAGATATCTAACAAGTTATTTTATCGCAAAAAGATTAATTTTATCTTTGTATATAGATTTGACGATCTAGGATCGAGATAAACTTGTGACGATTGCATCGCATTTTTCCTGTATTCCTATTATGATACGCGCTGATTAGTAGTTTCTCTCTTTCACTCTTATGGCTGTGCAATGAGAGGAACTGAGATGCACGTACATTGTCTACTTATGCTGATTAATGCAGCCTCATCGTATGGGTACCTTGGAAGTTAATTATTGTATGTACATGAGACAAACACTTATGTAAATGTATAATTTATTACAAGCAGCCATGATCAATATATATAAAAATGAATGTTTGTCTGTATGTCCTTAGAATCGTAAACAATGCAACGGATTTTAATGTAGTTTTCAGCAATAGATAGATTAATTCAAGAGGAAGAAAATCGCAGGGCGCAGCTAGTATGTCATAAAAAACAAAGCTGGGTTTACAATTACTGAAAAAAACGATTCTTTCTTGTGTTAATGTTACTTTTTTCTTAGTAATGCTTCTTTTGAAAATAGAATCACTGTGCTATTGAAATTGATAAAAAAATCTTGTTTTTGTTTATTATATTTTGATATCCATCAAAAATTTTGTACCAGCACTTTGCGCTCTATACTACTAGAGTTGCGAATTACACCTTGTATTATATTTATTTTAATATAGGATATTACATAACCCAGTGATAGATTACAAATACATTTATGTGACTTTTAAATAAATACCTTATAACATTGAAAATATCGACTATTTTCGCCTAATTTCATAAGCGTCGAGTAAGCTTTTAAATTACATATGTAACTTATTATGTCCGCAACTATGGTTCTTAAGGATCTAGTTATTAAGTTCAATATCGTTTGTATTGCCGTTGAATCGTATCACATAGTTGTTATACCGGTTTTATATGCTTATAGCAACTTTTGTGATACGTACGCGTGTTGTGAAATATTCCAGTACTTTACGACTTCAATATACTTAATTCAATTCATTGAGATGTTTTTAAGTATAGTAGATAATAATAATAGAATAATAAATATCTAAATGTCCTGGACATTTTTACATACGGTCATCTGATCCCAAATTATGCTGAGCCTGTACATAATGGGTATCTATCCAGTATTAAAAATAAATAATTAAACACTAAACAGTGTATTGAACATCCAAAAAATACACCGTTACATCAAATGTGATCTGGGCCGACAAACAAGCGGACGGTCCACCTAATGATAAGTGGTCACCGCCGCCTATGGACATTTGCAACACTAGGGGCATCGCCAATGCGTTGTCGACCCTGAGACGTGTCGTTGTTAAGCCTCATGTGCCTGTAATTTCACCGGTCCTCTTACCTTTCTAACCGAAAGACAGTAATACAAGGTCACTACTGCTTCACGGCAGAAATGGGTAAGGTGGTAGTACTTCCCCGGACGAACTCTGCACTAAGAGATCTACTACTCGAAAAAACCTATTTACTCGCAGACAGAACATACATGTTCATACACACAAATGTTTGTCCTCGATAGGAATCGAAACCACGACCTGTGGCGTGGCTGTCAGTGTCTCTAACAACCAAACCAACTGGCTGTCAGGATTGAATAGTCGAACAATATTGATTATTAGCATTTAATTATTAATAATAAAACTGACTTATTGTTCAATTAAGTAATTATTTATAATTCGAGTAGATCCACGTATGAAGTAACATACCTTCATGATATTAGGGATTATACAAGATTAATGATGAAAAATTGCAGCGGATATCCTGTATTTATATACGTTTTGAGTTGGTATTCATTTAATTATTACTGTAAGACTACTGATCCAGCCCGGCTTCACTTGAATGGGATAATCAAAATGAACCATAAACACAATTATTTTTAATACATCAAAATCTATTGCCTACATAAAAAAGAAAAAAGAAGAAAACCAACAAACAAACTGACAAAAACAGTGACTTTGTTTTTTGTTATAAGGTTTCATAGAATCATAAACAGGTTGGTTTCCAGGATTCAATAATAAAATAAAATGTTGTGTGTACGTGACTAAAGTAAGGATGTTAGGAGGTTTCTCCCAGCATATTATTGGAAATTGCTCTTATTTATCGGTCCCTAGTTGATAAGAGTTTGGTATAATTTACAAAATTTTAATTAAAATTTGCCCATATGTTAAGGAGGAAAATACAAGTTACAAAAAGGTAGTTGAACGGTGCAGAATGCGGATAAAGTGGGACCAAACTTGTTTGAAAGGGACCTGTGTGTGTGACCTGAACAGTGGACTGGGAAATTATGTCAAAAATATCATAATTATTGTAGATTCTTAATTTTTTTTTATTCATGAAAAGGAACATGTTAACTTTGTTTTTATCTAACAAGGTTAAAATATACATTAAGTAATGTATTTCTAGAGAAATTTAAATTTCACGGTTATAAATTGAAGTACTTCCTACGTAGTATTTTCAAGAATTTTTCGATGATATCAACCGGTTTTCTAAACTGGATTTGATAATTTCAACTTTGAAATAAGTTCTTATCACAATAGACTCGTTTAAAGAAGGTTCAAATAAATATTTACAAAACGGGGTCGCTGACTTTACAAAATACTACGACCAGCCCCGGCTTCGCCTGAGTGGTATAATATATTTTTTTGATGCACAAAAACTTCCATAAATAAATTCTCTTAATGATGTTGAAAACCCCATCAAAATCCATTCAGTAGTTTAGAAAATATAAGCGCAAAAACAGACAGTCGGTGGCTTTGTATTAAACTATTTTAAATAATATGGTGTGTTCAAATATTATGGAAGTATAGTTTGATATTAAAAAGTAAATCCAATACATCTATGACGCGAAGATGTGATGTCAGTCACGCACGACGGGATTTAGGTATTTTCATTTATGTCAGGATTGTGAATGGAAATCGGCACCCGTATTGTGTAACTTTTCGGATACAATGTTAAAGCCTATTTCTAAATAGATCGGTGGTTCGGCGTGCGGTCATCGTGGGATAACAGTCGTAACGCCTTCAATGTATTACAAAATATACTGCAATGACGATTCCGAGAGGATTACAGAATACCGTTCTAGCAACTTGAATATTACGATATTAGGTATAGGTATACAGAACTTGGATAGGACGTGTCTTTCTCTCAGATACTATGAGCATGAGAACACACGGTCCAATTAATGTATTTCAAGCACTAATATAAATGCAACAGATTACATTATGCATGGACTACCATACATCCAGTATGCATGTATGACAACAGAGAATTTGGATGAAATATGGCACGTAGACAGTTAATAACTTGGATTAACACATGTGATACTTTTATCCTGTGAAAATTAATACATGGGAAAGTTGATGAAGATTGATAAATAGATGTATGGACAGATGTTTGTTATTCTCACGCAAAAACGACTGCTCGGATTTGGATGAAATTTGGCAGGTAGTTAATTTATTACCTTGGTTATCATAACACAAGATACTCTCTATTCTGGGATAATTAAATGCCCGGAAACGCGGGTGAATCCACGAGAGACATCTAGTTTCATTGGAATACATACATATGTAGATACGTAGAGGTCAAAGACAAATATGTAGGCACCTCTTGACAGAGGCACGTACGTATAAATTCAACATCGACCTGACTATCGTTTGAAACGGAACCAAATTTAATACGAAACCTTAAGAAAACAGACACGTGCTTAAATAAAGCTATTGATCTTTGTCCTTTGACCTCGTGTTATAACATGACACCTTAAACGAAGTGACAGAAGCTCGACTGCCGGATTAGGTACATCATGCTGGTATCATGAGTTAAATTAAGAACACCTTGCACTGCTTTAAGGAGCACAGCACAAAGATGTGACTGCTGACCAACATACAATCGAAACTTCCAAACGTAAAACAATACTTAATTAACCGGAAAAGCAGGAAACTTTTGCACAATAACACCTACGTATTTTAATGTACAAAAAGTAGTATTTACAATGCTTTTTGCATTCCATAAAACGATATGACGAAAAACCTTTTTATTTCTCACACCAAGGTTACAACATGAATGAAACTTTGTGATAAAAAGTGAATTAAGCACAGACAGTTAACTTAAGTTATACCATAGACATAGCAAAGGCATGCCAATGTTATGTGATTATCATCCCAACACACTTACTTGTCAATCTGATTAATATATCAAACAACACAATATAGAATACCTTAAACTTAATACCACTAGCACAACTTAGTGACTCAACGACAAATAAACATCTCCGATATCTAACGTGTGAAGATAATAGTTTGAGATCATAATCCAAGTTGGGAAATATCGTTTACAAGACCGTGATCACGTTCTCCAACATGCATTGAAAATAAATATCTACAAACATGTGACGCAATTATAAAAGACCGTAAGTGAAAGTTAACACAAATAAGTACCTCGGAGTTCCAAATTTAAACAAAAGCACGAGCAGAACACGGGAGGACGCGCGTATGTCGCGCTTTGCACGTCGGCACTGACGATTGTGCAAATTCGTTGAAGTAGTCGCTCCGCTTCGCTGTCCTCAGTCAGTCAGGCGTTCCCCTCTCGCGTCATTCAAGGCTATCAAGTCACGGATTCAGATCGTCTCGTGTTTTAGCAACGATTCGAACCCTCTACATGGGTGACGGGAGTCATATATACATTACTACCTGACACCGCGTTCCCGTGTACTGTCACATGTATTATACATTAAAAACTTCCTCTACAATCACTCGTATCTATTAAAAAAAGCCGCATCAAAATCCGTTGCGTAGTTTTAAAGATTTAAGCATATATAGGGATATAGGGACAGAGAAAGCGATTTTGTTTTATACTATGTAGTGATATATAAGTTAGGTTTCATGATAGAGCAGAAATATAATAAATTATAATTCTACCAGGCAATTTATCTGAACAGAAGATCAAAGGTTGGTAGAATTATCTGAGATCTCCCGTATCTTTCTGATTATTGCTCACATGTAGAATTCAACGTTTTATATCATAATAAGCAACTCTTCAAAGTGCGTAGTATTTGATATTTGGAATCTTCAATCAAATTCCTTCAACTTTATTTTTGTATTTTTTTTTTGGCGATTACCGGACCGGACATGCCTTTGACGCTTTGAGCACCGTCTAAAGTCAAAAGAACCGTCTTTTAGCCTTACGCAGAATAATTTTTCGTCAACTGATTTTGAACATTCAGATTTTTGTAAGAGAGGTACCTACTACAGAGTGGAGAGAGGACGCTGAAGGTTGACTTCTGAACATGTTGTATTAAATTCAATAAATGACTGACCATGTTAAAGAACGTATACCAGACATGACAGTTCTTGATAGTTGATCTTGTTTATAATTTTGGTTCGGAGGTAATCTCCGAAAGTTATCATTTGATTTCAACAATCCTTCACTGACAGATAGCTACACTATACCCCAGTGACATAGGCTTTGTTATAATCTCGGGGAACATTAGATTCTACAGGAAAATGGATGAAACTACAGGACTAGTTCTATAAAATAGCTCAAGACCTCCTCAAACACAACAGTCTCTTTACTCTTGTCTGACATACATATTTGATCACTCAGATCTTGTGTTTGTTATGTAACTTACTATCTATGTGTAGAATAGTACAATAAAACCATAAATGAGTCTAGTGAAGTTTATACCGCATTTTGAATGCCCATCTATCTAAGTGAATACAAAAATATTTATGTTTGATTATTTTCAGGTTCGATTTTCTTGATTTTGAAATATGGATTATCTATTGATCCATTGGTTAATTATAAGATGTTACAGATGAACCTTGCAAAGGAATAGGGTACATTTTACTATGATATTCATAGCTGTCCAAACCGGACCGTTACATAGTGACGAGTTATTGATAATCGAAATCCTGTGCCGTGGGGTAGAGCGAGAGGAGTGTCGCTCTAGGCGCCAGGTGGCAAAAGGCGCCGAAATAAATAAAGATAAAAAAAGAAATAAAAAATAAATATCCCGGGACATTCTTTACACACGGCCATCTGATTCCGGTTAGCCTGAGGCACTATCTAGCCAATCAAAAATCGTCATGCAATAATGGTTTTTTAAAAAACATGTTGAGGGTCGACTCTGACTATGCCGTTCTGTTCAGTTTTGATTCTGTAGCTACTACATACATTCATGATCAAACATAAGAATTATAATAAAATAAATATCCCGGGACGTTCTTTACACACGGTCATCTGGTCCCAAACTGAGCAAAGCTTGTACTATGGAAACTATGTACAGATAACTGATATGCTATTTTTTTCCAAATACATACATAAATAGATGTTTACACCCAGACAGAACAAACAGATATGTTGCACCCAGGGGTGGGAATCCAAGCCAACGGGCCTGTCGAAAACTAAAATAGCTAATTAAATGGCAGTAGGAACTATACTTATGTATATCTATGTTATATTTAGAGCTTCTTGATTTAACTTCAATAAATGTTGATTTTTGCTGTCCAAATGGATATAGATGAAAAAAACTAAGTACCTATATGGAAAATTTTGGTTCGGATTTATACTGAAACAAAATTTACCTAAGCACTAGTATGTATGTATACGTACCTACCTACTAATATGTTGTTTTAAGCTGCCCGTAGATACTCTTGCGTATGAGTAAAACGAGATGATAACACTTGAGATAACATCAAATTCATATTATTGTTAGTTATTTTTGATTATTTGTGACAATGATACCGAAATAAATATACAGAAGTAGGTACTGAATGCAATTATAAAATTGTACTAATTTGTGCTTACTTATTTAGGGTGGTTATACCCTATATCGCTATAGTTACAATCCCTCTAATCTACTTTGTATTCTACTACCTAAGTAATAAGGTTGCGTTTATGTTTGGAAGCATGATATTTTTACTTCAATTGGCTTCCAATTTCAAAATGTTAAACTGTTTGGTACTTGTACTAATAGGTATTCTGTGGTAAATTTAACTGATATAGTTTGATTCTAATCAGAGTTTATAGTAGCTAGGCAAGATAAGTCTATATAAATAAAAATGAATCCGTATTTCCCTTGGTCACGGCATCACGCATGGACAGCTGGACCGATTTTGCTAATTCTTTTTTTGTTGTGTTTGTTATTGTTGGGAGAAGGTTCATATGAAAGAAAAAAATAAGAATGTTGCGTGGAAAATTAGAAAATTTGAGAAAACATTATGACCATATTAACTTTTCTTACTACCTTACTGCTTTTGATAATATAAACTCTTATATTGTAACCTTATGGTGGTTGACATAAATGTCAGTTGTTTGACAATATCGTTTAAAACAGAGGAATGGGTCAGAATTATATTGATAATTTATTTAATTTATAATTTCTTAGTGCACATTTGATTCAATCGGAAGATTCAAATTCAATATTCATACTTGAGACAGGACAACGGCTGTCGGGTCAGCTAGTATGCAATACAATAAATAATTCATTACAGGTTATCTACCATTTTTATTATTATATAACTTTTTTTATTAATCTGTCAGAAATCAATCAAACATTGCCAATGAAATATTGTGATGTAATTGATAAAATCAAATAGTTAGTATAAGCACATACATTTTATTTAAGATTTACAGAAATTTTTAGAAAAATTATATCCCATTGACACTAATATATTCAGAATAATTCAATGTTTTTGTCAGAGATACAGTTTGAAGAAATACATAATGGAGTAGGTATGGGCCATACCGTATGGCTCACACAACAACACTACAAATTGTTTCTGCATGCATTAATAATGTTTACATTTATAAATCTTGAATTAACTCAATTTGTGTTTTTTGACAGCTCTGGCTGTAAGAGTTATACTATAAATATTGGAATCTCCAACAAAACTCTTGATTAAATAGGTACTTACACAAATATAACTAAATTTAAATATACAATAAAAAAGAACAAAGTGGACAGAAACAATTGACTGTCAAGTATAAATTAAATATTATAAAGCAAATGAATTCAAAACAGAAATACAGCTCACTTATTCAAGAGTAAAAGAAAGGAATAACTTTTGCTCATTCATATTTTGGAACACTATTAATTGTATAGCAGTTACCTTATTATTTTTTTTTTATTTAATTAGTAAACAAGCACCAATACATTATAATTACTAAAGAATATGTGTATTAACATGCTTCCAGACAACTTCGTTGATACTTGTCTGGTTAGCTACCACTATCCACTAGGTATCTGTTGTAAACACAGACCTACTGATGTTCTCCAGTAGTTATGCTGTCTAGCCAGTTTCCTTCCTGACTTTGTTTAGGACAGCAACACAATAGACATCCCTGGTATTATATTGTTTATGTATATTGGTGACAACAATCACATATGATTAAGTTGACCGGCTATGCTACTAGTAAAGACTTCTAACATAAAAACAAATGCTATACACATAGTGATAGTAATATGCTCTGCGGCTATTTTTATAGATACATTTAATTTTGTTTATTTTTCATGCAGTTCGAATCTTGTGCATGCTTATATTAAGGTCTTGAAAATTATTATTCTGAGTATATAAATTAATTAATTATTTTCTTCTAACTTCATACAATGACAACATTACTTTAAGACATTATAATTATCTTTAAGCACTGTATATATATATGTAAAATATAATTTTATATTGAACGCCAATACTTTTTTCTTCAGTTCAATATTCTACCAATTTTATTGAGTAAGTAATAGGAAAATATATAATTGATTTTATATAATTTTTTTAAACGATTTAAAATCTTATTGGTATTATTAAAACGTTGTTAGATAGTATTTGTAGTGAAAATATAATTTTCGATTTTAGTACTTAGTTATTGTTTTTAAATAGAAATTACAAAACTTTGAAAAGTTCATTATAATATAATAATTTACTAGGTTGAATGTAGGCTGCAATAAATATTATATTGATTGGATATTAATATGCAAAAGTTTATATTGTGCCAAAACATGTACTTACATAATTATCCAGCAAAATGGTCCTCAAAATTATCACTTAAGTACTGGGTTGAGATTTGATCAAGGTTGTAGTACTTTTCCATTCAATATTTATTCTTTATTATAGAAAATTCATTATTTTGTAAAGTTTGTGCAAAAACACCTTGCGTAAGTGTGTGTTCCAGTGTATTCGAACGGAATTCATACGTCACGTCACACGAACGTCAAATATCCTTGCATTCCTGCTGAGTGCTGTCAGCAGGATAGAACATGATGACATGAGTGTAAATGAGAACAAAAATAATGCTTTAAAAACAAAAAAGTTTCAAATAACATAGTACCTGGAACACAGGTAGTGATGCGCGTAAAATAATAATCGTTTTCCAAGTTAATAACAATTATCACTGTTTTTTCATGGTGGTGTTATTTTGTTTTCTTTAGATATGTAAAAATCTTCAGCAATATATTGGATCAAATTAGATTTTGTAAGCGCAAAGAGTTTGGTCATTTTATTTACATCTATACATTTTGACACCATGACATTTAGATGTTTGTTTTTTAATGGTTTAATGCCTTAATTGCGAATTGCGTTTGTGATAATACAGTAATTGTGCATGACATCGTTCTAGATATAGATTTAAACCCAAACTATCTAGGCATATATGACGCATTTAGCGAAAAGGATAGACACCACAAACTTAAGCGGAAAAATTCGAATATTTATAGAATCTAAAACATATCTTATGCAACCCACTTTCGATGCTTTTTTATTGAATTGAATCTTCTTTAGGCGCGTAATAAGAGGAAAACTGTATAATTTATTCATTAAATTACAATGATTAATATTCAATCAAAAGTATCGATATCCGAAAACATCGGTGTTTAGGGTGGATATACAATCCATTCTTTTATTAAAGTGAAACTTTTATTAGATCGTCTCAAACTTTTTGGTCTGTGTGTTGCATGTTGCGTGACGGTCGGCCGCGGTATTGTTTTCAGTTTAAAAATGAAACTTTTATTAGATCGTCTCAAACTTTTTGGTCTGTGTGTTGCATGTCGCGTAACGGTCGGCCGCGGAGTAGGGATAAAGTGAAAGGCTTTCAAAATGACTCAACGATAATAAAAATATTGTTTTCAGTTTTTTTAATATGTGTATATAATCTTAATAATTGTTAAGTATTCTCGTATGTCGTACTCTAAGGCACAGAGTTCAATAAAAATATTAGTTGGAGATTTAGTCTACTTTTATCATTTCTCATTATCATTCCAATTTTCCATGTAGTGTAAAATTAAGATTGATAAAGCGATTTTTATACCCTTAATGGAATATTATTCCAAAAATTTTTAGTCAAATGTCTATAATGTGAAAATAAGTTTCACTTTTACCGTGGTTTCATAAAACCACACAATCTTTCTTTTTTTATTAAATCTAAATGTATTGTGCAAATTAGTTTTTGGATACACTGCAAAGGAAATAACTTTGACAGAAGATTTCCTATAATCTGTTTCTTGGTTTATACAGATATTCATCAGCTTTAGAAAAAGCCTGATAAACTATTCAAGTCCGTATGCAGCACAAACGTTTAATAAATACTATCGTTGAATGTATCCTATCGATATGGTATGATTTATATGAGTTTATTGATGTTTTAGAAGATATATCATAGAACGTTGACGTTTATCGAATATCTATGAACATCGACCAACCCTACGTCTGTGTATATCATTCACTCATTTCACTCCTAGTCAGTCTGTCTGTCCGCTGTCAAGTTCAACACAAAAATTACAAAAACCTTGCGAAACAGCTGTGTACAATTCCTTTACGTCTTATTCCGATTAAATATGAAAATATTATAACACTTGAATGCTTGAACATGTGTTTACTTTTGTAGTATAATAAATATTGACGTTTGTTTTATTCGCTATCGAAAACGATAGCGTGAGAGTTTTGTTTTGTTCGTTGGTTGATGAGTGTTGGTGAAGACGTAATTCGGAATGTCTAGTGAAAAGCCAGTGTCTGAAGTGAAGAATAATAGCATGGGGAGTACGCAGGCTCTGCAGCCGGCGGATGACGAGAACGCCAAGTCCTGCTGGGTTTGCTTTGCTACCGAAGCAGATGACAGATTGGCGGCATGGGTTCAACCGTGTAAATGCATTGGAACTACTAAATGGGTATGTAATTACCACTATAACATACTCTACTTGATATTTGTATGTTTTGGCATGGTTAAGCTTTAAAATCGGCTGGATTATTGGCACGACATGTGTATAGCCTGTTCTGTAAAGATTACAGGTCAGTTAAGAGTCTGTTATCTTCATATAAAATACCTTGAGTTTTCATTGTATCAGTGATTGCATACACTGGGGTATGTAAAACTAATTTTGGGAAATAAATTATTAATATAAAATAATATTGTAAGTCTGAGTAAGTGTTTATCTTGTTTATTTTTGTTATTATAAACTAAAGTAGTTTAGTAATTTCCACAAAATGGTGTGCCTGTTAATGACTAGTGTATAGCTTATTATAAGTTAAATATATTGTTATATAATTACTACTTACAAATAATGTAGCTTTTCAAACATTCCAAAGCCTTATTTTATACATGAGTCACATATTTATCTCTTGTGTTGATAATTAAATTTACTATTGATATCTATTGTTGCTAACATGTTTATTAGGTCATTGTACATTTTCATAGATATGTTGCATATATTATATACTAGCATTCCTAGGTTTTAATAGAGTTCCTAAGGGGTCTAATGTATCCCAGGATTATAGCATAGCCTATGTCTATCTGGAATTATGTTACTTTTAAATCGTGAAAGTATTTTTCAAATAGGTTCTGTGGTTGTGGAGATAACCCTATGCATGTATAGAAGTATAAAAAAATTGTACTGTCTCATTATAATATTTGTATTAATTTATAATAACATTAAATTATCATACATCTTATAGTTCATTGTAATATAATTTTTTACAAAACTACCCATAAAGCAGAAAGGAGGTTAAATGTGACCTAATATCGAGTCCATTCACAATATTTAAGAACCCTAGTAATACTGTTAAACATACCCCAAAAAAAATTTAAACTGATTTATGAATGAAAAATAGATAAACTATTAAAGTAGACAAGTATTAGGTAAAATAGGTATGTAGGCCTTTCTGTTAAATAATCTGGTTCCCTGTCATGACAGCTTACTAGGGTTGTTGGCTTCCATAATTAATTATATTCTTATGGGGTATTTTGTAACATAATGTATATTAATTAATAAAAAAACAAAAAAATATTTTTAAACATAAACAGTCATGTTATTTTGTTTTCTTGGAGGAATATGACACATGATTTTGAGTAATGAGATCACACACTGTCAAAGGATGCATGGCCCTACAGTTAATGCACTTTTCAAGGTTATCTATGTTGACAATATAGTTTTTGTTGTTCTTTATTGTTTAAAACCAATGTATTATATTGATGGAGTAGATATTTATGATTTTAGGTTCATTCAACCATACTTTGTGTTTACAGTAAATTTTATTAAATATATTCTGTATTGCAAGGTTATAAAGGCATTTATACAAAACATATTAGTTTGATTTATGCTGGATGGAAAATTTATTGTTTTAAGGTCATAGGAAATGGTTTATTACTAGTAAAGCCTCCAAATATTTGCCTTCCTGGTTAATCATTTTTATATTATGTATTTATATTCTTTTTTTAAATAAAATATTTAAAATCATATCCTATATTTTGGATTATTTTATAAATGTTAAAAATTCTATTCTGTTACCCCTATTATTGGATTTTTGGTACAGCTTTACAAAGTGGAAAATAACTTTTTTACCTCATAGTGTCTCTAATATTTTTTGCCCTTGGTGATCATAATTAGCATTGTTTAGTTAGATTTTTAATATATGTATTACTTTAATTATACTGTAATGTATAATTACTTATCTTATATATCACACTCTTGCTATATTTATTCTACCGGGACGCTACAATGGCCGTTTTGACGTTTCAGATTGTCATAGGAAAAGAAAATGTATTGCTTTGGAATAAGGTTGATTTCCATCATCATACAATTAGCTATTGGATGAATAGATGCACCTTATGTCTGAAGGAATAAAGTTTATTTTTCTTTGTGATTGTTAAACGTCAAAATTGCCATCATAGAGTGCCGTATGTTTAATACATTTATACATTTATCAGACACTTGGTATGTATAGAACTTCCGATTTTATATTGTTATTAATCTAGTTTATCAAAAGATAAAAATATTATTGAATCATTTGTATTATTGAAAGTAGGACATATAAATCCCTACTAATATTATAAATGTGAATGTTAGTTTGTTTGTTACGCTTTCTCGCGAAAACTACTTAATCAATCATCATGAAACTTTGTACACATATCCTTGGAAGTATTAGAAGTAACATAGGATACTTTTGTTCCGGTAAAATGTTAAATCCCTCGGGAACGCGGGTGAAACCGCGGGGGACAGCTAGTATAATATATATGTATATTTTCTTTGAATTCACAGGCTTTATATTATTCCATAGAAATCAAACTCACAAGTTCTTGTTTATGAATACAATATAAAATATGTTTTGTTAGTACCAGTTCTTAGATAAATAGGTAATATGCATCTCACATACCTACTTTCTTACGAAAATTATTTAAGTTTGTTCCACATATGATTCTTTATTGTTTGCTTTGAAATTGATAGGTTTGTTAGCTACATATATTATTTTTTTATATATATTTATGAGTATATGTAGCATATGTTTAAACATCTACAGATTTCATGGAAATATATATTTTTAAATGATTATTTCCAATTTTAATATTATTAAGTGTTAAAATAGTTACTTATAAAAATGATTGGTTGTTGATTGCGCATTTTTATACAGCCTATATTTAAAATTGACCTTTGGGATCAAATGTCAATGGATAAGGATCCAGCAGCATTATTACATTACTGATTTAGACAGAAGTGTGTACTTCACATAGTGTTTTACATTACCATTCTGAAGTTGATGCTTATTTGGACCCTCAACAATGTAATGATTGAGAGCTTAACAATGAGTGACAAGATTGAATTTCCAATGCATCTTGTTCCAGGTACATCAGAGCTGTCTCCAACGGTGGGTGGACGAGAAGCAACGAGGGAACATCACGCGTAAAGTACTCTGTCCCCAGTGCAAAGCAGAGTACATTGTGGTATTTCCTTCAATGGGCGCTTTTGTAGCGCTTCTTGATGCTTTGGAGGAGATTACACATAAGATATGCCCCTTTATAGCTGGTGGTGTTCTGTTGGGATCTATTTATTGGATCGCGATCACTTATGGAGCTGTTACTGTAATGCAGGTATGTACAGTTCATATTTCTAGTTCACCTGAATAGGCTACTAACGGGAAAGTGAGCTCCATCATCGGCCTCATCTTCACTTACCATCAGGTGAGATTGAGGTCAATCGCAATCCCGTCAAAAATATAAAAATCGTCAGAGTCTGGAAACGATTAACTTTTCCGTTAACCAATGTTACCTAAGAAAGGTGATATCTTGCCCAAAGTATGATAAAGCATTTAAGTATCTAAGCCAGATTTAAATAAGGTGTTTTTTTTAAATAAATAAGTCATATTTTGATAGGTCCTGTATATTTAAATATTCAGAGTCGTTGTAGCAAAAAAATGTGGTACTTGCCCCTTGCCCCACAATACTAATGCACTAGTATCGTTGAAAAAGACAATAAAGAATAAGTAATATTGCTCGTTTAGTCGATGTTAAAACAATAGTTCCGATGGCCTTGCTACATTTCCTAACCAGTATTAATGAAAGAACATAGTTATTAAAGTGCAGTCGTTAGCTTCGGCTTCGCTTCTACATTAAACCTTATTTTATATCTACTGTACAACGAAGTTTCTAGAATTCGATTTTTTCTCATTTTCCTTAGTTACTGTTAAGGTAACTAAGTATTTAATTTTATTAAAATACTGTGTCTTGAGCACGAACGTCTATCGCAAGCATATCGTCATCGTATTGAGTGCGCCAAAAAGCTGGATTGTATAGAAAATGTTATACCACACATATCGTGACGTTGCGCAATGTTCAATTTCCCATAGCACTGGATAATGTTCGTGTCTAGGCCTCTGCAGGCAGTCTTTGAATAAATAAACTAATTTAATAATCTTAATTTGTTCCTTATAAACTGTAAAATATATAATAATAAGTGAAATCTTTGTAATCCAATTGGGAAGTTGCGAATCATTCCCAACATAAGTATCTCTGATTACTTACTGGGAAGTCTCGGCGTAAATCTTGTCAAAATGATTTCTGAAATAAAGCTATTTCTATTTTATAAACGTGTTGATGCACGCCATTTACGCCTTAATTGAATTCGTTGATTAGACTATTCTGTCCTAGTAATTTTACTACTATTTATAAATGCGAAAATTTGGATGAATGTGTGTAACTCAATCACGGCACATAGATAGAGCATATCCTGGAATAACAAATAGGCTACTTTTTATCCCGGGAAAATGTGATATCCCTCGGGAACGCGGGTAAAACCGCGGGGGACAGCTAGTTATCAATATATTAGCGAGAAAGTATTCAGTTACCTAATTAACGTTAAAGTATAGTTATGGTCTATGCACTCGCGTTTTAAAAACAACAAAGTTATTTCCTGTGTTATGTCTACCGTATGTCTGTGTAGGAAGACTATTGTAATTACAGTCGTTATTGTAACGAAGAAGCGATACTTTCGTACAATAATTATCTTCTAAATATTTACAATTTCCACTAAAATTAAAGTCATTAACCTAACACAGTTTTCAAGATGTTCGTGTAATGGTGTAAGAGCCATCAGTACCTCTACCATGAGTTGCTATCGAAACTTACTTTAGTCACTGGCGAGTAAACGACCATCGAACCCGATCGACTCATACTACCGATTTTAGTTCTTTAGGTGACCGCTAGTGGCGCTGTACACAGTTGCCATAGAAATGTTTTACGCCGTCGCTAGCGAGTACGTACGTTAAAAACTCATGGTAAAGGCACAGAAGCTAACACCAAAACAAAACGTCACTTCAAAAAAATAAACAAAAAAATACAGTTTTCAGCTCAGTAAACCGTACTGCTATAAAAGTCATAGGTATCGTAGAGTGCTAATGGTTACAGTGTCACGAATAGTGTAAATTGACCCTTATACAGCGCGTTGACACGAATCTGAAGATTTACCGCTTATGCTATTGATGTCATGTCAATACTCATTATGCAAATAGTAAAGATTTCGCGTAATCGTACAGTAAAATAGCAAATAGCTGCGAACCGGTTGCTAAGTACAAACAATCATAAACACTGATTTATACAGGTTTTCGATTGTTCCAATTTATCTGCATTTAAGCTGAACAAGCAAACAAATTGATTCTATGATATGCACCGTTGTATGTTTATTTAGATCGAAGCTTCTCATTTTTATAGAAGCATTGTTATATGAGTCATGGACATGTGCCAGATTTTATTTTAGTTAAATATAATACGAATACGCAACGAAATTTATTAATGGATAGAGCTAGTAATTTGTGTTTCTATCATTTTTTTTCTAATTAGAAATAATAAATAATAAATATCATAATAAAAATCCTGGGACAGCCATCTGATCCCAAACTAAGCAGATCTTGTACTATGGAAACCAGATAGCTGATAAGACTACATATACTATTTTTTTTTCTTAATACATACTTATATAGATATTTTCACCCAGACACAGAACAAACAAACATGTTCATGCACACAAATGTTTGTCCTTGATGGGAATCGAACCCGCGACCTTCAGCAGGTAGTCAGAGTCGCTAACCACCAAGCCAACTGGTTTGACAAATCCTTCAGCTCAGTAGCTGAAGATAACGGAATCTTGAGTTTAATCTATGGACTTCTGAATGGAAATCTGATTATTGTCTGAATAACATCATTATCATGAACCACCACAAAATCTACTAATTTCTATTATTTCTTACTGGTGTTTTGGTATACCTATCAGGAGCATCCCCTTGATATTGTGTTATTAATTCTCAAACATGAGAATAATACATTTGTTCTTTTACTGCGGAATAAACTGTACTTTGGATAAATTCCATTGAATAAAATCACGAAGACAAGCAAAATAAGAATCATTTGTATTTGTAATATTAGAACGGATACCTACGTGTTTTTATTTTTGTCAAATGTAAAATCCAAAAATATCACTTCGAACGTGAAAAGACAAAAACAACGAAAATATGAGATATTATTAAATAATCGATTGAAACAGGTATCTAGTTAATAAAACAAATACACCACTCTAGTCATTCGACCAGCAATATTTGTTTTTTGATTATAGATAACAATGAAAAAAGGGGTAATCAACCGGTTTAAAGTAGTTTAAACTCGGGTTTAGATCAGAATCATTGGTTGGGTTATATGGTAGAAATGTCTACCTGTATATAACCCTAGATTCCTATTAGCCGGAAAGGTAGCATGACTAGAATGCTCACCCTATTTGTGTTTTTTTAACACTAATCATACCAACACTTAGTAGGTACTTATTTCTACCATAGCGGGTCAAATGTGACTTTATGTTTCCTGCTTGAATGCATGAAATATGGTTGTTAGGAAGGGAAATAAATAGTATAACTGTATATTAATTAGTAAGAAAAAGTTATGAAGTCAAATGTGCAAAAGCAATAAGATGATACGTGCATTTTCAATGCAGAGTTTAAAATGGATCATTTGACCCGGTTATGGTATGATTAGTGTTAAATATAAGAAACAATGTACATATATGTATACATAAAACATAAAAATTTGCATGTAATTTTCACATTGTTAGGAAATGCAGCTGTAAAAAATTTACATATTTCTTATTCTGTGTTAACGAGACATATAATAAAAAAACTTGTGGTCCAAGATAGATCCTTTAAGGACACCACAACTTTTTAACCATTTGCTTTTTTCAAATCATCAATAAGGTATTGTTTCCATTCTCACTTAAAGGTTAGAAATCAGCAGAAATCAAATAATTTGCAATTTAGTGATTACGCATTTTTTATTATAAACTTTACATTTAAAATGAACGGGTAAACTTCCTTAATCGATTTTCGTAGGTATGTCACGATTCTCATGTGTTGACCATAGTATTTAGCATGCTAATAATAAAAACACACGAAGGGATTCTTTACCTGTTATTAAGTACTGTGCCAAATTAATGATAATTGACATGAACATTTATGCGAGTAGGTATATTGAGGTCGTACTTAAACGAAATTGTAATGCGTGCAATGAACTTGATAAAGGTTCAAACATGAGGACAGCTTGTACAATACCAATGTATCCAAAGCAAAGTTACTCTTAATCTGCACTTCAACTAAAATTATAGTACCAGAGGGTTAATTACAAAACACAATGTTGTGTTGATTCAGTGTTTGAAGTAAAAACTTTTTTAGGCGTGTTGGGAAAGAAAAAAACAATTGAACTCCCGGCACCTCTGTACGAGTATATAAGTATCTACATAATTATATTGGCTCCGTTTACACGAGAGTTGAGTTTCGGATAAAATACATTGATAAAATAACTATATACGGGATTATTTTTTATTCAGTGCGCAAACTTTGACAAATTAAACTTAAAGGAGTTTTATTAAACACCAAATTTTTATTTTGATAAGTTTTCGTACAAAAAAATTAAGTTATCGTTAACGAAAGATATAGACTTTAAAAATTGATATTATGGCTACTGTACGACTGCCTTTCGGTCGCCCATCCCGGCCGTGCCTTGGCAACAGCTGGCTCTACCGCCGCGTGCGGCGCACGGCGCGCACGCCCTTTGATATTCTTATGAATAGATAGTGTCCATTGTTTGTTGATTTTAAAGTCGAAAAACGAAATCCAAAAAGAAATTAAACAAATAATGGAAATGTGTTCTGTTACTGATACTGAACCACCGATTTTTTTTTGCGCATTGCTTAAAAAATATTCCTGTATAATAAATAAAAATAAATAAACGTACAACATAGATTTATATTCATGTCAGTTTTTACTTCTGCCGGCACTCCCGGAGTGCCATTTTTGTTGTCCAGTCACCATTTATGTCTCTTCCAAATAAAATATAACTTCCCTGAGTAAATGTCTTCTCTACGTGAGTATATTATCTTAACATTTATAATACTATTTGTATTTATCAGTCGATAACGTCAAATATCAGATGTTCTGCCGTTCATTGAGTTACTAACGGTTTATCTGCTTACGTTCAAAATAATGAGTTAAATAGTTTTAATATATTTAAGCGGCTTAACAAATTGCATGTGCTCTTTTCAACCAGTATGCTTTTTTGTATGTGTATGGTGGGCCTTATTAAGGTGTTTTGTGTGCCATATAAAAAAAAAATTGTAAATCAATTTCAGTTATTCTTTATTTTAAAAGTTTCATTACCATTCTTTTCCCATGCGAATTTCGTTAGGATTAGCAGTGCAATTCACAAACCAAAACTCGCTGAATCACTCAGGTGAACACACGGATAGCGGACCTCTCGTCTAATTGCAGAGTCGCGAGAGAGACAGGGAATAGTCACTGCGTGAATTCACTATCGAGTTTGATGCCAGAATACCATAGCAGACCGAAGACTTGTGTATTACACTAGTTATTTATTATAATTTATATTGAAAAAAAAACCTCGTACCACATACCACACCCACGCTTCAACAAGTTGACTCTAAGTCTACTTTCATAATCACATTCCACTTTCCTCCAACAATAACCCTCCCATTTACTATAGTCATACAGTCGTATCGAAATTACTGGTCGTAAGAATTGTAAATTGCATATAAGTTACTTCCTATTTGACAGCGTTCTGCTTTAAATGAGGAACGCGAATATTTTGCTGATCATTATCAATTTGATGTATAAATAAACAAAGAAACTGGTTTTCATAAATGCGGAATTAATTAGATTATTTAATAGAAAACATAATATTTGTTGCTTAACCGGTCTCAGTTCGTTGGTAAATGATACAAAACAATAAGTCATCTTTGCTTTATTTGTCTTACTAGCTGTCCTCCGCGGTTTCACCCGTGTTTATCGAATTCATATATTATAGCCTATAACCATCTACGATAAATTCCGCGTCTAATGGTAGCAGTGCCATCCCGGTATGTTTAGAAGTTTTGAGATCATGGTGGGTCAAAGGAACCCTATTTTCTTTATACAACGTGTTACAAATTACCCCGTAAAAATATAATTAACTATCAAAACCCTAGTAAACTGTCATGTCAGGGAACCAGATTATTTAACAGAAAGGCCTACGTACCTAATTATTACCTAGTAGGTATTTTACCTAATAATTGTCTACTATAATTTTTCATTCTTAAAAATCTTTTTTTTTTTTTGGGTATGTTATACAGCGTTACTACGGTTCTTAAATATTGTGAATAGACTCGTTATAGGGCCCCATTTAATCTCCTCTCGGCTTTACGGGTAGTTTTGTAACAACCTGTATATTATATGTTGTCTAATAAGTGATTGACAAACAATAAAAAAGGTTTGTGTTCTCTTGGAAAACTAAAGATATTTATTTTATGTTTTAAAATATTAACTTTTAAATAATGCTTTCTTGTTTAATCTAACCTACAGAATAAATTAATATTATTTTATATTTTAGAACAATGAAAAAAATGCTTAATATAAAATTAAAACTTTTTAGTTTTTCAACTCAATGTAAACTTTTTGGTTGTACGTTTGCTCCACATAATGTTAGTGACGCTTGGTTTCCTCCATGTGTTTTCTGGCCATGATCTTGTATCTACGAAGATGATTTGTGCTAGAGTAGCGTAACCGTGCAACATTTATTGTTAATATTCATGAGACGCTATTCTTCAGTTTGTGAGATATGTAAAATTAAATTACATAGCTAAACATACTTCAACTTACTTCTTGTCTTTCATAGAGTGTAGTGAATGACAAGCGAACCAAATTATCTTGTGAAATAAACATGTCATAAAATGTAGTTTTTTCTAAAAAACTATGAATCTTATGTCCATTTAAACCAATCTGTTACCTAAAGAGACTTCTATAAACGTGTGAAACCGAGAGTATTTTATTTAAATTTGATAGTACCTGGATGGCCGAGCATTGCTCGGGATTTCTTTACTAACGTGACTCCTGCCGTATTTTCTTTTTTAAAGCACTGTCATATATACCTAGATACGAATTAGATGTAATAATAAAGGGCTCCCAATAACAGTATTTCTCACAAAAGATGTAACTTGAAAACCTTACCTTCTAATGACATTGTAGCAGTTTTCATTGCCCAAAAACACGGATAAAACGAAGTTTTCTAAAAATGAAACCTAGCCAGAGATTTAACGAAAATCGTTGGAGCCGTTTCCGAGATCCTAATTATCCTAATATATACAAGAATTGCTCGTATTAGATAGATATTATGCCGAACTGAGGCTGTGGTAAAAATAGGCTCTGAGCCTTATTTGGATTGCCAAGATATTTCAATACAGTCTTGTCTGGACGATAAGTCGTGATTTTGCACGCTCATTTATTTATTCCTGTTTCTAAAGACGATTGATAGTATTCGTTTGGATCCTGTAAACAAGTTTTGAAGAAAGTTAAGAGATTTCTCGCTCTGGTTTAAATCCGCTCGACAAATCTTCGTATTTCTACTATCAGAGAAAGGTACATAGTTGTATGAAAACTAAACAATTACTCGAGCCTCGCTCTTGATCCGATGTGGCTATACGCTTTGTAATAAGTGCAAGTTTAAATAATATCGTGGGACATTCTTCACACAGACCATCTTGTCCCAAACTAAGCAGAGCTATGGAAACCAAATAACTGACTATATAAACATTTATTTTCTTTTAAATAGACATTTACACCCCGACCCAGAACGTTCCAAACAAATGTTTGTCCTGGGTGGGAATCAAACTCGCGATCTATGGCGTGACAGTTAAGGACTCTATCCGCCAACTGAGCTAAGCGACTAAGCCAACTGACTCCACAGAACTGTTCGGAAGTTCACAATAAGTTGTTTAACTCAAATTTGGTCGTGCGAAGGTACTTTTACTTTCAATAACAAGTAATGTTTTATTTTTGTTCGTATGTTTTCGAATACGGAACAAACCGTTTCACGGTCGCACATTCACAATGACGGTCAATGTTGCCTTTTTACTGTCCGAAGAAAAAAAACTATACAGTGTTTCGGATAGAACAAGAAGTTTGTGTGGATGAATGGATCATTGTTAGGGTTTCAGGCAAAAACGACTAAACGGATTTGGACGAAACATGGCACTTTTATAGTTAATAACCTGAATAACACATAGGACAATTTTTATTCCCGGGAAAATGTTATATTCCGCGGGAATTCGCGGAAAACCGCGGGAGACAGTCAGTTGCTACATACATATTTGCTCTTTTGTACAAGTGGCTTTTACACCCTCATGCGAACAGTAAACATATAAGTGCATGCGACATGACGTCAGTTTGTTGTGTGTATGGAAAATAATGTTTTGTCTTGCGGCTTTACCTGCGTCTCTCGGGATCTCATGTTTTCAAGTAAATCAGATCTATGTGTTGATCGAGGACATTTTCTGGATGTGTGTAGTTCTGTAGTTTAACCTTAATCCGTTGTGCCGTTAATGGGAGATTGAGTTACGAATCTTTCACATTTGTACAATAAAATAATACTGTAATACGAATTGGATAGTAGATTCACAGCGGTTTAAAAAAAATATACGGAATACGTTTGAGTAGTAGAGCTCTTAGTGTAGAGTTCGTCCGGGGAAGTACTACCACCTTACCCATTTCTGCCGTGAAGCAGTAGTGCACTTGTATTACTGTGTTTCGCTTAGAAAGGTAAGGGGGCCGGTGAAATTACAGGCACATGAGACTTAACAACTTCACGTCTCAGTGTCGGCAACGCATTGGCGATGCCCTCAGTGTTGCAATGTCCATAGGCGGCGGTGACCACTTACCATCAGGTGGACCGTCCGCTTGTTTGTCGGCCCTTGTGGTATATATAATACGGAATACGTCAATACTTACCCCAAGTATTACTCAGTATGCATTTCACATTAAGTTTACTTTCGCCCTTTCCAGGTAGTCGGTCACAGAGAAGGCCTCGAGATGATGGAGTCAGCGGATCCACTGGTTCTGCTGGTACTTCTGCCGACGATACCAGTGACACTCATCAGCGCAAAGATGTACAACTGGGAGGACTCTGTACTTCTCTTCCTTAGGAAGTACTGCGCTAAGATACCTGCATTGTCGTATGTACTGCCTTTTGGGAAGTAAGTAAATTATATTTTACCCTTTTTTACTTTGCTTTACTAATATTGATTATGATAGATTTCTAAATTCCAGTTGACAATAAGCTTTCTTAAAATGCCCAATCGACGTGTCTATCGTATTTTATTCATTGAAGAAGTTTCTCCTCATAACATTAGCTATCTGCCAGTGAAAATCACGTCAAAATAGATCCAGTCGTTTTGGATATATGGATAGATAGATGGTCAAGGAAGGTGTCTCATACTGAATTTGGACCCTGATCAGATGTCATAAAATGGTGTCTACATTAAACGATAATAGTAATAACAGACTTAATGATAATAGAACTTAACCATAGTTTTGAATAAATTAACAAAGCTACGTATGCAAGATGGTACAAATCATGCATAAATAATGGTCCAGTTGGCTTGATGGATAGATGTACTAATTGCCACACCACAGTTTGTAGGTTCTATTCCCAACTGACCAATTATTTGTGTGAATGAATATATCTGTTAGTTCTGTCTATAGCAGAAAAAAATATTATACGTAGTATATCAGTTATCTTGTTTCCATCGTACAAGCTCTGCTTAGTTTGGGATCAGAAGGCCATGCCTAAAAATTGTCCCAAGATATTTATTATTATAATAACAACGCGTTTGTATTTCCAGTGTTGAAGGCGACAGGGGTGCCATCGTCACCGGCCAGGCGAACCAAAACAACCAGAACTCCAACTCCCATTTATCGCCAACAAGAATTTTCTGCTCGGCTCTTCTCCTACCCACAATTTCCACGATTATAGGCAAAATATTCTTCAGATCTATACATAATAATTTACATAGAACCATATTAGGTGGTTTAACATACATAACAATCAAAGGTGCATTAAAAATATATCATAAACAAATGCTATACATTAGGCATTCTAGTAGGAAAATACTCGATTATACAGAAACGAATTTAAAGCTATATAGAACTGCGCTGGCTTCGTCCACCAATGACGCTGTGTCTAGTACGAGAGACGATTCGGAACAAGTTGTTTGAGGTTATCTATGTACTCTTTGTATAATTATGTACATATATTATTATATATGTTAAAAAGTCGCAGCTAGGTTAGTCATGTGATAAATACTGTAAATTTTATGAAAATATGTTTCAAAACAATAAAAAAATTACAAGGTATGTACTTTTACTAACGGTATATCGTTTTAATAGAGTGTAAGGCTTTCAATATGTATTTCTTTAAATAAGAAATTTTTGGAAGCTTTTATCCGAAGGTTGACTCATTTAAATTTAATTATAATTACGATTCGTAATTATGAGGATATTCGATGTATACTTATAGTTTCATTAATTAATATGCTTCCTTTTTTAAAACAAACTAACACAAATTATTTTACTTATTTTGTGAAATATTAAAGAGTATGAATTTGTTAGTGGCACAAGCGAAAAGGCTCTATTACGTTCGAGCTTAAGATCTAATTTTCAGGTCGTCATCACATATTATTTAATGACACTGTATTATACCATATTCAATACATAGTTAACTTCTATAGCACATAGCCTTAAAAATTATTGATATTATGAATATGAGTATTGAATACTTTCAAATTCCATTATAATTGGTAATTTAAATTCATTAAAACCAAACTTGTTTTAAACTATGAACTTCTTTCAAAATGATTTTTTGGATAACTAAACCAATAAGCAAATTCTCTATTACCTACATGCTGCTGCACTATTCATCCATGACGAATACCTATTCATACTTGAGGCAAGCTGTACGATTTAATTTCATATCCCATAAGCCGGTCAAGTCTGCATTAGAAGACAGAAAAAAACACTCTGTGGTAGTTTAAATTACCTGTCACTAATTCATTGAAGTCCAAATGTCAGTTGAAGCAAAATGGCGGCAATTTTTTTTGAGCTGTCATTCCTTCTTTTTTAAATTACATGATTATTCTGAGATTACTGTTTTATTCCAATTTGTTTGTTTCAAGGGTGTGTAAGTCAAACGGTTTGATGGTGAGATATCATAAAATCACATGACAACCTGTTATGAAAGCGATGTTATTTACTCTTAATCATACAAATGATATATAGTTACTATTATAACTGCGGATAGCTTTAAAACTATTGTGCGAAATGCGTTATTACAATACTAATTTGCATTTCCGAAATTTAAGTGAAAGTTTTTCGATTTGTCGCCGCTTGCTGGCAACTTGTCAATTGTCGAAATCAGAAAAAGATTGTCTTTGGTCTTAACCAACTATTTGAAAAGGGGAAAAACCTTAATAATAAATAAAAAAATATTCATTAAATGCAAAACAATGACAGCGGTTTATATTCTACGCGAGACATAGTTTTAGTTATCTATTTTTATTTTATATATATTTTATGGACTTTTAGAGCAGACATTTTGAATGTTGTTTAAACTTAGAATAAAAAGGAGGGGAAATATTTTAACTTGAAATAAACATACTAATATATTGGTATAAATTAATGAGGATCCAAGATACAAAATGCTAAAGTTAATTGGCACATAATTTCTAGTCCATTACGTATTTCAATATTCTTAAAATTGGATATCCAAAATTCAAAGAGACCGGCTGACATTGTCGGAAACTGCCGACAGTAAAAATAAATACGTCTGACAAACTCATCTATATAAATACAAAATTCACAAGTTTAGCAATTTATCTTTTTAGTAAGGGGAAAGTAGTTAGGTGTATAAATTTTGATCTAATCTTTAAATATTTAACTGAATAACTTGTACCAAGGATGAAAGACATTGTGTTTGATTTTTGCAGTTATTTTGTATTTTTTTGTAAAATATAGTTTGTAATTTATTATAATTATTTTTATTTAATAAATTGTAAAGGGCATGTTTTGTTGTTGAAGAAAATATTATGAAGAACTGATGTGAGAAGATGATATGATGCTAATATTGATGAGAACATATTTGTTATCTGCATGCTACAAAAGGTCAATTCCTTATCATAACAATTTATCTCTTTCTATTCTGAATGAGTGAGTGGGACAGCAATCATTTTGAATGCTTTTTTGTGTATATGGACTGTTGATTTATCAATAAGACTTTAAATAGTATATTACTTTGGATTATATTGTCAATTTGCGTGTTATTTGTAAAAACATAATCAATTTGTATAATTAAGAGTTGTCAGCCAAATGACCACCTTATTGCATTGGCGTACAGACGCTATTCCAAAATTAGTATAAATTGCTGTATACATAGTTAGTTATAAATTAGCTATTGGAATTTGTCTAAAGAATATTATATTATAATAGAGGTATCTATTCGTTTATTTATTAGGAAATTAGTAATATAAAATAATCGAAAATCTGGTCAGCTGTTTTTTTTTTTTTAATCGTAAAAGGAAACTATTTGATAGTCATTGACTTGACTGACTACTAGATTGCTCCCTTTTGGAAATATGCCATATTTATAAACAAATTCATTCAACAATTATAAGCAATGGATAGAGTGCCTTTTTATATGTGATAATGAATTATATAAATGTTGTACATTCAGATTACTTAAATTGAATTCTAGTTAAAGTTTGAAATCACTGACAGACAGTTGAGTTATTCTATATACTGTTAGATTAGTTGCTAATTTTAATATAGTTAAAGCATCTCCAACTGTGGCTTAACTTATGCTCTGTCTCTCTTGTTCTCTTCATAATAAGGTGCGAGGTCTGGTCGATGAGGTTTGTTTTAGATAATGTAAAAATTGTAGTGTAGTGTTGTCTATATTTGTTCTATGTTATACGTCACCAGCCAACATCTGATTTAACATATATATTTTACGGAATCCATACTGTATCTTAAAATACAATTATAACAAATTGACAGGCCAGTTGGCTTGGTGTTTAGCGACCCTGACTGCCAAGCCGAAGGTCGCGGGTTCGATTCCCACCCAGGACAAACATTTGTGTGCATGTACATGTCTATTTGTTCTATGTCTGGGTGTAAATATCTTTATAAGTATGTATTTATAAAAAAAAATTGTGTATGTAGTATATTTGTTATCTGGCATCCATTGTACAAGCTCTGCTTAGTCTGGGATCAGATGGCCGTGTTAAAGAATTTCCAGGGATATTTATTTTATTCTTTTTATTTATATCTGGTACAAAAAGAGAAGTTAAGTTGATCACAATGAAATATAGCAGTATAACATTTTAAATTTGCTTCCTTTTCTCTTTAATAATAATATTATGACGTATAATGGCTATAATAGAGGTCAGTTTTGTTTAAAATATATACTATCTTGCCAGAACCTATTATAATCAGTATAATTAAAAGATATTTTAGCAACAGCGTCCTTAAATTTTAAGTTGTATGAAGTACATAGTTTGAATACAATCATTTTTATTTTATATTTATGTTAAAACTCGTGATCACTTGAGTTGTTAAAATTTTTGTAGGTCCTTTCCAAGCCATGGTACAGTCAGGATAAATAGCTGAACAGATAAAAAATTACAAAATATTTGTACACCAAAACTAACGTGATGTAGATATGCAATAATGTACGTTTTTGAAAATACAGTGTAAACTCTTTATAACGAAACTCAAGGGACTGAGCATTTTTTGTCGTTATAGAGAGTTATCGTTATATGGAGTGAACAAAAAAAAAACAAAACAAAGTGAAAAAACCAACCAACTTGGGCTCACTTCAACGTTATAGGGAGTTTATCGTTATAAAGGATAACGTTATAAAGAGTTTACACTGTACATAATAACTAAATGTTTACTTTGATGCTACATAAACAAATATCTAGTTACCAACTTGTTTACTTTATATATCCATATTATACAGGATGTTACAAAACTACCCGTAAAGCCGAAAGGAGGTTAAATGGGGCCTTATAACGAGTCCATTCACAATATTTAAGAACTGTAGTAACTCTGTATAACGTACCCCAAAAAAATAAATAAACTGATTTTTATGAATGAAAAATAGAAAAACTATTAAAGTAGACAATTATTAGGTAAAATTGGTACGTAGGCTTTTTTGTTAAATAATCTGGTTCCCTGACATGACAGCTTACTAAGATTGTTGGCTTTGATAATTCATTATATTTTACGGGGTATTTTGTAACACATTGTATGTAGTTATAGTTTACAAATGTCTTGCTTATAGCATCTGCTCAACTACTTATGATTCTGACTGTACTATATGCTTTGAAAGTGTTTATTTAATTACTTTTTGGAACACCCAATTTCGTTTCCCCTTCCACAAGTCTTTTTCACTCTTGTTGACTTGTTACAATACGCACCTGCGTGCGAGCGAGACAGGCATACATCGTGCATAAGTCGTGAGCAGGAACCGATTCAGAGAACGAGCTGCCTATTGTATAATCATGTATAAGGAGTTTTAGATTCTTATCAACTTTCCCAAATTCAAGAACATGAAAAACACTCAAGTGGTCTCGAGTGTTTAGTTTTGCTAGTCTTATGTAAACTTAGATTAAAGTCTCAATAGAGACTGATTTGTATAAACGATGCTTGTTTTAATGTTGAATTAATTTAACTTTTGTCTAACGTGTACATTATAAACAGAGTATAAATATTTTTACTGAGTCTCAAAAGTTATTAATTGTTTATCTCCTGTATATATACTTACCATAGATTATTTTTAGAACTTAGGTATATATTACTATGCTGCGATATATTACGCCGAAATTATTTTTATCTGACTTTAAATTTTTTACAAAATGCGAAATTGACTGCAAAAACATTGCAATATCGCAAAATCAAGTTAACAATAATCATTAGCGTGATAAAGATAACGTAAATTATCAAAAAAAAAGTTCTATCGGTGATAATATATCAGTCGGGCAGGTATCTTATCTCGAAGATGAAATTATGGTAAATAGTAGGAAAACTTACCGACCCAAAGTAGTTCGCATTCGACACCCCATTATTTCGCGTGTGTTATCAAGAGTGCATTACAAACAATTGTTATCAACTAATAACACGGTGATTTTATGAGTCGGTGAGTGCTTGGAACCTACCCAATGTCGCTGGCCGTCGTTAGATATCTATCGAGTGTCGTAGATAGCGCTAGGCTTTGTAGGGTCACAAGTGACGTGACAAGGGCATGGTAACGTCAACATGTAGGCCTTACCATCTCTTATTGCTATTCGCGCGAGTGATACCCACGGTGTTGCAAGCGTCCATTGGCTGCGGTGATCGTTTACCATCGGCTTGTTTGCTACCTTAGTAGTATAAAAAAAAAAACTACTTTGCATGAACCAAATTGCTTTCTGGTCAAGAACATCTGAATGGAAAGAAGTGATATTTGACAAATAAATTATTTTAGATGAAATTTCATCGCTTTGAAGGGTGGTGTAAGAAACCCTTTATTTCTTGTATATATCGTAGGTAGGAGGCTTGTGTTTTTTTTGTGAGGTCTTTACTGTTCTATAATGATCACTTACTGGAATCATGAGTTCTGAGATGAATGTTCTACAAAAATGAGTCTTTTTACTTGATGATACAGCTCATTTACAATCACTACAATTAACCATTGGATCAATAGATGGACCTTAATTCAAAAGCAATTGAATATATTTTTAAACTTCAAAAGTTATATTGACTTTAGTGCTAAATAAAAAAGAATGGAAAACAAGTTTTTTATGGTGATCATTATTTAGTTAATGTGAAAGTGAAACAGATAAACAAACAACACTTTTAGAGTGAGAAAGAGAGAGATATCTTAATTTATTTGGTTGCATTGACATGAATTGTGTAAATATCTCGGATTCAATGTTGAAGCCGATTTCATGATAGATTGATGGTTCGGTGCGCGAGCAGTGTGGGGAAAAAGTCGTGGCGCCGTCAAGGTAACAGAGTATTAGAGCTCTTAGTGCAGAGTTTGTCCACGGAAGTACTACCACCTTACCCATTTCTGCCGTGAAGCAGTAGTGCACTTGTGTTTCGGTTAGAAAGGAAAGGGGGCCGGTGAAAATACAGGCACATGAGACTTAACAACTTCACGTCTCAGGGTCGACAGCGCATTGGCGATGCCTATAGTGTTGCAAATGTCCTTAGGCGGTGGTGACCACTTACCATAAGGTGGACCGTCTGTTGTTTGTCGGCCCAAGTGGTATAAAAAAAAAAGAAAATTGACTGCGATGACGATTCCGAGAGCTTTACACAATCGCCCTGCAGCTATTTGAGAGCCAGGGTCTAAGATAAGTTATAATTAATTGGTGGAAAATCTAACTAAATACCTGTTTTCAGATAAGTAATGGCAAAATTCCTAAAGTCTTTTTTTCAACCAAGCGAGAAGAGAAAGAGTGGTCGATATGATGGTGATGGGGACGATGACAAAAATGAGATATCACAGACGATGTGCGACAGGAGGAAGCTGTCCATATCGAGGAGTGGGAGGCTCCGGCAGGCTAATAAGAAACGGCACTCCTTGTCCTTGGAATTGTATGGGGAGGTAAGGAACCATGGCTTTATAATCTAAGCAAACATTAGTGTGTATGAGCGTGTATGTCAAGGCTTGTGTATGTAGGTATATGAAAAAAAAAAGATGTAGCATTTCAATATCTGATTTCCATAGTACAAGCTCTGCTTAAGATGTATTTTGTAACAGAAGGCCGTGTGTAAAGAATATCCCAGGGCTTTCATAATTTACTAGAAAATTATAAGTTTGTTAAAAAGAGGCCACGTAACAGTGCTATATTCATGAACACCCAGGAGCAAAAGGTCCTTTCATAAGTCGTTGGGAGCTTAAATTTAGGCCCGTCACACTGATGCCCAGCTGATCTGGCCTTAAGCTGCTGAACTACAGAAATCACGCAGTTTCTTCCTTTTTCTTGAGAGTGTAAAAGGATAACTTCCCCAGTTAAAAGTTTTCAGTATCCCTCACAGTGTAAATATAATATACAAGCTGTCCCCGGCGATTTTCCCGGGATAAAAAGTAGCCTTTATATTATTCTTGGATATGCTCTATCTATTTGCCAAGTTTCATCCATATCTGTTTAGTAGTTTTTGCGTGAAAGAGTAATAAACATACTTACATACAAATCTTTCCTCTTTATGATATTAGTATAGACTAGCTGTCCCCCGCGGTTTCACCCGCTTTCGCTGGAGATGTAACTTTTTCCCGGGATAAAAAGTATCCTATGTGTTAATCCAGGTTAAAACCTATATTCGTGCCAAGTTCCATCCAAATCCGCTTGGTAGTTTTTGCGTAAAAGACTAACAAACATCCATACATACAAACTTTTGCATTTAATGATATTAGCCGCATTAGTAGCAAGTAAGATATTAGTAAGGTATTTCGAAATGGAAATGGTATATGTAGTACCTATATCAATATTCTTATTGACATACTACTTTGGGGGCATCCATTAATTACGTGAGGTGATTTTAGTGATTTTTCGACCCCCCCCCCCACTCCCCTTGGTGAGATGTCGTGAGATTTTGCTAGGCCCCCTCACCCCGCCTAATCTTACGTGAGATTTGCTACTGTTACTCTATGGTATTCGCAAACTGGAATTCATGCAATTTTTTTTGGATTTTTTTTACTGAATGGACGCCCCCTTTGTAAAAGCTGCTTTGTTTAGGATCAGAGGGACTTGTGTAAAATAGTATCGTCAAATACATCTAACCAGCTAAACATTTCTTACAGAATATAGAAACAGTAGAAAAACCGAAATCAATGGAGTATCACGTACACAGCCCGGTGAGTCCTGAACCGGTGGCGGACAAGAGACAGAGGCGCAGAAGCGCAGACGACAATACTTCAGAGGATTACGTACCAAATTCTAACGACACAGCCTTTGTCAATACAACCAGTGTAAGTCATTCCGATAATAATAAAAGGAGAATTAGTGCCGGCCCGAAATCACCAGAAGAGGAGATCGACAGCGCTTTTGAAATAATTGACAAGTCATAGCAATCATGAATTGTATTGTAATTTCATATAACAGGACAAACTGTCTCACGTGTAAGTAAAATATTCTAATATGTTACTTTTTAAGGGTATTTGACAGGTTCATCAAATATGTTTCATGCGACAGTTTATAAACCTTTTAGACGTCTATGAATCTATGGTCCTAAAACGGGGGAATTATGTTCTAGGATATGTGGCGAGGCAATATGCGTAGCGTCTTTTACTATTATATAAAATTGTATAGAAACATGAGCCTTTCTTTAAAATTATGAAAAATATAACGTAGCATCATGATAACTTTAGCAAAATCTTACCAGTAAATAAAGATATATTTGATTTGTATTCGAGAATCAGTAGATATTAAATCATGATGATTATCGTCAAAATTATCATTAAAATAATTGGATTGTCTGAACTCTTTGTTCATATAATAATTATAAGGTATTCGTTATATTTTGAGATTACGTTCAGATTTTGAACAATAGATGATCTAAAAGATATTATTGTTGATAGTGATTAACATGCAATATGCATTTAATGCAAGTTATATATTAAAATGCAATTTCAGGGATGAATTAAATGAGGTAGGCACTTGCGTATAGTTAGGGCTGCCAACGCCGGACAAACATTAAAAAACCCCGAACATTTAGGTGAAACTGGGTTTGTTCCCGGTCACACCTAAAAAATATTTTTACATTTATAGTTTACATGAATCAATTTTCACTGGTTTATCTACTAATTAATCGGGTTTCCCCCAATAACACAATAATTGTCCGGGTTTTACCCGGACTCTTTTTGAAAACCCCAACCGGACGCTCCCCGGACACCCTCTAAACTAGGACAAATCTGGGGAAACCCGGAAGGATGGCAGCCCTACGTATAGTTCACGTTTATAAAAACAATTCGTGCGTTATTATTTCGTGAATATCGGTGTTGGTTGTGCAATTACTCTTTTTGTTTACTTAATAGTTAATGTTTAAGCTGCATTATTGTTAGTCCAATAAGGGACCGTCACTACTGAAGGGTCTCGAAGTTACACATAATATGTAAAACTAATTCTAAACGATATAGTAGTTACTTTATGATTTTGTACGGTGAAACTTTATGTTGCAAAAGTTGAGTGGGATCCAATAAAAATGGTATTCTCAAAAAAAGTTTTTTTTTCTTTTTTAGTGTGTACTTATGTTTACGTTATTTCAGCTAGACTCGTGCTCGATATGGGTAGAACGAGTCAAAATTGATGTTTTGTATTCCTCTTATTACAACAAAAAAATACAGTTCCATAAAATTAAACTATTACATAAAAAAACACACCTTACTAGAATGTTAAAAAAATACAGAGGGTGGTTACATAAAATTAAACTATTTTATAAAATAACACACACTACTAGAACGTAAAAATTTTTTGAGCTGTAGCAAAAATAATGGGAGAAAATGACAAAATAAGATTGTCAGACTTTAAATGGGTCAAAAATCACTGTCCACCCATGACTAGGGATGTGTAACTCAGCTCTGAACCGGTTCACAAACGTGAGCCGTGTGCTGAACCGCAGCTCACGCATTTTGGTTGAGTTACCTATGTCTACTCATGGCCAGTTATTTCGATGCACGTCTAGTGAATCGAAACCGACTAACTCGCTACTTAGCTAAAGTAAGATGAATACTTGAGTAAATCAGTGTACAGTGCGACCTCTATTAACCTGACTAATTATTGACATAGATGATACGAATAAAAGAAAACCAGAAATAGGTATTACGTACAAAATGTGAGATATTTATTTAAAGAGAAGAAAATCAACATCAATCTATACATATATAATTACTTGTACCGATGGACTGATACAACACAACACAGAGCGTAAATCGCTGGGGTTACAAACTTGAAAGTTTGCGAAAAGGTTCCCACACAGGTGCAAATCAATTCACTAATAGGGCTGACAAAAATAAACTGTAAATTGCAATATAATATGAATGTACTGTAATAGCTTTATGGTAAAAAACTAGAAGTAAATACGAACTTATATTTCATAACACTTATATTATATCATTTTTTAAAACAATTATCATCGTCACAGTACAGTATGTACACAACTTCGTAATGTACTACAAAATCAATAGGCTAAAATAAATAATTTTTTGGATGATAAATTCTATAAAATATTCGAGTATGTCAACGTGGTCAATGCAATTTGCAGGATCGACATCTATCCATTAGGAGCGTAATCTTCAAGATGTTTGCTGATATATGTCGTTATACGTTTGTTTTTTAAATGTCATAAATCACTTTATCCGCAATAATTTACATAACATTTATTACACTACATAAATTAATTACAATTGTAATTAATATAAATTTGATTAGCCCATGGGTGTCGGGATTAAATAATGCAACATAAGAGTGTGAAACGAAACGTACGAAATATTTTTTTTACTAGTATTATGCCTGTCAATATGTTTGAAAATAAAACTTCGTTACTTTGTTAGTGTTTATTTGTGCATGATTTTTGAGTTTAAGATTGATGTAAGTATAAATTGTGTATTTCTGTCGATTTCAATTTTGTGCCATTATTGCTATACTCAACTGACTACATACTAAACTAACTACTTACTAAATGTGAATGCGAAAGGGTAACCCGCTAGATGGGTTGCTCTTACGCATTCCCCTTAAAATTACCCATAACCACTAATCTCATCATCATCATCATCATCAGCCTATCTCCGTTCACTGCTGGACATAGGCCTCACCTATGGCACGCCACTGAGCTCAATCTTCAGCTCTTTGTTTCCAACCGCTGCCAGCCAGCTTGCGTATATCATCGCTCCATCTAGCTGGAGGGCGCCCTACACTACGTTTACCGAGCCGTGGTCTCCGCTCTAGAACACGTCTACCCCAACGGTTATCGGTTCTGCGGCAGATGTGACCAGCCCACTGCCACTTCAGCTTGCTAATCCTTTGAGCTATGTCGATAACTTACTAACTAATCTACTACTAAATCTAAACCAATCTAATGTTTTATTAATACTTATGGTAGGGCTTAAAACATTCTAGGCAGAGGCCCGGCTTATTAATACACGTGGGACAATAGCATAGCGTATTTTTTCGTTTTTTCTTTGTGTCCCAGCGGTGTTTACACCTCCTCTTTTTACTATTGCCCTTTTGATCTTTTGGCAAGTGGGCAGGTAAATGAATTATTGTTTCTTTAACCTGCCCACTTCTATATGGAGGAGGAGCATTATGAGGTGGTAACATCTTCTCTGAACGTATAAAATATTTTTTTTTTATTTATTTTTATTTGGTACAGGTAGTAGGCATTCAACAACAATATTTGGAACATGTGAATGCCTACTTTCTTGTACCACCTTGCATTTGTTCGCAAGTGTCATAAATAAACGGAACATATAGCACGCCGAGAGTATTCGATATAGGTCTGTAAGTGCGAACAAATACCGAATAATCTTAAAATTATTTTGAATGTAAAACGAAATTTAGAAGTAGTAGAGTTCTTTGTGCAGAGTTCGTGTGTGCGTTTGTTAAACATCAAACGCTTTTAATAAATACCATTAATATTAAAAAAGCCTGTACATTACATGGTGGCTATCTATTGACCAACTTTAGACATTAAATGACTCTATTTTAGGATAACCGTCCATTCAACCTATACTGATGCAGCAGCACTTGTATTACTGTGTGTTGGTTACAAAGGTAAGGGGGCCGGTGAAATTACAGACACATGAGACTTAATAACTTCCCGTCTCACGACAACGCTTTACAAATGCCCCTGATATTGCAAATGTCTATAGGCGGCGGTGACCACTTAAAATCAGGTGGACCACCTCCCTGTTTAACGGCCCAAGTGGTATAAAAAAAATATATATTTCTTTGCCGACGATGTTTTCCAAAAGCGAAAACAAATCGCATCAGCTTGTGCTTTACTAAAGTTTATGGTATTTAAGTTCCTCGATTTACAATTTCTTATATAAACCTTGAGAAATAGGATTTATAGCACTTTTTATTCTAAAAAAATGTCACATTCCTCGAGAACGCAGGTGAAACCGCGGGGGACAGTTAGTAATCTCAATATTTACAGAATACGCATAGCATTAAATTGTAGTATGTAAATATCACTATACCTAAAAGGTATGTACAGCAATATTGTAAACTCGGCATAGGCAGGGGTTTTGCTGGCCCACTGCGCAGATCGCAAATTCGCATGATTGATATCAAAATAATCGTGGTTTCGCCGTATAAAACGCTTATTAATATTAGTATACAACGTGTTACTAAATACTAAATAAATGTCAGGGAACTAGATTATTTAACAGAAAGGCTTGTACCTACTTTACCTAATAATTGTCTACTTTAATAGTTTTTCTATTTATCATTCATAAAAATCTTTCTTTTAATTTTTTTGGTGTACGTTATACAACGTTACTACGGTTCTTAAATATTGTGAATGGACTCGTTATAAGGCCCCATTTAACCTCCTTTCGGCTTTATGGGTAGTTTTGTAAAATCTGTATATTCGCGTCTATAAACGCTGCAAAATATAATTTTAGATTTACGAATGATGAAATGTGTTTACAATTATTTGTATGACATTAAAGACTGATTGCAATGAGTCGGAAAGTTTCAATAATGGCCAGGATTATTCTTATCTATGATATACACCTTCCTTCTTCGTAATTGCATTGTATAATCAGTTTGCTACGGTTATACGAATTGGAAATCAATTTTGTAACTTTTAGTATTTTGAGAGATAATCTGAAGATACAATAACCTTTTTTGGTGTTCTTACTACTTTCGGCACAGCTTCTCTATAACATAATGTGAGGTTGTGGTTGAACGGAAGTATTATGTCCACGGTGCTAAGGCCTAGTTTTGTGCTAAATCTAATATATTAGCTCCATCCATAAAGGCCTACGCAGGCCTAAAGCGTATCGACGAGTTAAAATTAAGTGTTTTTGAAGCTTATGGTTGCATATTTTCTGTATTCGTTTTATCGTGTCACATAATCGTGCAATATAATATTTTTTTATCAATTACATGCCTAAACTTACTTGTAACGCATATCGGCGGCAACTCCCTTTTAATTTTCTAGAAACAGTTAATTTTAATCAGTTTGTTGATTATAATGGTGATTTCAATCAATAGCGGATATTTTTGGGCGTGAGCTCGCGCATTGTAACTATGTTATCTTTGAGAACCTTGCATTTATGGGAGCATTTTTATATTTGTTTAGATATTGTATTGCATAGATAGATTTGTTGAAGTGTAACTTCTATGGGAGGCTTTGAAAATCTGATCCACAACCTTTTTGTGTGAGGAAAAATAAATTTATGGGAAACACAATCTATGCTATTCATAAGTAATTGATAAATAATTAAAATATTTCCCTGTAATACAAAAGTTTTACTTCCATGGTGTCCTTTACGTTTTTTTTAATGTCACACTTTAAGCAATAGTTCCATATCTCTCTGATTATTAGTTTAATGCTATAACACTGATAAAAAATCGTGATGTTGCTTCTTTATTTCAGTACAGCATTTTTTTAAGAAACCATTAAAACCATTAATTAGATCAATACACGAACTTTATCTCAAAAACAATAAAGATGTATTTTCTATAACATTATTAGCTCTCCAAACGCCATTTTAGGTCTCGACAACTTTATTGTTGTAATTTAGAAAATACAGTGTTCAGTACGTCAAGCCCCAAATCAATATAAATACCAGTATCAATAAAACACATAAAGTTCATGATTTAATGTTTATTTTGGATTTTTCTGTGACCTGTTTATTGACGAGTATAGACGACAATGGTGCACAGCGGACGCTTGCGCATGTCGAGTATAGCCGATATTGGCGTACAAAAGGTAAAAAGTCAATATATATTTATATATATAAACACTAGCTGCCCAGACAGACGTTGTTCTGTCGAAATAAGTCCCTAAAAAAACGCAGGAATTCGCTCGCAGCGCCATCTACCGGGTCCAATTGTAAATCTAAACCATCCAGGGGGCCACCCAAACGCCACGCATACAAAAAAAACATTCAAATCGGTCCAGCCGTTTAGGAGGAGTTCACTGTCAACCTTAATAAGTGCCCTCCGAGGGCCTAAACTGAATAAATGGTTTTAAATTTTGAATTGACACATACAGGTGAATTATATATATAAGCAAAATGGGGGTCCTTTGAAGTACCATCACATCAAAACTACTGAACATATCGGGATGGGACTGCTACCATTCGACGCGGAATTTTGCGTAGATTATAGACTACATATGATATCGATAAACGCGGGTAAAACCGCGGGGGACAGCTAGTAAAAAAAATACAATATTCACCAAAGTCATCATGCTATCATGATCTAACATCTTTTTTTGTTACACCTAAACAGTTAATTTAGTGTTAGTGATACCTAAAATACTTTTGCGCTATTTCTAGATATCACTACCTTATGTGGTATACAAACATAACATGACTTCCATTTCACGCACATAGATTGCATCTAAGCGATGTTGATAAGATTTGAACAGATTATTTATATTTGTTCCAAATTATCAAAACTGTTATTATTACTGTAAGGAATAATGTCACTTTGTTATTAACACTAATCATACCGACACTTACTAGGTACCTATTTTTACCATAGCGGGTCAAATGTGACTTTATATTTCCTGCTTGTATGTTTGAAATATGGTTGTTAGGAAGGGAAATAAATAGTATAACTGTATATTAATTAGTAAGAAACACTCATGCTGATACGTGCATTTTCAATGCAAACTTCAAAATGGGTCATTTGACCCGGTTATGGTATGTTTAGTGTTAAAATCTTGACGCCCATTATCCGCAAAGAGAGTAACATTACACTTTCAGGGAAACCTTTTAAGCCTCACAGCGAGATGAGCTGAGCAGTATTGCAGTATTTACCATAGAACTCCAGATAAATATAAAAAAAATCTATATAGACGCTTTTTCTGTTACAGATTTTTGTATTTAAAATTTTTAATTTACCGTGTGTTTGAAATGACAAGTATATAATAATAAATTTATATTATGTGTAAGTAAAAGTAAAATATTAATATTATACCTTATAATCTATATTTAAATCTATTTCAATCTATCAGAAGATCAGCGATCTTCAAAGTTTAAAATGCTACAATTTAATTTTCTTCTTTTTCGGCTTGGCAGGCCCGAGACCTCCCATCTTGAAAACAGTACTGAAAAAGAAAGAATAAAGTATATTTCATTATCAACTACCTATTACCGGCATGTGTTGCTATGCCACTTTCTACTTTATTTTGTTTGTGTTATGACACATGTTGCGACTAAAAAGTATAAGGCCTATGCCTTGTAATATATATACAATAGATATGAAAGAAAAAACTTTGCTAGTATCTTGCTTTGCGTGAATCGTTGGCACTCCATATCGCATTTTTGGAGATTTCTTTTGAGGTAGCTCAAGGATAAACCAGAGGGAAGGTGGGAAATTATATAATGTAATAAAAATAACTCAAACTTACTGGCACGTTGTACATATGGGGCTGAATTTGCAGAATACTGAAATAAAAAAGACATAATTTATCAGTCGAGATAATATCATTTAATTGATAATTTTAAAGTATAATTTAAAATTTGAGGCCAAAACTATAATGACATTACATTTTAATGACCTGATTGATTATAATCAAACATTATTATTGATGGGGTCAATGAATAGATTAGCATATATCTAATCATATAACCTAAATGGTGCATTGCTCCAACACTGTCTGTGTAATTAATTAGGTATTTTACAATATTTTAACCATAAGCATTATTTTATTGAACCTAAAACCACTGTCATTTATAATTTTATTTTTCAACCTCGATAGCATTTTTGAAAAAAACTGTCACAATGTGGTCTAAGGAGGTAAAAACACAAAACTTTAAAAAAACACGCGCCTCTAAAGTTCAGATTCCGATACACAATAGGTATTAGGAGCTTGCATTTTCGGCCTGTCAGGCAATTACTAAAGAACATATTTTTGTCGCAGTATTTTGTTTTATATGTCCTCAAAGTCAGAGTAGTTTTCAAAGAGCGATTTTTTTCCTACATATTTTCACTTTAAATACACTCATATGTATAAAGGTGTAGTTACCACTCAAGCATACGGAGCACACGAAGCCGATAGTGAGCAGTTCCCGATGACAGAAGCATGCAGCGCGATAGTCCACGCGCCCTCTACCGGGCAATACCAGCTTGTTACGCTCCGACACCTCTGGAAGGAACACCCACTGAAAACATAAGAATATAATTATTATACTACTGGCACGCTATGATGGCAGTTTTGACGTTTCAGATTGTCATAGGAAAAATAAAAAAAATAGCTGTTGGATCAATAGATTCACCTTATGTCTGAAGGAATAACTCATTCGCTTCACTTCTGATATCCCTATAATTCAACTAAAAGTTCAATTGTAACTTACAAGTAAATACTGAAGCAACCCTTCCAAGGATGGCACTTTGAGGTAGAGTCCGCCGGTAATGTCGCAGCCCTGCTGCAGTAGACTGAGATGCTTGTCCAGTGAGCACACGTCTATAAGGACTTGCTGTTTCTGTAATAAGGGAATAAGTTGATGTAATATATGGCCATACAAAACATACTGATTGAGTTTTATTTTATGCTAGCTGTGCCTGGGTTTAGTAGCAATGCAACTTTTTCCATCTATGTAGTTTTTTTTGTCAAAATTGCGGGTAGCAACTAGTATAGGAATATAGAGGGCAAACAATCAAACTTTCACATTCTTAGACATGTCCCTAATATGGAATATGGCTTCGAATTATTTTGCATAATTTGTATAATGTTAGAAATATGCCTTAAATATCTGTTATTGTGCGACACCTAGCATCGGCAATGCGTTGAGGCGTGTAGTTGTTAAGTCCCATGTGCCTGTAATTTCACTGGCCAAACGAAAAATAGTAATACAAGTGCACTACTGCTTATCGGCGAGAATGGGTACGGTGGTAGTACTAAGAACTCTATGAATTCAAATAAGTCTGTTATCTAACCTGTGCAGTAAAGAAGACATTCATGTAGTTTATATACTGTGCTGCTGTGTCAGTGCTACCGGTTACAATCAGTATGCGACTTGTGATACGCAGCCCTGGAGTGGCTTGACGTCGTACCTGAAAATAAACGATACCATGGATCATTGGATTGAATCCCTGGGTGGTGGTGGTGCAGTGAGGTAAGGGCGACGAATACTATCACTCCAATTCAACTCTTGTTTGTCGTCAGAGGCGACTGAAGAGATACCTATGACCATGTGCACTTACATAAGTGGTCAACAAAAGCATTCCCAAAGAGGGCTTGCGACAGGCAGGCAGAATGAGCATGCAGGCACTGAATGGGCAGACAGCATATGTATCGCTCTTTGGTTGGCTACAGGGCAGATGATGATGACTACATATTTATAAAATATAAGGAACTGAATTTAATGTGTAGCTGCCGGAAAGTACTGGTAAGTGCTTGGCAACAGATACTCTTGTAATCTATTTTAGAAGGGTGACAAACATTCAAATAGACTATGTCTACATTCACCGAAACATCTATTAAATACATATTCAAAATTTTGTGTAATTAATTATTTTATTATCAATCTAACCACATTGAATAACAATTCATGCTCTACACAAAAGAGTAACATCTAGAAAAAAGAAACAACAATAATATAGAAAATAATATTTTTTAAATGAATGTTGCTGATTTGACATGTCCTGCAACTCCTGGATGAAATCTTACCCTGGCAATAAAACAGAGAGCCATGGCCAATGCTCCGGCTAGAAGGGATTCTCCAGGTTTGTCTTCTTGAGGTTGACTCTTCACAAGGTTTACTAACCTGGAAAATAAAACAAATAGTAAATTAGAAATTTATTAGCCTTTATACTTGTTTACTTTATAATTATAATTGTCAGCATTGACAAATATTCCTAACTAGCTGTCGACATGCTTTACCTGCATTCCCGAGGGATGGCAAGTGTTCCCGGGATAAAAAGTAGTGTTTATGTTATTCCAGGACATACTCTAGCTATGTCCCAAGTTGCATTTAAATCTATATGTGGTAGTTTTTGCATGAAAGAGTAACAAACATCAATACATACAAACATTTGCATTTATAATACTTGTAGGATGATATTCTGCGACTTTTCAATTGATTACTGCATTTGTATTTTGCTGATGACTTACTGTAAAGTCAGTTCTACAACCAAACATCTGTTATTGGCAAAACAATTTAAGTAAGGAATTGATTATTATTTACCTTGTTTTAATGGTTTTTTCGACAAGAGTAAATAATTCATATTGGCCGTCAATTTGTCTGACATCTAGTGGTTTTCCAGGGGAAGGGTACAGGTATTCACTGGAAACAATAATAGGTACATGAAACTAAAAGTAAAGGGTGTGAATAGACTAGCGGTATAAGGACCTAAGGTATTGTAATATAATCTTGTATAAAAAGCTAAAGTTATGTGAGACAAGAATAAAATTTACAGAGTAGAGTTCATCATTGTGGAGTAGTAATTTTGTAATTTAATAACAGAATTATTAAAAACGTTATTTACAGTTAGTTATATTTCAATTTCAAGTAGCTAATAGCTGTGAGTTTAAGGTATCTGTATATTTGTTAATTGAAAGCTATAGAAGGACATAGAGCTATGAGATATCTCATCAATCTATATTGGATTATAGCAGTAGGAATACCTCTTATGAAAATGACATCCAATAACAGCAAGTTCATTTCTCGCTTTCTGCATCAAGTGTGAGTTGGAAAATGCGATAACAGCATCCAGACAGCTAGTCAGCACTTTCGGGTCCTCAATTATGTACCGCTGGTTTGGATTTGTGTCCACTATGATCACAAGGAGGCTGCTGTCCGAGGGAACTAAAAATACCATACATTGAAATATTTATTTGAAAGTCTTTTGCCTACCTATCTCCCCGTTGTTTGGGCCAGGGCGTAATATATACAAAGGAGTTTTGTATTGGTATTAACATCAAAGTAACAGGTACATAGTATGTTAACAATATAAGGCTACCCTCTGATCCCATATCTGGTAAAGGCACTTATAAAATAATATTATTATATATATTAATCATCAACATTCTCACTTCAGAAATGTTCATTATTGAACTTTAAGGAACTGCTTCCAGTGGCTTTCAATGAATCTACAGTCTATGTTGGTCATAACTATATCTGGTAGAAGGTAATCTCGTTCGCTACACAAACAGGGTCTGTTTTATGGATACATCAGTCCCCAATCAGCAAAAGACTCGAAATTGTAGAAAGAAGTAAGGTTATTTAAAACTTACTTTCATCGTCTGCCATTTCGTTGGTTGTGGAATCTTGTTTTTAGAATCTTAATTTAATGGGAACCAAAGTTTGTAAATAAGTTCTTCAAAAATTATTACATATTTTTTATAATCATTGCTCAACAACACTTTTGATTATTTTATAGCTGACTTTAGAAAAAACACAACAAACAAATTTATTTTTATTTGACGTTTCGTTTGTGTCATTCGATTCATTGTTCCGTTCATAGCAGAATGTTCGAACAATGACTTTTTTATTATACTAAATATATAATAATGCTATCGCAATGCTATGAAAAAAACTCAGCAAACGGTTTCATCTTTAAAATAAATAAACTGAAAGTCGCAGATTTAAATAATTTATGTGATATTTGAAATGAAACGTGAAATGATGCCATTTTTAACAATTTTTTTACGTATGGTAATAGTAAGTACATTCATTTATATGTTTTGGAATACCCTTGCACGAAAATTATTTTAGGCTCCTTAAAAATGGGGTCTCAAATTTAATGTATTTTATTACAATTAAAATTAAATTTACAACAAAATATGATGAACATGATGAACCTGACGAAAACATCTCCCGAGATCATCGAGATGTTTTCGTCAGGTTCACACTATGGCTAATAGGTGCTTAGGGCCTTTGTTGCACATTCTAAATAGGTAGGTACTATGTTTTACAAATAGTGGTTGTTGTAGTGTCAATAATGATAAAAGTATGGACACCTCCGTGCAGGAATCGAACACTTGCCCGATTTTTTTAATTGTGAGGATAGCAAATTTTGTGTTTCGATTCGAGACTAGATTTCATTCTTTTGTGGTCTTTTGAATTTTGTCTTTTTAAATTTCTTCCTAAAGGATATAATAAATATCCCCTGGACATTCTTCAAACATGGTTACCTGAACCCCAATTAAGCAGAGCGTATATTGCTTGTAGGTACTATGGCTACCAAGTGACTGATATACTACTTAAAGGTACTGCATTTTTAAAATACATACTTATACGTATTTACATCCAGACACACAACAAAAAGACAGTCAAACCCACGACCTGCGACTTGGCAGCCAGGGTCTCTAACCACAAAGCCAACTGGCCCGTCAAAAGAATGAACATTATTTTCAGAATGCTGCTGAATTTGATCGGATTTTTATGCTAAGGACCAAATTGCTGCCAAAGAGTTACACTGTAAGCCTAGTCCGTACGAAGTCAATGGTACGCTTACGATAAAAAATGAATGACTGTCTTTATCGTCTCGTGAATACAACATGGCTTATTAATTTAATTAATTGTTTAGAAAGCACCTGTGGACAGGTGTCACGTGTTGTCACAGATACATATTTGTCAAAGGTGGATTCCGTGCATTCCTACCCCTTGGTCAGTAATAGATGCTAATTCATCATGTTTGGTGCACCCATCGGTTTGACTCGTGCTTTAACCGATAACGATCGCAATACTGGCATACCAGGTACCGTTGGGAATAGAGTGAACATCATTATTTAATAACAATTACTTAGTTTAATATTTAAATAAATGGACTTCAGTTTGAAGTCTACATTGTAGTTAGTGCAGGTTTAATCAACAACTGAAACAGGGTGTGTAATTTTGTTTCTGATGTGTAAACTTTGAACTGAAAATTTTGATTATACTTGGTTTAAGATATCTTACACTATAAAAGGTTAGCATCCGGCGAAGCCGGTTGAAATGAAATGAAATGAAATGAAATGAAATGAAATATTTATTCAAATAGGCCTTCACAGGCACTTATGAATGGTCAGACTCTAACACCGGTTCGGAAGGTTGCTTTTACTGAGAAGAGCCGGCAAGAAACTCAGCAATTACTCTTTTCAAAATAAGATTTTGTACATAAAGATGTGTCCTGCTGGAGCGAGCGCTACACCCAAGCATTGTCGTCATTAAAATAATCATTTGTATTGTAGAAAGCCTTTTGTACTAAAACTGTCTTAATTCTTTCCTTAAATTTTTGTAAAGGCAAATTTAAAATTTCAGCAGGGATTTTATTATAGATGCGTGCACTAAGTCCTAAAAATGAGCCTTGCACTTTTTGCAGTCTATATGCAGAAGTGACAAGTTTATCCTTATTTCTAGTATTGATGGAGTGCATATCACTCTTTTTGACATAAATACTAATATTTTGATGTACAAATATTATGTTTGCATAAATATACTGCGATGCAACTGTGAGGATATCAATTTGTTTAAACTTTTCTCTGAGGGAAGCTCGAGAACTCAAATTATAAATTGCTCGAACTGCTCTTTTTTGCAATATAAAAATTGTTTCTATATCAGCAGCTTTACCCCAAAGCAAAATGCCGTAGGTCATAACACTATGAAAGTAGCTAAAATAAACTAATCTAGCCGTATCGACATCTGTAATCTGCCTAATTTTTCTAACTGCGTAAGCTGCTGAACTAAGTTTTCCCGCAAGACATGATATTTGTGTCCCCCATTGAAGTTTTGAGTCTAAAGTAATTCCTAAGAAAACTGTTGACTCAACTAGGCTAAGAGCTTCATTGTCTAACATTAAACTACAGCCTAGTTTTTTAACATTGGGTAATGCAAATTTAATACATTTAGTTTTTCTTGCATTTAAAACAAGATTATTAACAGTAAACCAATTTAATACCTGGGCCAATGCACCGTTTACATCGTCATATTTGTATTTCAGTCTATCAACACCAAAAATCAGTGAGGTATCGTCAGCAAACAGTACAATTCCACAGGTATTTCTTACGTAAAACGTTGCTAGTGGCTAGTTACTGAGGTAGTGTCCAAAAGCTTGCATTGTCACGTACAATCTGTGCGAACAAAGTATTATGTACGTATAAGAAATGTATTTAAAGCAATTTTTCTTTACGGGGCTGTTTTTACCACAATACCACCCTGCTGGATGATAGGACTAGAGGCACACAGCTTTAAAGGGAAATGCCTCTCCATTACAGCTTTACCAGAACCACCGATTCGTGCTTGATAACGATCTTTAACTTGAGCGCGTCATTCAGCCTGGAGTTGGGTGCCGAAACTGGGCATAGTTCAATTATAATCCGTTAATCCATAAGCGGTTTATCTTCTCCGAACTTTCATGTAACAATTTAAATCATAAAATAAGATTAACAATTTTTTTTGTCAACCCTTCGCGATTATTGTGTATCTAAGTCTGTAGACCCAGAGAGTGATTCGAACACATCAATATACCTTGATAAATTGCCTGCTCGTAATGGTAATCATTTTTGTGGTAGCGGTGACGAATACAACCACCTCAACTCATCTGTAGGGTGTCGTTAAATACTAGACTAAAAAGTATAGGTACCAATGACCACGTGTAGTTTAGCTTGCACCAAGGAGCGTCAGACAGGTTCGATGTAAAAATTCTGCAAACGCTCTTCAAATCGAATGGACAGAGAGCAAGCATACTTATATTATTCCAAACGACTGGGAGCAGGGCAGGCAGATGACTATGAATATAACTGTGTATTTTACAAGGTGTATGTATCTAATATTGTACAAACTTGTAATAAAATATAGGTAGGTTGTGATATAAACAAAAGCAGTTTTGTGAATACGTATGACGTCAAAACAAGACCATAACATTTGATTTAAACGAGACTCTTTATCAACAAACGTAAGACGGGAGCTTATTATTACATCCGAATTGTATTTCATCGTAGCGAGATGACAAACCGGTGATACGGCGCCAAACTTATGTCATCTGTCAAAATACATGTTAACAGCACGAGGAACGGTAGATGAGTCAGAGCGATAAAGCTACATGAATAATATCATACGAACGATGTGACAAGCCGTGCTACCTGTCATTTTACGACATTGTTTATATACGGTTAATGATATGCCTTATTTGAATACCACGGTGGTCTGTCCGGATAGAAAAAAATGGTAGGGTTTTTGTTGACGACGAGCTCAGCTCCGAGTATGGCAACACGAAAAAAGTATTTCTGCAACTTGCTATGCAATGAAATGCCATACCTATACCTACAGAATGGAGTTGCACTTCGCGCAGGCGAGGCCTGTGTGTGCAAATTAATTTCCATGGGCCCTTACTACCGGATTCGGGAAAATAATTAACAGCCCGAAAACTAATCAGTTTATTAAGAGAGAAAGCGGACGGTAATTGAATAAGATTTTACGAGAACATTGTTTACAAGACTTCGTGCTGGAGAGCAGAGACGGTACATTAGCGCGGGCTTTCAAAAATCGAACTGGGAATACAAAAAAAAGGCGGGAACGAAATAATTATGCACGTTCCGTTTCGTAATGGGCGTCGCGCTACCGTTTCGCTTTAATAGCTCGCTTGTTCTGAGAATTTAATTACGCTCAGAGCGCGCCCAGATTAGCCAGGCGCGCGTTCCGTTTTGTTAATAACTCTAATAATGGATGACGCCCGCGCTCTAGCTGCATTAATGTTATTTATTCCTTTATAGAGATCGCCCTGATTTATTGCAGCGATTGGTCGAGATAGTTCACGCGATTAGGCACAATATGAAATAAAACATAAACAAATCTTTTGTTTCATCCGTCCTTCATATCAATCGTCAATGTACAAAATATCAGTATTAATAATTCAATAACGAGCTACCAAAAACAAATTGTCTAACCGATAAGACATTGGGTCCGACACAAACAAAACATAAAGCGATTCAGCCTTAATAAGAACCGGGGTCCAGAGATGAACACAAAAGAAAAAGATAACCGCCTATTGTTTTTTATCATGTTGTCAATATCGCGCGGCCAAATTTTCAATATTGGAATGCCACGATTCGCCAATAAGAAGCGGGGAAGAATTGATTTATTGTCCAATTAGCGTCGGTCAGGTGTGCCAACTGCCAAGATAGCATCAGGCTGGCCAACCTAACTCGGTTGCAACTACTATTTCTTTTGGCGCGTTCCGTTTAAATGGCATATTGGAATCAAAAAAGAACCTTTACACCATGCTGGCTGCGTTTTCTGGAAGGTGAATTTGAAATTCTGATCGTTCGCGGCGAACGTTTACTTAAGTGGAAATCGATTTGAATTAATTGCGGTGTCTGTCCCTTTTTATAGGATAGGAACTTTAATTTGATAGGAATTATTTTTGTATCATTAAATATATTAACATGGATTAATATTTTTATTTATACATTTTACGTCTATAGAAGTCGTTTGTTTATCTTATTATACCCATCCACTGATTTGTTGTTTCATGATCAAGAATTTTTTTTTTACTAATCTCGTTGTCGTGTTCCATGACGTGCCTGCGGAATGTGCTAAGCACACCAATCCAAAAAGGATCATGCTTTTAGTACTATATGTATCAAGAGGATATGAGTACTAAATTATACTCGTTTTAGAAGGGACCTAAATAACAAGAAGATTCTAAAATTGCAATGGTTGTTTATTAGCGTTATTAATGTTATTGAGATATCGAAACTACCGTTTAGTTAGCTATTAATTGAAGACAGTTAAATGGCGCCCGATCACGATGCTGCACGCTGCGCCATCCAGTCACAGATACCTGAAGAACAAGAAACGGCACACGGTAAAATTGGTAAAAGGTTAGGTACCTACCATAGAACCACATAATGAAATTTATAAACTTTGATTGAACATGAAAAGAATACATTAATAAAGTAATTTTATAGCAATAATTATTATGTACACTTGTATCGTATCATAAATGAAAAAAAAAAACGAAGTTGTTGTTTTATATGAATATGTCTATGGTATTTGATCACAACTTCCACGGCGCCATTTTGCGATTCTGGTTTGTTCTGTATACTGTACACTGAGACCGGTGGGACTGGGAGACGTGATTTCATTTAGCGAGAGTATGTGCTAATAGCTGTTCAATACCCTCATATCGTATTACAGGAACGAAACAATATAAACAACGATAAATGACTTGAGAATTTCATTAGCGACTACAATCTTAGATTTAACTATTATTGTTTAGGCATACTGCTTTTTTATTTTTTTTTCTTCTGAATGAGGTGATTTTGTTTTTAAATCGCCCCTGTTTTGTAAAAAAGGTTCAATGCACTAACTGGAAAATAGTTTGCTGTGTACTAATAATGGGTTCGATACGTATACGGACACGAAAATCGTGTGTACGCTTTTAAAGTAAATATAGTAATCTGATGTTTTAAGTATTTTTCTTATTGAATAAAGCAGTACAATGAGATACTTACTTTTTTTTTACGCCAAAATGCTCAAAGTTCATTGTAACGATTCGAAACTCAAATGCATGCTCATATCCGTTGGCTTAAATTTAAACTTCGAACAAGGGCGCTTCTGTCTGTCGTTGCTTGCCAATGGACCACTGTTCCCGCACTTGCAACGTAAAATGCACTTATCCGTCATTGCGTTGTAAAGTTTTGCTAATGTTTACGATATTGTGTCCGTTTTACACTTTAGGCGTAAACACATTGCACCATTAATGTTTATTATTTACGGCTTTCAGGAACTAATAATATTGATAATTTGGCAAGTGTTACTATCTATTAAAATAAAACACCTGTACGCACAGTAAATATCAAATTCAATTTTATGTTCTATCTTCACTTCTCGCTCGGAGAAGTAATAAATCCTCTAGACAATAATTTTGCTACCGAAGTTGCTTCAATAGAACGTAGTCCGCGGCGAGCGAATTGTTTGCGGGTAGTCGATAAATTCCGGTAGTGTTTGACGCAACGCGGTCGTTCTTGTCATTTGCTATTGAACGCTCGGCCAGCGCGGACGACTCGAGATATTGACTCTCAATCGCATTATTGCAATGTGAAAACTTATCTCGAGGAACTGCGACCGATATATCTTGATACTCGTCATTGATACAGTACTCATTAGTATTACTGCAATGCATCGATTTAGTTGTGTTATTAATGAATAAAGGTTCTGTTTAACATTAAATATGATGTTATTTAAATTCTAAAACTTTCACATTAGGTTATTTAAAATGAATGCTTAGTTTATTAAACTGAAAGAAAGAAGAGGCCATTTACAAACGAATATAAAGCTATAATCGTTTAAAAGCCATAAACATAGTAATAATGTGAAATATAATGTTACAAACTTGTCAGTGAGCACGGTTTTACAACTCCCTGCAAACACCACACGGTCTATTAAATAGTAGGCCGCTACGCGCTAGAAAAAGACAGTGATATGCCACCCCAGAATACATTCCCCGCAATAAATGTGTGGGAAAGAAAGAGACGTAGTAATAGCCGGAAATTAGCACTCGTCTATCTTTCATTTTACACCCCAAATTTTCTTATTCCAATTTCCTCTCGCTACGAGAGGCCCCACTTTACTGGACTTAACTGTACACAGACAGGGCGCGGCGAAACGTGCCGAAGTGTCTTGTTTTGAAAGTTCAAATTCCTAAGGGGTGTTCATGCACGATTGCGGCGTTCGGAACCTGAAAACGCTTTAGAACACTCTGTCATTTGAAATGAGTCATTTTCTGATAAGAATGCCCTATTGGCTGAGACGTGTGCGCCTCGGGCCGCGCGGCCGATAATGCCATTTCCGAACGTAGATAGCGAATAACTTGGGTGTCGGTTTTTGCACTGGAGTTTTAATAATAAAGCATAGGGGGAGAGCAGCCGAGATATGGAAATGAGCGTGTGGAGAGAGGAAATTTGAATTTATACACCAGCTAGTTTTATTCATGAGGGTGTGCGCCGGTTGTTTGGCGAGATTATAGGGACGAAATTTCGCTTCCAATATCTATATTGTATAGTCGTTTATTTTAACTGATTGACTTGTTAACCCTACTGACTGGAAATTGCGTTATTTATTTGGATATTTTTGATATTTTGCTTTCTTGTTTCAATTTTAATATTTTTGTGAACTATTGAAAGCTTAGGCTGAGTTGTCATACCTATAGATGTATATAAAAAAAAAGTATTTATCTTCATATTTGCGCAATTGTATTTGCGTTTTAGAAGTACTAGAGTTCTTAATGCAAATTTCCTCCGGGGAAGTACTTCCATCCAATTATGCCGTAAATAAAGAAATAGTGCACACATGTTACTTTGTTTTTTTTTTTTTTTTTATAATATAAACTAGTGCTTGACTCCGATCCCACCTGATGTTTTGTTTCAATTAGCAATGTTCTGGTGAAATTTCAAGGACATGTATCGGCCCACTTATTACAAAAAATGGTCTATCAATTTACCTTGTACATTTTTTATGATTACAAATGGGCCGTGAAAATATCGATTAATTTCGAGCCGGTCAGGTGATTCCTTTACAAAGACGCCGCGTTTTTTGCGTGTGTGGGAAATGTCCTTAGATCGCGTTACATAACATAGGGTATCTTTCGCGTGATTGACTCTATAAGTGAAGGTTATGTTAGGTAGTTTGTTGCGGTCAATCGATGATTTCTGGATTTATAAATAATGTGGGAACTTGGAACGTAGGTAAGGAATATACCTGCAATAATGGAGGGTATACTGTGTACGTAGTAAGAAAATGGGTACTGTAAGGAAGGTCTATCCTAGCGCACTGGCCGTTATTACTGTTACCGGCTGACGATAATTTTAATTAATAGGTTAATATTCGTTTTCTAAAAAAAGAAATTGAATGACAGTGCGCGAGCACAGACAAAGATGCTTTTTCATTATAAAAATTGGACTAAAATATTACAATAAATTATGAATATTTGATAATTTTTGTACTTACGCCCCGTTCACTACAGTACCTTCCTACTCTTTTAAAACAATGTGCTTCTCTTTTATGAAAGTAAAGTATGACCTGGGCTTCACTTTAACATCATTAGTGGTTATACCAATTGACACGAACCCTGCGAACGCCCTTATGACTGTAACTTGAAAGACTAAATTCATCAGAATAAATGTTTTAATCTAGAAAAAAAAAAACAAAGTTACAAAAACAATATGCAATAATACATTAGAAAATTAGTTGACTAGTTGAAAGGAATTGCCACCTATGGCGATTTGTAATATCAAAAACGCTTTGTTGTCAAAAAAAATAAAGCAACTCTGCAATCAATTTTCGTACATTTAAATCGTTATAAACCCATCCTGGAGCCTTATCCTTGTATGATATGAGCCAGAACTCTGCATCATGATAGTTATCTTCGGATCACTTACCTTTATATTGACGGAAAAACAGAAAAACTAAGCTGTTGCATTAAGTTTTGAAAACAGCGTTGTAAAAATAGGTCAATCACATGTTTCTCGATTACAATTACATTCTTGTAATTAAGTTCTAGTATAAGAAAAGTAGTATTGGTCGAGTATAAAGTGTAGACTAACAAATGTTGTTATTCTCTCCCGTTCTACCTTCTTAAAAATAGATTGTATCATTATTTTTTTACACTGCGGAAAAAACCCACCATGCCTCAAATCTTAATCCATTCACAACATTCACAGTTAATGGTCATAACTTTTTTTAAATTCCTTGAATACAACTCGAAAGTTTTACACCCTCACAAAAACTATTCCGAAGTCAGAAATAATATTATAAATTATAACAATACAAATTTTTATCGTCCAAAACCTTGTGTATCAGGTTGAAAAAAAAATCAATACACTCAAATGGTTCATTCATAAAGGTTTATACGCTCAATGAATGAGTGTCCAGAGTCTACCCATTCACTCATTGTGCGAAGTTAATGTAGAATGTCTTCATTTTAGAATCCCGTGGGATTTGAGTGTGATGATAAATTTCGACATATTATTCTATAAACCAATGAACCACCGTGGAATGGCTACGTCATATTTCATTTTTTTACGCACATAATATTATTAGCCGTGGTTCTTTTAAAAAAAAACCACTTGTAAATTTTTATCGTGAAATTATCTAAGTCCATCAATTTATTGCGTATAGGTTAATAGAAATTTACTATCTAGGTTCAGTTTCAAACAGACATGTTGGCTATACCTAGACTAGACTTCCATATATGCACGACTCACTTTCGACCAGAGGGTAACACTGCAGTTTCTTTGCGGCAAATTTTATTTAATCCATTTTTTCTCGTTGCAGAGGCAGTTGGTGCTAAACTTTAAATCTAATTACATTAAACGTTCTCGACTGAACCGTTTTAGTTAATCTCTCCATCTTCCGCCTCGGCCGTCCATGGTGTTTTGTTTTACACCACAAAGTTTTCGGAAATCCGATTGTCTCATACGCAGCTGTCCAAGTATTTTTAGCACATTTCTAGGGAATCAAATCGAGATACCACCACGTAATTAAAAATATGTTTATCGTATTTTAAACTGTAAAAACAGGTACACAGATGTTATCGTTAATAGAAATTACCTACCTCGTAGTAATTACCTACAGTAAGTTAACCAACCTTGCCTTATCTAATATTCCAGTTATAAAATCAACAGTCCAGTAGCTCCTAATTAATCTGAGCTCGTAATGATCTCTGTAAGTACCACCATGTGTCGGCATCGGAATATTTTCATCCAATTAACTTGTTACATTCTCGCTTCTGAAAATGACTACCATAGTTGTGAGGTAAAAAATATATCAAAGACGCGTTCTCCGAAATTCGGCCATTATCGACCGTTACCTCCCAAATAGAGTGCGATCGAAGACCGAGATAACCCCTTCACGTTGACTCTACTAATTGGCGCAATAAATTTTCGAACACGGCGACAACTCAGCATATCCATTGCCCGTCAGGACCTTATTAGGTCCTGCCTGTGCTGTGTCTGTCATAGAACAAACTTACGAACACCCTCCGAGAATCTGTCAAATTCGGAACCGATCAACGGAGGAATCTCATCTCTATTTACTCCAATTAATGTACGTACGCGACCAGAATCCCTTAAACAAGATCGGACGCAATAAAGAAACGTCATCTTGTTTAAATTCCATTTAAAAAATGTCTGACTGAATCACGGGATATTCAACCCTACTGCGACTATTCAAAAATAAAAATCTCTAATGAGGAGCGTTCGGAAACGTGACGGGTCGGTGACAAAATGTTGAACGGATTACAAATTTCTACAATAAACTTTGAACCTTACTATTGTTTTTATAAAGCAGAGGTTTCATTGTAAAATTTAGGTTGAATTCGCATCGTTAATATAGAGTCGTCGCGAGCGCGCAACCGTTTGTACCCGCGTCATGCGGACGGACGCTTTTTGTCGTTTTTAATTATATTTATTGTTCTCGTTATTTATTTATTGTTTTGTGTTTTGTACCGTTCTCGCTACCGTGCGTGCATTTTAACGATTTCGGCGGAGATAGCGGGTGCATCCAAATTAGGTCGAATGTGGTTTCAGAGGATGCAAATGTGCTCCTTTGCATACGAGTCTCTCAGAAAAAGTCCCTATCGATATTTCGTATGGTCTCAAATGAAAACATCATTAATGCTATGCAAATGATCATGGGAACATTTTACATTTAAATATTTATATGTAGGTATAATGCGATACGACATTTATTTTTTAATGATTTAAACGGCAGGTACTCCAAAAAACATTAATATGTGCGATTGTTCTAGACAATCATAAGCGAATGTCATGTAATAAATAGCGTTATCCGGACATACATCACTATTTTATCGATAATTGGTTATAAATGCCAAGGTAAATAACAATAACATAACAGCATTTACAAACAATGGCCTGTCAATTGTATCCAATAAAATCGATGTGATCCTGCGTCACTCGATCGCCTATACTGGGACAATGTGGGGAAATGTCAAGAAATCGAATTTCGAATAGTGAAGAGGATGGGTATTCTTTTTAATTCAATCGTTTGCGATTGGACCGTTTGAAATTCGAATAATTGTAATGATTTAAAAAGAACGCGGAACTTTTTTTTAAACAATAAACTTTTTTATTATTATTAGCTGACCCCCGCGGTTTTAGCCGCGTTCCCGTGGGATGTCATGTTTTCCCAGGATAAAAAGTAGCTAATATGTTATTCCAGGATATGCTCTATCTATGTGCCAAGTTTCATTCATATCCGTTTGGTAGTTTTTACGTGATAGAATAACAAACATCCATACATACAAACTTTCGCATTTATAATATTAGTAGTATTGCTTAGAAAACTATGATGTTTTATTGAATACCAATCAAAAGATCAAATTCGTCATTGCAGTCAATAATTCAAAAATGTTAATGGTTTTAAAAGTGGGCAACTCTGTGGGCAGTCGTCGTCAAAACATCGGTTTTTGTGCATCACTTGAAATTTTCTGAGAAATTATTCTTGTGTGTGTTCGTTAGTTATTGCAAAATAATGTCACCAAATAATAACTAACAACAGAACATTTTGATACTTGCATTATTTTGCAAATGTTTACTTCAGTTTTTAGTAATCCATTGTTAAATCTATACTTAGTCCAATAAAATATATTTAATCTTGTAAAGAGTTCAAACGCTTGTGTACCTATGTTCTGGGAGTAAATATCTTTATGTTTATGTATTTAGAAGTCAAATAAATAGTAGTCTATGTAGTATATCAGTTATCTGGTTACCCTACGATGTAAGCTCTGGATTTAGGTGTTGGTAAAGAATGTCTCAGGCTATTATAATGTATATTATTTATTTACAAAAAAACATGTTTTTTTATGCCACACGGGCAAGTGGCCACCGCAGCCTATCAACATTTGCAACACCAGAAGCATCGCCAATGCGTTGTCAATCATGAGACGTGAAGTCCTTAAGGGTAATGTGCCTGTAATTTATGTGATTTTGGACTAATTGGAAATATATCGTTTTATCTAACTGCACATGGTGAGTCTATGATGGGAATACCTTTTTAATACCGAATAATCGAATGGAATAATCGTCATCATAAAACTATCAAGAAGTTTCTGTCCAGACACGAATGATATTCGCTTGAATTATGAATGAGTGAATGAATGACAATGACTCAGCATGTTGCATTTCGCTGGTGCATTTACGTAGTTGGCTAGTTCGCTATTTTTGTCAATATAGCTATTGATTATAATTTACTGGGCTACTCTTAAAAGACCTAATGGACGAAATTTGTTCTCTTTTTTTTATACCGCATGAGCCTACAAACAAGCACACGTTCCACCTGATGGTAAGTGGTCACAGCCGCCTATGGACATTTGCCACAACAGATCATCGCCTACTATCATGCGTTATCGACCCTGAGACATGAAGTTGTTAAATCTCATTTTCGTGTAATTTCACCGGCTCCGTTACTTTCTAACCGAAACACAGTAATGCAAGTGCACTACTGTTTAACGGCGGAAATGGAGATAGCAGTACTTTCCCGGCCGAACTCTGCACTAAGAGCTCTACTACTCAAAAATAATAGCTTTGGTATTGTTATAGAATTGTAGGTACTAACTCCAAGTGTATAAAAGTTAGAATTCCATGCACTTTCTAAAATGATATATGTAATAGTTGAAATAACTTCAAAAGGCGATGCGGCATTAATGAGAGAGAACGATTCTCACAATTAATATCTATTCAATAGCAATGTATCAATGGACAAAACATTGTCTATTACTTTCTCGTACAGAGATGATTTTAATTTCTAATTGTTGAAGATCAAACGTCATTTCACACGTATTAATTATGTGATTAAATAGAGATAATTAAATGAGAAGTCGAGCTAATCTTAATAAAGTGGTTTTAATTAGACATCTTAAAAAGGTAGAAAATGTAGAAAAAAACTGGCCAAGTGCAACTTGGATTCGTACACGAAGGGTTCTGTGCCATTATCTATAAAAGCGGCAAAAGAATCTCTTTTGCTGTTTGGGAGATCCCTTAAATATTCATTTTATTCTGTTTTTTAGTAATTGTTGTTATAGCGGCAATAGAAATATAGTAGTATAAAAAAAAAGAAGAAATACATCATGTGAAAATTATAACAGATATCAGGTTCATGAGATATGGCCTGGTGACAGCCGGACAGTTTAATTTTTTAACCGACTTCAAAAAAGGAGGAGATTCTCAATCAATAAACCGTTATTGAGGTCCCTTGTCGGGAGTAAACCCTGGTAAAATAGGTGCGAAAACTGGTGCGTTAAATCAGGTCATGCTTTGCATTGTCATTGGAACTGAACTACCTTGACAAATTTCAACTCCGTAGGATAGGAGGAAGTGGTTCTAATTTAGCTTGCTATACCAGACTTAAGCAGACTTACATAATGCATGTAAGTTAAATAATTGGTTGTAAAAATAGAAACATAGTGTGTTATGTGTTGCATTGGATAGCAGGTTTAGGTAATATTTTATAATTGTTTACTTTGTGTTTTTGTGTAAGTGCAATCTGTTATCTGTTACTGTAACGATCAATAAAAATAAATAAATAATCATCGTAAACTTTACTATGGCAACTTTTTAAATCTTTATTGGAAAACACCATTGAAATTATTAAATAAAATAAAACGTTCACGTCAGAAATCCATGGGTGCCTCTCTATCCTTTGCATATAATAATGATAGAGTAAAAACTTACTAGTGGTCGCCTAGCGATCGAAATTCGACCGTAATTCAATATTATTTTATGTTTGAACTTTATTGTTTTTTTTTTTGTCAGAGTATATAACCTCTATGATCATTGCATAGAACTTTTGATTTTTGTTGTATTACTAGCTGTCCCCCGCGATTTTATCCGCGTTCCCGTGGGATGTCACATGTATTATACATAAAAACCTTTCTCTTCAATCACTCTATCTATGAAAAAACCGCATCAAAATCCGTTGCGAAGTTTTAAAGATTTATGCACACATAGGGACAGAGAAAGCGACATTGTTTTATACTATGTAGTGATGATGTCAGCTGCGAGCGTGTACAAATACGCTATTATATGTTTGACATTACGAGTATATATGTGTGTAATATTTATTTTAATTAATTTAATGAATTTCTTATGCATTTTATACGAGTATATCAATTTAAGCTTCCTACACTCGCGCAATTTTCTTAAAAAGGTGTCAAAAGTTTTCTGTTTACATTAATATATAGATTACTTACCTAAATAATGAATTAATGATCTGCACCAATATCGCCATCTGTAATAAAGAACAATAAATTATAGCTGGAAAATATTAAATTGTTCATGTCTTATTTACCTCAGGAATGACAGCCCTCCTAATGAGACAACAACTGACATAATTAATAAAAGTATTTCAAAGAAAACAATGACTGAAGCGATACCAATGTTTTATTATTTTAATTAAATTAATGCGATGAGACAACAACCACTTATATACAGTTTTGTTGAGATGCTGGAATAAAGAATATTAATCAGATATTTCACAAGATTTTTGGGGTTGCTATCTTCTCTATCTAATACCTTTAAACGAGCAATTCTTGTATATACATCTTGTAGGATCTCGGAAATGGCTCCAACGATTTTCATGAAATTTAGTATGCAGGGGGTTTCAAGGGTGTTAAATCGATCTAGCTAGGATTCATTTTCAGAAATTGTCGTTTTACCCATGTTTTTAGCCAATGAAAACTGCCATAATGTCATAAGAAGATAAGGTTTTCTAGTTACATCTTTTGTGAGAAATACTGTTATTGGGAGCCCTTTATTATCGTATCTAGGTATACATGACAGTGCATTAGAGAATACGGCATTAGTCACATTAGTAAAGAAAACCCGAGAAAGGCTCGGCCATCCAGGTTCTTATTATTATACGTGTATTTTTCGACGGGCCAGTTAGCTTGGTGGTTAGAGACCCTGACTGCCAAGTCACAGGTCGTGGGTTCGATTCCAACCTAGGCCAAACATTTTGTGTGCATGAACATGTCTGTTTGATCTATGTCTAGGTATAAATATCTATATAAGTATGTAAATATATAAATAATAATATAAATGTAAGTATATAGTATGTAAATACATATTTAAAAAGTAGTATATGTAGTTGGCCGTGTGTAAAGAATGTCCTGGGATATTTATTTTATTTATTTATTTATTACATTTTGTGTACATGAAAATGTCTGTTTGTTCTATGTCTGGGTGTAAATATATATAAAAGTATGTATTAAAAAGTAATATATGTCAGTTACCTGGTAGCCATAGTACAAGCAGTACATTCTGCTTAATTTTGGGTCAGGTAACCATGTAGGCAGAACGTCCTGGTTGATATTTTTAAGGGCTAGGCAAGGAAGGGGTCAACATGGCGGTCGGTTGAATGATATACGATTTTTATAAGATACTAGCTGACCCGACAGACGTTGTCCTGTCTTAACTATAAATATTGAATTCGAATCTTCCGATTGAATCGACAGTGAAATGTGCACTAAGAAATTATAAATTTATTATTTTATCAATATAATTCCGACCATGCCTCTATTTTAAACGATATTGGCAGCGCGCAATCTGTCAATTTCGCAAATTGTCAAACGACCGAGAATAATGTCAAACAAGTTACATTTAAAAAGTTTACATTCAGTCAAAAGTCGTTAAGTTATCTTAAATTTTCTAAATTTCCGCACAACATTCTTAATTTTTCATTCATAAGAACCATGTCCTGACATTAACAAACACAACAAAAAAGAATTAGCGAAATCGGTCCAGCCGTCTATCCGTGATGCCGTGACCAAGGGAAATAGGGATTCATTTTTATATTCTCGTATATAGATATGTAATAGTAATGGCTCATTGGTAGAACTTCGCAAGGAACTACATCAAGGGTACTACGGGTGCTTCAAAGCGCCTTACCACCGTGCTATGGTTTCCTGACAATGTTGTCCTTCACCGAAACCTCAAGCTTACGAATGTCCGCGTAAGTAAGAGAGATCAGAGGCTCACATTCGTCCCTTTAAAAAAAAAAGCTAGGATCAATCCACAACTCACGTCACGGAATTCAACGTCACTACCAAACTAAGTTATGTCTTAGGATATTTATTATTTATTATTGCATTAGCCAATGGTTATTATAATAAATACAAAAACTACGTCTACTTGAAAAGATTTCCGAGACGTTTACCTACAATACTATGTTAATAAATCTATTTTAAGCAACGATAACTTAAAGGATACCATGCATACTTAATATAGCATGTTCTAGATATATGTCATTGACTGACTCGGTAAGGAATCGCACTAAAAACTGTTTTTAATTAGTTAACCGTTATTATAGTATTACTTACTTACTTATTCCACGCAGATCGCAAGCAATATAACAGCTAGGCATGAATTCAGATATATTAATTAGTCAGTAATGAAGGTCTTTTAAAGAGCAATCTGTAGGGTCCCGTGGAACTATTAAAAAGTTCACAAAACTGTCAATTGATAGGTGAGTAGTGGGCGGACGCAGATGGTAAGCATGATGAACCGCCCCGATTATAGTAATTTATAATACCAGGGTGATATCAAAAGACTGCAAGGAACTCTTTCCATGTCCTAATGGTTCAGAAATATGGGCTCTCAAATAAAAATCGTATCTGCAGATGAGTGAAGGAAAGAAATAACAGTTCAAGAAAATCTAGTAAAAAATTTCGTAGCCGTCGGAACCCTGAAACTTTGAGAGTTACCCTTCCTTGACGGATTCTTGTTGAAATATTTTAATAAAGGTAAAGGAGTGTTACCAGCCTTTCTTGCTCTCCTCGACGCCAAGATCGTTAATACAAATTATGTTTAATTACAATTAAATTTATTCCACTCAGAATTCACCATCTTTAGTAAGACACGACAAAATTCACGAATTTTAATTTGGCCGCACAATTTTAAGTGATACTTTTTCTTGATACGGGTTATGTGGCAGCTAAACTATTGGGATTAAGTATTTTGGACAAATATCTATTCGGTAATTTATTAATATATTTTCAAAAAGGAAACATTTTGACAGGTCAGTTGGTTTGGTGGTTAGCGAATCTGACTGCCAAACTGACTGTAGCGGGTTCGATTGCACACAGGACAAACATTTGTGTGCAAGAACATATGTGTTGAACAAACACAACTGTCTGGGTGGTAAAATAAGTAGTATATGTAGTATTATTAGTCATATGGTTTCCATAGTACAAGCTCTACTTAGTTTGGGATCAGATGGCCGTGTATAAAGAATGTCCAAGGATATTTATTATTATCATTATTATTGTGAGTTTACAAAATTCTTAAACCGATAATGAGGTATCTTCATTTTTAGACATTTCTGCAGAGCCAATATATTTGACCTCTCTTTCTCCCACGTCTGCCTATGTGTGATGGAAATACACATTTATCCAAACCTCACCAAACCTTTTTGAATTCTATAAAGAAACAAATATTGTTATTATCAGTTTTCAGACGATGTGCAAAGAATTACAATTAAAATTGTTGACTCTACATAGTTTAATAGCACTATAATAATAAAGAGAACATCTAAAACGTATAAAATTTCACCCGCCCACGACATCGTACAGGGCACGGAACACCTTGTTTTTTTTGTCACGACCGGTATCTAAAGGACTTTGTCGCACTAACAGTCTCCAAAATCACTAGCACTATTGGTTGTAATTGTCATCTCGTTTGCTGCGACAAGGTACCAAGTGTTGTCCAGTGTTGATCTCAAAATCCGGTAGCTAAAAGTAATTTGTGAAATTACTTTCTTAGAATTGGAGTCAATTAAGGAGCGTGTATGTACGTCGCCCGAGCCCGCGGTCGCAGACAAACTGGATCGGAGATTTGTGTCTTTTTTTGGAGAATTTATGCTAAACGGCAAAAGGTATGAGCAGTTGAACCATCTTCACTATCGAGAGATACAAATAGTCTATGCTTTTTTACATGTCTGGGCGGTGGGTAGGTCCAGAAGGATTTATAACGAGGATGTAGCTCCCTGTTAAAACATTTTTTAAGTTATATGAGATGATCCAATATTTTTATTTCATTTATAAAAAAATATCGGCCATGCAGACATTTAAACAGTATAAGATTAAATATAATAAGATCTATAGTTTCATTTATTTATATAGAATATAAGATATCAATAAGCTTGGTTCTAATTATCAATTATAAATAATTCTCAACTTGTGTGTATTCTTCACATTGGGGTTCTAAAATCTTTGTCAGTATCACAATTGTCGATGTAAAAAGGTATATATAATGTATGTTCCGTGACCACAATTTCCAACCAGACCAAAGAACTTTAATATTGTTTTATAATTACTGAAAATTATAAATATTTATCGAAGCTTAAGCTGCATACAAAGTCTTGAATGCATCCAGTAAGTGTTTTACCGTCTCAAAGACACTAGCAAAAGAAAAATCCTGTATAAAGGTATGCTTAATTACAAAGAAAACCATCTAATTGTTGCATGATAATAATCTTTATTGGTTAAAATTTATATTGAATAAAAAGAGGCCGGTGTACTTGCCACTACTGAGAATCGAACCGACTAATTAGCGAATGAAACCGCACAGTTAGTTAGTTCACAACACTTGGACATGTAATACTACGGATAGCAGAATAGTCTCTTTGGGACTTTTAGTTTAATATGTGTTTTTAGTAGTATTTTTAGCCTGTCAAATATGGTTTGAAGTGAAATTTCTTATCTCCCATAAATTTTGAAATACTGATCTGCAACTTTTTTGTGTGACGGAAAATAAATCTATATCTATACTAATATTATAAAGAGGAAAGATTTGTATGTAAGTATGTTTGTTACTTTTTTATGCAAAAACGACTAAACGGATATGAATGAAACTTGGCACATAGATAGTGCATATCCTAGAATAACATATAGGCTCTTTTTATTCCGGGATAATGTGACATCCCTCGGGAACGCGGGTAAAACCGCGGGGGACAGCAATATATGCTATTCAAAAGTGATTGATAAATAATATAATGTTTCCTTGTAAAACAAAAGTTTCACTTCTATCGTGTGTCGTTGCGACATACCCTGTTTTTTTTGCGTTTTCAGCTATTTACCAGCAAGACTAGATGTTTCACCCGTATTTATCGATATCATATTATATAAGCTATTATTTGCGCAACCTGTTCTGACTACATACATCAGTTTTCATCAAGATTGGTCAAATCCATTTTGAGTTATAAAAAGACAAATAGACAGAGAGACAGATCCTACAGATTTATTTAATAGTATAGATAACTGTAGAATTACTTTGAGGAAATCGTAGCTCATCGGTAGCATGCTAAGTAGCCTCCTTGCTGGTTACTACCTAGGTCTATGCATTTTTCAAGTTGAAAATCTGTCGCCAATCATCTGTGTTGCAGAGCTGCACTTGACAGACGGTTCCCTTGTACCACCCTCGATTATATCGTTATTTACCATGATAAGATTGTGGTCAAACCAGCCAACCTTTATATTTTTAGAGTAGTAGAGCTCTTAGTGCAGAGTTCGTCCGGGGAAGTACTACCACCTTACCCATTTCCGCCATGAAGCAGTAGTGCAATTGTATTATTGTGTTTCGGTTAGAAAGGTAAGGGGGCCGGTGAAATTACAGGCACATGAGACTTAACAACTTCACGTCTCAGGGTCGACAACGCATTGGCGATGCTCCTAGTGTTGCAAATGTCCATAGGCGGCGGTGACCACTTACCATCAGGTGGACCGTCTGCTTGTTTGTCGTCCCAAGTGGCATAAAAAAATATATTTTTATAAAATCCCGATGCGTGTGTGTTCGTAATTCTTCTCCTAAACGGCTTCACCAATTTTGATACTCATGGGGTTACTGGATTGTTCTTAGGGATAGTTGGACCCGGTGGCGATGTTGAGGAGATTCAGTAAACGAGAGGAATTTCGGTGAACCGATGGTATTAATTTTTTTTCCACAAATTTATTATTAACATTGTATTATTCTTTTTTTGCGTTGAGTACACGAGTGTACATAATAGGTGTACGACATTCGCTCAGCGGGGTACTACTTGGAAAGTTGCGTCTTACAACATAACTATCTATAGTAAAAGTCGGTCTTTTTGTCAACGCATCGCCATATTAGTGGCATTACTCATTTGGAAAGTTTCATGCGAGTATTTAATATGAAAATTGTGGGCGGCTTGACAATTAGTGAGTAAAGTGGGCTATTTTCATAAAAGGAGGTACCGTTTATTAAATAAGTACTTATTAATTAATAAAGAATTCGAGTTGTTTCGGTCGCGTGAAGTTTTACTAAAGAATATACTGTTACAAACTGGGGCTCGATTCTGTAAGGAAAATGACACTAACTCGAGGATGGTTTTGTCGCGGCCTCCGTGCTCTCTTTCGCTATCTACGCTAATACTACTATACTACCGGCACGCTATGAATGCCGTTTTGGCGTTTCAGATTGTCATAGGAAAATAATCTATATTACTTTGGAATAAGGTTGATTTCCATCATCATACAATTAGCTGTTGGATCAATAGATGCACCTGACGTCTTAAGGAATAAAGGTAATTTTTATTTGTCACTGTTAAACGTCAAAACGGGCATCATAGCGTGCCGCAAGTTTAATCACGTGAGAGATAAGCTCTCCGAGGCCTCCGTGAAGCGGCTGGCCGACGAAGTTTGTATTAGCTGAATAAGGGGGCTAGATGGAAAATTAAAAATATTTTTATTCACATAATCTTTTACAAGCACATATGAATAGACGCTCTAATACCGGTTCAGAAGGTTGTTTTTTACTGAGAAGAGCCGGCAATAAACTCAGGAAATACTCTTTTTAAAAGGCAACAGATTTGTTTCATAACATTTGTTAAACATAGGTAGTTTATAGAAAGTCAATGAACCCAGAATCTCCAGTTTCTAAGCCAAGCTTTAGACCGTTTGACCGCCCAGCCAATTATTAGATAGACTATCCACCAAATTTTGTGAAAAAACGTTTAGGCGTAACGGAGTTTATGTGGAACTTTCGCATTTATATTACAACTAGGTGTCACCCGCGTTCCCGTAGGATGTCACATGTATTATACATAAAAACCTTCCTCTTCAATCACTCTATCTATTAAAAATATCGCATAAAATCCGTTTTGTAGTTTTAAAGATTTAAGCGTACATACGGGATATAGGGACAGAGAAACCGACTTCTTTTTATACTATGAAGAACTATGTGAAGAAAAGGTTCAACATTTTCTACATAATAATAGATATCGATTAGTATTTAATTGGTTGTCACAGAAATAGATCGAATAAATTGATAGTGTAGATATTTTTTACAGACAACTTAATGCAATTTTCATATCTTAAAGAAATGATAATTCCAACTCCTAGACAACCAATAAATTATGCCACGCCTTCCAATTAATCGATTTAAGCACCGAGAAATTCTATCAATGAACAAAACACAACGACCGATAAAAAAAAATCGATTATAAAGCGCGAATACGAAATGCAAATAAGCATAACTCATCGGACACTGATCGGTATCGAATATTAAAATCGCGAGTGGAATCGATTAATCGAGTGAAATAATAAAGTGAGCGGCGGTCGGTTAATTGGTTTGCGCGGACGTAAAGCATTGCCACTGATAACTTACTCGATTATGTGCGGGCAACATCACGAATGTGCAAATAGCTCGTATACATATTCACTGAGGCGAGTCACAAACTTAAGTCAACTTAAAGATGCGCATATAATAAGCGTTATGTTCTAAGTCGATATAAACAAATAATATATGCGATACTTTGGGACGAATCTAGTATGAGAAGCCTGAGCCTAAAATGGCCTAAATTAGACAAAACTGACTGCTGACAATTCATAATATTTAGTAGCGTACAATAAATTTCGTAGCTTATTTAACTCTCATAGTCTATTAGCTATCGTAGCGTAGCGTTTCGTAGGCTTCGTAGCTTTAATTCGTAGCACAGAGGATTAGTTGTCATCTGTCAAAAGCTTTTTAATATTTTCACAATTAGTAGTATTAACATTTATTTGATAAGCAACACAGAAATTCAATAGTTTTAGTAAGAACTTAAGCTAATTTAGTTGGACTTAAAACTAAAACTTAACTTAAAAGAGATATTGGTTATATATTTAAAAATAGATAGGTGTTAAGTATTATTTTATTGGGGAATTAACAAAATCATAAAACATTGAGTGTGCGAATACTATATGAAAGGTTCAAAGGAGAAATTCACTTTGAGTTGAACGAGTAGTATATGATAGAACAAAATAGACATATTTAGATGCCAAGCTATTACAAGGAAGAACCAGTTGCCAATCTAGAATAAATTATTTTATTAGATTAGATTAATATAGTTATATTATTTCACTATATTATTATAATAAACAGTAAATATTTTAAAGCAGCTGGCAACACTCAATCACATTTAAAGCTATTATTTAATTCCGTGGCTTCTTAAAACATTGGTTGCAAGACATTAATTGAGACAAGCCTGTCAACATAGGTATTTTTGCAGGCGCACAAGGGCGCACTTAGGTTTCAATTTAGCAGCCAAATGAAGAGGTCCGACTACACTGGAAAGGCGTTAAACAATTTTCATGGGCTCTTAGCAGTAACTAACTAATGGTGTAGGGCTGGCAACATTTATAGCTGTTTTAAATTATAGGCGTAATATTTATTGTTTATTTTATGTATTCCATTGAAGAACATAGTTTTATATATTAAGAATTTAAAATGAATAAGTAAAATATATGTAGCATATTTTTTGGAGGTATTATAGAATTTAATATAAATTACATTATGTATTTTTTAAACTTTTCCGAACCTAATAAATGTTTTCCGTAATTAGTCAAATAATACTTTGATAATAGTATTTACGTGAAAAGACTATTTGTTACTTATGACAAAAAATCAATATGTTTCATTCAAACAATTATAGAACATATTTTCCAGATCTTGGTTTAAATACCTTTAAAAATAAATATAAAAAATAATATTTTCTCCAACAACTAATAAATAATGATGAATGCAATATAGATTCTGTATAACTATTTATATTTTAAGGTTATATTTTTTATTGTCTCTGATTCACCATTGTACAACAGAACATCAAAAAACAAAACCTCCCCATTAATAAACAATATATCACTCAATCGCAATCCTTAGTTGCTCTAATATGTTCTATAGGTGGCAACACTTTTTTTTATAAATTATATATTAAAGAAAAAACATGGCAACCCTATAAAAGGAGGCTCCAATTGGTTGGCAGCTAAGTGCCGTGCCTGTGTGCCTGTGGGCTAATTAAACCATCAAGCAGCGGCCATGTTGCTCCCGACAGATAATCTTTCATATTTTGTCTTAGCTGTCTAATACTGACTTTGGCATGCCAGTGTAGTGTCCATCGCTGTTCAAATTACTTTTATTTATAAATAAGAACTAAAGTAATTTAGCTGTTACCTTTGTCATAAATAATAAGTATAATACTGGGTTTATGTTATCACTGTACACGAACGTAGTGTTTCTGATATTGTAAACTGTACTGTTTTTGTACTTTTTAATTTTTTTGAATATTTATTGCAATGTTTTGAAAAAAACAATTTAAAAAATAGCATGATATTTTTTACTAGATTGCTGACTTCCGAATGCCAGCTTTAGTAGCTATTACTTCCGACTGAAAATGTAGAAAAAAAATCTTGACTTCTTTGCCTTTCTTTTATTTGTTAAAAGAGGTGTCATTAGAGGTGTCAGAATTCGTACCTAAGATTTGGTGGGACCTCCTAACGCCTTTCATGTATAGATAATACCTAATTGACCGAGCAGTTGGCTTGGTGGTTAGAGACCCTGACTGCCTGTGCAGGTTGTGGGTTCGATTCCCACCCTGGACAAACATTTGTGTGCATGAACATGTCTGGATGTAAATATCTATTTATACCAAAGTACAAGCTCTGTTTAATTTGGAATCAGATAGATATTCTGTAAAGAATGTCCCAGGATATTTATTTATTTATTTCTTATGAGGACAAAAAACGTTTAAGAGACACAAGCTAAGTAGTTCCTAATAAAATATAAGACTCGAGATTTAAATGACTCCCCCTCTAATTGATATTTGATGAGATTCCCGGACCTCCCCACCCCTTTCGAGCACTCGTAATTAACGGACACCCCTTATGGTTTTACAGTAAGCATAAGTACGAGTACAAGCACTCTCTGAGCTCGTAGCTTCAATCGTTTAACACATAGTCCCTGTTAATATTAAACTTGGCTCACAGGAGTGTAGTAATTAATTACTTACCAAATTCTAACAAATGAAAGCCTTACCGTAACAGTATTTTTATTTTACACAAAACAGAACACATTCAAATCTATACTAATATTATAAAGCTGAAGAGTTTGTTTGTTTGTACGCGCTAATCTTAGGAACCGATGCGCTGGTCCGATTTGAAAAATTCTTTTAGTGTTGGATGGTGCACTTATCGAGGAAGGCTATACCTATATAAGGTTAATTCACTAGGAGCGGAGCACAAATGAAAAATGTGGTAAAAACGGGAAAGAATATTTCTTTCGAGAGGTTAATATATTATATAGAAATTGTAATCTGGAATAGCACATTGCCTTCTTGTTATCCCGGGAATATGTAAAATCCCCCGAGAACGCGGGTGAAACTGCGGGGGACAGCTAGTTAGGATATTAAAAATATTAGAGGCTAAACCATCATACAGGCAGAAGTTCCTGGTTTTACTCCAAATCCTTAACCGTAGCCTATATGTTATTCCAGGATATGCTCTATCTATGTGCCAAGTTTCATCCATATCCGTTTAGTAGTTTTTGCGTGAAAGAGTAACAAACATCCTTTCATACTAATCTTTCCTCTTTATAATATTAGTATAGATATGATTGTATAGTTTAGATACAGATACAAAATCATTATTTGGCTATATTATATTCATCATAATTTATCTGTCTTTTGAGAGAAAATTTACTTATTTCCATTCATTCATTCATTCTTCACTCTACATTTTCTCAATGCTAAAAAGATGATACATTTCTAATAATAAATACACATGTTGAAATAACTGCACTTGGTTATTTTCAGTAACTAAAGCTATCAGCATTGTTTTGACAAATTAATCGATCGCGGTGGGTACAGAAGGATTAGTTATAGGTGGCACTTCGCCATTATACAGTCGCGCCCACTCATAACTGAATTTAAATTAACTTTGCTTTAACCCATACTATGGGCTCGATGCTACACGTGAGTAATTTGTGAGATTAAATAGACTCACGTTGCTTATGGTTTTTTATGGTCATTTTGATAAATAATAAACTTTACCCGGCACTTATATATTTTATCTTTTTAAATATAATTTTAAGCTAGCTGTCTCCTATTGTAGTAAGTAGCCTATGCCTCCATACAATATACTAGGCGTGTGCCCAATTTCAGGAAAATCTATTCAGTCTTTAGCGTTGGCGTGACAAGCAAACAAACAAGGTTTTTACATTTTAAATATTTGTTAAGATCTGTTCTAATGGAACCTGAAATAAAAAAATATTGTTAAAAAATATAGACAGCGTTCTTAGTACATGAAAATAATATATTTGTTTCTGCTTGGCTTTTGTGACTTGCATGACAACCGTATTGTGTAATTTAGACTTTATGACAAACTTATTATAAATTTGTTTGTCTATTAAGCCTACAAACAGGCAGTTGGTCCAACTGATACTAACCGGGGAGTGGTCACCACCGTCTATGGGTATTTGCAACACCATGGGCATAGTAATGCGTTGTTGACCCTGAGACGTGATGTTGTTAAGGCTCATGTACCTGTAATTTCACTAGTACAAGAGCACTACTGCTTCTCAGTGGAAATGGGTATGGTGGTAGTACATCCAAAATACAATAATAAAATTTCCCATAACTCCCACATAATTGAATAGTAGAGCTCTTAATGCAGAGTTCATCCGGGGAAGTACTACCAAATTGCCCATTTCTAACGTGAAGCAGTTGTGCACTATTACTGTGTTGCGGTTAGAAAGGTTTGGCGGCCGGTGATTTAATCTAATCCCAAGCAGAGCTTGTACTCTGGAAACCAGATAACTGATATACTACTTTTTGTTCTTTCTAAATACATATTTATATAGATATTTACACCCAGACACAAAACAAACAGACATATGTTTGTCCTGGGTGGGAATCAAACGCGCGACTTGGCAGTCACTTACCACCAAGCCAACTGGCCTGTCAATAGTTTATCTATTTATATAAATATTTAATAAATTGACAGGCCAGTTGGCTTGGTGGTTAACACGGTTCGATTCCCACCCAGGACAAACATTTGTGTGCATGAACATGTCTGTTTGTTCTGTGTCTGGGTGTAAATATCTATATAAGTATGTATTTAGAAAAAAAAAAGTTGTATATGTAGTATATCAGTTATCTGGTTTCCATAGTACAAGCTCTGCTTAGTTTGGGACCAGATGGCCGTGTGTAAAGAATGTCCCAGGATATTTATTATTATTAATCCGATTTATTATCGAGTTATAAATGAGTTTCAGTATCGTGGTAGAACCAAAACCTTTATGAAATTAATCGAACATGCAGGCAGGCATCGCGGATGATTAAGGTTTTAATCTCGCGATTGAGAATCAGACAAATGTTTTTTATTATTTAAAATGTATAATTGCTACTCCTGTTTATTATTGCTGCGAAAATAATTGTTTTTGAGATTAGCACTGGAATACTCGTTTTTTAGTTGCTTTATTGGCAATCGAATATCGAATTTATGAAATATTGTTTTAGAGTTTCAAATAGGCTTTCACGGAAACTTATTAGAAATATCAGCTTCTTACCCTTGTTTCGAAGGATGCTTGTTTTGAGAAGGAAACATGACCAGAGTTAATACGTACGGAATTTATATTAGAAAAGAAATAGAAATATGTTTATTTATGTACGGTTAGCAATTATAAACCGCATTTTTTTTATAATAAACAATTTAACAGTAAAAATTGTTTGGTAAGTGAACAATTCGTTTAGGTTATTTCACTCCAAAAAACCCGATTACACGCTACAAAGATTTTTTCCCCTTTTATAATTTTTTGGACTGATTGATGATGAATATATACTACCCAAATAGGTAGTATTTTAAAAACACTTACCTATACATTGTCCCAGATATGATTTTATTACATTAGTAAGTTGAGTTAGAAGTATGTGTTTATTTCTACAATTGAATGTGTTCTACATACAAAATAATTACCTACGTATTCTACGGTAGAACAACGTTGGATGTGCTAGATTATTTTTGTAAATTTTTACTAATAATGTACATAACATTTTCATAAATGAAGAAAATCATTTGTTTTATTTTTATGATTACTTTCAAGAAGAGCATACCTTTTTAAAAGGCCGGCAACGCACTTGTGGCTCCTCTGGTGTTGCGGGTGTCCATGGGTGGCGGTAATCGCTTACCATCAGGCGATACGTCTGCTCGTTTGCCTACCAAAACATAAAAAAAAAATATGATAAATATAAATATGAAAAATGTATGTATATTCGAGAAAATTTTCAAAAATCTATTTACCGATATTTTATTTTTGTTATGATATATATATACAATAACTAGTAGGTACCAAAATAAAAAAAAATGTGGTTCACAGAAAGTACAAGTAATTTACCCAAATAGTAAAAGCTGACATCAGCCATTCCTGTTATTTTGATAAAGATCTGCCCACACCACAGCTTTGGTGGTCAAAATGGCGGTCGGCTACAAGAATGCTAACAATCTAAATTAGACCAAAAGGGTTGCCCCGTTGCCCTGGTATGTGTATTCAATCAGATAATACAACTCAACTATGGTAAATTCATGTTTTATAAGCAATTACTTGTTCGCTAATGAGTTTGAAGTAATGAGCTTCCGTTTAATATTAATTATGACTAATTGTTATTGATTATACACTGTTTTACCTAATATTTCAAACGAGAGAACATGTTTTATTAGCGACTTGAGTTTGATATAAATTTAAAGCTAAAAAAGATACGATCAAAATATTATTTGTCAACGAATTAGCATTGCCATTGAAGGTAGCTCGATGTTTTAAAATATATTTAAATTCTTATCATAATCATCTGTTGAATAAATATTTTTCTACTATTGTAAAAAGAACAATAAATTTATATCAATAATGACATCCTATTAATATTATAAATGCGTAACTTTTGGATCTAAGTTACCCTTTCACGTAAAAAATAATGAACATAATTGTATAAAACTTGGCAAATAGATTGTATACGAGTATAACACATAGAATACTATTTATACCGAGAAAATGCAGAATATCTTGGAAACTCGGTTAAAACCGCGGGGGACAAAAAAGAAAAAAAAGACGAGCTTGGGGTCTCAAAGCCTCAGGCCAATAAGCATTACATACATGAAATGAGTTTCGATACCGACATTATATATGAGAGGCGATAAATGGGCTCTTCGAACCTATGAATTAAATACAATTATCATGTGTAAATACAATTCACTTACCGTTAAAACACATATAAAATATTAACGTCCCTTAAAAAGGCAAAAGAAATTCCCAGACCGGACCTATAAACTGTTCACAACTGGTGACGTATTTACCAATTCATACAATAAAACATGGCTAATTCTACAGGACCCCCGTAAGTGGTTACGAGTGAACAACCACTTGCAGACACGGGGGTCAAGTAGCATTGGACATAAGTGCACATAAGTTACTCTACCGGCCGTCATTACGAATAAACTGACCAATTACAATAAATTATCGGTCACGTATAGTAATAAACGGCCATTTTGGTAAATAAATAAATAAATGAGTAATTAATGTTGCTTAGGGCGTGCTCCCGGTACGTCTGTGGTCACATCGAGGCATACGAATCTGTGCATTAAAAAGAATTAACATCAATTATGGTGTAGCCACTTTTTATTAGCTGACGGCACCAATTAGTGATGTGTGTTGGTTAGGAGGAAGCGACGTACGTATCGATGGAAACTGGCCTGTGCACTGACTAATAGGGATGGGTTATAAAGTATTATTTTGTTGTGATATAACTTGTTTCTTATGTGACGTTTCTTATTTTACCTTTAGATTAGCGTAGAGCTGTAGAGTTGTAGGGAATTCATAACAGAACTAAGTAGAACTTTAGGTTTATCTTCCAGTTAAATGTCTACAGTTGAGACCTTCTTCATGCAATATCATAATCATATAAATGTGATGATAATCTGGACAAATAACCTAAAATCCCAGTATTCTTCAGAATCAAAATATCCATTTATAATTATTATGTTTTATTAACTTTTAATTTGATCTTCATAAGTGCCCTCCGTGGGCCTAAACTGAATAAATGGTTTTGAATTTCTGAGGACATTTAAAATGGGTATGTTATACAGGTTGTTGTAGAAATGCATGTTCTTCCATATAAAATTATCTCTTACTATAATATAAATTACATGGTATAAAACTAAGTCGCTTCCGCCGTTGGTACGTTAAGATCTTAAAGCTACTCAACGGATGTTGATGAGGCTTTCATCTATAGACAGAATAATTCAAGAGGAAGGTTTCTATGTATGCTTAAATCCCTCGAGAACGCGGGCGAAACCGAGGGTGAGAGCTAGTATGGTTTCATATTTTAATTGGGGCATGTTTATATATGACATAATTGGAAGTTTTGGTTTTTGATAACACATCTATACTATTATTATAAAGAGGAAAGATTTGTATGTTTGTTACTCTTTCACGCAAAAACTACTAAACGGATATGGATGAAACTTGGCACATAGATAGAGCATATCCTGGAATAGCATATAACCTACTTTTTCCCGAAAAAATGTGATATGCCTTGGGAACGCGGGTAAAACCGCGGGGGACAGCTATTATAAATAAAGTGCAATAATAAAAATACCATAATGTACTAATAACGAATTTATAATTTAATCAATAATTTACAAATGTTTCGTCCATATAGTTCCTATTATTACAGAGAACTTTTAATTATGCACATTTTGGGCAAAATATACCTGATGTTAGCTTCTATATTTGTACAAAGAGTGACGATTGTGTGTTGCCATTGGCAATAATGTGAGTTGTATTAAAATTACCATCGAATTGCCTCAAGTAATTTTGATAAAATAAGTCTTATCTCATCCCTACATAAGATAAAATGTAATTAAATATTTTTTGTAACCCAATTTTTTTTCTTGTGCTATACAATATTTTTTAAGTGAATAAATTGGGATCAAAGTCACTGCTTTAAATATTTGACGGCACGGCAGTGCTCCGTCAAGTCAAGCAAAAACAAGTGGCACGGGCCGTACCATCCTTTTCTCGAAGCAGTTCAAGCCATTTTCGACCTATTTTTTACAACTTAGCATTCAGAAATATTGTCAGTGTGACAAGAAAAATAAAAAAGATAGCTGAGCTTTGATTCAATTATGAAATATAAGACGTTTTAGAAGAATTTTTGAAAAACAAAATGTAAGTTAAAAATAATGTTGCCATAATTCTTGAAGATAACAAACAATCGTCACATACAGAGAATAAATAAGCATATAATCAATATGACACAACAAAAACTAATATTAAACATAAATTAACACTGGAAAATACTTATTTACTTATTGTAGATAGAGTCTATTGCTTAGCTATTCTCATTGTATTAAAAAATCTAATAGTTCATTGAATTTAGCTTAATGTTACATTAAACTTACGTATACAATAATTTAGTTAATATTATTTACAATGCTAGTATTTTTTTCTAAAATTTATTAGCTGATGTCGACAGGAGAAATGGGATACATAATTTCATTGTTTGATTTCAAAAATCTATTATTTATCCATTTGACATGTACGGTCAGAAACATAAGTAGAATAACAGATCAAAATTAACAAAACACATGTTAATTTAAGTCAAACCAATCGGTTGAAATTTTATTGGGTAGGATTTTGTTGGGACATATTCACAAAACACCAGTGTTTCTACCACAAACACCTATCGCAAGCGTGGCGTCAGCGTATCGAGTGCGCCAAAAAGCTTGTTTGTATGTAAAATTGCACACTGCGCACACCGTGACGTTGCGCGATGTTAAAATTTCCATTAGATTCGTTTTTGGCGCTTGTGATAGGTATTCGTGCTTAGGCCTTAGTTTACTTTGTCTTCACTACATAGTATAAAACAAAGTCGCTTTCTCTGTCCCTATATCCCATATCCCTATGTATGCTTAAATCTTTAAAACTACGCAACGGATTTTGATGCGGTTTTTTTAATAGATAGAGTGATTGAAGAGGAAGGTTTTTATGTATAATATATGTGACATCTGACGGGAACGCGGGTAAAACCGCGGGGGACAGCTAGTGTAATATAATGAAAAGTTTTAGTATGCAGATGATTTATACATATTTGAATCTGTTACTTATGTTGCTGACTGTATCTAATTAATTTAGTGTTTATTTCGTCATATGGAACAATTCGAAATGGGGTTTTCAGGGAAATTAATTATCAGTCGCAAATTAAGAATTTCATATATATCTTAAGTTGTAAGGAAACTAACTTAATTTTTTTTAATAAAAGAATTTTTAGTTTGTGACAAATTAATGTTGTAAAATATCTAACTTCGCCTCAAACAACCTAATACAGTTATTATGAGAACAGAAACGATAAAATAGTAATACAGTAAAAAAATATTGAAGCCAGTCGTAAAATGTATGTTATTTGCAATTACATGTAATATAAACAATTATAATGTACAATTAGCACTCGTTTTAATGTCAAAAATGGAGAAATAAATGTAAATGAATGATAATTTTAAACATGTTTTTGTAATTCCTGAGGTAATAATATATAATGTGTGGGTAAAGTATTTATTTTCTATGTCTATATTTGTACCAATAATAAATGCTAAATGTAAACGTGTCGTTTGAAGCGTTATTTTCCGTTAGTTTTTTTTCTTTATTAAAAATTTTACAATTTTGCCGTCAAATATTTTTTCTTAACCTTTTACTGTACTTAAACTTGCGGCACGATATGATGGCCGTTTTGACGTTTAACAATGACAAAGAAAAATAACCTTTATTACTGCAAAAATAAGGTGCATCTATTGATCCAAGAGCTAATAATTATGATGATGGAAATCAACCCTATTCCAAAGCAATACAGCTTCTTTTCCTATGACAATCTGAAACGTCAAGCGTGCCGGTAGTATAGATACCCACATTCAATTCTGTAAATGATTTATTTATCGTTGTCCCTTTCTATAGGTTTTTAAAAAACGAACTAATAGGGCTGCCATCCGTCCGGGTTTCCCCAGATTTGTCCTAGTTTAGAGGGTGTCCGGAGAGCGTCCGGATTGGGTTTTCTAAAAGAGTCCCGGACACATTTTGTCTTACAAATTTTTTTTGGCGTGTCCGGAAAAAAAAATCATCTAAATGTCCCGGATGTCCCGGACATTTAAAACATGGACATTTTTAAGATTTTGTCCGGCGTTGGCAATTTAGGTGATGACAGCCCTAGTACAGGATATATTTGAATCAGTCATTACATAGTAGTTGATGTCTCTGACTCCGGTTGGTTTTCTATGTAAGTTAGAATACTTATGAAATAAATAATTTCCCATTAAATCTTAATTTATCGAGCTATTTATATTAATGACGAAACTAATACACGATTTGAGGATACGATCTTCTGTCTACAAAATATAGGCATTTTATTTTACATCGGATTAGGGTATAAGGGTAGGTACTTACTATTGACTAAGCTTGTGATACATACTAAAATAAATATCGTAGATATGCATCGTACCTATAAAAGGCTATTTACAAATTATCTAGGTACAGCGAAAAAAAAACTTTTTCATTTAATATAATAAAACAAATTGCACTTATTTATGAAAAAAAAAATATAAACAATGAAATTGTTCGTGCGTGAAACAGATACTTATATCGTTTTAATTATTCTTATTTCAAGCACTTGAGTTCATAAATCGAACATAATTTTTTATTATCATCACTTTTCAGCCAGTCCTTAAAAACCTATGCGTTTGTATGTCGAACACTCCACAACCAAAAAGATTCTATTCTCCAAGATATTTTATTTATTAATAATTCAGATTATTACAAATTATGACCTATTGATTCCAACTGGATAGCATTTATATAATTAGGTACATAAAAAAGCAATGGCTTATAAACTGGGGTACCAACATTCCTTACAAGTAATATATAAGAGGAAGGTAGAGGAAGAGAATCATTACGAATCTACTTACTCAGAAAAAGTACCTTTTTATAACCAATTATTTCAGCACTGTAACCTTTTCTAATTTGACTAAACTGAAGAATAGAATCTCTAAATTGAATTCCGAACACTTCACGATGGCGGTTGCTCATTTGGCGCGTCACGCGTGGACGCAAAATCCAATCGTCAATGCGGCTGAAGTGAGTTCAGAATGTTCATATTTATTGCGTGTTGGTGGCTCGGTGGGCCCCCAAGGAAGCTAAGCTGGGGTCGCGATGCTGCCGCCATTGCTGCGAACAAGGGAGGTGCTCCCCCACCGCCAAATAGGGCGAAAGACGGTGGTAAAAGAGGCCTGGCTGACAGCCGAAGCTTCTCGATCTCAGCTTCTTGCAGTCGTTTCGCTTTCGCACGACGATTTTGAAACCATATTTTCACCTGGAATAGAAACATTGTTACATTAGTTAGGTTTTTATTTTAACTGTCAGATATGGACATTTACTATATTAAATATTTACAAATCTTTTCAAAATTCCGAGAGCACTGCCTAATGGAGATCTTAATGTCGTAATTATAATGCCTTTGGAAAATGCAAATAATATGGTAAATCTTGATGCCCTTAAATAGGAATCTGTTTTAAAGGCTACATTAAACATGTGATAGTGTTTATTCTATCCTCGACATAATTTTTACCTCACCTGTGTCTCAGTAAGTCTCAAGGATGAGGAGAACTCTGCCCTCTCGGCGATGCTCAAGTACTGTTTGTCTCGGAACTTCTTCTCCAAGGCCAGGAGCTGCTGCGTGGTGAAGGGCGTCCGAGGTTTTCTGTTAGGCTTGTGTTTGCGGAGCTGGCAGCGCACGACTGGGGGCCCGCTCGGCGCACCCGCTGGGAACAAAAGAACTGTAAGCTTGTTATGTTACGGTCATGGAATTAATAAACAATGAACATGACACATATTTTGGAGAAAAGCTCTTGCAGTGTTCGTCTGGGGAAGTTCTACCATCATACCTATTTTCGCATAAAGTAGCATAAGTTTCCGCAGTAGTGTAGTTTTGAAAGGTAAAGTATAATTGAGACTGAACAACTTGGTGTATCAGGAATGACAATGGATGGCAATGCTATGCAGAGGCTGTGGTGTGCACATACCATCAGGTGGAGCGTCTGCCTATTTATCGACCTAATTCCAAATTTAAAATTTTTATTTGAAGTAGTCAATTTAATTTTCAATATAATAGGTTGGGGAAAAAGTTCCTTCGCATTTTTGAAGAAAATTCAAAACATTTTTAATGTAGTTTATTTACACTTAACTAAAGTATGTAGGTATCATTTTGTTCGATAACTTTTTGCCATCTTGTAGGTAGGGACATGATCCCATTGCTATAGAAATTTTGGGAATTCTGATCAATATACTGCGACAAGTGGTTTTGACAGTCCTCTCGTTATGTTAACTTGACACTGCCTAATGAATTCTGAAGAGACCGAAACAGGTGGAAATCTCTAGGTGCAAGGTCAGGACTATACGGCGGATGCATTAATACCTCCCAGCCAAACTCTGTTAATTTTTGCTGAGTGGCTAAAGATGTGTGAGGTCTAGCGTTATCATGATGAAAAACCACACCCCTTCTGTTGATTAATTCCGGCCGCTTTCTCTCAACTTCTTGCTTTAATCTCATCAGTTGTTCGCAGTAGAGTTCAGAATCGATGGTCCTGCCTGGTGGTAACAGCTCATAATGAATAATGCCCTTCCAATCCCACCACACACACAGCATCACCTTGTTGCGAGTTAACCCGGGTTTCGCCACAGTCTGTGAAGCCTGACCGGCCTTTGACCACGACCTATTTCGCACGTTCTTGTCGTACGTGAACCACTTTACATCACCAGTTATCAGCTTCTTCAAAAATGGTTCGGTTTCATGACGTCGTAATAAAGAATCACAAATGAGTACACGGTTCATTAGGTTTCTTTCAGTGAGCTCGTGAGGTACCCAAATATCTAGCTTTTTTGTGTACCCAGTTTTTTTCAAATGCGCCAAAACTGTTTTGTGGTCAATTCCCAGTTCTTCAGCTACGTCGTAACTACTGATATGCCGATCTTGCTCCACTTTTTCAAAAATGGCATCCATTTTATCCGTAATGGGGCGACCAGAGCGACGTGCATCTTTGACATCAAAATTTCCGGATTGAAAACGCTTAAACCAAATTTTTGCTACTCTCACTCTGCACTAGGTCCATAAATATCGCAAATTTTTTTCGCGGCTTGCGTTGCATTTTTACCTTTTGTTGTAGTAAAATTTTAAAATGAATCGAATTTCTTCATTAGATTCACTCATCTTGGCGGTACGAAAAACAAATGCAAATCACACATTTTCCTAATTTGAATTTGGAATTATGTTCTTTAAAATTTCAACTTTCAATGATACCAAAACCAGCCAGATACAAATAGTATAGCCAAAGAGATTTTATAACAAGTTCATACATACTATAATGCAAAAAGACTTTTTCCCCAACCAATGCAACAGCTTCCTATCCCGAATTCCTAAATGAAATTAAAGAATTTTGTAATTGATTAGGTACTAGGCTATTAAACACATGTTGAACATATGATATAATATCTAGTCCTGATAAAATAAAAAAAAATCTCGGTAAGTGATCGTCATTATGATTAAGGAAATGTTCATTGGTGAGCCCAACGCATATAATTCACAACAAACTTGCTGGACAATGGCAACGATAAATACAAACAAGCTTGATGTTATAAGACAGTCGTATTTATGCTGTATAATCGAGGTCCTGACACCTTATACAGCTTAAAATATTGTTTAAACAGTTTCAACTCGCAACCAATAAAACCTTAAGTTTTGCTGGCGTAAAATCATTTTGACTCCCTCATATGGATACGAGCGGGTCGTTATGATGATTGGCGCGAACACTGCGGTTGGGTGGCCGAACTTTACCATGCTTTACTCTTTAAATTGTATTCTGGCATTTAAAAAAAAGGTAATAAACATTTGGTCTCCAAATTATAAGTTAATGATTCTTGAAAAATATCTTTAATTAATTGTAGTTATAAGAAAAGTATGTGTTGGGAGAATTTGTGTTGTGTTGCTTCCAAAGATTCTTACTGATTTCTAGAACATAAAGTGGCTCACTAAAACTGCCAAATACAAAAAAATACCAACACAATTTTTTTAAGCTTATTGGGCTCACTCTTACGAAAATGGAAGCTTTTAAAGATGTAAATAATTTGAGTGTTCAGTTAAATCTATTTACGGATAACTATAACACACATGCGTGAAATTCAACTGTTAACTTAGTAACAACGTGAGACACGGCAATGCTCATGATTTTCCGTCATAGCTTAACTAGGTATTAAAATTGGTCGAATTTACAGTTATTATTACACTCAAAGTTGTTAAAAATATTTAAAATTCTAAAAACTAACCATTTAGTCTTCATTTATTAAAAAAATACCATAGCATTCAGAGTAAGACGTTAGGAGGCAATTTCACAAAATAGGTTTATTATTTCTCTGTTAATTACTATATCACTGTCATCTTATATTCAGAAAGTAAATTAAGATAATAGATATCATCATTAAGCGGCCCTACAGTAAAATTTAAAGGTGCTTCCACAACGAAGTTATTTTTTGTGGAGCAAGATTTGCAAGTGTTATTGAACCAACGGATAACAAAACATATGAGTCAAAAAGGAAAAACTACAGAAAGTAACTTATTGTTACCATGTTGCTCTGCAAAAAGTAACTTCCGTATAGATACACCTTTACCAACGAGATAAGAATATGTATGCGGAGATAAAATTGTCAGAATTAGTTCAGAGAATCTGTCAAACACTCGATAACTATCCTATTGATATGAGTTATTCGCTTAACTTAAACTTGCTTTACTTTAGAAAAGAAGAGGTCTTAGTGAAGAGGTCGTCCGGGGAAGTACTACCACCTTACCAATTTCCGCCGCGAAGCAGTAGTGCACTTATATTACTGCGTTTCGGCTAGAAAGGTAAGAGAGCCGGTGAAATTATAGGCACATGAAGCGTAATAACTTCACGTCCCCGGGTCGACAACGCATTGGCGATGTCCTTGGTGTTGCAGATGTCCAGAGGCAGCGTTAACTACTTTCCATTAGGTGGACAGTCTGCTTCCAGTGCTGTCGTCCAAAGGAGTATAAAAAAATGGGGCCCTAAATCATCTTACAGGGGTCTTATATTAGTGTCAATGCATTCACTACTACCTAATTATTTCAACATCTTTTGTTTTGACATGAAGAATCGATCAATCTTCAATTTATTGATTCATGCTTACTAAGTCCGAGTATTAATAACCACAATTGTTTCCTTTGATTGAGTGAGTACTGATGACCAAGACTTGTTTTAAGTGGTTTAGTTGTCAGGGTAACCATTTTATGAGTTCCAATGTTATTACATCTAATAAAGATTAAAGTAATTTTTTTTGTACCACATGGCCCGACAAACAAGCACACGGTCTACCTGATGGTAGGTGTTCACCGCCGCTTACGGACATTCACAACACTAGGGGCACCGCCAGTGCGTAGTCGACCCTGAGACATGGAGTTGTTAAGTCTCATGTGCCTGTATTTTCACTTATCGTCATCATCATCGTCATCATTATCCATATCATTGTCCATTTGATTCTCAAAACTATAAAACGCAATCAATAAAAACAAAATAGGATATGGTATAAGTTACAAGTAAAGTAGAAATCACAGGCACTTGAGACTTAGCAACTTAACGTCGCAGGTTTGGCAAAGTATTGGCGATGTCCCTAGTGTTGCAAATATCCATAGACAGTGACCGCTTACCATCAAATAGATTATCTGCTGTTTGTTGGCTTTAGCATAAAAAAAATAATATTTGAGTATCATTATTTCCTTTTCTCAAAACAAAAAACAAATCGAAAAATCCGATACTAAAAAGATAGGTACTATACAAGGTAAAAATATACCAACAACGGCCTGGATAAACCGCGCAGAAAAAATAATACCATTAAAACACTTCCCAAAACTGTTTGCATAACAAAACACAATTAAAATTTAAAGTAATCGATGAACGTTAATAGCCTATTCACCGAACGGAAGCCGGACAATGGCCGATGGACTATAGCGTTATTATACACTCGAATGAATCGATGTTTTAATATTCAAATAGATCGCCGATTCAGCATCGATATTATCTGCCTAATGACACCGCGTTCGGGTTTAATTAATGTCGATAACGGAAAGGGCGACACTAGTGCAGTAGTTTGTTAGGTTTTGGAAATTGTTTGATAACTATAAATAATTATAATGCTTATAATTCATGGGTATTTTGGGTTCAGTTAAATTTCTTTAATCTTATAAACGCGCAAGTTTTAGGTTAGATGGATGGAAGAATTATTGTTATTCTTTCAGGCAAAAAGTTTAATACGGTTTTGGATTAAACTTCGCACTTAGATAGTTTATAGCATGGAATAGAGTACAGGAAAACGCCAAGTGAGACGACCTCTCACCAGGTGGACCAACGACCTGGTCAGAGACGCTGGAAGTCTCTGGGTGCAGACGGCTCAAGACCGTTCGAGGAAATTCAAGAGACCTATGTTCAGCAGTGGACATCCCTGGGCTGATAAGATGATGGAATAACACATAGGATACTTTTTATCCAGTCAAATTATGTTTATTGAAGGACGGCTAGTAGCTTCCATAATCAAGTAAGAACTTGGTAAGTTTTGCGAACAGGGAATATTGGAATCAACAAGATTGGTAAAAAAAATGCGTTGAAAAGTAATCATCGCCATCACCATTGCCATACCAGAATAGCTTATTGAAAACTTTTTCAAAAAATAAAATTAACGATCAAAACCGTGACGAAACGCTTGTACATTAATAAGATACGGTTTTAATTAAATTTCAAAGGATCAACGTACAATTTAAATTAAATGTTTTATTGATCAATTCATAATTAATTCAATTCACTTGATAATATTTCAATTTCCTTTCAGGATGTTCGAATGTCATGCATATTGGAACAGTGGCCTCTCACCTCTGTTACACAGCACTTGATTGAAGGTATTTTGATACTTATTACCATAGAAAAATAAAGTTTAAATTCTAATTTATTGTCGATTTCCGACCAAATATTTCCGCTCTTATGAAGTTATAAGTCTATTATTGATATATGATTTCTAGTGATAATTTATGGCGTAGCATTGCAGGTAATGAAAGATAAAATTATTATGTTAATAAAGAATAAATTGGTTTGTCAACTTTTATAATCCATAATGGCAATTCAAAATGGCATAAAAAAAGTGCTCTTCTTTTTAAAAGCCATGCATTGGCACTTCAACTGCAGAATTATTAAGACTTTTCATTAAGTTGTAATAACTTACATAATGATTTTGTTTATTTGAAGCAAATACAAGATAGATACATATAGATGTGTACGTTTATATAACTTGTATTTGCTTAGAGAAAGGGCTACCTACATTATTTAAGTACAATTGCAAAACTCGACCTTTGCAAACCAATACATCGTATCCATAGACAAAACGAATAAGGCAAAGACTATCCCGCACAAATGCCTATCCTTTCACGTATCGGTGATAAAATACAACAATTTCAATAGCCCCCACCTGCCGACATATCAATGCGCGCTACCGAACGCTAATGAAGATATAATATCCATCTCTGAACGTATTTATTTTCCCGCGCGCGCCATTGCGCCCGCCATTTTGTGTTGCGATGACAGACCATAGAGCATTTTGTGTAATGGCGGCCAATTAAGCTGGCTGTTTGGGCTACTAAATAGGATTTAGTTGTCAATGTCGCGTTTTAATTGGATTGTTGTAATCTTTGTTGTTATTGAATAAATTACTAGTGCATGTTTACGTTTGTTAGTGCATTTGTTTCTATTATTTATTGAAAGTCTTTTACCAAGATAGTTTTAGCTTTTACCTTTATGGAATTGGATACTAACTATTATATAAGCTAATGGCGTACAGAATTTATGATGTTTTTAGAGCAGTACTATCTTAATTTCAGCTTTGTTCCTACAGGGTTATGCTTTTGATAGGCTTTAGTTCTTGATCTTAAAATACTTTTGACAAAATTTAATTGGTTTCCCAATTATCTGAAATCAATGAATGACAAGTATAATTGATAACAAGATAAATTGTTGTCTCGATCAGATTAGTCATAAAAATGCGCAGCACGACAAATGTTCGTGAATAAATCCAATTAAATGCTAAAGATTGCCAACACGAGAGTGTAATTAGGAATAAAATGCGATCACCGACCACTTTCCGGTAAACAACTATTGTTGACGCACTGGACCGATTATAAACGATTTATAATCTGGTATAATGTACAAAATATTACGAAAATTCTTCCATTAGATATTCCAACTGTAATTTTAACTAGCATTTACAAGATAATGTCGAAACTGCCGATGTCTTTGATCAACTCGTAAGCAATTACAAGATGTGTGAAATTATTCTTAATTTTTTATTTAAGACTAGCTGAGCCCTGCGGCTTTTCCCGGTTTCAATCCTGGTTTTAAACCTTCCTCTTGAATTACTCTATCTATTGCTGAAAACTACATAAAAATAAGTTGCATAGTTTATTATTCTATAAAGGACATACAGACAAACATTCATTTTTATATACCTCTATAGATTTTACTTACTTTTACTTTTTACTATTTTTATTGTGTACCTTATCCTTTATTTATTTTAATTGTATTAATTTTTAGGATACGCGATGTCTGGCACATGGTTCTATGTTTATACCGTTACTTATTCATTTAACACAAGTACAACGGAATTGTACAGTTAACTACTATTGAAGATGGAATAACAAAAATTATTGGAAAGAAATAATGACATAAAAGTTCTAATTACGGATACCTCCAAGACTTTATACACGACGTAGCCTACGTGTCTGGAATTAAAATACTTTAAGCAGTTAGTTAATTTTCTATCGGAATAAGAGAAGTAGGTATTTTAATAAGGCTCATTAAAGTCTCAAATAATTATAATGAAACGTGTTAGAGAAAGAAATTAATAATAACAGTTAATTGATTGTAAACGAGATAGACTGAATTGTGATCGTAGAGTTGAGTAGTTGCACGATAACAGAACTGTCAGTGCTATTTGAGTTTCCCAGATCGAAACGATCGTCTGTCATAAGTAGGCCAGTAGAAGTGAACAAACTGACATGCTACTTGAAGCAATACTAGGTGTGTATCGAACAGCATTGTAACGAACAGAAATAAAAGGTTGAAATGAAATATAACTTGACAATTAATAAATAGGTCCTATCAGGATGTAGCTTTATAATAGAATTGCTCGCGCATTCCATTCATCTTTGAACGCCAATAAACATAAGGCACGTTTTATAAACTGGCTTTTAATTAAATAAAAAGGTCTGAAGCGTCACGGGACCTGAGCTTCAAAGGATGTTTTATTGTTCTAGACTTAACCGCTGTTCAACTAATTAACTGGAATACGAACATAATAAAGTTAAATAAGTAGACGTGGTCTTCAATCAGCATTAAAAACCCGATGGTGATAAATACAGGACGAGTGGTGGTTGCATAATTTTTGAATTGAATGCGCAGTACTCGGAGTGAGGTGTCGGTTATTAATTAGGATTGGACATGACCAGAGCGAAAACTTGTCCTTCGCAGAGCAACCAACCGATAATTGTCAATAATTTTGCGTCGAAGACTCTACCTGGTTGAAAATTATTTATAGTCTGTTCCATATATCCATCTATTTATTTATTTTATTAGCAAAATCAGCTATTACATGATTTTAAAATGGAACAATAATTATGGGTTACCTAGCCAATACCAATTAATGTTTGTATGTTTTTACCCTATGACTTCTTATACTATTTATCTGATAGCGATGAATTTTCTGTGAGTGAGTTGTTCTACGTAAAACTGGAAAGGTACCGGACACAAGAAAAAAAAAACTTATACAGAGAATAGTACGTTGTACGTATCTCGTACGTAACATACATAACCAATAGGTCTACCTATATAATTGCCGTTTTATATATTCACAAATTTAATTTATGTAGGTGGGGAATTCTAATTGCAAATAAATTAAACCATTTATCAATTTGTTAGTGTTTTGTTTTTATCACATTTTAATCTTTTTCGTCAGCACACAAAACATAAAATTTCGAGTAGGTACAACTTTCTTTTTGGCAGTAATGCGGGGCAAACTGTCAATATCAATGACGTGTACGGAGCAAATACTACAAACGAACGCACGGCACGTTATTGGTTTCAACGCTTTCGTTCCGGAAAATTATATCTGAAGAATGACTACGGTGGGTCGCTCGAAAACTAAGGTCAACCACGTTGAATTTAAGGCGAGTGCAAACGCTTGTAGGCGATGATAATCAATCTACGGGTGAGTTAGCAGCAGCTTTCAAAGTTGCCACCAAAACTCTAATGGTTCATTTGCATCAAATTAGCAAGGTTAACAAGCTTGACAAATGCAACAACCATGCCTGTCGTTTCAGGCGCAGAAACAATTGTGCAGTATGGTAAAAATGTGTAATAAATCACAATCGCACTAGACCATCACTTTTCTAGGGGAATAGATTGAATATCATTAGCGTCCACAATCACCTTTAATTCGTGGTGGTTGACATAGCTTTTTGCGAGCACGGGTCTCATTCTCCAGATCAACATTTCTGGAATGGAATCGTTGAAACCAATAACGCATCGTGCTTTCATTTGTAGTGTTCGGTCCGTATATTTTTTTGATATTGCGGGCTATTTGCGATGCATTAGTACTTTCAAGGTTTTCATGCTGACAAAAAACGATTTAAAACAAAACACTATTTAATAAAGAAATACTAGAACTAAATACAAAATTCCCCCCAAACCATAGACATATTACATTTGAGACGGTTTGTTGCACAAAACGGAAACTTCATTGGCATTAAAGACCATCAAAAAAGTTTTTTTACGTTTAAGAATGGCATAGTAAAATGAACTTCGTCGAAATCTAGGCTTGTCTATTAATGCAGTGGTTAATTGTGTGACGATGCTGATAAATATATAGGGTAAAATTTTTCTTTGATATTCTATAATTTATAGGTAATTATTAATAATAAAAGGCTCGAATAGTTCTTTCAACTAGACAAACAGGCAGTACCTAGTATACGAAATTTCTACGTATTAAGTCTACATAAACACCTACACAACATAACTTATTACCATTCCAATTTTCCCGTGGGTTTTATTCCTTTCTTCTCACTTAACTGTCCAAATGAAGGTATAGAAGCTAAAGCAGTAAAAAAATAACTGCGTAAGAAATTATTTATTCTGAAATTGTTAATAATAATTTATTATCGTATTATTGTTTGTTAATCACTGGCTGTTCACCCACCGGAGGGTGGTGGCCAGTTTTTACTGCCTCACCATGTGAAACATAATTAAGACATAAAAAATATTCTCGGAAACTTAACCCATATTTTTCTGGAGGCACTTTTTAGTGGGCGTCTTGGAGAAAATTGGTTTCATCAAATGTTTTCATTTGCATAATAAGTAGGTAGCTTTGCTACTTCGCCATTTATAATTTATTTTTTATTGATTGTCAAAAACTTACTTCTAAATTATCCAGATGTGATAGATCCGTCTTGATAGCTATGTGTTATAAAAAATGTTACCCAATGTAGTTAAGATAAGGTTTGACATAATTTTACAATGAAGCAATGGATCAATAGATTAACCTTATTTCGAAACCAATAGAGACGATTTTTCTATGACATTTTTAATAACTTTCAAAATGGGCATTTTAGGTAAAGTAAAAATAATAGTGATCAAGTTAGTCAAATCTTTACCTGACATAAAATATCGATCTTTGTTCTTAACTACAACCTTGATTTTTACGACCATTTTCACAGAAAACATTGTAGTAACATTAGAAGATTTCTTTAAAATTCCTCCTACAAGGAGAACCCAACAAAATGGCGTTGAGTCAAACGGCAAAATCGAACTTGTCACCGATGTAAGATGCCTTTTATAGGTCAACGTGTTTGAAACAGTCGAACGGTCGGTTGGCTAAGTGTTCGGGAGGCAAGCACTGGCTACAATTTCACAATTTGTCTGCGCGCGCTTTTTGCGATCCCCAGTAATTGGCGCTCACCTGCGCCGGCGCAGTTGCCAACATAACGCGCCAAATATGGCAACCTGCCCGTCGCGGACATTTCGCTTTTTAGGAGTATCTGACAAATGTGTAATTATTTATTTAATATCGTCCGCGTCGTGACGCATTTGGGCACAATTCACATACCACTTTTAATGTTTTTCGGTCGCCATTACAGTTGAGTGTTAAGGACGCCTTAATGCACTTTTCTGACTAATAAATACTATAATAAACTACCCTATCTGGAAACTGGTTATTTTTTTTTATTGTAATTGATCAAGTTTCACTGTTATTCTTAATTGGTGAATTTCAATTTTCTTGCGGTAATTTCTCCTACAATGTTTAACTGTCACTCGTTCATCAAATATTGCCAACCTATCGATATAAATGTGTTGGTTAATGTTCAGACCTTTTAAACATCAGGTTGCACTACCGTTATTTTTGTTCTTTATGGGACTTTCCATTTCCATGGCTGGGTATTTTTAGTAGCGAATAAACACTCATGACACGTTAATTTCGAATATATGCTGTTTAACGATGAATTGTGGACTAATCACAAATTAAAACTCAAATGCTTTCACACTAAGTCTTTATTTTAATTCAAACAATATTATTATCTAATTAGACTCAAGCATGTAGGTTTACAAAAAGTCCATTAAATTCTTTTTTAAATACGTACTTATATTACATATTAGATATTTACACCCAGACACAGATCAAATTGACATGTTCACGCACACAAATGTTAGTACTGGGTGGCAATTGAACCCACGACCTGTAGAGTGGCAGGACCTCTTACCACCAAGCCAACTGGACCGTCTGCAAATACATATTATGAAGAGTACTTTTAAAACTACTGCCTCATTCATGCTGGAAGGTTTAATCAGTTTATTGTAAACAGCATTGCCGTTTTGCATTAGCAAGTCATTAGATAGGCCGTAAAGTCAGAATTATGAATCTGTTAAAAAGCTATTTAGGAGCCATCGACGGTTATTTATATATAAGATATAATATAATATATATAACAATTATTGCAGTTATGAATTGTTTCAAACTTCGATTGGAATCCAATCGTAACTACGCCATTACCAAACCAATTTTGATACTCGAACGTTGTATTTAGTGGAAGTGCCCGCCATATCAAAGTAGATTGTAACTAAAAATTGATTCCCACAACAAATCATCGGAAAATGACGATTGTAACACAGTTCACACGGATTGCGAGCATACCTATTGAACGCCAATGGTCAGATTCTTGAAAATTGTATCCCGTTTCCAACGGTATCCATAATTGCTGGGTATTTATAGCAATCTGTGCAATTTCTAATACATTTAAGGCGAATCGTATACATTGTATGTCGGAAATAAGAAGCTTTTTTCTAATAACGTACTGAGTTGAATGATATCGTATTAGGTGATTAATTAACACAGGTTTTATAGAATATTAACTGCGCCCTGCGGTTTTGCTCGCTTTCATTATATACTACTATAAACCTTCCGCTACTCTATTTATTGCTAAAAACTGCATTAAAATTCGTTACATAGTTTACAGACATACATTAATTTTTATATATATATAGAAGAAGATTTTATAGAACTTATTAGTAATATTATGAAAGCGAAAGTTTGTATGTATAGATATGTATGGATGTTTGTTCCTCTCTAACGCAAAAACTACCCAACGGATTTGGATGAAACTGGGCACATAGATAGAGCATATATTGGAATAATATATAGGCTACTTTTTATCCCGGAAAAATGTTACATCCCTCGGGAATGCAGGTGAAACCTGCTTATGCTGAATTATGAATGCTTAGTCATAGAAAGAGGCAACATAGCCAGCCTTCTTGACACTATACCCATAGACGGCTTTGTTGCTTTATTTATTACTTAATTTTAAGTAGTTAAAACTACATAAGTAGAGTTTTAAGTTTTATTAATTCTTTTTAAGATGCATTATCATAAAAATATAATTTTAGGTGCCGAACAGCACTCTTTGAAAGTCATAAGAATATTTTGGTAAAAAATTATTCTTTTGTGGGTGTGAAATAGCTTCCAGCAATTGATTAAAAAAAAACAACATATATATGCTCTGTGGTGGCGGTGCAGTATAGTAGCATTGACGAATACCACCACCAAAACGCAACTCTATCTTGTAAGAGGTGCCTAAAGAGTATACCGATGACCACGTGCACTTACACCATGCACCAAGAGGTCAACAAAAGCGTTCCCAGAAAATCTGTGAAAAATCTGCCAAGTCTCTTGTAATACGTAATGCACTGAATGGGCAAAAAACATACGTATTGCGCCGACGTATTGAGAACAGGGCTGGCAGATATGAAAATTAAGAAGATTTGTGAGAAAAATGTTCAACTTTAAGAGCTCATTATTATACTATTATTATATAAGGTTCCCTTTTAGAAGTAAGTAAAAAAGCGACATAGTTCAATATAATTAATCTCTAGACTTTAATAGCAAAGTATTCCTAATTGAGGAACCCCTTGTCACATTGAATCAATATGAATCTAAGCCACTGATTGGATCAATTTCTATGATTTTTTTCTCCAATTCCAGAAACGGCCGTTTGATGAATGAAGAAAAGTTACATGGCAAAAAACAAAGCCAAGTTCCTTTTATTAATGAGTGTATCTATTATTGCAGAAATGTGCGCGGCAAAACACTGAAATATGTGTAACGGCTCAAATAAATGTTTTTATTCCAAGATGGCGCCCAAGGCACTCGAGCTCTAGTTAGAACTAGTTTAAGTAGCGACAAATCGTGTTAAGGGCTAGTCTTTTTAAGCTTCTGTTATTATTTTTCAGTATATTTTTTTTATTTTATGATCGAAAAAGGAGATTGACCTAAAAACAAATTTGAAACTCGGAGGAAATTATTATACAATTGTTTGTTGAATGTTTACAAATAGTTGATGACAGTCACTGAAGAAAATGGTATCATCATCATAAGTTCCCAATGTAGGGGCACAAGTCTCCCCCCACAATAAAGGCCATAGTGGAACACGCGGGCCCAGGTGTTAACACAGGCAGGCTTATTTCCTTAAAATGATTTCTTCGCTGAAAAGTCAGAGGTGATCTATTCAAATAAAAATAAAAAACGGACAATTGCGAGTCGGTATCGCACGTGAAGAGTTCCGTACCACCGTAAAAATTGAATAAAACGCCGAAAAAATACGTTTTTGTATGGGGACTTCTTTAAATTTTGAACTTAAAAGATCAAAGTTGCCGAAGTAGAGTTAGTTTCATACTAGTTTCAGCATGTCTTTTGCCGATGTAGTTAGGCAGATTATCCTGACGCTACTTGTTATGTAATTATTTAAATATAGCTAGCAATCTCTCGGTTTTTGAAATTCATACCCCAACAATGATCTGGGAATAAATAACGCGTCGATTGATTCAGCTCACCCTTAACAAGTCAACTATCAAGCGGTACCAAGCTAATTTTATTCTCGATATCTTTTTCCTACTATAAGCAGAACATCATAAAAATTCCCAATCAGAAGCCATGTCGCTCGTTATATCGACATTTTGCCATGATTTACAGTTTTTGTCTACGTAAGACTATGATATGACAGATGGCGCCACGTACCACGTACACACAGATAAATAAGTGATACAACTGATGCTGGCTGTTCATTTTTTTTTCTGACGCATTGTATTAGCCTTTTTGAAATGAAAACTAATTTTAAAAACTATGCGGGTACTATATAGGGCATCTGAATGAGTTCTTAATATAATGATATATATTATTTTTCATCCCCCCAGCTCGGAAAGAGTATTTTTACTCTTCAATAACTGAGTGCAAAAGCCGTTTTAATCCTCTAGAGAGATAAAGTAAATTGAATTTAGAACATCGTGTCACGTGTGTTGGGGAATTCAAAACATCATTAAACCTATTTACTTCTACCTCCATGGTATCATACAACCTATTTAATTTGTTAAAAACTCAGACTCGGAATCTTCTAGGTGTATTTTTTTTATTATTTGATTTGCGCGCGCCATTTTCTTTTTTTTTGCATATAGTCATTTCCTCCATGAGGTGGGATGAAAAGTTACGTGTTGCACTCGAGTGCAAAGATGTTCCACCTTCTGCTCTTTTGATACCCTCGCTAACGCTCAGGATTCTAATTTTAGAATCCTTCGCTTGCTTGGTCATCAAAATTGAGCACGCGGTTAAAAAGCAAATTTGCACTCTTGTATAACAAATAACTATTGCAATAAAATATGTTGTTGCTTATTATTTTTCAGGTCATTAAAATAATAAAAAAAAATATGTATATATAATTTTTTATTAAATTTCATATAATAAATTTAGAAATTTAATATATAATTTACGATATAATGATTTAATATCCAAAGACACGTACGAGTACGTATGTATACTTACCTTTATTTTATACGTGCATATTTTTGTAGTAAATGTTTTGTTTAACTATTTAACCAACATTTTGGTAATAAAATATGTTTTAACATGCCTTGCCAACCTCAATTTTCATATCATAGCATATCCTCACGCCCATTATCATTGAATGGGTAGGTAGAGGTTTAGTAATGAGACTTAGATTCCACCTACCTTAGGCGACCTTAATCGTCCTTTAGAGAAAAGAGTTTTTTTAAATAATTGCGCGGCGTATTCTATATTTTTCAATGAAGTCATCCAGATCCTACGTCGTACTAACATGCCGTAACCATGTCTAATACAAGCCATCGATAGCACTCTAGTGTTTGATTGCTGGCCTTGGTTCGAATAATTGGCACAAATCTCGAGTCGACACGCTCGCCCCGTTTCGATTCGATTATCGATTATAAAAATATGAATTGATTAAATCGTAACATTCACACGTGGAGTTAATGAAAGAATGAAGAAATTAAGAGATGACATTATATAATTTGTGGTCACTTTAAATTTAAATTGTATTGTAATAAAACATATATAAAAAATAAATCCACATTTGAAGTGGGATATTTTTAAATTTTTTTTTTATAACGCATGGGCTGACAAACAAGCAGATCGTCCATCGGATTGTAAGTGGTCACCGCAGCCTATGGATATTTGCAACACCAGGAGCATCGCCTATGCATAGTCGACCCTGAGATTTGAAGTTGTTAACTATCATGTGCCTGTAATTACCGGCCCCCTTACCTTCCCAACCGAAACACAGCAAAACAAGTGCGCTTCTCCTTCACGGCGGAAATGGGTAAGGTGGTAGTACTTCCCCGGTCGAACTCTGCACTAAGAGCTCTGAATGAAATCTTCACGCTATGAAAAAAATCTTCAGCTACATCATCACTTACCACAGTCGGATTGTGGTCACTGGTTTATTAGATAACATAATGATGACCATAACATTCAGCTTATATATTCCATTTATCAGTCCCCAGCTCCTACTACTTCACGGCGGAAATGGATGAGGTGGTAGTACTTTTCCGGACAAACTTTGCAGAGCAGAACAGCAAGAGCTCTACTGCAACTATTATTTTTTATCATCGTTCATTCATTATTGAGCTCTTAAAAATCGTGTTCATATTTTTTACTAGCGACCCGCCACGGCTTCGCTAAAGTGCAATGTAGATACTAATACACATAAACCTTCCTCTTCAATCACTCTACCTATTAAAAAAACCGCATCAAAATCCGTTGCGTAGTTTTAAAGATTTATGCATACATATATCCCTATATAGGTATATAGGGACAGAGAAAGCGACTTTGTTTTATACTATGTAGTGATGATAAAACACAGGCTGTATGATAAAAACACACGATATTATATGTATTACAGGGAAACATTTTAATTATTCATCAATCACTTTTGAATAGCTTAGATTGTGTTTATCATCCACTTATTTTTCGTCATACAAAAAGGTTGCGCATCAGAATTAAAAAGCCCTCCCATAAGAATTATTGCTTCAAAACTATATACAAGCTGACAAGTTATGTAACCTATATAGTTTAAATATACGTTTAATTTAGCATATCAATAGTTAACAAGCAAATCCGTAGCTAGCTTGCCTGTTGGCGATTGGCTGGCCACAAATCAAATAATTGCCGCTCGGCTCGGTTCTCGATCGGTCACGGTACGATATCGATTTCGTTATCGATTTATTGTTCGTAATACTGTGTTTGTATAGTTTAATTGAATTTAATTTTGTTATATTTTTCTTCGCTGTCACGGTTTATAGAACGTTACAGTAGGTTGTAGAAATAATGGAAAATTACGTTTAGTATTCTGTTCACATGAGTTCGTGGGCTATTTTTAATGGACTACAAAGAGGGAGAAATTTATATTATCAGATTCGTTCTACATCTATATTTTCTTGTGATAATTATATTATATTAATTATTAATTCAAATTTGTGTGAAGCTATTTGTATTTTAGAATAGAAGACAGCAGAAAATAACCCCAAAGTAAACTACTGTAGACTTTTATATTATATTATATTTGACAGGCCAGATGGCTTGGTGGTTAACGCTCTGACTGACAAGCCGAAGGTCGCGGGTTCGATTCCCATCCAGGACAAACATTTGTGTGCATGAATATGTCTGTTTGTTCTGTGTCTGGGTGTAAATATCTATATAAGTATGTATTTAGAAAAAAAGTACTATATGTAGTATATCAGTTATTTGGTTTCCATAGTACAAGCTCTGCTTAGTTTGGGACCCGATGGCCGTGTGTAAAAGAATGTCCCAGGATATATTTATTTATATCAATCTTATATTTTATTGTTTTATATATATTAAAATATATATTAACATGAACAGGGAAACTGAGAAACTAGGTCGGTGAAACAACTGAACAAAGTAGCTCTGTATACTACATTCATACTACATTTCGTTCATAAATAAATATAGGTATATATGTAAGTCAGTAAGCAAAGCCACCCATAGATGAAAAATATCATCTTTAATTTTTAGTTATCATTATAAAGTATACGCAGTTATGGCGTTTGGACATTGTATAATTTTCAATACATAGTAGGTATACTAGATTTGTACGCACATTTACCTAATTCAAAATACGCATCACAGCTTAGGGTCACGTAGAGTGGGTACGTTACCCATACTACGTGACCCATTCTTTTACAATTGTTACACCCCTTGGTGATCACGCGTAGTTAATGCCAAGACTAATTTGTACATAGTGATTTATAAATACGGCTCGATGATATTTCGCAAATAGAATGACAACAAAAAAATACTTTATAAGGCACGTCATATTTGAATAAAGCTTAGACTAAAAGGCGCGAGATTTCCTTAGAGGAAGCGTGGTATTCTGAAGACCTCCCCCCCCCGCCCCGAATGGGTCACCTAGTATGGCTACGGTCCCTTAGTTAACAGTCTACCTCCTGAAAATAATTATTAAAACCGAACTGAACAAAACGAATGTTTGTCCTATTTATTGATTATTGCCATGATTAATGATGTGTTGTCAACGCCATCTACCGTGTGTCTATTCTATATTAATGATGTTTGTCTATGGTCGGGTGACACTCGTGTCGCGGCGCAACGGTTCGGCGCTTGCGCATAGTCAATAGAATCGCGCTAATGGAAATTTCAAAAGCCATATGTTTGATTTTGCAACGATCGGTTGCTTTTATGTATTTTTAGGATTACAATTAGTCAACTCTCTGGGTCATAGGTATTTTACTCGCACAATTACAAAGTTATATAAACCTTCATGTAGGTAATAAAAGGAATCATCCTAACCTAAAAATAAATGCATATGTTTGTTATAATGGATCAATGGAAAATATACCTACGGTAGAAGTAGAGTAAAGTTTGAAATGACATGCGAAGCAAACTAATAAGGTAAATGAGAATCGATAAAAGTGCACTTCACGAAAAAGTGTTTTATTAACCATAGTAAATACCGAAGTCCAGTGGAACATCCATGATACCTGCAATAAGTTATGAAATCTAAAGTAGTGTGTGGTGAAGACTGGTCATATGTAGAGAAATAGGAGCTGGAGGAATTAATGAAATTGTAACAAAATTCCAAGATCATTGATAAGGACTGGCCGTCAAATCTTACTAAATATATAAATAATTGCTTTCAATTTAAAAGCTTCTTATCCTATACATGATGTTACAAAACTACCCGTAAAGCCCAAAGGAGGTTAAATGGGGCCTTATAACGAGTCCATTCCCAATATTTAAGAACCGTAGTAACGCTGTATAACATACCCCAAAGAAATAAAAACACTGATTTATGAATGAACAATAGAAAAACTATTTAAGTAGACAGTTATTAGGTAAAATAGGTACGTAGGCCTTTCTGATAAATAATCTGGTTCCCTGACATGACAGCTTACTAGGGTTGTTGGCTTTGATAATTAATTATATTTTTACGGGGTATTTTGTAACACGTTGTATAAGCGAGTCCTGGATAAATCTGAATACTTATTATCCCTCTTTTTATCATTTGATTTGACTTGAAGGTGTTCACGGGAAGGTTTTACACCCTACACGGTGACGATTCTGTGAGCGCTTAAGACTAGGCCTATCTCAATTTGATAGACTTACCTATGTATTGCCCACAACATTAAGTATATTTTCCTATTAGGTAGCCGTGACCTAGGGTCTAAGGGTCTATAAGATATAGGTACCTTTATAGACTGGCCAGTTAGCTTGATGGTTGAGGCTGGTTGGTTGATGATGGCAGCCAAGACATAGGTCGTGGGTTCGATTCCCATTCAGGACAAACATTTATGTGCAGGAACACGTCTTACATGTACATATTTAAAAAAGTACTTCATATACTATGTCAGTTATCTGGTCTCCGTAGTACAAGCTCTGTTTTTTTTATACCGCATGACAGCCGACAAGCAAGCCCGCGGTCCACCTGTGGACATTTGCTACACACCAAAGTCAATGCGTTGTCGACCCCTAGACGTGAAGTTGTTAAGTCTCATGTGCCTGTAATTTCCTGCTGGGTGTGTAAAGAATGTACCAGGATATTTATTATTTATTTAAAGAGAAATAAATATATACAGTACCTACTAGGGACTGTGCAGCAGTGTCCTCATATGGTTTGGGTACCGGTAAAACGTTGGATAAACAAGAGCTCATTGCTATCTCAAACAAAAACTCCTTAGCGGTATGATAATAACAAATAGCTCCTCACAAAAAATACTGCGGCATGGACAGGACATGAAAAGGTCCGTATTCAGCTGTTGATTATCAAAAGGTCATCATCCGAGGCTCTACAGTTATGTGCGGACGTGCTTATCTTTGACTTTTCATCTTCAGCTCTAGCTTTCTACCTTCCAGAGGCTTGAGGAGCAGTCTTGCTGATGGTTAGTAGTCACCGCCTATAGCCATAGCAATTTCAGCGAATGTGTTTTTGATCTATTGAGCCTAAAATGGTACTCTCGGCGTGGACAGAAGCTTGGTATCAAATTTTTAATTTGAACATTTTCCCGGCACAAAAATTCTATGTTACTTCTAATACGTACAAGAATATGTGTACAATGTTTCATGACTATTGATTAAGTAGTATTTGCGTGAAAGTGTAACAAACAAACTTAAATTCACATTTATAATATTAGTAGGGAAAGCTTAGGTACACTGGTACAGAATTTGTTTTAACTTAATAAAATTTATGAACACCTCTTTCTATTTTAATAAGTTGAAAAGAAAAGGTACGTCTTAAATTTTGTTTAGTCAAAACAAATTAGATTAAACGATTAGAAGTGTTTAAATGATATCATCCGACAGAACATAACATCTCTGCACTCCTTTTAATTTTAGGAAAAATGTCTTATTAAATGTGTGGACATGGACAAATATAGCAGACTAGCTGTCCGCCGCGGTTTCACCCGCATTCCTGATGAATATTATTCTTTTCGCGATAAAAGTATGCTGTGTTAAAACATGTTCTTATCTTATTATCTTTATGCCAATTTTCATCAGATCCGTTTGGTAGTTTTTATGTGACAAAGTAACAAACAAACATCTATTCATTCTCACAAACTTTCGCATTTATAATATTAGTAGGATACAATACAATACAATACAAATATACTTTAGGAGATATACAACGTGTTACAAAATATCCCGTAAAAATATAATTAATTATCAAAGCCAACAACCCTTGTAAGCTGTCATGTCAAGGAACCAGATTATTTATATATAAACAGAAAGGCCTACGTACATATTTTACCTAATAATTGTCTACTTTAATAGTTTTTCTATTTTTCATTCGTAATTCTATTTTTTGGCGTATGTTATACAGCGTTACTACGGTTCTTAAATATTGTGAATGGGCTCGTTATAAGGCCCCATGTAACCTCCTTTCGGCTTTACTTAGATTTAAAAGAAAGCTCGGACATTTTAAGTTTTTTTATACGGTTATATCCGGAACCATAGCACCTATTTGAAAAATTCATATACAATTTGTAAGGTACATTATTCCATGGCTATTTTATAAACCCGAATGCAATATAATATACCTTAACACTTTCAATCAACGGACTACACTTCTTTTCTTTCGATTCCTGTATTGCACAGAGATTTCTTAAAAATTGTTAATTTTAAGAGTTTTATTTGTCATATCATTGTTTCTTTATTACATATTTCTTTATTCATATATTTTTTTGATGTATGTATTCAACTGATTTCACAGGCCAGTTGGCTTGGTGGTTAACGCTCTGACTGCCAAACCGAAGGTCGCGGGTTCGATTCCCACCCAGGACAAACATTTTGTGTGCATGAACATGTCTGTTTGTTCTGTGTCTGGGTGTAAATATCTATATAAGTATGTATTTAGAAAAAAAAAGTATTATATGTAGTATATCAGTTATCTGGTTTCCATAGTACAAGCTCTGCTTAGTTTGGGACCAGATGGCCGTGTGTAAAGAACGTCCCCGGATATTTATTTATTTATTAACTTTAAAACAGTATAATATAGATATTAGATATGCCGGCTTAATGCAAATAAAATTTACGATTAATATGCGTTTTAGTAATATTTACCTCTTTCCTTAAAATTACCAATCGAAATAGGATTTCGCATGATATGTACGTTGAAATTAATAAAATCAACTTTCTATTCAATGAATCATCAGTCTTTCCTCGTTTTGACTTGTTGATTCTCTATTATTTGGTATACTAATATGTATCCTGTAAAAAAACAACTGACTCCGATTACAGGCAGTATAATACTTCCCTGTGACATACGGACGGACGGCGGCGGCTTGAAATGGGCGGTAGTACCCTTTCGATAAAATTATAGTCAAATTTTATCTTCATTCTATCATCAAGGATGCTTTTACTACTGGCACAACTCTAAGATGTCGAAGGAGGTAAAGAATAAACACCATGTGCACTTTACACCAAGTGGTCAAAAAAAGTATTCCCAAAGAGAGTTGAGATCTGTCAGGCAGTCTTGCCAGACAGATCTCAACTCTCTTGCAATGTAAAATCTGCCTAATCTCTTGTAATCTGTAATGCACCGAATGTTCAGGAAGCACATACATAATTGCGCCGCCCACATTTGATTAAGAACGGTGAGATATTAAGTGACTATAGTAAGAAGGTACTATTTCGCTCTATATAATGCGACTAGGGGGAACAATTCTAAACCTTTCGATATTGATATCATCTTCGATATTGATCAAAACGCATGGCAAAAATAGTTACAAAATGACAGTTGTTCATTGATGTTATTAATTATAAGTTATTATCATTTTTATATCAAAGTTATAATCGGGATCCAGGAGCGTCTATGGTAAGTGATGGGTTGCCATGTTCAATCATATCAAGGCATATTCCTATAATAAGTTGAAATAAAAATAAACTTACTGTTAGGAGAGCCACCTCTGAACATAGGGTTCGGTGCCATCCAAGGGAAAGCTCCGAACGGCCACGTCGGTGGAGGGGCGTGTCCTTGATACAGCCTCGGCAGCAGCGGCTGTGGGACCACGACCCCACTCCTGTTCTCCATCTCCTCTCCGTCATTAGTCTCTCTCTCATCTCTCTCGTCTCCCACGTTGGAGTCAACATCCTCGATGTCAACGTCACTGTCGTCGGTCTCTGGAGCCGCGTCTGTGCTCTCAGCATCGTTACTGTTAGCGTCATTTAAACTCGATTCCTTCTGTGGTGTGTCCGTTTTCCCGCCTAGAAGTGAGTCTACGCTAAACGATATTCGGCCCTTGCCGCCGCTCTCGGCGGTCTCAGCCCGCTCGCATTCGAGCGACGTCTTCATTTCATCTGCTCGATGACATTTCAAACTCACAACTGCCGCGCCAATTTCCCGACGGACAGATTTTCACGACGCCATTTTTCTTTTGAAATTCAAAAGTTTCGCTTCTGAAATGTGCAGTCAAACTTCTTGACATTCAGTTGTTTAATCTCATCATCAGGGTTGTCAGTTAGATGATTGACCAATTTGTTATTGCAAATTGTCAATAGCGTGATATCACCGGCGGACTCGTATCTTTAATTGTTAATTGGATCTTGGTACCTCCTTGAATATGCTGTAATTTGCAAGTATCCACTTTATTTTTGTGAATTGTATACATTCATCAGCCGACGACTACTAATTAAATTACACTGTTCACGCAAACGAGTGTTCAATAGGAGATTATGAGTCAATATAACGCCACTTAGGTAGTACAGTCACACTCGAATAAGCACAATTTCGCACCACTCAAAGATATTTTGAATGTGGGAAAGGCGATTCGGAGTATTATGCAAAACTGCATCGGTGATCGCGCGACACGTTTGTAAACTTGCGAATATGGTCGGGAACGGTCGGTGTCTCCGCGTAATGATTCGCGTGGAAGCGCGGTGAAAATCGCGCTAGCATTGGGGCGCAAACCGCGGCCCGCGGACACCGCCTTTCCTCTCGACGACGACCGAGAGAGACGCAGCTACCGACACAGGAATTTTAATAAGCGACGCGGAGTGAACGAGACGACGATACAATCCGACATGTGTGTAAACGCGATATTGAGTAGGCGGGGTTCGTCGCGCTCAAATTAATAGTCTCTATGGAATACGCCTTATAAAATAAACAGCATATTATTCAAATTGAAACGTATCTTGTATTGATAAAGTCGTTAATCGAGTGGAGTTTGTAACAATAAAGTGACGTAAGGGAACTGAGCGAGTCGGATTGCAGCGGCTATTGTGTTGAATGAAAAAGGAGTAAATAGACTGGTGCCGTAGGCGGCGTAGAGGGGACTTTACGATTTAATTATTCGCGAATGCGGAGGCATTTTGTAGCGAGCTAATGTCTCATTGTCTCATTAATATCTCGGGCGGGCCGGCCATGTTTGATTTGTTTATGACACGGGCCCCGTAGGTGAGTGTCTGACGTTTGTTGTTAGTTTCTGAATGTGTTTTGTTTCGTACGACACTTGGCAAGTTCCGAAACGGAGATTTGCTCGCTGAGGATGTAGCTTGGAACTAAATATATTTATTATGAAATGGCTCGATTTCTACGGGAAGTTAATGGTTACCTAGGAGGCTGTAGTTTAATGACTTGATTTTTCATTGATAATTTGAAAACTAGGAAATATATATCTTCCAATATGAGTGGGTAAAAGAGTCGGGAGTTTGATCTCTTCATAGCATGGTACCTTAGAAAATATACCTACCTACAATTCTAAAGTAAACGAACGAAAGACATTAAAAAATCAATAAGCAGTATCATAAAAAGAAATCATTCCGAATCAAATCATTAGCGCCATGTCACTTAACACAAAGTTAATCGCATTACACCGATATCTACAATCTCTTTGTGCATCCAAAAATCTCCTTCCACCCATTCCAATCCGTAATGGACTCTATGATTCTCGCAAAAGAATTGAAATTCGTTTAAAGATAACGGAGCCGATTCGCAAATATTAACAAAGGACGATTACTCTAATACTATCAAACAAAAATGGCACTTAATCCCTTGGAATAACGGTGGTTTGTTATTATAAAGGGGGGTGAACACTCCCTAGCCAATTAATGTAATATAATCGCACAGAGGGATTAACGTCTGCCTTAATTGAAAGAGTGTAATGACAGAAACAGTTTATCCTATAGGGCTTATATTAAAATTGTTAGGAGTAAAAAGGGCAACGTTGACGTCTCGTGATGGAATTATATATCGTATACCTATTGTTATAAGGGTTATTTAATGATTATTGATAGGGAGAGAATCTTAGAACGTTGTAATAATTGTGGCCAGTTTTAATGTTGTCAAAAGATTTGGGGCTTTGATGTAGTGATTTTTTCTTAAACAGTGATTAAGAATGTTTGTTGTCATAGATAAAATGAATAATATTTAGTTGTGTATGAAAACCTTTAAGGTTAAACTTGCTACCTTTCTCGTTGTGGGTATTTCTCTTAACTTTTAATAACAATGTTACAAAGACTTTAATTAACAGGAGATATTCAAAATATAAATTCCAAGTAAAAATCCTGTAAAATCCTCTTCGGCAATAAAATGTAGATAGATACGGCCTTTCGTGGGTACCTACTCGAGATGCCCTCCAAGAAAAGGGGCTTAAGTGAAATTTATACCGAAATAATACGCTAAAGGGCAATCTTTTTTAAATAACGACTTTCATATTCCCGAGTGGTGCTGACAATTTAGCGGAGATGAGAGATATTTTTTTATTAAAAAGTTGGAGGATGATAATAGTAAGTGGGGGTGGACCGCGCGGGACGCGGCCATTACTCCCCGCGAAATGAGTTTTCAGTTTGCCACTTTTTTCTCTTTAACTACAGCGTGTTGTTGAACTTTGTTGCTTGAGATTTTTTAGGCTTGAAATGTCATGTTATACAGACAGTAGGATAGTTTCAGATTTAGGCAGTTGGCTTGGTGGTTAACGCTCTGACTGCCAAACCAAAGGTCGCGGGTTCGATTCCCACCCAGGACAAACATTTGTGTGCATGAACATGTTTGCTTGTTCTGTGTCTGGGTGTCAATATCTATATAAGTATGTATTTAGAAAAAAAAAGTAGTATATGTAGTATATCAGTTATCTGGTTTCCATAGTACAAGCTCTGCTTAGTTTGGGACCAGATGGCCGTGTGTAAAAAGAATGTCCCAGGATGTCCCATGTCCCAGGTATTATTTCTAGGTATTTGTAATGCCTGGACCATTAGTTTCCTCAGCGGGTTACCTTCTTAACAAAGTTAAAAGAAGATAGCAGTCTTGTAAGGCAGTAATCATCAACAAATTTTTATCTGTATATTTACATTTAATAAGTCTGTAGAAAAGTCGTGTCTGTATTTGCAACATTTGGAAAAGAATAAGTGAAGCCTATTGAATGATACTGAAAAAAATATTTTAGAATTTTCGTCTGTACGTATGCCCGCTCATAATTCAAGATATATAAGATGGATTACTACGCAACTTGGTGTAGTGTAAGATTATGAATAACATACCTGAATAAAATTCTTAATCCGACTACAACAGCGCAGAGTCTTGAGTTCAGATTTTTTAAATAATTTTCGTATTGTGGACGAAACTAGTGCAATATTTCGACAAGAACAATCGCAGAAGACAAAGCTATTTTTATAATCTATTATACATTTGAAAATATGTTTGATAGTTTTTTTGGTTTGTCCTTCATTCACGCAGCAACAGAGCAATGGATCCACGTAATTATTTGTATAGAAATATTTTATGGGAGAATAAAATAGACTTTTGACGGCTAACGGGGACATGGGCTTCTACCCGTGTTAGGTAGTTACATATGAAACGTGTTACAAAATACCCCGTAAAAATATAATTAATTATCAAAGTCAACAACTCTAGTAAGCTGTCATGTCAGGAAACCAGATTATTTAACAGAAAGGCCTACGTACCTACTTTACCTAATAATTGTCTACTTTAATAGATTTTCTATTTTTTATTCATAAAAATCAGTTTTATTTTATTTAATTGGAGTATGTTATACAGCGTTACTACGGTTCTTAAATATGTGTCTTAAACTTGTGAATGGGCTCGTTATAAGGCCCCATTTAACCTCCTTTCGGATTTACGGGTAGTTTTGTAATACCTGTATATCTAATAAATTATTTATTTTAAGTTTTTATAACAGTAATTTTAAAATATACAAATAGGTGCACCCAAATACATTTCCATCAAACGAGAGGCATTAAAGAGAAGATGAGAATGAAAAGAAGTGTCGGTAAATGGTTTTGTAACTTTATAATTTTATTTATTTGGCTTTTAATAATTTATAAAATACTAACTGCCCGGACAGACGTTGTTCTGTCGAAATAAGCCCTTAAAAACATTCATTCAAACATTCAACACAACATTTCAAACATTCGCTCGCAGCGCCACCTATCACCCAAACGCATAGAAAAAAATTCACTCAAATCGGTCCCGCCGTTTAGGAGGAGTTCACTGTCAACACACGTACCTACAGAAGAATTATATATATAAAGATAATAGATGAATGGCGAGTCTTTTTACGTAAACTAATATTGTAAATGCGAAAGTGACTGCTTGCCATCAGGTGGGATTGCAGTCAAGCACTAGTTTATATTATTTAAAAAAAAAAGTGAGCTTATTTGTTTGTTACACTTTCATGGCTAAACGACTGATAGCTCATATCGATAATGCCGGGTGAAACCGCGTGGGACAGCTAGTTGGCAATAAAAATTAGATCACTTCTAAATAGGAGCACACTGTACTAACTGGGCTATAGAAAAGCGGTGAAGTAATAAAACGTGCGTCGCGTACCGCCGCCGCTGTCATCGTAAAAACATTTCCCCCGCCTTAATATACCACAATTGCTACTTTCCCGACCACTCTACAAACAAACGTAGAAATAGATATCTATTTCATTAGATTAGAACAAATATAATCGTTTACTTTCATGAATATTGAGAGAGCATTCGGATAACAAACAAAATGTTCATTAAAGAACCGAGATCCATTTATGTACTTGCTGTAGAATACTGCCGCATTTCTCTACAATGTTAAGTTTGGTTTAACATATATTGTCGTTGTATAATGCTGAGATGTTGCAAAATATGTATTGATGCATTAATACTTTTGTATTAATAGAGATGTGTCCTGTCATGTCAAATCAGCAATTCTTTATAAAATGTCAAAACGGTCGAATGTATGGAGTTTTGTATGAAATAGCAAGTTGTGACGTCATAATTGTACAGCATCAAATAACATACTCTTTGTGATTATATCGGTAAATAAAAATCACATTAATGATTAAATTTTTATCATGTTTAATGACTTCGGATATTATTGGATGTTCAATACACTGGTTAGTGTTTGATCTTTTATACAGGACAGTTCCTTATTGATCTTCTGTACCGAAATCTTCATGCTTAATACCATTTTTTTTGTGGGATTTAGAAGAGAAACTGAGTATTTCTAGTGAGAAGATGAGTTTAGAAATTATGAGCAGCTTAGGTTTAGGTTACATACACGATAATTGGTCAATAAGAAAAACGATACAGTACTTCTGGTAATTTTACCTGCCGAGCAGTTAGTATAAGCACAAGTAGTCTCTGGAAACAACTTATGTGAAAAATCAGTTAGCGCCGCGCTTTATCGTGGCACAGATAAAAATAAACAGCATCTTGTTAAGACGAGTCGTGTTTAAAGCCCGAAAACAAACAGCGCCCTAAAACAACCAAACACCAAGCTTCCACTTAACCACATCACTTAACCGAACCATTTTTAGAAGACACTCGAGACCTTCCTTTTTGTACGACGCTTTAAGGGCGTATAGACCGTCAAGTATCATGTTAAATTGGACGCATTATACGCCTAACAAATATTGTCCGAACAAAGAGCGTGTAACATTTTTTTAATAAAGAATAGGGAAGTGTAACTAGTTCGATTTTCAAACACAAGGGGCGCCATCGCCACTGAGGTTTAAAGAGATTATGGCGTTTAACCATTCGAATGTTTGTTTTCTTCCAAAAAGGTATTGTGCTCTTTTCGCATTAGCACCTTTTACTGTATGCACTTTTAAGGAGGCTTCGTGTGTGGTCCTAAGAATGAAGTTGATTTTTAAGTGTTTTCCCGCTAACAGTTCCGTAATTAGCTCTTCAGTAAACTTGATATTTATTTGTCACGAAAAATACTAACGCTTATTGATTTTTTACCTTTTATTTCTATAGTGACATGTTTTTTGGTTGACTATTGCAAAGTTTCATTAAAAAGGAAGAAAAAATATTATACATAACGTCTTTTGGGTTATAGATTCATCGTCCCATAAATACCAACAAAAGGAATAAGATAATCCGACTAGTTTTAAAAACACATTGATTGAATCAATTTTCAACGCGTGCTCGGAGTCATCGCAAAAAATACCTTTGTACCCTCATAAGGGACCTTTACACCTTTTGATATAAAAGGAATCTGTACAAAAAGTTGACGCGAAAAAACGGTAATAAACAACAATAAAATTATAAACTACCAAGCGACCGTTAAACACAAACATACTTCCTATTACGTTACAGTTAAAGTTTATAATTCCTTGGTAATTTTCAAGTTAGACGTAAAATTAAGATTGTAATAATTCATGTGACGTCTTCTTTCCCGTGAAGATATCTAGATAACATTAGTGGTCTTCTAAATGCTTGTCCGGACGCATCATTCAAGGGTCGCATATAAAAGATCTCTCTGAAAAGGGGGTTCCATCAATGAATGCTCAGTTTTTTCCATGAGATCGTTTTATGTTGATAAATACACGACTAATCAAATTATTTATGGCATTAAATAGTAATAAAATCGTAGGAACATCTGCTCGGTCGGTGTCGGTTTTTGATGTTTTGGATATAGTTTTTGCGATGAAGGTTGTAAAGGGTAAGTTGCCAAAGCAAGTTACCCGTGTCGACGAGCAAATGTTCAAGTATTGTCATTGTCAACCCTAGCTCATTAAGAATTAAGTAACTTTAAAAACTAAACACATTTTTCAGGTATTGTGGTTTCGGAGATTATCGTCCATAAGAAAACTGAAATTCGCCATATTAGTTATTGCTATAACAATTTTTTATAAGGCCAAAACGACTTAGTTTACCAAGACCAATACTTAGTTTGATTAGAAATATGGTGGAGAAATTTTCGGTATGAAACATCGGCTTTTAGATTTAGAAATAGATATTAATTAACACATTTAAACTGGCACAATAATGATAAAGAGCGGACAATAAGGTACCAAACCATTCTTCAAGCAATTTAACTGCAAAGATTTTGTACCTTTTTGTAGATTTTATACCACTTGCCGGTCGAGTGGTAAAAAGATCGGATTACAAATCAAAAGGTAAGTTACAACCGCAACTTCACTTACGTTTCTTTGTAGGAAATGATAACAACTCACCAAATAAAGTGTGAGAGATGACCTCAATTCTCACTACATGTCATGTCACTTATGGATTAGAAATATCTTCATGGATAATGGGATAAAAATACGCGTAGTAGAGCTCTTAGTGCAGAGTTCGTCCGGGGAAGTACTACCATCATTATCATCATATCATTTCATCGAAATCCGTTCAGTAGTTTTTGTGTAAAAGAGAAAAACATCTATCCATCTATACACAAACTTTCGTTTTTATAATATTAGTAGGCTACATGTTGTACTACTTCAACGAAAGGCTACGAAAATAGGAAATCTGCGGCTGCTGAAAATATCTGTAGCAAAAAATACAATATGGGCAATTTGGTTGAGTAGTGTCATTTAGAAGTAGTATTGGTCCTAGCGCAATACACGCCCGGTAAGCACTACCACCGTACCCATTTCTGCCGTGAAGCAGTAGTGCACTTGTATTACTGTGTTTCGTTTAGAAAGGTAAGGGAGCCGGTGAAATTACAGGCACATGAGACTCAACCACTTTACGTCCCAGGGACCACAACGCATTGGTCATGTTCATAAGCTACGGTGACCACAAATACTTGGTAAACGCGTGACCAAAGCCTTTGAAAATTTCACGTCTCAGGGTCGACAACGCGTTGGCGATGTCCCTTGTGTTGCAAATGTCCATAGGCGGCGGTGACCACTTACCATTAGGTGGACTGTCCGCTTGTTTGTCGGCCCATGAGGTATATAAAAAAAAAAACAAATATATTTATTTCTATTTTTGTGATTTTTTTTCATCAGCATCTACTCTCAGAACAAAGCATTGATATTTTTAATTAAAATTAATCTGGTAATGATTAAAATATATTTATACAGTGGGTTATTACCTACCTAACTACTACTAACTCATTAAAGTCATTAATTATTCTAATTAGAGCATTTTATTATTACAAAACAATCAAATCGACAACAAACACAAATGATTATCAGCGGTCCTTATTTAGAACATGGTGATTGTAGATACATTAACTACGCTGTACCTACAGGGTAAACGATCCAGTTTTCACCTCATTAAGCCCGAGTTAAGGGTCCTATTATGTACTTTATGTATTCCTAAATTACCCATCACTTAATAGGGTAGCCAACAACGGGGAGTCCCACCCTACAGCCAATTTATTCAGGCCTCCCCTGCCCCTACGCTTGTTAATCAAGTGTAAGTAAGGAGGGGTTGAAATTTGTGTTTAAATGGGTCTATTTAAAATGGTTAATCATTATTAGATGGGGTGTTTTAAAGTGTTCGTATGATTACTGGCCTGTTCAAATTTAATGCCGGTTTTCTCGTTTGTAAGTTTATGTTATTAATTCAGAAATTTTTGGTATGAATTTACATTATTGTTGATTACAAAATATTAATTACATTTTTAGTGAATATAATATTTTATTTTAAATAAAAAAAAAACACAACTGAATTGTAATACAGTAGGAAGCTACTTGGTGATCTTAGTTACTTCATAAACGTTATATTTTTGAATTGACACAAAACATATTATACATAGAATAAATAAATAAATAAAAATGCCTTTTATTTCCTACAAATTAATTTTACATGTAGTTTTTTTTTCCTTGTTTTTACATTTATTTATCTTTAAACGCTTAACTAGTTGAACTTAGTACCTACTTTATTTTGTTTATTTCTAATATTATGTAGTTGTTTTTTGTATTTGTTTTTATATATATACTATATATATTATAAATAATCCCTGCTAATATTATAAATGTGAATTAAAGTTTGTTTGTTACGCTTTCACGCGAAAACTACTTAACTGATCGTCATGAAATTTTGGGCACATATTCTTGGAGGTATAGGAGGTAATATAGGATATTTTTTGTGCCGGGAAAATGTAGCATCCCTCGGGAACTCGGGTGAAACCGCGGGGGACAGTTAGTTAAAAATAATTTAAACTTAAGAAAAATCTTACTACTATTTTAAATTCGAATGTTTGGATTGATGGATTTTTCTTACTCAATCACACACGGCTGAACGGATTTAGATGAAATTTGGCGCAAAAATAGATTTTAGTCTCGAATAGCACGTAGGCTTTATCCTGGAGATATGTAACGGTTCTCGGAAACGCAGGTGAAGCCGAAGGCGACAGCTAGTATTTAAATATAGTTCGATAAAGTCTACTGGTTACCAACACACCAGAAATACACACACCAAAATAATATTAAGTAGTTTGACAGAAAATTTTAAAAATCGAACTAGAATGACACCTAGTTCTACATCAATGATAAATACGTCAAAAACCACAGATCTATAGAACGCAATGATGCAGCGAAAATTTCAAAAAGAGAAGATAATTAAATAGGGTGTATGCGATTCGTGGATCGATATTAGACCCCAGATGTCCAAACAACAATCGTTCGACTCTTTCCGTGCTACCATTGTGCAGAGTGATAAACGCGAGCTATTGTCATACTGAGACCATTATTAACTGCACTAAATATACTTCAGGTAGGGTGACTATGAGTTGCTATGTATATTTAATAAGTAGTGTACTGGAACAAGCGATTTGCTTATCGAAAAAACTGATGTTCATAGTTGGGATAAATTTCTTGTACAAACTTTAAAAACGTTCCCATCCACGCTATGACATCATTATAATACAAGTACTTTATTTTTTTACCTAAATGAGAAGTATTACTATAAATATGTAAAAAACGATAAAATATAGTTTTTATTTGCAAAAAGCCAAAAATTCTGTAAAATGTTGTCTTTGGGTATAGACCCATAAATCTAGAATAGTCTCTAGCTGTTCTCATAATTAGAAATCATGGAACCATGGTCACCCCACCCCCTAAAGCGGCACTCACACATCGTTCAGAAAGTGCGTACCATTCACAGTCGTTTTAATGACCGGCTGATAGCCGTTTAAAAACGAATTTGCTCACTTCTGCTACATTACACAATAACTCATGGAGCGATGGCGGTTCTATGCACATAACGTTATGCGTCGACGGAGATGCGATATGGTTGTGGAACGCGGACTATTTTTGAATTTGATGTTCCATTCTATGGATTACGAGATTTAGTTTGTTTCGTGCTTAACAGAAGTAGGGCTTTTGTTAAAAGGTTGCTGCACATTGATACGGTTTGAGCGAATTCGCTACAAAATTGTTTTATAGAACTGGTATATTATTTTGAATAACTTGTGTTCAAAATTCATACGTTATTGAGGTTTTACCAAAGAGTTTTTTACCTATTTCATCATTGCATATATGTGGGATATGGTTTAAAATAAAATTATTTGAAAAAGACTCGCACTTATAACTTTTTTCTTTTTTAAATAAAAATCAAAATGTCATTGACATTTATTTTTGATCTAATAGACTCTAATAGCAATAGTAGGCATAGATAACAAAATCGCATTTTTTAAATTTTGTTCTGCAACGCCAGCAAGCGTTTACAAATACTTCATTATATGTTTCAAATTAGCAGTATGAACGTACATAAAAATGAATTAAACGTTATGCATTTGTAGCACATTTTAAAGAATACATAGATTTTAAGCTTTCTGCACTCCTTCCCCATATAAATTTTAACTACGCCAAATCTCACATTCATGGGCGCAATACAAGGGAGTAATTCAACGTTTTATCTTCACGTATAGAGTTACTTAGATATATTAAGATGTGAAATATATATGAATAAAGAAATTTTTAAAGTGGAGTTTTCGACGATGATATTAGACCAGGAGGTCAATTCTGTGGCTTTTGATATTAATAATACAAAGGCCTTTTTGTGTTTCAAAAGTTATTTATCGAATATGTCATTTTCATACATCTGCGACATGTTATATACAATAATAGTTATGAAATACTAGAACTCTTAGTACAGAGTTCGTCCGGGGTACTACCACCTTACCCATTTCCGCCGTGAAGCAGTAGTGCACTTGTATTACTGTGTTTCGGTTAGAAAGGTAAGGGGGCCGGTGAAATTACAGCCACATGAGTCGACAATACAATGAATAAAAAATACCTGGGTAGCTACATAATTTTAGAAGTCATTATTTTATAGTAGTTAGGTAGTTTAGGCCTCTAAAGGTATGTTATGAGTTTCATGGTGTAGCTGTTCTCCTTGCCGAATTGCTTCCACTAAAGCAAGGAGTCCCGGCTACACCATGAAAGTCATAACATACCTTCATAGGCCCAAACACTTCTAAACTAATAAAGCTTTTTAACATTTTATATGGCATAGTTGATTCACATATTGAGTGCATATTGGGTTTTTAATTACATCCGACACTTTAAAAGAAATGGATTTGTTTTTACGAAAAATCGAGTTTGTAATAAATAATTCGAAGTGATTTTTTACTCAAAAAATCACCGAACATGAAACTTTATCAAAATTTTAAAAATTATTATCTATGGCTACACCGCGGAATTCTGGCACCATAATACTTCAACCTGGCTTTTTAAACTTCTTTATATAAATATCAAATGCTAAGCTAATGCTGCAATGGCCCTCAAAGAGACATTATAGAGTCAGCTGCTGTGCTATAGCGGTTTTTTAACCATAACGTAATGATTTGAATAAAAGAAATAAAACGTCACACAACCACATGAATATCATAATACTAGCAATTCGATCCAAAAGTTTTATTGATACTTTTTGACTGTCATGTGGTACCCGCCGCCTTTGCATACCAGCGCCAATGCATTGTCGAACTTGATACATAAAGTTGTTAGGTCCTCATGTGCCTGTAATTTCACCGGGCCCATTACCTTTCTAACCGCAACACAGTAATACAAGTGCACTACTGCTTCACAGGGGGAATGGGTAAGGTAGTACTTACCCGGGCGTGCATTGCGCTAGGACCGCTACTACTTCGAAATGACACTTCTCTACTGAGAAAACACCAAATTGCCCATATTGTATTTTCCGCTAAAGATATATTTCAACAGCCGCAGATTTCCTAAGTTCGTAGCCTTTGGTTGAAGTAGTACAACACGTTCCTACTAATATTAAAAATGCGAATGTTTGAGAGGATATGGATGGATGGATGTTTTACTCTTTTACGCAAAAACTACTGAACGGTTTTTTTTTTTATACCACATGGGCCGACAAACAAGCGAACGGTCCACCTGATGGTAAGTGATCACCGCCGCCTATGGACATTTGCAACACTAAGGGCATCGCCAATGCGTTGTCGACACTGACGTGAAGTTGTTAAGTCTCATGTGCCTGTAATTTCACCGGCCCCCTTACCTTTCTAACCGAAACACAGTAACGCAAGTGCACTACTGCTTCACGGCAGAAATGGGCAAGGTGGTAGTACTTCCCCGGACGAACTCTGCACTAAGAGCTCTACTACTATTTGGATGAAACTTGGCACATTGCTAGTTTATAACCTCAGTAATAGAATACAATTTATTCTGGGAAAATGTCACATACCGCGAATGTAAATGATGAAGGGGATATGTAGTCTAAAATTTTACCAAAATCGTTGTTGATGGACAAATTTGATTCTCCAATACTGAATCACTTCAAGCAAGAATTTTTTTTTTTAAGTAGGATAACAATTATTTTTATTTTTTGATAATTACTAACTTTTTAATAAGGTATCTGTAGCTACGACGTGAACCTTTGTTGTCTGATTAATAAAGAAAAAATAGTAGTATTATTGAGTATTTAGTTTTGCTTTAAATTTGCTTTTAATTTGTTATCTTCTTGGCTTTAGCCGTTAGCATTAATAGAAAACAAATATACCACGATGAAAAGAATGGCATAATTAATTTTCACATCAAGTTATTCTATATAACCCGAATTCGGTAGAATCGAGCTAGTGTAACTATGACTTAAGTATAAAACTAAAGAGGAAATAAGTTTGTTATTGCATTGCGATAACAAAATAATTGGTTATACGAATTAATTAGAGGAAAAAGAATAATAATTCCTCAGTCGTAAATAACGGTTTCCGTAATTAATCAGCATTTAAAATAATCATAATTAGGTATGGGTTTGTCCCCGTTTTGTTTGATCAACAATATATTTTGTTCAATTGCTACATTAATTGGGAAGATTTAATTATTTGTAACATTGAGATGTTAGAATTTCGTCAAAAACAGGAAAACCACGTAGGTGTTACTTATTTTTAACATATTTTTAATAATTATTTCATTAGATGAATTAAGTTGCGTGAGTCTATACCAAATTATTTGATAATTCTCATGAGGTCTGTGCCTGTAATTGGTTGTGCGCTTAGATTAAGTTTTTATCTATAATATATTAATTTGTATTATTGTAACAACTGTTGGTAGACCTTAAATAAAATAAAGAGAATTTTAAATACCACATTTACTTAAACTAGCACATATAATAAAAAACTAAAAGTATTGTTATAGTGTTGAATACAAAAAGGTCAGTAATAATACATAGTTTAGTTTTATTTTTATTTTTTTTTATTTGAAAAATTAAGCGCATTATAGTTATAGTTCTAAACATATTTCCGCTTGATATTGAAAAAAAAAACATTGGAGAAACTTTTTAAGCACAAACTGCCGCCTCAGTCTAAAAAGGCAAAAACACAATTAGGCAAAAATAATAGTGTAATTGTTCTGAAAATATTTCCGTGTTAAATTTGAATAAAACACTTTGGAGAAACATAAATCAAACTGTCGTTTCAGTTCTTCAGAACCACAGTTAAAAAAAGATGCTACGCTTAAAGAATGTTAGCTTTTAACCCTTTCACATATCTCCAGCCAACAGTAACAATTCACAAAGACGTAAGTAGGTTTATTTTAGATGTGAAACTAAATGCGATACAAAAATACACACAGTAAAAAAACCCAAATCACGACGTAACGTCACAAGTCAACCTCTCAAATCTGGCGTTTATTCGTTTAAACGCATTATGTAGTAATAGGGTTGTCACTTTTTACTGTCTGTCTATACTTATTTTAAACTACGCAATAGATTATGACAAGGTTTTCATCATAGCTTAAAAAATAACTTCAGGAGGATTTATGTTTGATGCGGTTATATTATCTCTCTCATGCGACGCTGGAGGGAATCGCTAGTTCATAATAAAATAACAACTTTTATTTGAAATATTATAATTTGAAGAAAAGTTTTATATTAATAAATCGAAAAATAATATTTTCCATACTAATATTATAAATTAATGTCTCTTTCTCTCTGTCTGTAATTTACATCATAATCAATTTAAATCATTATAAATCGGCTGAAACGTTCTTGCTGACATTGTACGGAGAAGGACTTATACTATTGTTTGGAATTCTCTCCCCTCGTCTGTGTTCCCAGATACTTACAACTTGGGGCTCCTTAAGAAAAAGTGAATAGGCTACTAACAGAAAAGCGAGCTCCATCTTCGGCTTCATCTTCACTTATCATCAGATGAGAATGAGGTCAATCGCAATCTCGTCTGAAAAAAGAAATCAATAATAACGCAGCTGAAACCACACGGCGGAAGCTACTCGTATATACAAAATATCTATTGCATTACGTTAAAACCTACAAAACTCGAAGACAAAATGAACAGCTTTATTATTTTTTAATTAGAGTTGATACACACAGCAATCTTTAAAGTTTTCATAAAACAATTTATTGAACAATAATTTCCAACAAAAAAAAATATCGAAGAAAGATATCATAGCATTTTTAAGTGGCAGCCCTAACTTAAAGCCCATTATAGGCCACTTTAGCACCCCTATACAATAACCCTCAATAACCCCCGGTAACTGAATAGGGCCCGCACACTGATTGCGTATTTATTTAGTTTGATAAACTGACGCACATAAATAGTGAAGCAAGAGGACAAATGTACACTGAATGATTCGACAATTACATTACACTGTGAATTTATTGAATAAATTGTTTAGAACTGCTTATTTGGGTATGAGATTTGATTTGGATAAAAGGGTCATACATATTTAAGGAACTATATTAAGTGACGAGTTTTTTTGATTTCAGAGTAGTAGAGCTTACCCATACCACCTTACCCATTTCCGCCGTGAAGCAGTAGTGCTATTGTATTACTGTGTTTCGGTTAGAAAGGTAAGGGGGCCGGTGAAATTACAGGCACATGAGACTTATCAACTTCACGTCTCAGGGTCGACAACACATTGGCGATGCTCCTAGTGTTGCAAATGTCCATAGGCGACGGTGACCACTTACCATCAGGTGGACCGTCTGCTTGTTTGTCGGCCCAAGTAGCATAAAAAAAAAAAAAAAAAATTAACTTACAGTCAATTTATTTGATTATTCTTTTTGAAGTGAAACTTCTGGGGTCTTTAAAATTCTAATCCACAACCTTTTTGTGTGACGAAAATTAAATGAATGATAAACACAATCTATATTAACTATTATAATCTTTAACATACACATACACACACACACACTCACACACACACACTTAGCATTGCACCTTCGTACAACACTTAACAGACTACAATTTCTTTTCTTAAATAATGTATTAACATTATAAAGAATTTTGTATATTACACAAATATGTCACATATTAATATATTTTTTTATATATTCAATTTATTCTAGAGGCATGGGCCTGCTCTTCATTAATACAGGCTATTAATGCCTAGTATGTTTATTTTAATCTTATTAACAACTTACATAGCATTACATTTCTGCACCCTTGTGTAATTATTTTGGGAATATATATTTATATAATAGAATATATATTTTTATTATTATACTATTCAAAAGTGATTGATGAATAATTAAAATGTTTCCCAGTTTCACTTCTATCGTGCGACTTTACGACTCTCTGTTTTTTTTGATGAAATAAATATATTACTATAAAAACACCTTCGAAACCTGAAGTTACAGTCAGACTATTAGTGCCTGTGGCCTATTTGAATAAAAAAACAACGGGTTGCACTCCGGGAGTGCCGGCCGAAGTGAAAACTTGAACATTAACGTTGTGCATTTTTACCGTCTTACGAATTTTCGATCAGGTTTACGTGTCCTGACGCGAGTTTAACATTTTATACCCAGCCCAAGAAAAGTGCTGAACGCCGCTAGAGAAGTTTTCACTTCAAAAATATTTTCATTTAATTTAATTATAGTTTTTGTCTTACAATAACTTCTAAGGTACTTTCATAATGCTCGATAACTAATTATTTAAAATAATAATTTTTAACAAGAAGATCTCAAAGATTTATTGACCAGTAATTATCGTCATCATATTATAAATTGAAATGCAATTTTTTGCATTTGATAAAGTTAAATAATAAAAAAATAAAAAGAACCTTTTTTTCTAACAAAAGTAACTAGTTAATGAAATCCGTAAAAATCAGATCAGTCATAATATTCATAGCATATGTAAATGTTAGTCAGCTGACATATTTTAATAAACACCCCCATGGTTTAGTGGAGGGTCGCGGGTTCGACTCCCCGGTGGCTCGGTAACGCATTTAGTCGGTATTAAATTCGATATTTTTCCATATCATTGTGCGGGAATATGGCTATAGGGAGGTTTGGATGGTATAATGCAAGAATGGAGATGTAATGCAATCATTGGTCACTATATCACATGTACTTACATAAACAAAATATCTAAAATTATATTCTACTAGCTATCTCCCGCGGTTTCATCCCCGTTTATCGATATCATATATGGCCTATATCCATCTAGAAAAATTCCGCGTTGAATGCTAGCAGTCCCATCCTGATATGTTCAGTAGTTTAAAGGTGATGGTGCGTCAAAGGAACCCTATTTTGATATTTATTTATATATAATGATTAACATTTATATATATATATGTATACAAGATAACGAAACAAACTAATCAAAAATATATTTTTACAATTTTTTTATTGATTATTTTCCTTTTTTTTAAATAATATAATTTATCTTGGCGACACACAGCGCCAACAACTACATTGTAAATGTTTAATAGGTATGTATCTTTAATATATGTATATATAGTATTTGAATTTACAGTACCAAAAGTTTCATGTCAACATTTCCATATTACGCACGTATTTAACCTTCTTGCTAATGAGCCGTGTTGCCAACGTAACAAAATTAACAACGAAAATATTAGCACCGATACCTAATGCAATTCCAAGTAAATAAGTGAAAATAATAATCAGGAAAATATAATGCATTCGATATGAAATTTGTTTGTGTACCGTGTTATCAACTGAACGTGTTAAATAAAAATATAGAATTATTGGTAGATTAAAATAAATGTCGTCCTTTGCAAATAATAATAATGATAATAATAAATACTGGGACATTCTTTCCACACGGTCTTCAGGGGCTCGATTCTGTAAGGAAAATGACACTAACTTCCTCGATGTTTCGTCGCGGCTTCCGTGCTCTGTCTCTGTCGCTTACTACGCTAACACTACTAATGACGTGAGAGGTAAGCTCTCCGAGGCGCCGTGAAGCGGCTCGCCGACGAAGTTTGTATTAGCTGAATAAGGGGATGATCCCAAACTAAGCAGAGCTACTATGAAAACCAGTCGACTGATATACTACTTTTTTTAATAAATACTTACATAGATATTTACATCCAGAAATATATGAAAATGAAAACATATAGAATATGGATCTTAACAGCTTCATAGCTGCTCTTACATAACAGTATCCCCTGGGACTAATTCGGGGATAACTCTAACAGCTTAACTTGGTTTAACAGAGTCAACCGATCAAATAAAACGAGGGGGTCTTGCCCATTTTCCTATTTGAATTCATTAATGTATTTGACAAACTCCTATCATTATTACGTTATATTTTGTTACATTTTGTAGGGGATTTTTTTCTTAATTTCCGTTTGGCTGTTATCCGTACTTATCTATATCTATACTAATATTATAAAGATTTATATGTAAGTATGTTTGTTACTCTTTCACGCAAAAACTACTAAACGGATATGGATGAAACTTGGCACATAGATAGAGCATATCCTGAAATAACATATTATGGGCAAATTTTAACCCGGGAAAATGTGATATCCCTCGGAACGCGGGTAAAACCGCGGGGGACAGCTAGTAATATTATAAATATGTGAAGGTAAGTTAGTTTGATACATTTTGACGCGAAAACTACTTAACCGATCATCATGAAACTTTGTACACATATTCTTGGAGGTATTAGAATTAACATAGGATACTTTTTATGCCGGGAAATTTTACATCCCGGGGGAATGCGGGTGAAACCGCGGGGGACAGCTAGTACCTATATAAATTAGATTAAGGCTTGAAAAATGATTGATTTTGTTAGCCATCTTATACCTTGTTAACGCCATGCCATAACGGCATCTCCATGTCCAGCCCCTTTATTCAGCTAATACAAACTTCGTCGGCGAGCGGCTTCACGGAGGCCTCGGAGAGCGGCTTCACGGAGGCCTCGGAGAGCTTACCTCTCCTGGTAGTATTAGCGTAGTAAGCGCCGAAGACAAAGCATAGAGGCCGCGACGAAACATCCCCGAGTTAGTGTCAATTTCCTAATAGAAATGAGCCCCTGTACGCCAAGCCCTAAAATTGATATAAATACATCTATTAATAAAACACATAAAAGTAATTATTTAATATGTTTATTTTGTATTTTTCTGTGAGCTCGTCGAGTATAGACGACAATGGCGCATAGGGGACGCTTGCGCATGCCAAACATCGGACATTGGCGTTCAAAAGGTTAAACACATGATCTGTCATTTAAATACTCGATCGATTCAATTATAATTCCATGATAAATTGTTACAATTCATTAACAATATCATTCAAATATATGTGTAAAATGGAGTTCAGTTATTTAAGGTGTAACTAATAGTCCACTCTAAATCTATTATCGCACAATCTCCAAATCATTAATAACGACTTATGAATGACTCCTTAAAATTGTATAGAATCTGACGTTTTTGGAGAAATGCGTCCAACACATGCTCGGCAGCGATCTTTTCATCGCTTCACAAAATCATTTATCATTAATTCCATCTCCCTCTATCATTAATCACTAAAATGAGACTTAAAGAGAGAGAAAATGAAGTGATGCCACGTTGCAAGAGTAAATACGATAGTCGGCTAATGATACAATTAAAGATTAATTATATTTCAAATTTCACAGTTGTGAATGGGTTATACGTGTTGTGAATAGGCAATCCTTTGGTGTTATTGCAATGAGATAAGGTTTGTATTTGTTTGGCAATTTTTTGGCGTCGGTTTGTCTGTGATCGGTTTTAAATCTCTCATCGTTTTTGTTAATGATGTCGGGTCGTTTTCAACAGTTTACTGAATGATGACATTGTAAATTTCATTGATCATCGAGAGGGTTGGTTGGCTTTTAGGAAATTTTTCGGTTATTCAAAATTTCACACCGTTTTTACTATCATTCGAAATTATTTTACATCCTATTCTATGGTTATTTGTGAATTTGTATTATGCTACTGTACTTATAGTATTTTTTGTCGTGTTTGAATATGTATGAGTACCTAATATTTTTCTTACTTTGAATCAGTCAACAATTTTTTTTTTGAGCGGATGGGTGTGTTAGGCTCTTACACTCTTATACGGACAAATAGTCAAACAATAAAGAGCCATCTACTTATATAAAACAAATAAACAATAAATAACCTGTGTTATTCACTACACACGGCCATCTGGTGCCAAACTAAGCAGAGCTTGCACTATAGAAACCAGCTGACTGCAAAAAATCTAAATACATACTCAGGTATATAGATATTACCTTATAACCTAAATGTATTTACTGGACCTCAAGTTCAAGCTAAAATTTATTTTTTTGGACATTCTTTACACACGGCCATCTGATCCCAAACTAAGCAGAGCATGTACGATGGAAACCAGACAACTGATACATTACATATACCACTTTTAAATACATAATTATATTGATATTTACATACAGACACAGAACAAACAGACATGTTTATGCACACAAATGTTTGTCCTGGGGAATCGAACCCACGACCTGCGGCGTGGCAGACAGTGTCTCTAACCACCAAACCAACTGACCCGTCAAATCCCTACTAATATTATAAATGTGAATGTAAGTTTGTTTGTTACGCTTTCACGCGAAAACAACTTAACCGATCATCATGAAACTTTGTACACATATTCTTGGAGGTATTAGAAATAACATAGGATACATTTTGTGCCGGGAAAATGTTACATCCCTCGGGAACGCGTGTGAAACCGCGGGAGACATATTACTACCACTATTATAGTATATAAATATACCACAATCTATAAAACCAAGCTCTACTAGAATCCAATCACTAAAACGCCACAACATTAATGCAATAAAAACTAGAAGTATATCTTTACTATCGGTTAGATGCCAGTTAGATGGTAACAATAACAATCAACTGACTAGGCTCAACAGTAGCATAATAGCTGATGTGATATAAACTGTAAAATATTGTCACTGCGCGTAGTATATGCGAAAGATTCAGATAAAACTAGAAAAGCGAGAATAATTCGGTGGAATATTTGGTACGTCTTAGTAAAGGTATTAATCTGTATAAGTCATTAGTGATTCGTGTGTTTATATGATTTAGTGTTTTAGAAAAGGGTTTTGCGAAGACCCGCCACCAAATTCGCAGATTCATATATGCTTTATATCTGAACTGTATGAATGCTAATGTAACGGCATTATTCCCCCTTAATATAAAAGGAAGAAAGGAGATTCTTTCCTGTAAAAGTAATAAATAAACATAAATATGATCTAATTCGTAAGGCAAATAAATAAAAAGCTTTTATTGTAGGTAATTTATTTGTTTTTATATTTTTCCTTTTTATCGGTATAGTTTGTTATAAAATGTACATTTTACAGTCATTATTAAAAATAAACGAAATAGTTTTGAAATAATGATATATTTAGATTTTGACTTGATTATAACGTCAGATAAATAATGGGTGTAAATATCAATTACGTATGTATGTAGAAAATAAAATTATATATGTAGTATATCAGTAATCTGGTTTCCATAGTACAAGTTCTACTTAGTTTGGAACCAGATGGCCGTGTGTAAAGAATGTCTTATGATAATTATTATAATCTCGAGTAGTAGAGCTCTTAGTGCAGAGTTCGTCCGGGGAAGTACTACCACCTTACACATTTCTGCCGTGAAGCAGTAGTGCACTTGTGTTACTGTGTTTCGGTTAGAAAGGTAAGGGGGCCGGTGAAATTACAGGCACATGAGACTTAACAACTTCACGTCTCAGGGTCGACAACGCATTGGCGATGCCTTTAGTGTTGCAAATGTCCATAGGCGGCGGTAATCACTTACCATCAGGTGGACCGTTCTCTTGTTTGTCGGCCCATGTGGTATAAAAAAAAAAAAAAAACAATTGTGCAGGTTGTAGCTTCAGTAACTTTAAATTTGACCTTCATAAGTGCCCTCCGAGGGCCTAAACTAAATAAATGGTTTTGAATATTGAATATTAGCTTTTTTTTGTGCAATATTTATCTGAAAGTTTTACGCACGTATACTACAAAAATGCAACAGATGTTTATAGAAATACACAGAAAAACAACAATAGCCCTAAGTGGAGTCAGTCACTAAATAATAAACTTTAACGACACCTTATTAAAGATTTATTTGTTGCTCCTACCGAATTATTCTATAATTTATTACAAATAACTCCGAAACCGGTATATGGAAGCATTTTTATACAATGGGGTGATATTATGTCTGTCTGTACAATCTACACTAATATTATAAAACATTACTAAGTTAGTTTGACTATTTAAGAGGTTTGAGATGTTTTACCTATGCACGATACGTCCTCAGCAAGTTCGCATTTACTAATAATAAAAAGAGGAAATTTAGATTTTTTGTTTTGTTACGATTCTCAAAAACTACTGGACCGATTTAAAAAATTCTTTCACCTTTGGAAAGCTACATCTGTACCAAATAAAATAGGCATAGAAATTATCAAATATATCGTCTTCCTGTAAAATTAACGTAATTATTACATACTAGCTGTCCCCCGCGTTCCCAAGGGATGTGATATTTTCCCAAACAAAAACGTATTCTATATGTTAAAGCAGGACATGCTCTATCTATGTGCAAAGTTTCATCTAAATCTGCTTGGTAGTTTTGGAGTGAAAGTGTAACAAACATCCATACATACTAACAAACTTTCGCTTTTACATTAGTAGGACATTATTATTGTTTGGTAAACTAGACATTTAAAAACACTGATAAAGCAACATTAATAAACTGTGGAAAGTAAATTTAACCATAGATAATAATAAAAAAGCTGGTTACAAAAACACAAATATACGCACGCGGAGTCGGGGGCAAAGCTGGTATACGGCAACAATAGATTTTTTATGTCAATTCGTGTGCATTTGTTACCGGATTTGATTTTTAAGTGCCTCTGTTATTCAAAAGCTGTTTAATATATTAGGTAATTTTTAATGGGATTTATTTACCTTTCTACATTTAATAGGGAGAGTATTTCCGTGGTTTGGGGATTATCGTTTTATTACTTTTATAACTATAAAGTTTCGTTAATGTTATTTCGTTAATGTTATTTCGTTAATGTAGTTGAAGTAGTTAAGGTTGTTTGAATAATTGTATTGAGATATTTTCGAATAAAAAAAAACCAAACAGTTTGCTGACAATTTGTTTTTTTTTTTAAGTGAAACTTCTTATGAGAGGGCTTTGAAATCGTGGTCCGCAACCTTTTTGTGTGACGAAATACAGTGTAAACTCTTTATAACGTTATCCTTTATAACGATAAACTCCCTATAACGTTGAAGTGAGCCCAAGTTGGTTGGTTTGTTCACTTTGTTTTGTTTTTTATGGTTCACTCCATATAACGATAACTCTCTATAACGACAAAAAATGCTCAGTCCCTTGAGTTTCGTTATAAAGAGTTTACACTGTGTATCTATTTATATATCGGAAAATGGGGGACCTTTGACGCACCATAACCTCTAAACTACTGAACATAGCGAGATGGGAATTTTTCGTAGATGGATATAGGCTATAATATGATAGCCATAAACGCGGGTGAAACCGCGGGGGACAGCTAGTATATAAATATATGGAAAATAGGGTTCCTATGACGCACCGTCACCTCAAAACTACTGAACATATCGGGATGGGACTGCTATCATTTGAATTTTTCGTAGATGGTTATAGGCTACTTATTTTTGAAAGTAGTGCAAACGCGGGGGAAACTGCGGCATGGTTGGTTGCTAGTATATATATAAATGTAATAATTAAAATGTTTCCCCGTAGTACAAAAGTTTCATTTCTATCGCGAGTCTGTAGGACACACCTTGTTCATTTTTTGGAATGGCCTAGTATCTCCTAAAGAAGATTTTGAAGGTTCTGATGATTTTTGCTCCCTTTACACTGATTTCCTTCATATATTTTATTGACTTAATCTGATCAATTAATGTATTTTATTCAGTAATAACATTTTTTAAATTCAAGTAATATGCTTGGAATTGGTATAAGTGTTCTCTTAAAAGTTATTTATGTCTTGCATTTATATATTAATTTTTAGTAATATTACTTAAAAATTATTAGATTAAGGTTTAAGTAGGTATTTTGGTAAAAGTAATAATTACAAGACTTATTTAGAAAACCACATTGGTGCGGTCAAATGTCGGAGTTACACGGACCATTTACACGAATCTCCATTTATATTCATATTGCATATAAATAATAACCCAAGCAATAAATTAAAATCGTGACAGCACTAGCAAAAAAACGTGGCACCCTAAAAATGGTCGGCTAATTATGGAAATGTGTTCCGTAGCTAATTAAGCGTCAATGTATCTTGACACTTCACTACATTTTTTTTTATTAAAAAAAAGTTTCGATTTAGTTCTTGTGGTTTTAGGGTGCAAAATGGCAGAGTTATTAATATTAAGTAAACAAGTTGATTGTAGGTATGTACATAATTAACGTACCTAATTTAGAGAGTATGAAATCTATACAGGCTGTTAAAAAACTACCCGTAAAGCCGAAAGGAGGTTAAATGGGGCCTTATAACGAGTCCATATTTAAGAACCGTAGTAACGCTGTATAACATACCCCAATAAAAAAAATAACTGATTTTTATGAATGAATAATAGAAAAACTATTAAATTAGACAATTATTAGGTAAAATAGGTACGTAGGTATTCTGTTAAATAATCTGGTTCCCTGACATGACAGCTTACTAGGTTGTTGGCTTTGATAAATTAATTATATTTTTACGGGGTATTTTGTAACACGTTGTGTATCGATTTGTCTTAATAATAATAAATAGTGGTCGCCTAGTGATCGAAATTCGACTGTAATTCTATATCTTTTTAGTTTTTTTTGTAACATCTTTAATCATTGCACAGAACATTTTTGAATTTTGTTCTATTACGTCAGCTGCGAGCTTGTAAATAGTATAATAAATGTATTAAAAGTTAATGAACTAAGAAATAATTATTAAATTATAAATATAATGTAGGTACTTAGTATTTTTGAAATATTTTCTATATTATTTTTATATCGGTTTTTTCTACATTGGTTATATTTTCTTAATACTAATGAGTTAAGCCGAAATAGGCATAGTCTATGTTTCCGTTAATAATAATACTTACCTACAAATACGCTATTTTATTTTGCCATTTCAGATAGATCGCCAAAGCTACCAGATACGTGATAATGAAGGCAAAGAAAAAAAGATTCGATTCCTTCAGGAATGTAATTCTATAGCAGCCTTATGACCTAAGTTGTTATGGGTAGATCTAATAGTTTGAATTTAATATTCATAATTAAGATACTAACACCCATATTCTAAGACGTTTTCTCAGACGTCACTTCACTCCAACTCGACTGAGGATACCTTAAGCATTTTCTCGAGGAATTCTCAAAATTGGTATTCTAAGTCATAACATGAGCAAAACTCGAGCAATCCCGACTGATATCGAATCGAAGTGTAGTCTAGGTAACATGTCATAAGTTACGTTATTCTATTATAAATAAAATATTAATCAAATCAAAAAATGAGCTTCAGTAACTGTTTACATGCAATAAACTTCCTTAAGGTTGGTCGCGACGTACCTTGAAGTTGACAGTTATTTCCTCACCTCTAGTAAGGGAAAGCGTCGAGTGGAGGAGATTTTTGTAACTATGAATACTAAATATATTGGAGTGACGTTGAATGGAGTCGAGGAATTTTCGAGGAAACGTCTTAGATTATGGGTGTAAGTAGCTAGTTATTCAAAACAGTAGATCACTTAATAAACAGAAAAAGTATATAAATAATAAATGGGTTAAAATAACAAATATAATTGTGGTCACGGAGTTTAATTCTAACACATTAACAAGGTATGGCACAAACTACTAAAACAGACGACCTCTATCGAACTGAGCCGAAATACAAATTATTATAAACAGGATATTCCGACCTCGCTCGGCTCGGTTCATTAAAAATCGGTACTATTAAATTTCTTCAGAAGTTCATTGGGAGTTCCCTAATCAAGTGAACCATGACACTTTGGCGCCAGTTTTTTTTGACGTCTGAGCGCCGTTCTCAAATTTCGAGGAAACGATACAGGCATTACTCAATTTAGGACAAATTAGGAAAACTTTTATAACTAACTGATAACTAATAATCTAAATTTAGTTTTTTATTAATAGATTACTAGCTGTTCCTCGCGGTTTCACCCGCGATCCCTAGGGATGTAACATTTTGGATAAATCTGGGATAACAAGTATCCTATGTTACTTCTTATACCTCCAAGAATATGTGTACAAAGTTTCATGAATATCAGTTAAGTAGTGTCCGCGTGAAAGCGTAACAAACAAACTTACATTCACATTTAAAATATTAGTAGGGATCGGATAATTTATTAGTTAATTTTAGGTAGTTTTGTATGTATAGTTTTTACTTTCTTTTTTTTATACTAATAACTTACATAAAGTAATTACTAATTATAGAACTCTAGTATAAAGGTTACATAAGCAACTTACAATAAAAAAAAAACAATGACAGTTGGTACGTATGTTTGGTTCGTAGTTTTTTGTTTATGTGAACGTTTGTGTGGTTGTTTGTCGGGCTGTAACGGCTGAACGCATTTCGATAAAAATTAAGTCATAGACAAACTAGAAAGCAATACTACCCACGTGACAGAAAATAGTCAATAAAAAACTATTATTACGTAAAACTTGTAACAATTAATTAAGTAGCCGAAAACAGGATGTAGATTTTGTGAAGTCATATTTTTTTATTGTTTGCTCCCTTTTCTGGAAAACACTGGCGAACCATGAATACCTATTACCTACCTATTAGTAAAAAACCTAAATAAACCATCGACACACTGCCGGAAAACTAACAATCTATAGTTTTATCTTTTGGGTTTTCCGCATTAAATAAATTACAACAATATGATTATAATGCCTAACCTTCGGAAATTACCTTATTAGCTAATCAATATTAAAAATAACCAAAACACTAAATTATAACGCGACAATGATGGGGAATACACAATTTATGGTGTAAACAATGTATTTATGTAGGTAATTAAACGTATTTTGCCCAATCAGGTATTCCCGTATTGTTTTATGTCTGATACCAATAATTCTTTAGCCCTACTTTACTTATAATAAGCGCATTTTGCTCTCCAGGTGCTGGATTCTGTAAGGAAAATGACACTAACTCGAGGATGTTTCGTCGCGGCCTCTATGCTCTGTCTCTATCGCTTACTACGCTAATACTACTAACCACGTGAGAGGTAAGCTCTCCGAGGCCTCCGTGAAGCGGCTCGCCGACGAAGTTTGTATTTGCTGAATAAGGTGGCTGATGTCATTATTTTTCACGTATTAATAACCTTATTACACAAAGAAATATGCCTATTGTTTTGAATTAATAATAGAAACGTTTTGGTTAAACCAGAAGGAAATAAATCTTTATTAAAATGATACGATATCCGAAAGCGTGTAATATTCCAATAATAAATATTATGATGTCCTACTAATATTATAAATAATATATTTATATTTATAAATTAATAAAATAAATTTGTGAGTTTGTAGAACTCTCTTTCACGCAAAAACTACTTAACGGATTTAGATTAAACTTGGCACATAGATAGTTTATAAACTGGATTATCACATCAGAGTTTTTTAATCAGGGAAAATGTAACATCTCACAGGAATGCAAGAGCAAGAGGGTGAAACAGCCGGTGACAGTAAAAAAAATGCCTAAGTATTTGTATAGTAAATTTGTCTGATAAACCCAAGGTAGAAAAAAACAGAATTAATAGGTAGACAGTACAATAAGTGAGTCAACATGGTTTGTTGAAGTATTTTTTGACCTTCAGGGACAAAGGACAATCAAGAAAGTAAATTATTATAATGATCATAGCTATTACTCGATATATATGGCCAAAACACGTGTTAAATTAAAAAAACACAAAACCATAACCATAAAGTTCGTAAAAAAATTGCAATAATTCAAATTTGGAAGCCATTCCGTAAATTCAGTAACGAACCGTATCGGTTTGCGGGCGCGGGTGTGCATGCAGGTAGCGTAATCAGAGTTGTGTCGGGTCGCAAAGGGCACCGACGGACTGACCGGCCAAGTAGCCTGTTGCTAATGTATGCAGTAGCGAATGCAAGCATACACATCTCGAATTTTGTCACATTTTTTGCTGGAGATTAACTTAGACTTTTACCCTTAGCGGGAATGCCAGAGGTATCGCTTGTATTGCATATAAGTAGCAATTAAATTGTTGATTTCCGCACATTCCGCCATGTTATTTTTTATGATTTTTAAATTTCGAATCTCCATTTCTAGTTCGAATAGAATGATTATTACGACAATATTTTACATTTAGCGATTTATTCATAGTAGGTAACAAATCATACATTTATAAGAAAATTATGACAACTAACAGGCAATAAATAACGAAATTGAATTCTTATATTCCTAATTCGCGCACGAGCCGCCACCGCCCATGCTTAGGGTTGCCACAATAAAGTTAAATATAACAATGTACTCTTAGTAGATACCTATCTGTATTAAAACACTCCCAGACTTTTCAATAACTTACTGGCAGGTTTTGCGTTTGTCAAATCACAAATCTTAGTGTAAATTAAACTTTTGAGAACGTATCTACTTTTAGATCTTTACCTTCGTTACAAGAATCCCCTTATCTCTAATCTGATAGGTGTATTTTAAGTAGGTAATAACTACCAATTGGTAGAACATCTTCTAATATTTTTAAACTCTTTTCCTAATTCATTGCGCATTGCTTATCGATCAGTGTAAGGTGGCAGCCCTATTTATCTACCTATAAACATTTTGACAATATCACCGACACCGATAATAACCTACCATTCAAATTTAAACCCTAAGCCGATGTTACACTTTACAAAATCACGTGTCATCTAACATCAGAGCGGTGAAATAATTTTTTATCCATTCACGTTCAGTACCAAAATATGCGACAAAAGGTCGTTCGTTCGCAAGTCGACCGATCTCGTCGAGGCTGTTTCCACTGGAAGCGATGCAAACTAATAATAATCGAAATAATTAAAAATCTACAACTTTGTAGGTATTACAAAAGGTTTTTAAAAAGTATATTAATGTCAGTTAGAACATTTTTAGTATTTCAATATACATTTTTAAAAAGAGGATTTATTTTTTTACCAAAATTTTTCTATACTGATTTTATTCTCGAGATTTAGAACCAATTACATATCTTCTCGAAATTACCTCAAAACTACTGTACATATCGGGATGAGAGTGCTACCATTTGACGCGGAATGTTTCGTAGATGGATATAGGCCATATATGATATCGATAAACGCGGGTGAAACCGCGGAGGCGTTAGTATAGTATATTAACATTATTTTTAACGCAATTTCAACCTCATTTCAAAGGAGCTTCTATTTTCGAAGCGAAGTTCTTTATTTGAATATTTTTCGAATTGTGAACAGTTTGACAGCTTTAAAATCGAATTATGTATCTGTGAGTTATAGTTCCGAGAAAACTGCATTGAAAATTTAACCTATTTCACATAATTAATAAGACCCACATTAGACAATAAAACATTGTATCTCCTGCTGATATTATAAATGCGAATATTTGTATGTATGGATGTTTGTTATTCTTTCACGCAATAATTACCGGACAGCTTTGGATGAAACTTCACACATAGATAGAGTATATCCTGTAACAATAGATTTGGTACTTTTTATCTCGAGAAAATGTGACATCCCTAACAGCTGGGACAGCTGGTAAAGAATATTTTTGTGGTTTGGTTTTTTATATCATATTTGGACTTCGCCCAGCATCGCTGACTCTCGAAGTGGTGTAACGCCATATTCTGGCACAATATTTAACGTGTTCAGCAATATTTACGACTTACAATATTTAATTTTCACTCACAAAAGGGTTGCCGCGTTTTGCTAACGACCGACAAAAACTTTTTTTATGGGCTTTTTTCGGCGATGGAAGCTAATCCATGCGGCTTGTTAAGTGATTCCGCGAGATTAATGTTCGGTTAATGAGGTTGGTTACGTTTTATTAACTGAGTTTGAATTTAGAATTCATATATTTTCAATTTGAAATTATCGAATTTCCGAAGACTTACTTATAAAGAAACAATCGCCAGTAGGTAATTAGTACTCCAATTTCTAATCAACACACCTTTTTAAATTATATCCTATTCTTATAAAACAGTTGTATTCTTAAATCTAATTTACATTATTAGCAACCACTTTGGTCAGGTTGTCTGTCGACATAGGCCTCCCCCAATTGTTTCCACGTCTCTCTATCCTTGGCAGACCACCTCCATCCTTTTGGTAAATCGTTAGTTTTCCAAGTGAAAGTAAACTTTTTTGAGGTGTGTATGTAGTATATCAATCTGGCTGCCGAAGCACAAGCTCTGCTTAATTCGGGATCAGAAAGCGACTTTGGAAATCTTTCAAGGGTATTTATTATTACTAGCACACTCATTTCGCCTGTTTCGTTCCGTTTGGTGGAAATTCGCCAAAAATCATTAAACCTTTATGTATGTTAAGAAAAATTTCTTATATAATATCAAAGCTACTAAACAAAAATTAAAAAGTGTGAGTGACAAGGTACTTCGAGAATGTATAATATGTAAATATGTCACTTCGTATCAGTTCGGTTTGGGGAAATTCCCCTACCGTGTACTCCCCACACATTTACGGACCACAACAAGTCATCTGATGCTCCAAGTCTCAGTCAGCCCCTACCGTGTACCGAACGCCAAGAAGTTCACAAAAAAGAAAAAAAAAGAAAACTCAAAGAAAAATAATGGTTCTGAACTATTTGTCTTTAACCTATTTATATTAGGTTGGGGAAAAAGTCTTTTCGCATTATAGTATGTATGAACTTGTAATAAAATCTCTTTGCTATACTATTTGTATCTGGCTGGTTTTGGTATCATTGAAAGTTTAAATTTTAAAGAACATAATTCCAAATTCAAATTAGGAAAATGTGTGATTTGCATTTGTTTCTCGTACCGCCAAGATGAGTGAATCTAATGAAGAACTTTGATTCATTTTAAAATTTTACTACAAAAAAGGTAAAAATGCAACGCAAGCCGCGAAAAAAATTTGCGATGTTTATGGACCTAGTAATGTTAGGAAAAATTGTTTTATAAATTTAAATACCAATCAAACAGTCACATAAAACAGTGATTTCATCGTATTTCAGGAGTAGGTAGTAAGTGTTACAATATTTCTAATCTATAAATTCAATTGTTATTAAATGTGTACAGGAAACTTTAACAATAAACATAGGATTTTCCAATAAAAATAATAGTGCTAATTAGCTATTGAATAAAACTATTATTCAAATGAAAATTCTCATGTTGATTAAATAAAAAAACTGTGATGTCATCACTGGTTAACAGGCGATTATAGTAGACCACACTCGTGATGGTGAAACGAATACAATTTATCGATAGTCGGCCGCCGATGCGGAGTCAATCGATTGATTTATAAATGTATCGAATAATCGATTTGATGAGTCGATTGTGTGCCGCTTCGCACGACGGTGTTAGGTACCTACATAGCGTTTAACCAGAGTTTAGAAATAGGATTATTCCTTGTTGGGTTTTTTAATCGATATTAATAAGTAAAATGTTTCTTGTTGTTTTTTAACTGTTACACAAATTTAACTAAATAATATTGTAAGTGATGGTGTAACCGAAGGTGATAAACACTCATACCGGAACCGGTGCTATTACCAAGGGTGTAATGGCATTGTAGGTGTCGAACTTGCAACCTACGTCACGGCGTACTAAGGGCGACTATGGAATGGAACTCTATGTTCTTCTAAGTAAAGGCAGGAGGTCTTCTTACGGCAACTTTTTCAACCATAATTTTCCTTGATATCTCATATGATAACATTTCATAACTAGGTATGCCATGTCTCCTACTTCTTCCATTGGGCTTAAATCCTCATTCACACCATACTTTCCCACTATTATTTATACAGTCAGATATTTTATTTAACCTTTCCCCTTAATTTTTCTTTTTTCACTTTTTATCCCTGAAGAAGTAGGCAGAAGTCTCAGTAGACAGAAACCATATTCCACCGAAGACATTTAAACCCATTTCATGTAACCATTGTTGCCGTCTCTCGGACACATTTCCAACAAAACGAAAATTGTATGCTGTCGGTCTTGAGAATCGTACCCAGGATCTCTGGTCTCTAAGCCGAGCTACAAGCAGCCTACCACTAGACCACCAAGGAGAGTTAGCTTAAAAAAAAAGTCAAAAATATAAAGGTTTCGGCACAGATATATGCTGCAGCGTACTAATACTGTATTTTTTCTCCTAAGGTAAAACTTTTTTTTTGTATGTGTTTACACTGTTACATCTTACCTACGTGTAATGTCAAATAAATTTAGTAAATACACGTCGTTTGATAGACAAATAAAATATATTTCTTTCTCATTCCCGCAAATTTTAACGTGTTTTTGTCCATTGGCAGACCACCAGCCCTACGATCCCTGAGCTATTGATTGGCTACTGGACGGAATTAGCATAAAGTTGTCTCGGCCGCGACACCAACAAATGCCCTTATCTCGTGCGGACCCGCCGAGATTGCCCCGAACACTGCTCTTAATTGGTCATCAATATTCGACCTAATAAGCCAGCATGGCAAGACGAAAGTGTTGCCAACCGGTAAAGTATCGGTTTTTGAAATATGGCGTGACCGGTTTTTTTTTAGTTTATTAATCGAAATTGTAGCTGAAAAAAAGGCTGAGTATTATCAGTTAATGCAATAAAAGTATAGCCAAAGTATTCTTCAAACTATTTTTTTTCGAATTATCATATTATTATTAAAATAGAATCATTTATTTGAGCATTAGTAGCAAATTCCAAAAAAAAAAATATGATGATTGAATCATGTATATCCTAAGTAATTCAAGATTGATTAAAATTTTAGAAAAATCAAGTTACTTAAATTCATGCCGATTTCACAAAACAAAAAACCGGTTTACTAAAACCGTATATAACTAATGGTCGGTAAAGTCCATCGCTTTCTCTCGGCCACACTCGATCTCACACTGGTCTTCTTAATTAAGATGTAGGCAGAACGGCGCATGTTCACTAACGAGTCGCTAACACATCTGCTCGGACCCTACTACAGCTTCTGTGCGAGATATACTAGTAATTACATTATAGAATGTTACGTAAATGAAGATTGCGCTCGATAATGCTTAAAGGGAATTTTTAATTACGTTTTAATAGTGCGGATAGAATTTCAGGAGAGGTAGAGTAATAGAGACTCTAGAGAATCTAGATAGACGGCTTTTTTTCTCCATTAGGATACAATTGGAGCGTGATTCTGTAAGGTTAATGACACTAACACGATGTTTTGAACCTCTGCGCTCGCCGGAAATGTCCGTGTAAGGGTGAAGAGCCATCAGACGTTAATACTTTCGTATCTTTAAAAAAAATGTTTGAGTAAGCCTCTATGCCTAAGTATTAATAAGTGCCTTTCGTTTTCTTTACGATCACGTGAGAGATCCGTTTTCCAAGACAACAAAATATGGGTCTGCACTTACCTAAATTTGCGGCTCGCTATGATGGCCGTTTTGACGTTTAACAATGACAAAGAAAAATAATCTTTATTCCTTTAGACATAAGATGCATCTCAATCATGCAACAGCTAATTATATGATGATGGAAATCAACCATCCAAAGCAATACAGTTTCTTTTCCTATGACAATCTGAAACATCAAAACGGCCATCATTTCGTGCCCGGCACGCCGTGCCGGTAGTATAATGTGAGATACACAGGAAGATCAGAACATCATGTAACACCTCAAATTCAATGTCCATGGTATAGCGGAGTGGCGAGAAGTCCATCCTTCAAGAAGTCTTAGAAATCATGAGAAGGATTTTTTAGAACTTTTAGTGCAAAGTTAGTATGGGGAACTACTACCACCTTACCTATTTCCGCCGTGAAGCTGTATTGCACTGGTATTACTGGGTTTCGGCAAGAAAGGTAAGGGGGCCGGTAAAGTTACAGGCACATGAGATTTAAGAACTTCACGTCTCAAGGTCGACAACGCATTGACAATGTCCATAAGCGGCGGTGACCATAAATACTTGGTAAAAGCGTGACCAATGGTGGTAGTAATGAAGTCCTGAAGGGTAACAAGCCGTTGAAGATAAATTAACAGGACAATATATATGACAAGCTGTTTCCATGCATGTGATACAATTTAACCTTTTTTATCTCTCTAAATATTCCTCTATGCGCGCATGATAACACCCTAAAGTTGCATTGCAATTGGATAAATGGTATAGAATCGCATAGAAGACGAACAAAAACAAACTTTAACATATTAGATTAAACTATATTAAAGACTCATTGAATGAGTTGTTGGTATTCACATAAAGATTAATCTCTGATTGCAATTCGTCTTTAGAACATGAAAAGCATTTTGCTCTCGCGTCTTGCTTCGGAATAAAGAAATAGTGAACAATGATTTCTATTAAGAATACGACCATAACTCATAATTGATACAACATCCACTCAAATGACTGATTGTTAGCGAAATGAAACGGCCATTTCTCCATTCATACCGTCTTTCTTTTACCTTTTGACTTATCGATTTCCCTCATAAAATTTATGAAGATTACCACCGACAATCACGCCTACTCTCATGAAATCAATGGATACTCGAGCTTCGCCTATAGCAAAGATTTATTAGTCCCTATTCGAATATAATCTCAACTAATTCACCGTAGAAAAACGTCGAGTTTATAGCCACCTGGACAATCGACTCTTTGTCGCTCGGCTCAATATATTTTAAATGACTCCTTGAACCGGCCTCTTGAAGCCGATCCCATTGTGACTGACGACGGAGTTCCTTTAGGACGGCGGGATATTTATTTTGAATTTTGAATTAAGAATAATTTCTTTTTTAGCTGCCGTTTGTGGACGTGTGCCGCGCATTAGCGTCCTTTGTTGACGGTGTATTAATGAAGGTTGGATATCGGACCGACGCCTTTTTATTTAATACCTGGACTACCGCATCGATGATTTCAAATAATTGAAACTATTTGGTTATAAAAGAACACATTTTCAGTGGAGATGTGTGAATTATTTATATTAGCTTTAATCCTGGCTCGCGTTACTGAGAGATTAATGTTTTTTGGGATAAAAGTAACATATGAATTATTTTTAATATTCTATCTGTGTGCTAAAACATTTTAAATCCTTCTATCCTATAGGCATGACTGAGTCACTAAGATCCATACATGTAAACATGTTATTATACCTAGTTTATCAAAGCCAATACATCATTTTCAGGCTATGGTTATCCACTACTGAACAAACCTAGACCATCTCTTTCCCATTATTTTATTACTTACTAGCTGTCCCCCACTAAAGAGACATAGTATACCAACTCTTCAGGACAGATTTGTCAGGATGGAATGAGACACTCATCTGAGAAGTGTCTCTCCAAGCTAAAAGCCTTAACCAGATAAAAATATCAGCCAAAACAGTGGCTTATTGTTGAGTACAACAGATTGCCATGGAGCAGATGTTAGAAAAAAAAAAATACTGGCTGTCCCCCGTGATTTCACCCGCATTTCCGAGAGATGTTAAATATTCCCGTTATAAAGTAGCTTCTATGTTATTCCAAGGCAAGTTCCATCTATGTGTCAAGTTTAATCCAAATCCGTTCGATAATTTTTGCGTGAAAGAGTAATAAGCCTCCATGATCACAAACTTTCGCATATAATATTATAGTACCTGGATGACCGAGCTTTGCTCGGGGTTTCTTTACTAATGTAACTACTACCGTATTCTTCATTATAAAGCTCGGTCATAAATACCTACAATAATATTTTTTCTCAAAAAAGAAGGAACTTGAAAACCTTCGTATTCTAATGATATTGTAGCAGTTCCGTGCGTCGTTGCTTTTTCAGCGCCTGAAAACACGGAAAAAAGCAACGTTTTCGAATAATAAAACCTAGCTAGATCGATTTTTCGCCCCCGAAACCCCCTGCATACCAAATTTCATGAAAATCGTTGGAGCCGTTTCCGAGATTCAGATTATATATACATATATACATATATTATGTATATACAAGAATTGCTCGCTTAAAGGTATTAGATAGATAGATAAAGAAAGCTAAAATGAAAACAGAACTTGCCAATCTTACAAATACTTACTTCCTTACCTATTCTTAATGATTCACGTTTTACAACTAAAATAGCTTAACAATTATCTCCATTAGGGAAAGTTAAAGCCAGGCGGACCCTTTCCAAGCTCAGCTGGCATTGTTTTGTAGATTTGAGCTGAAGGGACAAAGGCACGTCTCACAGTTTACATTAATTATTGCTAAAACATCGCTAATTTCCGTTGTGTGCCCTTAACCTGAGAGCTGACACGAATTTGTAAACATACTTCGTTAATATGATGTCCTACCTAATTCGGTAGAAGTATTTTTTTCCCATCTTTATTTTATGGTTTTAGCATAAAGGCACATAGAGGTTTTATATCTTTAGTCTATGGCCAAGTACAGGCTGTAAATACATTCTAATGTCGTGAAGAAATAATTTTGTCAAATGTATATTTTCATCGAACAAGAGTGATCCAATGTTTAAAAAGGTTTAGTTTTTTTTTATTTTTGTCTTACCCTCATATTAAAGCTGTTTCAGTATGACGAAATCAACTGAGATTGGATGCGTCTGGAAATATATTCCCCGTTATATCTGTTAGGACCCAAAGCGAAATAGTGTCCGAAAAAATAAGTAGTTTATTTATTAATTAGTTAAATAACTCTTAATGCTATTAACTGCTACGCCACAGGCCGTGGGATCGATTCCCATCCTGGACAAAAATTTGTGTGTATGAACGTGTGTGTATGTTCTATATCTGGACGTAAATATCTTTTCAACTATGTATTTAAAGAGTAGAATATTAGTAGATATATCAGTTATCTGGTTTCTACAGTACAAGGTCTTAGTTAGGGATCAGATGACCGTGTGTAAAGAATGTCTCAGGATTTATTTATTCTGCGACATATACTAACCGAAGGACAAACATTCAAATAAACCTACATATATAACGTGTTACAAAATACCCCGTAAAAATATAATTAATTATCAAAGCCATCAACCCTCGCAAGCTGTCATGTCAGGGTACCAGATTATTTAACAGAAAGGCCTACACGTACCTATTTTACCTAATAATTGTCATCTTTAATAGTTTTTCTATTTTTCATTCATAAAAATGTGCTTTTTTTGTTTTTTTGGGGTATGTTATACAGCGTTACTACGGTTCTTAAGTATTGTGAATGGACTCGTTATAAGGCCCCATTTAACCTCCTAACCGCTCTCGGCGTTTTGTAACATTCTGTATGTATATCTTTATTTTTACTCGTAAGCTTACAAGTAAACTGAGTTACCACAAGTTTCTAAATGAGTAATTTAAACCATAAAATTCTGAGAATTTCACATCACGTGTTATAATTGAAGTCGATATTTACAAACAATTAGCATGAATGTACCGTTGTTATTAATACCTACTTTTCTTGGAAATTCACATTTAAAAGTAAGGTAAGGGTACACTATACGCACAGAAATATGCTTTATAATCTGTGGAAGCACAATGTAAACAATTAATATATAATGTGTGAGATTGCATAATCGACCCTCAACCAAAAAATATGTATATGTATTTTTTCTACCTGTTATGACTTACGGAGCCGAAACGTGGACACTGGCGGTGCGATTGGTTAACCAACTCAAAGTCGCTCAGCGAGCTATGGAGAGAGCTATGCTCGGAGTCTCTCTGAAGGATCGAATTCGAAATGAAGTCATATCGACATAGCTCAAAAGCAAGCTGAAGTGGCAGTGGGCTGGTCACAACTGCCGTAGAACCGATAACCGTTGGGGTAGACGTGTTCTAGAGTGGAGACCACGGCACGGTAAACGTAGTGTAGGGCGCCCTCCAGCTAGATAGAGCGATGATATACGCAAGCTGGCTGGCAGCGGTTGGAAACAAAGAGCTGAAGATCGAGCTCAGTGGCGTGCCATAGGTGAGGCCTATGTCCAGCAGTGGACAGAGATAGGCTGATGATGATGATTTTTTTTACATCATTTGGGACGACATACAAGCTGACGGTACCCCTGAAGTGAAAAAGTTATCGTCGCCTATGGACATTTGCAACACCAGGAGCATTTGTTGTCGTCCCTGAAATGTGAAGTTGTTATGGTTCATGGGTCGATAATGTCTTATATATAAAATTCTCGTGTCACAATGTTAGTTACCATATTCCTCCGAAACGGCTTGACCGATTTTTATGAAATTTCACATGCATATTCAGTATCGTATCAGTCTGAGAATCGGTTACTATCTATTTTTCATACCCCTAAGTGATAAGGGTGACCCACCCCAAAATATTTTATTGACAATTTTTTTTTATTTTCGTTTTATCTTATTTAGCATTGAAAAATACATACAGCTTCAAATTTTCACTTTTCGATCCACCCCGGTTTTTTAATCGCGATTTTTATATAATTTTGTTCCATCCACAGATCCACAAAAGGGTTGCAAGATGGCAATCGAATAAATATAATTGTAGTACGATAAATTTTCATGTAAGTTTATAATAAAGTAAATATGTCAAAACAACGTTTGCCGCGTCAGCTAGTCACTCGATAGTATAAAACAAAGTCGCTTTCTGTGTTTCTATGTACGCTTCTTTCATGTACGTTTAAATCTTTAAAACTACGCAACGGATTTTGATGCGGTTTTTTTTATAGATAAAGAAATTGAAGAGGAAGGTTTTTATGTAGAATACATGTGACATCCCACGGGAACGCGGGGGACAGCTAGTATTTATATAAAACAGACTCGTCTAAGTTACACCATTTATAACACAAGTACTGCTGCGCAGATTTCATTGATCTTTCATTTGTTGGATGTATCTCGGTCCCGAATAGCAGAATAAGTAATTAAAAAACATGTTTTTGACAAATTTCGTTTTTCCAAAAAATTTCGTTATCAACGCTATGTCTGAGAACAGAAACTACAATCGCGGGTGAAACTGCGGGGCACAGCTGGTTTCGTTATAAAACTAACAGGTAAGTACCATATGATACCTACAAGCCAATTGGCTTGATGGTTAGCGACCCTGACTGCCAAGACACAGGTCGCGGGTTCGATTCCCATCCAGGACAAACATTTGTGTACATGAATGTCTGTTCTGTCCCTGGGTGTAAATATCTGTATACGTATGGATTTATGAAAATAAAAAAGTACAATGTAGGATATCAGTTATCTGGTTTCCATAGTACAAGCTCTGCTTAGTTTGGGATCAGATGGCCGTGTGTAAAGAATGCCCCAGGATATTTAAATTTACTAAATATAATTATAACAACAACCTACTGAGTATAAAAAAAATCAACTAATAAGGTGTTATTATTGCCGTATAGAATTTGTAATAACGATTTATAAATCATTGTCAATTCAATTTAAAGCGAATCATAATATAATTATATTAATTAGGTAACGTAGCTTAAAACAATTGGTTTGTGCAATGGATAAGGTGAACATATTGTTGTGTCAGAAGTGTGTACCAGCCTTTAGAATCGTAATTAAAAATATGTTTATTTCGCCAATAATTTAGTAGGTATAATGTCATGAAAGGATGACCCAAATTTATTATTAGACATGAATCTTTAGCAAGTTGCACGTAGGCCATGATGGTTTGTGACGACAGTACAGTAGACAAAAGGTTTTAATTTAGAACAATGCATAAACTAAAAATCTAGACCACTAAATAAATCTTGATGACGTGCCTGAAAATATTGTAGATTTTAAATACTCTTGTGTATCTGTGAGTAATCACGCCATTTCTTCATTTAAAAAAAAAGTCTCTTTGTCTATAATATCCTGTTTTTACTCCATTTAACCAATCATAATGAAAAGTGGTATTAATAGAGCATTTTTCGGCTGAGAGCCACCAGCGCTCGCCGGAATTGTCCGCGTAAGGGTGTAAGAGCCATCACATGTTAGTGCGCAAATGATAAGCTAAATCTGATATCAATTAATGCGGGTGAAACCGCACGGGACAGCTAGTTTATAAATAAAAATGATTTATTTTATACTCACAATTTGTGATATTTATGACATACCAGTTTAGTATAAAACATAATGAGGTATCTACATTTAAATTGCCAGCTTCGCCAAAAATAGTATTACTAAAAAGTTTTGCTTCGTATTTCGATTTTTAAAAATATTACCTATTGTCCGTTTTGTTACAAAGGGAAAGATGTACAGATGTGGCTTCTCGGCTACTCTAATTTCCCTAACAGGCGTTAATGGCCGCTGTTACTGGCAATCGTGGGTCTTCTATAGTTCTGAGTGAACGAATAAACTCACTTATCACGAGTTAACGCCTGCTGGTGTGAAATATTGTCTTCTCATTGTCTTGCTTGTGAGTTGCGTGTACAGGAGGCTTTAGGTTTAACATATACGTGGTACGGGAATCTTTACTTTTTATTTGGACCAGTTAAATATATGATAACTTTTTTGAAGCGAAAACTTCTTTAGCGGCGATGAGCACTTTTCTTGCGATCGACACGTGATCGAAAATTTGTAAGAAGGTAAAAACTGCAAATGCACAACGTTAATGTTCAAGTTTTCACTTCTACCGGCACTCCCGGAGCGCAACCCGTTGTTTTTTTATGCTTTCGTAAAGTGGCCAGGTATATCGGAAACTACCTATTTGGTAAATTAAGATTTTTTTTCTTTTTAAGTCTGATAATTTAATCTACAGATTCTGAGTCAGTATTCTTTTTGGATAAAGTATAATTTTTTTTGGTTTGTTTATTTATATTCACATCTATCTACATAAGTAACAAATAACATGGCAAAAACACTGTATCTAATTAAGAATATGTATCAATCAGCTGATTTCATATTCCAGAATCTATTGTCAAAATTATAAATGTATCTTGTATTCAATTTGCATATATGTAGATGCAACAGAAAATAGCTAACTAATTTCCAATGGGAAAACTAAAAGGAAACTAGTGCCGGAAAACGCCAGTTATTAGCCATTTCCATTCTAAGCTCATAGCATCGCAAACATCCTATATTGGAAGTATGGAAGCAATAGAGTGCTTCCTATTGGTCGGAGAAAAACCACTAACAATACTCAATATTGGAAACTCATTTGGACTCACGGTTCTTAATTTGATGCGCATAGAATTCATTGTTGAATGTACTTTTCATCACAGTACAGACTAAACAGTAGTGTGGAAATGAGAATTTAACTTTTTATACGATTTTAAGACGTCCATAATACAAAGTTTTTAGAGTTGTAGAGTTCTTAGTGCAGAGTTCGTTCGGAGAAGTACTACTGCCTTGTCACTGTGAAGCAATAGTTGACTTGTATTTCTAACCTAAACACAGTAGTTTAGGTGAAATTACAGGCACATGAGACTTAACAATTTCACGTCTGTTGCGAATGACCATAGGGGGCGGTGATCACTCACCATCAGGTGGAACACCTGCACAGTCTGCATGTTTTTTGACCCAAGTGGTATAAAAAAAATACTGAACTGTAATAAAACATATCGAATGGCCTTTTGAAAGTACTAACGAGGAAATACGATTTTGTTAAAAAAATAAAAACAGAGCCATTGCTGTAATGCATTAAACAATTAAACTAGATTGATCGAAAAAAAAAACCAAGTATCGACCACACTATTAAATAAATTAAAAGCAACAGGATGGATAAATGCAGACTTTCCGTAATAATAAATGATAAAAAAAAAGTTTAATCTGTTAAATATGACCACTAAATGACCTACTAATACTACTGGTGCACTCATAATAGGTTGGGATACTACATTTAGTTATACTGTGGCATATATATCGGTACAATACCGTGGGTACAGAAAAGCACAAAGTAAATTAAATTAGCAAACTAAGTAAACGAATACCAAATACGTGAGAATTTCTTCTATGGGAAATGAAGATGGCCGGGAACATTAAGGGATACAGTTAATTGGTGGGAAGTGTGTGAATATGCCTTTATAAGTATCCATGTGAAAACTGTATGAAACTAAGAATCTTAATTGATCGTAATTATTTGGTGTTCTGTGAATTTTTCTCTCGAAAAAATATTTTTTATGTCTAATCTATAAGAATATAAATCCAGTGTAACTTGTAAATAAAATAGCATTAAATGATTTTTATTTTTTTTTATTTTTTATAAAGTATAAAATATTTATTCATCAATCACTTTTGAATACCATACATTGTGTTTATATTTATTTATTTATCGTCACACAAAAAGGTTGCAGATCTGAATTTCAAAGCCCCCCAATAAGGTTACTTAAAAAAAAGTTGTCCACATAGGTCCACGAAGTAACCTACAAATCAATTTCAAATAAAGACCACCAAGCACTTTCAGGAAATCAAAACTCAGTATGCCCCCATACACGATCCCAGCTTCCCAATCAAACGTTATGTGGTGGTCAACGCGAGGTGAGTCAAACAGGATAATTTGTGTAGTTATGTGCCAGTGTCCCGACGCTCTAATGAGTTATAATAAGTACCACCCAGTGAGAGTCTTTGCTTACATATTGTGTGAGGAGTAGGCTTCTAATTTTGAACTTTATAAAGTAGTTTTTTTTCAAAAACCTAGTTTTTGGACTAATATCTAGAAACGCGATTAAAATGGTAACGATATATGAAACCGACGAAATCATATACCAATGGCGTTAACTAGCTTTTTCTATATAATCATTCGAAAAATGGTGATAACGAAAGTTTTGCTTTGACGTTGTGTTTGAATTAATTAGGCTTTAGTGTTTTCATCTTCTTATCATCTCCACATATACATATACATCCACATAAAGATGTTACAAAATTACCCGTAAATCGGAAAGAAGGTTAAATGGGGTCTTCTAAAGAGTCCATTCACAATATTTAAGAACCGTAGTAACGCTGTATAACATGCCCAAAAAAAAAATAAAAAAACTGATTGTTATGAATGAAATTTAGAAAAACTATTAAAGTAGACAATTATTGGGTAAAATAGGTACGTAGGCCTTTCTGTTAAATAATTTGGTTCACTGACATGACATCTTACTAGGGTTGTAGGCTTTGATTATTAATTATATTTTTACGGGGTATTTTTTAACACGCGTATAGGATTACATACAAGAATATCAGATGCAATATTTGAACATTCATCCTCATACATTATTGTCATACACGATCTAACTCTTGTATGAAACTGAACGTGGGTTTTTCAGAAAAGTCTATTCTTATAATAAAGTGACCACCCGTATTTACCGCGTAAGTATCGTACAAAATTGCCAAGATAATCAAGCCTAAGTGAGAATCACCAACCTTGTTAAAAAATCTATTTCATAAACCAGAGCTGGGAATAAAACTATCAAAGAGATCCTACAATCATTTATAAAAGCCATCTCCATACTTGTCAGCCGAAGGGTTCGATGTGTGCGAGCCGGACAGAGCCTTACGACTTCATTAGAGCGCGTCAACCGACCAGTCACGACTGCGCCTTAACCGCCACTGCCATCACAAGCGCGAGCGATTACACATCACTATGCAGTATTGCCCTTAATGTCGCTATTGGAAATGTGGATGAATGTGTTACTATGGGCATTTAGTTTGATATATCTGGATCCTCGTTGGGGTAAATTGGACCTTAAATATTTATGTATGTCTTCAACAATTTTCTTAGGGTCGTATTCTTATTACGTACAAAGTAGGTAGTTAAGGAATTTTTAAAGAGAACCTTCGGTGTCTTCTTGTCTGTCTGTTTGTTAAGGCTGTTTATCTCAGTAATAATAAATGCTACTGACATGTAGTGCCGCAGTTTTAGAACTTAATTGCTCGTATCTCTCTAAATGTGAAAAAAAAGCTTAATAATAGGCAATGGGCATTAAATATATTTTTTTATAATATTATTGAAGTTGTACATCTCAAAATTTTCTTGCTATTTTCGCCATGTTTAGTGATTATGTGAGTTCACAAATTCTTATCAAAGCAATGAGGATTTGGTTATTACTTTTTCAACCCAAATACCTCTACTATTTGATCTATATCAAACAAAGATGCAATGCCATTTGCCACCAGTTAGCTAAAACAGAAAAATCTATGCTTAAATAAGTCACAGATAACCTAATAGTAGTGTTGTCAAGTAATTATTTTTAAATTGTGCATTTAAAGTAATGTACATAGATGCGATGTTAGCATAGTCGCCGGTAAACTCGGTAATAACTTAATAAGCTTCAGACACTCGGTCAGGTAATTACAAATTAGAAGACGGTCGCGCGCACCGCTCCTACAGTGCAGATAATTCCGGAGATAAACCGCGGGTTTCTTGGTATATTCTGTAAGATTTTACAGTTTACTATTTCTTGAATTTAATAAATAAACACATATTCTGGGATATTGCTGTTCCTATTTTTGATGGAAAATAAATATCCTGGAATACTGGTACATACGGCCAATGGGCAGTTGAAACCAAACTAAACAGCCCCGTTATTCGGCTTATACCAACTTCGTCGACGAGCCACCGCACGGAGACCTCGGAGAGCTAACCTTTCACGTGATTGTGTAGTTCACAAAAGAGACAGAGCATATTATATATTATTATTATTTACAGTATGTCCTGTGTGGTATCGTATCTTATATTTCTCTTAGCAAGAGAATCAGCATTGGGTTTACTACAAGTTTGATTACCGTCAGTATTTTGATGGTTGCATATAAACTTGATTATAACTTGTTTTACAAGTTAATATTGTTAAATGATTCAAGCTTTTTGTTGCAGAATTGTCCCAGGTCCTAACCCTAGAACGTGCATGCTCCAAGAGAAATCCTTAATGGGTTTAATGTACCCCGAGGTGAGGCGAGTGCTAACTTAACAGCCAAGTTGTTTATCGATCACTTGACAACTTTACCCGTATTGTAGGCTTACCATAGTGTTGTGGATAAGGCTACAATGCGGTTAGCTGGTTCTTTTTAGAAAACTGAATAATTTACATCCCGAATAATGTCAATATATCATTAAAATGATAGTGAATAAAACAACTAATTTCCTTAAATTTTATAAATTTTTTTGAACACCAGTCAAATTTATCATAAAATTATTTTTTAATATTCATAAATAATTATCATGCCTAATCATATCTGAAGCTTTTTCAGCTATCATTATAGTGGGAACATTAGTATTACCTCCAGTTATATTGGGCATTACACTTGCGTCGACGACGCGTAAACCATCAACACCATATACTCGAAGCCTATCGTCGACCACAGACCCCATTGCACAAGTGCCAACATAATGGTAATGTGTGTCCATCATGCACAGAGCAAAGCACTTCCAGAACTCATCACTCCCATTCTTTAATCCTTTACACCTATGTAACGTTGGTACAACCATTTCAGCGCCAACACCCTTGAAGTACGAAGAATTGGCTACTCTTATGAAGTCTTTCAGAATCTCCACCTGTCTCTCTAAGTCATCGTTATTTGAATAATAGCCAGGATAAATTAATGGAGGGTCTCTAGGATTTGTACTTCGTAGCAAAATTTTACCTCTAGATTTGCTGTAAAGTTGGCTCACTAATGAAGCTAAAATCTCTCTGTTGTCAATTGTGTCATATATAGCCCTGCATATATCATTTTGGAATTCAAAAAATTCAGAGCAGTACTGGTACACTGCCATTGGGTCACGTAAGACCAAATTTATTGTTTGATAGTCGGGATAGTCCTGAAACTTGTCTAGCGCTGAATATCCGATAAATATAGGATATGGAAAGATATGTGGATTGGCTGGTTCAGGTGGACTAGTCAGTTTTTCCATTTTATGAAGTATTATGGTTGATGTGTGATCTTGGAAATTTTGACCAACGGGAAGATTTGATAATACTTTTATTCCCTTACTTATTAGATGATTTTTAGGACCTATTCCTGATAGCATAAGGAGTTGAGGAGAATTTATTGCTCCGGCAGATACAATCACTTCTATATTCGCTCTTAATATGATTGTTTTATTATTTTCAAGAATTACTTTGACTCCAATCGCTCTTTTGTTTCTGTTAAATAGGATTTCAATAACCAGAGCCTTCTTTAGAACATGCAGGTTAGGACGATCTTTGATTGGCCTTAGAAAAGCGTAAGCAGTACTTTGTCTCACTCCTTCAGCAATAGTGAACATTGGTTGAGTATATCCTTTGGGCTGACCGCTATTCGTATCCAAAACTGTTTCTTCTCCAACTTCCTCAAAAGAGTTTAAGTATTTAAGCAGTAACCCATGGCGTTGTCTTGTGACTCCCAAATAGCCACTTGTTCCGTGAAACGGTCTGCGCCAAGAGTTGAGTATGATTGGGTCTTCTAGTCTTTCGCTTTTTTTAAAGAATGGGAGAACGTTGTGCCAAAGCCAACCCGTATTTTCAGCTGCTTCAGCCCAAACGCTGTAATCATGAGGGTTCCCTCGTACGTATACCATGAAGTTGAGCCCGCTTGTACCACCGAGCATCTTCCCTCGTGTCATGCCAGTGACGTGACCTCTAAGGCATTGCATCGTATATCCATCGTCTACTGAAGTGTAGTTCCAATCCACAAGTGATTTCTTTAGGAATGGCACCAAAGAAGGGTACTGTAAATATTGTTAACATAGTTATTTGTGGTATTTAATACAAGATTTTTTAGATAACTTTTTCAAGAACAGAAAGAGAGAGAGAGAGAAAACTTACAATTGTTTCTACTGAAGGATCTCCACCAGCTTCAATCAATAGTACTGAAACTCGCTGGTCTTCTGATAGTCTATTAGCGACCACACAGCCCGCTGATCCAGCTCCAACTATTATGAAGTCGTATTTTTTACCATCTGTTGATGAAATATGGTGTGGTAAAAAAAAGTTTTGACAACATCAGATATGTGTAATTTCTGGGGATTTCTTTGTGTTTATAGCAAAACTTTTATTCAAGTCATTAAAAAAAGACCAGGCTCCTCCATGGAGCAACTAAATAGTAAATCTGGCAGGAAAGTTAATATGATTTAAATCACCAATAGTTGAACAAAGACCAAATACACAAACGTGTCAGCATGTCCTTTTCTTCCTAAACTAGTTCTTAAGCCTCCTTTAAACTTAATATTATAATTATTCTTCTGGAATCCTTATAACACCTATGACCACCAAATCAGAGGTAGATACGTATGACATAGCAGATACCTACTTCTGTAGGTTACTATTTAGGTCAAGGAACATATTTTATTTATTCAATTACTCACCTCGAACAACGGCTTGCTTTGGCCATAAGTGATAAGTCAACTGGAGAGCAGCTAGCACCAGAAATCCTTGTTGAATTCTCTTAAAAAGCTCAGAAAACATGGTAGGATCCATTGTTCCTATGCTGCTTCACACTACTGGATGCCGAAAAGCGTTGATGATTCAGGATTTTAACAGTATCCAAATCTTTCTAGCTTTTTATAACACAATTGTCACGTTTAATAAGTATCCATGTTAATATAATTGTATTAGGTGTATTTTTTTAAGAAATTGTTATTTTCTATATGGGGGAAGATTGGGATTTAAGGACAACCATAATAATTTTATCTCTACGTAATATTATGTGCGCTTGGTTCTTTGTTACAAGCTACGGTTACAAGAGATTTGGCAGAGTTTTTACGACCGTTCGCCTGCCTGATGCCAACCATCTTTGGTAATACTTTTATTGACTACTTTGTGGAAGGTGTAAAGTGTATGTTTTCATAGGTCTATGTCAGTTTAAAAAGAATAGTGTAATACTTATCTTATCAACTTAGTCAATAAAAGTATTACCAAAGAAGGTTGGCATCAGGCAGGCGACCGGTCGTAAAAACTCTGCCAAATCTCTAGTATAGATTGTGTTGATTTTTGATTTTTTTTCGACAAAGAGGTTACGATTTCAAATCCCTTCCATAAGAAGTTTCCCTGCAATAACCATATTTCTGTCAGTACTATCTTAGAGGTTCCTTTTCATAAATATTATCAATTATAATTAATTTCTTTACACCTAGTCACTCTTACTCTTTACGACCTATTATAATAATAATAAAAAAATATTTGAACACATGACTTCTAGTCAATACTAAATATATTTAAACAAGTGTTTTATAAAAATATGTTCAATTAACAATGAAATAGAAAAAAATAAGTTATTACTTAATTAACATGACAACAAGGTAGCTTCAGTAACTTTAAATTTGACCTTCATAAGTGCCCTCCGAAGGCCTAAACTGAATAAATGGTTTTGAATTTTGAATTTTTGAACAACTTAACATTAATAAGATATGTTTTACTATTATAATACACATCTTCATCATCATCATCATCATCATCATCATCATCATCATCATCATCATCATCATCATCATCATCATCATCATCACCCTATCTCCGTCCACTGCTGGACATAGGCCTCACCTATGGCACGCCGCTGAGCTCGATCTTCAGCTCTTTGTTTCCAACCGCTGCCAGCCAGCTTGCGTATATCATCGCTCCATCTAGCTGGAGGGCGCCCTACACTACGTTTATCGAGCCGTGGTCTCCACTCTAGAACACGTCAACCCCAACGGTTATCGGTTCTGCGACAGATGTGACCAGCCCGCTGCCACTTCAGCTTGCTAATCCTTTGAGCACATACACATCTTGCTTCAATATAATATTGCCTGGTTGATAGTTTGTTACTCTTTCACGTAAAGACTAGGTATTTAACGAATTTGGATGAAACATGGTACATGGGTAGTTTATAAACGGTATCATTACTATATAGTATAAAACAAAGTCGCTTTCTCTGTCCCTATATCCCTATGTATGCTTAAATCTTTAAAACTACGTAACGGATTTTGATGCGGTTTTCTTTAATAGATAGAGTGATTGAAAAGGAAAGTTTATATGTATTAGCATCTACATTGCACCTGAGCGAAGCCGGGGCGGGTCGCTAGTTAATATATAAAACTAGCTGTCCCCCGCGGTTTTACCCGCGTTCCCGAGGGATATCACATCTAAGCGGGATAAAAAGTAGCCTATATGTTATTCCAGGATATGCTCTGTCTATGTGGCAAGTTTCATCCATATCCGTTAAGTCGTTTTTGCGTGAAAGAGTAACAAACATACTTACACACAAATCTTTCCTCATTATAATATGAGTATAGAGTATAGATTGACAGGCCAGTTGGCTTGGTGGTTAGCGCTCTTGACTGCCAAGCCGAAGGTCCCGGTTCGATTCGTGTGCATGAACTGGTTGTTCTGTGTCTGGGTGTAAATATCTATTTTAGTATGTATTTAGGAAATAAAACGTAGTATATGTAGTTAATCAGTTATCTAGTTCCCATAGTACAAGCTCTGCTTAGTATGGGACCAGATCCGTCCAGGGCCGTGTGTAAAGAATATACCAGGATATTTATTTATTATTATTTATCTCCCGGGGTAATGGAACATACCTCGAGAATGTGGGTTTTTTGTTACCAAATGTAATGGACAGACCTCTTCAAAACAAACCAAATGAGCCCAAACTCGAGACCCACTATGCCCACCCACGCGATAAACATCAGTGAGAATATCGGCTGTTTGTTCTGACAATATTTTAATAACAGTAAAATATTAGTTACCAGGTTTCCATAGTACTAGCTGTACTACTGGTTAGATCGCCGTGTGTGAACAATGACTTATTGATATGAGGTTATTATTAGTGTGTGTATTTATATTTCTTATTCGAAAACTCATTAAATGACGTTACAACAATAAAATAATTTGAATGTGTTTTTTTTTTTATTTATTTGATGATGATATATATAATCTTCTGCACCGAGCTAGTTGCTCTTTGTATCGTTTTGTGGTTTATAAGATGTCTCTTAGCTCGGTGTGTCGCTTGACATAGGCCTTCAACTGCTTCCATTGCTCTCTGTCTGGCGGGACTCTTATCCAAAACGGTCATATGGTCAGGCGAAGATCGTCTTCCCATCTTCTTAGTGGACGTTTTCGTTCTCTTGCACCATTCCTTGGATACCATAACCTGTTGGCTCCACTTGTTTGCTCGGCACCTTAAAATGTGTCCTGTCCAGCCCCATTTTAGATGGTCGATTCGGATGAGTATTTTTTATTTATTTATTAGGTAGTTTATTTAGAAGTTTAGAATATTTAGTTATAATTTTATGCCAAATAGGCCGACAAACTAGCAGACGGTCCACCTGATGGTAAGTGGCCACCACCAACTATGGACATCTGCAATACCAGGGGCATCACCAATGCGTCGTCGACATTGAGACGTCAAGTTCTTAAGTCACATGGGCCTGTAATTTCCATCTTGTATGCATTTCAATTATAATTTTCAATAATTTTATATACTTGCGTGTTCACACACTTCATTCAGTTTAGTCACTTTATTAGGATATACTAGCTGTCCCCCGCGGATTCACCGCCGTTGCCGAAGTATGTAACATTATCCCGTCATAAAAAGTATCATATGTTACTTCTAATACCTCCAAGAATATGTGTTCAAAGTTTCAAAATGATCGGTTATGTAGTTTTCGTGTGAAAGCGTAATAAACAAACTTACATTCACATTTATAATACTGCTAGTTGTTTCACCCGCTTTCCCGAGGGATGTAACATTTTCCCGGCTCAAAAGTATCATATGTTACTTCTAATACCTCCAAGAATATGTGTACAAAGTTTCATGATGATCAGTTTTAGTAGATGAGTAGTTTTTGCGTGAAAGCGTAAAACAAACTTACATTCTCATTTATAATATTAGTAGGGATGTAGTTTCCTTATAAGTAATTTTTTCAGTATATTCTCATCGGTTGTTAAAGGGTATAAAACTTCGATCCGCTCGTACAGGCGGGCAATTTACTTGGAACACACCGTGCGATGTGTGGAACGACAGCCGTAAACTATTAGGTCTGGTACATGACGTTCCTAATATTTTCCTTTTAGTTTAAGTATAAAACTTTCTTACTAGAAAGTTTGAATATAATAATAAATGATATCCTGGGACATTAATTAAACACGGCCATCTCATCCCAAACTAATATACAGACCTTGTAATATGTAAATCATACTAATATATGTATAAACTACATATATTTTTAGAGTAGTAGAGCTCCTACTGCAGAGTTCATCCGAGGAAGTAGGTACTACCATTTTACCCATTTCCGCCGTGAAGCAGACGTGTACTTGTATTACAGTGTTTCGGTTAGAAAATTAAGGTGGCCGGTGAAATGACATGCACATGAGACTTAACAACTTCACATCTCAGGTTCGACAACGTATTGGCGTAGCCCCTGTTGTTGCAAATGTCCATACGCAGCCGTGACCACTTAGCAGTTACTTACCAATGATTTTTAATGAACACAGAATCTCTTTATCCTTGATAAACATTAAACCAATCTCGAAAAACGAAACGTAAGTACCACCGCAAGTGGAATAAAAAAATCCTGAAAAATATTTTTGTTTGACTAATTATGGAGCAAGCAAATTGTAAAAAGGAATGTGGATATTGATACTGGACGAGTAAAATACTGTGCTGATTCCTCGCAATCCTAACCTTCTCATTTTGAAAATCCGCTTACGGCTGCCGCTTTCCGAATTTTGTCCGAGACTAGATATTTCATATCTGAAAAGAGCTTTTATTCGACGATGCAACCTCAGCCTTACACCGTATTTAATGGTTGATTGTATTAAGTCATCAGTTCGCGATTGGACCATGGGTTCCTCATGGCATTATAATTGTACGGTGTCAATATATAAACGATCCCATCAAAGACCTTTACGATCTACCCGTTATGGGCACATAGGTATGAGTGCAATATTTCATGATTATAATCGAATAATCGTCTGAATAAATCGATTGGCTGTTATTTAATCGGTATTTTTTCCTATTAATTTTCGGGATTAATACTCTTTACTACGTGAGAATTATTTTGATATACTTTTTGTTGGGTTCTTATTTAATCTGTGGCTAGATATAAAACTCCCGCCTAAACTTCCGGAACCTGCAACGAACGTTGTTTACGCGCGCCGCCACATCAACCCATGGCGCTGCTGTAGTCAAAACTCAAGAAGCCGCGCGTACGCGTCTCCACTGTAATATTCAATAAAAATATAAACCATCCAAATAAACACTATCAACTGTGCTGTTCCGTATGGTCTAAGTGACAGTGAACGTTTGTGATAAGAATTCCGTCCCGGGACACGTTCGGTTCCTGGATAACATTGGTGAGTTGTATTTCATTAAGTATCTAGCCACACTGTTTTCAAATAACGAAATTTTAAAGCTATCGAAGCGCACATTTTGGTCTATCGTGCCGGGATTAACCAGTTACGAAATCTATGCAACTAAATATCTATTTATTTACATAATTATTGGTATAATTCACACTTAATAAAGTACTATTCAGTGTCGGGAGTAGGTTAGGTACACTCATAACTTTGTGTACTAATTTGCTTATATCTCTAAAAGTATACTACTTAGAATTCTGAATCACATTCAGATCTTATTCTTTTGTGTCCATTCTCCTAATCCAATGTGTATTTCATTTCCGAAACCATTAATTTAAATAGTTGTTTTCGAAAATTTATTACGTAAAATTTACCGACGCTAGCCGGCCGCCATTATTAATTCTTGTTGTTTGATAAATAATTTGTTGCAAAATGCCGCCCAAGCATGATGTCAAATTCGAAGAAGAATACGAAGAATTAGTACAACCACATATTACGACAAAAGAAATGTGTTTTATGAGATTGCAGGCCTTATATGAAGTTTCCAAAAAAGTTTCTGATAAACCGGAATTAATTAGTGAATTTAATGCCCGTTTTCATGATTTGCCCGAATGGCGGGAAAAGTACGATAAAAGTATTTGTGCCATCACACTCTTAAAAAAGAAATTAAATTCCGACTATGTGCCATCATATACAGAACTCGAAAGTTTTGATGTTATGTTCTATTTCATACGCGGTGTTTCAAGTAGGTTGAATGTGGATATGGATAACCAACATAATGCAACATTGAAGGCGGGTGGCAGCTGCGTAAAGCCTAGGTTACCTAAGTTGGAACTATATCCTTTTGACAGTAAACTTGAAAACTGGCCCACCTTCCGTGATACCTTTTCTAGTCTTATACATAACAATACACACATAGCAAATATTGAGAAGTTTTATTATTTACTGTCGGCAGTAAGCGGGTCCGCTTTAATTATCGTAAAGTCTATGCCCGTCACTTCCGATAATTATCAAATCGTGTGGAGTGCGTTAGTAAAACGGTTTGAAAACAAACGCGCATTAGCGACTACGTATCTCGATAAAATATTCAACTTCAAACCTTTGGTGAATGAGTCTGTATCGGGACTTAATGTTTTCTTACAGACATTTCAAGAAAACATCAAAGCTCTGCAGATTTTGAACATAACAGATTTATCGGGATTTATGTTGTTTTATGTCGCATTACGTAACCTTGACCCCGCGACTAGGCGTGAATTGGAAAAGGAGTTAGGACAAAATGAGTTACCTACCTATGACGATTTGATGACTTTTATTGAAAAACACGTACGCGCTCTTGAGATGTCCGAGTGTACTACAAATTCCACTAGTACTAAAAGTGTATCGTATACTCGGGGACAAACTAAATCCAGTCAACCCTTTACTTCAAAATCAAATTATGCACTGCGACCTACCATGTCGTCAGCTGTTATCGATACAAACCAACATGTTAAATCAACGAAGTCCATGGAGTGTTTGTATTGCAAAAAGATGCATTCTATTTATCGATGCACCGACTACACCGACCTGAGTCCAGCGCAGCGTCTCGTTAGGATTAAACAATTAAAGTTATGCGAAAATTGTTTACGTGCACATTCTGTCGACGACTGTCCATCAAAGGTACGGTGTACGGTCTGCAAAAGCAAGCATCACCATACACTGCACATAGACTCATTTGCAAATTCGAATTCTAGTGCAGTCGCATTGACGTGCTCGGCTAATTTGACAGTCTTGCTCGGCACCGCGGTTATACACGTCGCAGATTGTTGGGGCCAGTACCACAAGGTGCGTGTTTTAATAGATAGCGGGGCTATGACAAGCTATATAACTCAAGACTGTGCAAAACAATTAGGTCTGTCACGACGTAAATGCAATTTTGAACCCATTGGTTTAGGGGGCAATCCCGTAAAAGAGTTTGGGTTAACTACTTGTAATGTTAAGCCGCTACACTCAGCCGGACCCATCCTATCTACTGATGCGGTCATTGTGTCTACAATAGCCGGTAATCTACCTACAGTGCCTCTTTCGGATAAAGTGATCGTTGAGTTTCAACATTTGATGCTAGCTGACCCGGACTTCTATAGACCTGCACCCATTGACATACTGTTAGCATGTGATCTGTTTCCGTACATCTACGACGGTAAGAAGATACTCCCGCGAGTACACGGATTACCTGTTGCAATGAGCTCAGTATTTGGGTACGTTCTAATGGGTCAGACTGAACACTCACCACCAACTCGCAATCATGCTGCGCCATCCGCTACTATTAATGGTACTTTCTGTGCATTCACCATGAACCTCGATCAAGTTATTCGCTCCTTCTGGGAGGTGGAAAATGTACCATCTGAGGTACCACGTAACCCAGATGATGAACTTGCGGATTATTTATTTTCAAAAGAGCATAGTCGCGATGCAACGGGTAGGTATACAGTGAAATATCCTCTGCGATCAACGATTGAGCTCGGCGACTCGAGCCAAATGGCAACTCGTCGACTGCTTAACTTAGAGTCAAAATTAGAAAGAGAGCCTGAACTCAAAATTCAATATCATAAGTTCATGCGTGAGTACGAGGACCTCGGGCATATGTCTTGTCTTGGTGATGTCCAGAACGTGGATTCGAAATACATCATCCCGCATTTCTGCATCGTCAAACCGACAAGTACCACGACCTCTCACCGTGTGGTATTTGATGCCTCTGGGAAAACATCAAACAATATGTCACTCAACTCAATAGTGTTGCCAGGGCCCAAGCTTCAAGCTGATATCAATGAACTTTTAATCAACTTTCGGCTTCATAAAATATGTATCTCTGCGGACATTTGCAAAATGTACCGCCAGATTATTGTCGACCAGTGTCAACGACCATATCAACATATTCTATGGCGTTATTCATTGGACCAACCTATTCAAATATATTCTTTGAATACACTAACGTACGGTGTAGCCAGCTGCCCTTATCTAGCTATAAAAGTGCTGCACACCTTAGCAGATGACGAAAGAGTACAATTTCCAAAAGCTGCTGAAATTTTGAAAACTGGTTTCTTCATGGACGATTTAATATGGTCTGTCGAGACCATAGCAGAAGCCTTAGAACTTCAGAAAGAGCTCATGAATTTATTGAAAGCGGGAGGCTTTATTCTCCGCAAGTGGTCGAGCAACTGCGCACAGGTATTGGAACATCTGGATGATGCTCATCGCGAAACGCCGGTTGCATTCGACGATGAAAGTAATATGTCCATCAAAGTGCTCGGGCTTCAGTGGTCCCCAGCCTATGATGCATTTTCTTTTGCCATCACTCCGCCCAATCTTGTCGTTTCAAAGAGAACAATCTTGTCCCAAATTGGTCGACAGTTCGATCCACTAGGCTTTGTAGCTCCTTGCATATTCTATGCCAAATGTCGCATGCAGGAACTTTGGTCTCGTCAACTTGACTGGGACCAAAGTCTGCCGTCAGATCTTGAGTCACAGTGGCGGGCATATGTCAACGAACTCCCATTGCTAACAAAAATAAAACATGATCGCCATGTTAAGGTAGAACGCCATACCTACTGTCAGATTCTAGGTTTTTGCGACGCCTCTTCTCTCGGTTATGCTGCGGTTGTGTACCTCCGAACTAAAAACGACGATGGTGAGACTAAAGTTAGTCTAGTAATGGCCAAATCTAAGGTTGCCCCATTAAAAACTGTCACTATTCCGCGTCTTGAACTCATGGCTGCACATTTGCTAGCAAAGCTTACCAAATACGTCCAATCGATATTGCGTAATCGTCTCGAAATCAATAATATAATGCTGTTTACGGATTCTTCCGTTGTTCTAGCCTGGCTTAATACTCCCAGTTACACACTCAAAACATTTGTGTCCACTAGGGTGTCCAAAATTAATGACAGCGTATCTAGCGAATGCTGGTATCATGTAAGCGGTGGGTCTAATCCAGCCGACATTTGCTCTCGTGGTGTTTTACCATCTGTGTTGCTAGCGACTCCAGAATGGTTCAACGGACCTGGTTGGATCGATCGGGATCAATCTAAGTGGCCAATTAAAACCATGGCTGAATTCCGTGACTGCAATCCTCCTGAACTCAAGTGTCCTAAGCCAGTTTTAGTGTCAACTGAGTCTGACACGTATGAAATAGTGTATAGCTTAACGAAAACATATTCTAGCTACAATAAATTGCTCAACGTCGTTGCTCGATGCTATCAGTTTATACATAATTGCAAGTCAGCTGCTGAGGAGCGTAGATCTCTCGCTGTTTCGGACCTCAGGAAGGCACATGATATTTTAGTGAAATCTGTTCAAAAACAACATTTTTCGAGCGATATAGTATCTTTATCAAAGGATAGTTGCTGCAGTCATTCCTTGCGAAAGCTCAACCCTTTCATAGATTCCAACGGTTTCCTCAGGGTGGGGGGTCGCCTTTCACAGTCAGATTTAACGTATGAAAAGAAGCATCCTCTGTTACTTCCTAAGAAATGTAATTTCACTAATATATTAATTGATCATTTTCATAAAGCTTATTTGCACGTAGGTCCACGAACTCTTCAAAGCATAATAACACAAAAATATTGGATCATTTCAGCGCGTGATGCTATTCGATCACGTACCATGAAATGCATTGCCTGCTTTAGGGTATCTCCCATAAATCGACAACCAATAATGGGGGAACTTCCTAAATATCGTACGCAAGACATTCATGTTTTTCATACCGTAGGCGTTGACATAGGCGGACCCTTTTCTACGAAGGAGTCAACTCGTAGAAATGCTCACGTATCCAAATCTTATTTGTGCGTGTTCGTGTGTTGTGCCACACGAGCGGTACACTTAGAGGTCTTGTCCTCTCTGAGTACCGAGTGCTTTCTCGCATGTTTCGACCGTTTCACGGCAAGGAGAGGTCTATGTCATTCTATTGTGTCCGATAATGGCACCAATTTTGTGTCAGCTGGTAAACAGCTGACTGAGGTAGTAAAATTCCTAAATTCGGATTTAGAAAATATATCGCATGGCTTCGTTTCTCGCGGAGTAATTTGGAGACATAATCCACCGACAGGCAGTAATTTTGGGGGACTTTACGAAGCTGTTGTCAAATCTGCGAAACTACACCTAAAACGTAGTATCGGTACACGTGCTCTATCGTTTGAAGAGCTAGGGACACTCTTTGCTCGCGTCGAAGCTGTACTTAATTCAAGGCCATTGTGTGCTTTATCCAGCGATCCAAACGAGTTTGAGGTTCTAACTCCCTCACATTTCCTCATAGGTAGAGAACTCTTATCGGTACCGGAATACAGTTTAACTGATTTGACCAGTTCTAGATTGAATCGTTGGCAATGCGTCCAACAAATATCACAACATTTTTGGAAACTTTGGAGGCAAGATTATTTACATACTTTACAGCAACGTCAAAAATGGTTTACTAATTGTCGTAGTCTTAATGTCGGTGATCTTGTATTAATTAATACTGATGCTCCACCTCTCAAGTGGGGGTTAGCTAGAATTACAAAATTACACGGTGGTCCGGACGGTGTGGTCCGTGTCATTGTTTTAAAAAATTCAAACGGAAACGAATTTACACGTCCCGTTTCAAAAGTGAGTCCTCTACCGTTGGATCAGGACTCAGAATGTTTATAAATAATTTCAGACTTTATTTGTATCTAAAATTGTATCTACCTATACATAATTTATTAACTATTATATAATTTAACTATTCAATTTATATTCTATTATACAGTCCACTAACACTTTAATTATATTTCAATTTATATTCAAGTACACATTATCTATACCTTAAGTTTTATCTATTTCAACTTTGCCATGGTATCGTAACTGGGAAATCCTTGCGGATTTCGGTGGGGGGAAATGTTGGGTTCTTATTTAATCTGTGGCTAGATATAAAACTCCCGCCTAAACTTCCGGAACCTGCAACGAACGTTGTTTACGCGCGCCGCCACATCAACCCATGGCGCTGCTGTAGTCAAAACTCAAGAAGCCGCGCGTACGCGTCTCCACTGTAATATTCAATAAAAATATAAACCATCCAAATAAACACTATCAACTGTGCTGTTCCGTATGGTCTAAGTGACAGTGAACGTTTGTGATAAGAATTCCGTCCCGGGACACGTTCGGTTCCTGGATAACATTGGTGAGTTGTATTTCATTAAGTATCTAGCCACACTGTTTTCAAATAACGAAATTTTAAAGCTATCGAAGCGCACACTTTTATATCATGGACTGTGTATGAATATTTGATATCATAGTTTGAGTGTTTTTTTTTTTCATATTTCAGACTAATTGTCTCCCTCGTTCTTGGGGGATTATACGTTTTCCCCGGATTGTAGGGTATGCTTTATTTATGTGCCAAGTTTCATCTAAATTCTTTTGGTAGATTTTGTGTGAAACTGTTAAAAACATCCATACATCTATACATCCATCCTCTAAAACATTTATAAAAGTATTATTTATTTAGTAGAATATCCAATAAATATCTTGTAAAAATTAAAATTATTAGCTTCACTTGTAATCTATAGTATATGGGATCCTTACCCCTGATCGTCCATAAGTCCATATGTCTATCAGCGGCCTTTCTAGTAAAATAAAATAAATATAAAAAATTAAGGGGTTCCCATAAAAGAACGAAACCTTTTACGTGCGAGACCGATTCGCACTTGGCCGCTTTTTTAAACTATTCACAGTTACATTTGATGAACAAACTTTGACGAACACCTTTTAACAGTACCAACTTATGTTAAAACATTGGATGGTGGATTTCCTTATGATCATAAGTATCAGGCAGGTTCTCGAGTGGCGACCACGTACAGGAAAACGCCGAGTGGGACGACCTCCCACCAGGTGAACCGACGACCTGGTCAGAGTCGCTGGAAACCGCTGGATGCAGGCGGCTCAAGACCGTTCGAGATGGAAACCCAAGGGGGAGGCCTATGTTCAGCAGTGGACATCCCTGGGCTGATATGATGATGATGATGATAAGTATCAGGAACTAAATACAATACAAAACATATGGGTAGATACGTGGTACGCCAACCTGAAGGCATCTTGATAATTACCACAAAAATTAAACCAGAAATGTTAATGATTGTTAACATTTTCAATGGCGTGAATTAACTTGTGACAGTTGACCCTTAGAGCCTGATGTAATCTCCGTGTCTGAAGGAACCTTCGTGATCTTTAACTCATCGCGGTTAGATTACTGATTGTGCCAATTATGCTTACTTTAAGTTAAGTTACTTACAGTGTTTAAAACCACTTTGGCCTTTGGTGTTTCGAAATTCATTAAATTTGAGCCTTATTAACTTATTGACTGGATTTTCAACAGCAGAATATCACAGATAGATACAAGCCAAAAAAAAATCTTTATGCATTATGGTTTATGCGTGATCGGGTCTCAAACATCTACAAATTCAAACTTTCGTTTTTGTTATATTTGCATTATTCGACAGGCCAGTTGGCTTGGTGGTTAACGCTCTGACTGCCAAACCTAAGGTCGCGGGTTCGATTCCTACCCAGGACAAACATTTGTGTACATGAACGTATGTGTTTGTTCTGTGTCTGGGTGTAAATATCTACATAAGTATGTATGTATTTAGAAAAAAAAGTAGTATATGTAGTATATCAGTTATCTGGTTTCCATAGTACAAGCTCTGCTTAGTTTGGGACCAGATGGCCGTGTGTAAAAGAATGTCCCAGGATATTTATTTATTTTTTATTTATTATTATCAATTAGCAAATAATTATCATAAAGTATTATTTGACACGTGAATTACGAATGTGTTTACCATTTTCGAATAATGACATACTTCTTTATAAGTAAAATTTTATAGGCCATGCAAATAAAACAGATAATTCTATGTCGTATTTTTTTTCTTCTCCCGCTTACGCTTGTCCACTAACTTAGATATCATCGGTGGTCATTTAGACACTATGATGGTGTGTATACATATATACTTTAATTTAGACTTTGTTTTATACTTTTACTAGCTTTCCCCCGCAGTTTCATCCGCGTTTATCGATATCATATATCTACACTAATATGTATTATAAAAAGGAAAGATTTGTATTTTTGTATGTAACGAATAAACTTAAAAAATACAAGACCGATTTCAAAAATTCTTTCTCCATTGTGAAGCTACACTATCCCCGGGTGACATAGGCTATATTATATTTTCAAAGAAAATAGGGATCCTTACTAAAACTCTAATAATGTACCAATAATGTAACCCAAGGTGTAAAAAAATTACCGAAAAAATTCGTAACATCGCGAGCGCTGCGAAAACTATTTATGACAGAAAGAACAAAATAATGTGACATGCCTCGGGAACGCGGGTGAAACCGCAGGGGACAGCTAGTAGCCTAATAACCGTGTACGAAAAAATCGCGTCGAATGTTAGTAGTCCCATCCCGATATGTTCAGTAGTTTAAAGGTGATGGTGCGTCAAAGGAAGCCCTATTTTATATACAGACTTTAGGTCGTTTAAGCAAAAGCTAAAAGAAATTTTCCAACACTACTAAACACTTTCCTCGGCATTTAATTAGTTGTATAAAATGTTTAAGTTGGGTGTGTTTTATGCTAAAAGGGTTTGTTTTAATAATGGCCTTGTAAACCGGACGCAACTATGAATAATTGCCTAATTGATGGAAAAGCGTTCATTCATTAAGCGAGAACATATCGCTGGGGCACCACGCTAACTGTGAACTGACTAATAAATAACTAATTATAAATTCAGGTGAGTCAGGCTGTTAACTTAACCGATTTAAAAAATTCGAAAAACGAGCTTCAGTCACCCTCGTTAAAATTGGAAGGTAGTCTCTGCGTGGTAGGCTAGGTGTCTGCAAAATTTGAGCTTGGTCGGTTCAGCCACTTAGGCGTGATATCGTAACAAAAAGACAGAGATACTTTTGATTTTTATAATTTATAATATTAGTGCAGACCCTGAGATGTCATATTGTCTGTAATCCCGATCTACAAAAAAATAAATATATTTTTTGTATTTTTCTTATATAAATTAAAGGTTTCACATTTTGTTTTCATCATTATATTAAAAATAAAATAAATTTAATTCTGGTGTCATTCGTAAACGTCGAAAAGAACTTCTTAGAAAAACAGACAATACGGTGACATCACGATACTGCACATGTAACAGTTTTACCTCTAACGATTATGATAAAAAACCTCAGCGCAGAAAATATTAAATCGTTTTTTAGGAGCTTATGAATGATGAAATATTATCAATTTGTCCCAAGTCTTCATCATAAGTAGTGACTTGGCCGGTCATTCTGGTCGGCAAGCGGCGTCACCGTGTCACGGTGTCTCCCGCCTACTAATTACCGTGACCGGACTAATATTTGACATCAATTAAATACCAGACAGATTTTTTAATTATTATTCCCTTGGAATGTCACATGCCGACAGTTTTGTTTGACGGCGTTAAGGAGGTGGTTACTGCGACCCACTGGGCATTTAATTAAAGTCTTTTAAGATGTACATTCTGGTAGCTAAGGAAGAGAGAGGTTTAGGAATGGTTTACATTAAAAAAAAAACACTTTTTATTTTATTGAAGTAAACTTCTAATGGAAGGTCTTTAAAATTCTGTTCAACAACCTTTTTGCGTGATAAAAAATAAATGAATGATAAACACAATCTATGTTTTTCAAAAGTGATTGATGAATAATTAAAATGTTCTGTGTAATACGAAATTTTCATTTCTATCGCGTGTCTTTACGACAAACCCTGTATTTTTAATTTATTTTAAATATACTATATAATATTTTGCTTAATACCTACGTCATGCTTAATATCAATAGAAGATAATTCTCAATTTAGCTATTCAAGGAAAATACATAGCTACTGTTAAAATCATAACCCTACCGGCTTTGCCGCAGTCGGATAAAAAGAGCTTGTAAATTTTAATTATTGATCACTAATATGATATTACAAGCTAGATTAAGTTGGTAGCGCCTTTCTATTAAATTTATCTTTTGTGCTCAGTACAAATTATGTATGACTGTAGATGTGAAATTATCAGTATTAAAAAGTATTTATAAATGCAGAAATATTTTTCAGCATTACTTGCTTTCACTCAACTTTCTAGTGTCAGTACAACAGATGTGATGGCCCCAAACGTACCTCTGTGTACTTAAATCATAGATTAAATAATCAACAAATATCTTGGGGGTATTATCTACTTAAATGGTCGAAGGCAAACATTGGCGACGATGGCTTCGTCAAACTTCGACTAATTTCGGCGGCGCGTCGGCGCTTCACAGAGGCACGTTTTATTTGTTTGTTTGTTCATCGGCGCCCGCGCACTTGACTCCTTGTACTCAGGCTAGGACGGTACTTTACCAAACGGCTTTGCGTTTAAAAAATAATCAATATATGTATCTGTTTCTGATCTCTGCATACTTTCTAGCACTTTTGGCAGATGACGTGCCCACTTTCATGATAGAAAAGTACATTTAGAAGAAGAAAGTAAAGAAAATGGCGAATGAAATGTAGGTTACACAAAAAAAAGCAAGTGGAGCAAGGTTACATGGTACATTCAGGACAGCCACAAAATTGATCATGACTAAACTACTTATTATTGGAAAGAATTTCCTACAATGTTATATCGATTACCAGTATTGCAAAAGAATATCAATAAACTAACGTACATCATTAAAAATACCAAACGAAGTCAAAATAATGACCCGTGCCAGTCTTTCCATTGGGAGTCACCACCTGCCTAGGCACAATGCTCGCTAATTCCTCTTACGTAATATTTCACGCAGTTTTCTATGAACAATTGTCATTGGACAATAGGACCACCTTGAAGATACACCAAAATAACAGCTTTTGTGGTCTCTTTACTTTAATGGAGCCCACTTATACTTGACATAAATTTTCCTTAGGGGTAATAAATACTGTTTAATTGCGTGTATCATCTGTCCAATATTTACAAAAAGTTTATAAGTGTTTTTGGGAATCTGATTTAACAATAGAAATAGGTTACTTATTAACTATTAGCTGTCCTCCACGTTCCTGAGGGATGTTACACATATTCTAGCCTATGTGCTATTCCAGAATATAATCTATCTTTTAGCCAAATTTCATTCAATTCCGTTAAGCAGTTTTGGCGTGATTGATTAATAAATATCCATCTGTCCGAGCTTTCGCATTTATAGTAGTGGTAAGATAATGCAAATCAAATTTTATTATTTATAGCTGTCCCCGCGGTTTTACCCGCGTTGCCGAGGGATATCACATTTTCCCGGGATAAAAATGTTATTCCAGGATATGCTCTATCTATGTGCCAAGTTTCATGCATATCCGTTTAGTAGTTTTTGCGTGAAAGAGTAACAAACATACTAACATTTTGTATGTTAGTATTTTTCCTCTTTACAATATTAGTATCCTATAGATAATTGTACAATTTAAATACAATAATTTTTTTAGAACACAGGGTCAAAATTAATTTAATCATAGTTTTAATGAAAAACAAGTGCTATAATGTTAAAAGTTGATTTAAAAAATCATTGTAACATTTTTGATAAAATTACTATTTGTGTGTCCATTTCTGGTAAATAAACGTACCGATTTGATTTGATTTGAACCAGTATTGGTGCAATAATTTAGAGCTTTAAGAGACGAACACATTGCTACTTACAAATGCCCCACAGATACAAAGTAAGACCCAAACCACTTCAGAGCGACTTCGATGCATAAAATTAGGGAACAAATCGTTTGTCGCCGCTAACAATGCATTCGACACTTTCGATAGTTTTCAAATTATCGTTGAATGGAGATGAGGGGGCGTGACACAATGACTTTCTGTCATATTTCATTGGAAACCGTGAAGCTGGCGCCACGTGGTGGTCCGTTAAAGCTATAACATGGTACCTTTGGATGTGACCGCTATGTAGTATATGTAGAATTTACAGAACTAATATTTATTTTATATCGCAAGGGCCGGGATAGTAGCTGACGGTTCTTCAAACGTAACTGGTCTCCGCCGCCTAGCCTATGGACATTTGCAACACCAGGGACAACCCAAAGACTTGAAGTTGGTAATTGCCTCATGTGTCTGTAATTTCCTTTTGCCAAAAATAATTACAGCCATTGCAATTATAAAGACTGGACAGAGAAGCGCTTTTTGAACCGATAAGTGTCACATTAGAAACGCGAAAAAGGCTTTTATTGTAGAAATTATTAAATTTTAAGTACCAACCGTTAAAAAAATACAATTATAACTTGTAACACACACAGTATTGTAGTGAAATCTTCAGAAAACCACCTAACTCATTCTCTCGCAGGCTAATTCCTATAGACGAATATGTTTATCCCTTTTTAGTGTCGCTTTTTATCGAGTATCAAATCACAACGGCACTATATCAGCTTACACTTTACATCACATAATATTCATTAGATGTGTAGTAAATCAATTTCAAATTCCAAAGAGCAACATCTATAATTATCGTGTATACTACATGTAGTTGTAGTTGGCAAATGTTTCAAATGGTCTGCGAGACAGTGCGGCGATTCCGAACAGAATGAACCGTGGAATGCACACAATGGATGAATTTGTTTCTAATGAATAACCCAACACGCCCCGAGACCTTTTTATCGAAGAACTACTTGCAAAGTGGTCGAAGACAAAAGTCAAGGCAATTGGCCATTTTAAAAGAGTATGAAAATTTACTTTGTAGTAACAATAGGTTTTAACTTAAATCCTGCTATAACTGCTAAGTAAGGATATGATTAAATTGGTGATAATAATAAAAGTGCCTTTAATCTATGTCTATACTTCACTACATAGTATAAAACAAAGTCGCTGTCTCTGTCCCTATATGCCTATGTATGCTTAAATCTTTGAAACTACGCAACGGATTTTGATGCGGTTTTTTTAATAGAGTGATTGAAGAGGTAGGTTTATATGTATTAGTATCTACATTGCACCTGAGCGAAGCCGAGGCGGGTCGCTAGTATATTATAAAGATAAACGATCTGTCGTTTTGGTACGGTGAAATGAACATTTTGACGCTTGGCTCAGGAAAGTTTATTGTTGAATAACCTCTGAACCGATTTAAATAATTCTTTGACTATAAGAATGCTTCTTTAACCACAAGAAACTTAGGCTATGATATATATTACCTATTTAAGCCTTCGGCAACGCAGGTGAAACGGCGAAGCGGTAGCTTGTTAAGTATACAATGATGATGTCATAAAGAGGCAAAAATTATCAATCCGTAAAATGATACAATAAACATACTAATTTAAAAAATATATATATTTACGCTCGATTTAGTGTTATTTTTCTTAAAGAATCGAGCCCCTGCTGATATATTGAAAAACAAAAGTACTCCAATACTACCGAAATGATACATTATAGTTCATTTTTTAATTTGATATGAATGTAGTTAGTTTTCATCTAACCGTCAAATTGGCAATACCATGATATATATTTTTTAGATCGTTTATTTCATCGAAAAGAGTATAGTTAGAGTCTGACCATACATAAGTGTCTGTGAAGGCCTTCACTAATCACAAATAGGCCTATTTGAATAAATATTTCATTTCATATAAGCTAAGATTCGCCAAACTGTATAACAGTTTGTATTTATGATAGATGCATAGACGTATAGACACAAATAAATATCCCAAGACATTCTTCGCACCTGGTTACCTGATCCCAAATTAAGCAGAGTGTACTATGGCTACAATAATATAACTGGTATACTACTTTTTCAATATATACTTATATAGATATTTACACCCAGACACAGAACAAACAGACATGTTCATGCTGCTTGGCAGTCACGACCTCTAACCACCAAGCCAACTGGCCCGTCAAAATAACAAACGTAGATTGTAAAGTATCAAAGAATACGTCCAGGGGCCCAATTCCACTAAATGCAACGTTCGAGTAGCACGTTTGGTTCGGTAATGGTATAGTTACGATTAATGTCAAGTTGAAGTTTGACATTTCATAAATATGGTATTCCTACGCACTACAACCGAAACAAACATACATTTTGACGTAATCTTTCGAACGAATGCGAACAATTACCGAAACACAACCGCAGTTCGATCGTTGGTGTGTTTAGTATAATATGATTAAACGTCAAATTTGACGTTTGGTTGTGATATGGTAATGGTTCGGTGCATAATATGTTAGTGGAATTACCCCCCAATCCAACGACTAATTCCATTCCGCGAGAGAAACCGCAACGCATAAGTATAAATGTATTATAAAATATCATAACTTAGGTAAATACCATTGAATCAACTGAATAAGAGCAGGAAAGTGAACAACGCGTCCTAGAGATGGACAAAGGACTCGCGAATAGAAATACTGTCATAACGAGCACATGCCTTTGAAACGAAAGTTTTGTGCAGAAATAACGTGGAAAAGGAGGTTTTAATGATATCTTCATGTTGTACAGAGTTTTGTCCCATTATATTTTCTAAGAATAACTAGAAGCGCTTTTAGTTATTGTTGAGAAATGTTATGGAAGTTTATTTTATGTGATGCTATCATTTTAACCAGTGCCTCGAGCTTGTAACTGATAACACCTGCCTTGAAACTAGACTATAGTCAACAACTATACCTTGGTGTAAAATAAATATACTAGGACAAATAAATATCCTAGGAGATTCTTTACACACGGCCTTCTGGTCCCAAACTAAGCAGAGCTTGTACTATGGAAACCAGATAACTGATATAATACATATAGTCCTTTTTTTTTCTTTTTGATTGATTGAGAAAATTGTTGGGATGTTGAAAAGAAAGTTTAACTTTGTAGGTACCAACCTACACGTAGGTTCAACGTATATCTATTCAGAAAATTCCAACGACATTTTAATGCGCTTTTTTATCTGATATCAAAATGGCGGAGTGAAGAAGCCATTTTGCGTTCGAAATTTTAATTGGAACCACAAAGGGCTCTTTTTGCGGAATATTGTTAAGATATTCAGTCGATGTGCAAAAAGGTTTTATCTGTAGTCGATTAAAATACCGCGTGGCCATTGAACAAATAGGTTTGTTTTTATCCAACCACGCCTGCGCCAGCGTCCGTGAGTGACGTGGCTTGGACATGGACACCTTTCACTAACGTGAAAACAATATGGCGGAGTTTGACGCGATAAACTTTAATTTATTGATGTTTTTTCTTATTTTTTTTCAGACGGGATTGCGTGACTTTTGATTATCTTTTTCGAGTTCCGTGCCAATACGGTATAAAGGGAGCTTTGGTGTGGCTTTGGTAGGTATGTGACGAATTGTCTCAGCAAGTAGATACTAATGTTGTCGATGAGATTTTGCTATAATGCGTGCATCTGGAAGTCTGAAGTATAAAATATTTTTTATACATATTAATAAAGTTATAAAATTTGATTTTGATGATTTAAAGAAAAACATTAAATTCATCATCATCATCAGCCTATCTCCGTCCACTGCTGGACATAGGCCTCACCTATAGCACGCCACTGAGCTCGATCTTCAGCTCTTTGTTTCTATTAAATTCATAGTTTAGTGTAAACAAATTTTGTGTGTTTTATTATTACTTTAAGGAACCAAACTCTCACTAGCACAATAAAAAAAAGGTATTAAAATTTGTTGTACATTTTTACCAGTCCATTAAAGTGAATATTTTGGTTGTTTCGGCATACTAAATACAAAAAGTAACAAACTTGAGAACAGACGTCGTTAAGATTCGAAATCTTAACCAAAGTTTTGTTTCTAATTTATATATTCAAATAATAAATAATATTATGTTTGTCGAGATCTAAAAGGCCTGTTTTGATACCTAAGAAAGTCATTGAAAAATCGTACTTATTGCTATTCCGATACGGTACATCTATTGATTCAATTGTTAATTGTATGATGATGAATGTGAACTTAATCATAACTACTTAAGGTTTATTTTTCCATAACACTATTAACTGTCAAAACCGACCTATTATATGTCGAGATCTTTAGTATCAGAATATCAATAACACATTCCATAAATACCGTTGCACACCTGCGGACGATTAACACAAATGTCAAAATAGAATCTTAACCTAAAATATTTCCTTCCAAGTCAAATTTACTAAAATGCATCATTTACTGACATACATCTCCCATTCGTACATTAAATAACAATTCTTACACGCATAAACATAAAGTTGAAAATCAACTGAGAGAAGATATAACGATAGAAAAAAAAAGTTAGTTTGAATAAGTGATTTAATTACTAGTGAAGTACAAACACGGCTTGTCATGTCATTAATATCGATGGAAACGAATAGATTATCTATAAATAGATCGACACTCGATTATCGAGCTAATGGAATAATTATGGTGATTTTTTATGTAATGGCGTTCCGTTATCAATTTTGTACCTGATTATGAAACGATGGGAAATTAAAATTACATTTAAATTAACTTTGATTGAGCCTTTGGTGTATCGTGGAATGGATTATTTAATTAATTAATTTAATATTTAGGAATGAATATTTATGGATAAACTGGTTATCTCAGCCTGAGAAATATTTGAAACCAGCACCATGTTAGATAGATTAAGAGTGTACCTACCTACTTGAATTTAACTAGTAAAACTATCGATGAAAATTATTTAATAACCTATAAAAATATCGACCACTTTACATCCCTAAAGCGAAATTATCATAACGAAAAACTAACCCATAGACAATTAGTAACATCCATAACGAGTCTCAAGTTACACCATGCGTTCATAAATCATATTAATTTTTTTGGCGGGAAAAAACCACACGGCAAAATGTCTGCTAATTGACATGTTCCTGTGTATATTAGTCTCATTAGGTATACTTTCGTCATCAAATGTCATAGATAATAAAGGAAGATATGCTATTGTTTGAAAATGGAGCTCGGAAAATCTGTTATAAGGGATGGGTAGTGGATAGACAGCTAGGTGCATCATTATTATACTAACAAGCAGTATAAAATATAGCTTTTCAAGTAAAACTTGTTATAGGCTTTAATATTCTGTTCCACAAGATTTGTGTGTCGAAAAGTAATTAAATGATAAACACAATATATGCTATTCAAAAGTGATTAAAATATTTCCCCGTAATACAAAGTTTAACTTCTATCGTGTGTAACGACACACACCGTTTTGTTGAAAAACTTATTTACTCAATAATATCACGTATTATTAAAAAGAAGAGTTTTTTGGAAGAACTCCTAGATTAAATAACCATTAGTTAGACGTGTCAGAGTATTATTTTATCCCATTTTTTAAATATTCTACCACCGAATAATAATATCCTTAGTTCAAAGAATATTTATTAAAAAGCTACATTTTCTTTCCAACCACACCAAATAAAAAAAACCAAAACAATCCATAGAGTAAAAAATCATAGAGTTACACGGTACTGTAATACGTATGTCATATCTATACCACATTGTATGTTTATTCTATATAAAGATTGTCGCCTACGCACCGCACAGTAGCACAAAGTCTGTGATTTATTCACCCATTTTAATTTATTCGTGGGTTTTAAAAATGTCTACGGAATGATTTGGAGGATATTTTTATGAGTCATGTCATATTTTATGTTTCATCTAACATAATATTATGTTTTATGATTTAAGGGTACATAAAATACATATCCAGGTACATGTTTTACACACGGCCATCTGATCTCAAACTAAGTAGATCTTGTACTAAGGAGATAATAGTACAGTCAAAGGTATTTAAAGAAAATCTTTAAAATGCTATGGAGCATTGTAAATCAGAGTGTAGCTCCTTCCCCTTAGGTCTAAATTCAGCTCAGTATCTAGATATCTCAGAATTCATAGCAATAATCGGGAATTGAACTCACATACTGGGGTGGCAGTCTAGGGTCTTTAACCACCAAGCCATCCCGTTATCAAACTAAATGTAATGTGTAACTAATGTCAAAAATCAATATCTATCTAGGAACTTTGCCATCATCATAATATAAATTTTGTCTCAAATTGGAGATAAGCAAATGAATTTTGGAATTTCCTGTAACAACACAAAAATATTCGATAATTTCCATTGAACCCACATTTTTTGCATTAAAATAGCTCCTAAATCATAAGTTGGAATTCCGGAGGTATTTCTTTGAGCGTTAAACTGCCATATTTGGACCTTAAGTCAGAATTCCATATCATTTGTAACTGTTGGTAACATTCCAAAGCCACTAACACGTGGCCTAGATTATATGCTGCGTCATTAGCTGGTAACATTTTAGCTAATTGGTAGTTTTTTTAGCCCTATACTAATGTGTTGGAGTCGCAGCTGATTGTGTTCTGGGATAAGTAGATTGTCCTTTAAAAATCAATAAATTTTATTTAAAACTATGTGTTTAGGTTCTACTTTCCTATGGCAACAAAATATTCGGCAAGCAATATATCCTATCCCTCTAATCCCTACTAATATTATAAATGTGTATGTAAGTTTGTTTGTTACGCTTTCACGCGAATATTACTTAACCGATCATCATGAAACTTTGTACACATATACTTGGAGGTATTAGAAGTAACATAGGATACTTTTTGTGCCGGGAAAATGTTACATCCCTCGGGAATGCGGGTGAAACCGCGGGGGACGGCTAGTATTTTAAAAAAGTTTGTGAGAATATATGTTTCTTACTCTTTCAAACAAAGATTATTAATGGATTTGGATGAAACTTAGCATATAAACAGTTTATATCCTAGATTAACACATAGGCTACTTTTTCTTTCGGGAAAATGTTTCATTCCCCGGGAAAGCGGGTAAAACCGCGGGGTACAGCTAGAAATAAATAATCAATTAATCGATCGCGTACCAAATGACAGAATAATATATGACAAGAACTAGGTAAGTATAGTAAGACCTTACTTATGTAGATAAGTAAGTACCTACCTACTTAGTACCTATTTATACCTACAAGTTACAACAGTTTTTCCCTTCTAAAAACATATTTTTTAGTTTTTGAATCATTACTGAACACGGACGTATTTTACTCGCTGTTGTGTAAAATATGGGTTAATTATATACCAAAGTAAACAATAGGAACAAAACCGTAAAATCAACACCACGAGATAAGCATTCAAAATTAATAATATCACGACTTCCTCGTTTATCCAATAAGGAAAACCAAACACAAATCAACCCTCAGACAACTTACCACTTACTAAAACAATCATGTTGTGTCGAATTGAACTTTATTACCACGCAATAAGGACTAGCGTAACAGAAAAATCACATAACGACGTCAAACACTATTTTTCTTCGCACCCCAGTGTAATTAACGGTCTTCCCTTCAGAATACTAAATACCTATTTAGTACCAACTATCTCTGTTAAAGCGAGAGGGTAATAACGAAGTAGTAGGTTGGATAGAGAGGGGTGAACAGGGGTAATAGATATCACCCCAAGTTTTCACGCTCGTTTATGATCTAAGGGCGTTTATGGACGTATAGAAGATTGGCTCCCCTTCTGTGCCGAGGTTATTTTTGGTATGGCAAACCGAGTGTGAAGTGATAGGAAATTGTTTATTTTTATTTGAGTACCCATGCCTAATCTAATTTTGGTAACGTTTTTGACGAAAGAATAAATTGTATCTAGGTAGGTATTGTTAGAAAAGTCGTTTTCAATCCGAGGAAAATTAAACCTTCTACGGATAGGTTAGGTACCTATATTTGTATGCATACACATCAGCGCAAATAATAGTGTCTACAAAAACCTATTTATGTTCCCAGATATAGGTAAGTCAACATATTTTAACTGGCAACATTAATAAAATTATTATTACAAAACTAATTCACCGAATCAAAGTTGTTCAATAAATAGTGTGAGACTAGATTTAAGTCGGTCCAACCTGTCACCATCCGTCATTACAGTACAAACCTAGATTTATTTCTAGACATAATTAATGGTTTAATCTAAACGTTGGCAGCACTATATTGAGGCTAATTTCGGATTTATAATCGCAAGAATAACTCAGGTTAGAGCTGGGGGCGTGCTACCAATACTCATTGCGATTCTTCTGAATTTTATGATTTTTTTTTCTTTACACCGTCTGAATGTAGGTAGTTAATTACAGGCACATGAGAATTAACAACTTCACGTCTCAGGGTTGACAATGCATTGGCGATGCCCCTAGTGTTGCAAATGTCCATAGGAAGCGGTGATCATTTACCATCAGGTGGACCGTCTGTTTGTTTGTTGGACTATGTGTTATAAGAAAACGCAAAGAATGATATGAGATCCATATTTAATAAAACATGTCACATGTTACTGTAGTGTAGCTTATGTCGAAATTAGCTATATTTAGCAACAGTCGAACATACCTTGATTTAAAGATATCACGCGTACCCATGTAGTTAGCGAGCACAGCTGGTTTAAAATAAAACAATTTTATTAAAGTTCAATCAGAATAAAAGTTAGCAGTAGAGCCAAGCTTTAAAGCTATGGCACACAATAATACAATCGTTATTGAACAATAACGAAATTCTCTCAGGGAAGAATCTTTGCTACGTAACATCCGGGACAGCAGAACTCTTTCGCCTCGCCAGAGATAGAGAAATAAGTGGAGCTGATTGCCATTTGTCTTTGGAGAGTGTTCGAGGAAGAACATCCAAATCCCGATCAACATTAACCTAATTTTGTCAAAACAGTACTCACAGCTCCTGTCTCATAACAGTGATGAAAGAACAGAGTACTGAGGATTTCTATAAGACAAAACCATTGGTGTATCTAGAGTTATATTTCAGGAGCCCCATTAAAAAATCTTGTGTAAAGTTTTTAGGTATCTTAAAATTGTGAAACGGTCCAACATTCTGGTGGGCACTAGACCATACTGCGGTGGGCACGGCCCAAAAGCTATTTAACGGCAATACTTGGGCATGTTACCTCCATAGAGCTTTTTTCGTCAGTCTTATAATTTATACTTTGCTGTCGTTATAAATACTTATAATCTGTTCTAATTTTAAGTAACGGTGACCCAAATAGGAGCATCATGGATAGCACTGAAATGGAAAAAATCTACCAAGTGCTTGTCGAACTCGTACACGCAGGATTCCGTAGGTACTACTGTATAAAATTTAGCAACACGCCGAAATTACTTTAATATAGGGTTACAAAACTACCCCTGAAGCCGAAAGGAGGTTAAATGGGGTCTTATAACGAGTCCATTCACAATATTTAAGAACCGTAGTAACGCTGTATTACATACCCCCAAAAAAAAAAAAAAACAGATTTATATGAATCAAAAATAGAAAAACTATTCAAGTAGACAATTATTAGGTAGGTAAAATAGGTACGTAGGCCTTTCTGTTAAATAAACTGGTTTCCTGACATGACAGCTTACTAGACTTGTTGGCTTTGATAATTACATAATTATATTTTTACGGGGTATTTTGTAACACGTTGTAGGTATAAAAAATGCTATAATATAGGTAACTAGGTACTTACGAAAGAATCTTTACATATTTACTAAAGAAGGTGATTCTAAATTTCTAACTAATGACATAAACAGGACAATGAAAATAAATATATTCTTCAGCAATATCCTAATATGGCTTGTCGCATTGTAATGTGTTTTTTATTTCATAGTGCCTATACTAGTACAATAGGTAACTATTTAAAGTAGTAATACAAGTTTTATTTGTAAACTGACCACAATAACAATTTCATTGACTTACATGAAATTTTGTGGTTAACATAATCAAAATGGTGTCATTTTTATATGAAGTCATAGTAAAGAAAGCAAACATTCACTTACTGAATCATCTGCATACATATTGAGGAAAACTTAAAGCGTTATGGACATAACGGATATTTTTATTCTTAATAAAGATCAGGTAGGTACATTAACAAGTTCACCTTTAAGAAGTGCCTATAAATAAATCATAATAATTTAAATAATTGTCACTACTGTCGTACTAAATCACGAGCGCTAATTTGTAACGGATCCGTAAACAGTCGGCCGAAATTCATCAAAACGTTGCCCCGTCGCCGCGCCGGCACTAATCTCACAAAGGGAACCAACTCGAGAATCGCTCAAAAGGATTTAACAAGCGGCATTCACGACTCCTCATTATATTTTTATACTTTATACCTTTGGTGGCGGGCATAAAGTGCGCGATCAAAACGCGCGAACCCCTACAAAAGGTAATTATGTTTTGATTCCTACAAAAAAAAATTGAGTATCACAAAGGAGACTAACGAGATAAGAGCGTGCTAAATCGCTCTCCCCTCGGCCCCCGCTCGGATCAATTCGGCACCGAACGGTCGATTGGCTGAGCGGGACGGCTTCATTCTGGAGGTGGCGACGAACGGGGCCACGCCTTTAAACCGGTACGAGGGTCTCCGCCGGATCTCGTCCGCCAGTCAACCTCCGACCGCGCCCGCATGCGTACACGATCCCTAGATCGCGAATACCAAGTGTGAACCGACAGTGCTAAATGGAACTGATCAGCGTTCAATGTTAAAGAAACAAAGCTACGAGGATAAAGAAGTGAACATGGCGATACAGAGTGTTTCGAGATACCCGAGCAGCCCGGCGGAAGCTACCGAGCCTCCGAAAACATCAAGGATAAGCTTCAGCGTGGCATCAATCCTGGCGGATACGAAGGCCAGCCAAGTAGATGAAACCGCTGAAATGATAAGACATCACAGAACGATCCCCGAATCTCCCCTGAGGCAATCGCCTTCATCGCAGCCAGAATTACCCGGCGGAAATTCTCTGTCACCCAGACCATCATCTCAAACGCCACCTTTGAATCTTAATGCATCGGCAACGGTTACGTCATCCGACGAAGAATACGAAGATTCTGTGAATCAGGAAGATTCTATTGTCGATGTGGAAGATTTACAAAATGGCACACAGAGTGAAGATGAAGATAGAACGCCTAATGATAAGGGGAGGCTCGTTAGACCGATGCCGTTCAGCGCGTTGGCAGCGGCTGCAGCGTACCACGGTCTGGGCTGGCCTGGAGCTCCACCTGTCGTGCCTTCGTTTGGACCCCTGTTCCAGTCGCACTTCCCTGTAGGACATTTAACAGGTTAGTGTTTCGCAATGGCTTTAAAAATGTATAGCTTGTAGTAATGTGTAAATAATATGCGGTAATACCCGGTAGGTCCTTGTTATATTATTAGTTTACCTCTTGAGAATAATGAAGTGTGGTTTAATGCAATTAGCGCACATTTTTATATTTACCTAATCACTTAAATTTTCTTTGTAGTATTATTTTTAATTAGCTATCGTTGCTTCTGCTTTTCACATGTCAATAATCATTTGTGTTGCTGATCATTAGATATGTCGCAAAAATAATTGATTGCCATGATCCGCCTTTCTCAGTTCCGCAAGATCATTAATCATTATATTTGCGAGTTAGAAATTAGTTTCTTAGACATGCTGAGTGATATTAGATACACGTTTATGTAATTAGGCAGCTTTCTATTTGGTCATGTTTTTTAGTTGGCAGAAATTAATAAAATAGATTTTTGTTTGTTCCACCAGCAAATTTATTTTTATAAAATTAATTGCTGTTCGATAATTTTTTAGGTATCGCTTGTTATAAATATGATATTTTGTTGTAGATTTCCTTATATTAAAGTCCAAATTAGAATCGAGTAATGCAATGCTTGTTTTTTATGGAATTTTTGGAAAACCCCATAGAGTAACAATTGTTCTATAAACCACGGCGCGGCGCGACCGACGAGGAAAACTGACGTCAACCCAATTAATTGATAACTCCAACGTTATTTTTCAACAATTATTATTCCTTTATCACAGTTTCCCGTCGCCATAGAAATTAATTAAAATATGTTTGCTTTATTAATTTATGAACCTTGCCAATGATTAATATGAACCACATAATGAATTGTTTTATATATGTATATTGTAAAGGCAATTAGTGAATATTTGATAAGTATGATTAATTAATTTATTTCTGTTTGTTAATTCAATCAAGAAGGCCACACTTGTTTTAAACATTATTGTATCGCCTATATTATTTTGCCTATTAATTGCCAACAAAAAATTATAATAATTAAGGCTTATAATTAATTTCTATAATTTTTTTTTCATCCGAGTAAAATATAATTTGAGATATTTTAATCTCATAATAATACCATTTATTAAACTTAATAATTAATTTAAGGTGATTGATTATACATACATAAATAATGGTAACATGGTTTGGCTAATGAGACCACAGTAAGGAAAGTGTTCAATGGCAAATTCACAGTCATAATAATCGTATGTATGAATTGCGGTTGTATTCAGCCAATAACATAGGGTGGTTATTATAATAGGGAACTATCCTGTATTCAAAATAAATGATCAAACACTAGCAAGTGTATTGAACATCCAAAAATACACGAATACATCAAATGTGATCAAAGTTTTATAATTCATATGAATTTTAAGCACTAATCTGACTAAAAAGAGTAAAGCTTTTGATGCTGTACATTTATGACGTCACAACTTGGTAGTTCACAACACTCCATATATTCGTTCGTTTTGATTTAATAAAAAGTTGCTAATTTGACATGTCCCTATTATTGTATATCGTAATATTTGAAACTAAAATGTCATTACTCGATATGTCGATACCCATGATATGTAGTAGCTAATGATTTAATAATTGACCATCTTATCATGTCCGGCGTATTGGATTTAGAATGACGTCATTTACCTAATCGTGCAATGTCAATCAAAACAATTGGCTATACAAAATTTCAGCTCGATTAGATGGGAGACCTGGTCCTTAATTCAGTTGCATGATTTGTGCCAAATATACTTGCAGGTGAAGTAGGAGTAATTAATTACCTGCTATTCCCAACTGAAATACTCTATAAAAATGTATTGGGTACTAAATAATAAATGTCCAGACATTCTTTACACACGGCCATCTGGTCCCAAACTAAGCAGAGCTTGTACTATGGAAACCAGATAACTGACACATACTACTTTTTTAATTCTAAATATATAGATATTTACACCCAGAACAAATAGACATGTTCATGCACACAAATGTTAGTCCTGGGTGGGAATCGAACCCGAGATCTTCGGTTTGGGTGTCAGAGTCACTAACCACCAAGCTAACTGGCCTGTCATTATAATTAGAGGTTCTATTTATATTAAAATGCAAAATAATTATTTGACGCTACCTAAATAGACCTGTGACTTTGGATTCGCGAACGGCTGGTTCTCAACGAAACAACTTTAAAAAACCTCTCATTAAAAAGTCTTTTCCGGTCATTCTTTTTTGTGTTTTGAAAATTCTGTTTTGTACAGCATAAACCGACTTATAAATGGCATACACGCTTCCGAATTCGAAGGTAACCCTTACAAAACCGGTCTTTCAACTAACAGCCAAATAAAGGGCTTTAAAGGGGCAAACAATAAGCCGAACATAAATAACGGATCACGTGAAATGCGAAAACAATATACTTTAGATTTCGACAAGATGGTGGGATCAGGGGGATAGCGAACTTGACGGAGATTTTGCATAAATATCACTTTTGATGTTGATATTTGAGACTAGACGAAAATGTCAACAAACGATACTTGGACAAATTAGATTAACTTTGGTAATCAAACCTGAAATGTTACTTATGTAGACTGTAAAGGTAGGTATATGAAGATGAACCTATGCGAGTCAGTTCCACTCTAAACATTATACCACCACAATATAAATACCACAAAGATATTGTGGTCAAATGTTAAAAAAACCTCTCTAACCTCTCTCACAATTAGATCAATTTTATTTAGACTTAAAACTATTTATTTTTTAGTAGGTATTTAATTTACTTTTAGTGTTCAACAACAAGCATCTATAAACTACGCGTACATAATGTAACAGTTATATAGATCATTAAACTGCACAGAAAAACAATTAATAAATCATTGGGAAATAACAGGCTGTTATTACATAGGAGGCGTTCAAAATTGCCGGCAAAAACATCAATAACTGCATCAAACAGTAAATTATAAAATTTACCTATTATTCTTTAGTAGGTAAATTTTATAGAGAAACTAGCTGGCCCCCGCGGTTTCATTCGCGTTCCCGAGGGATGTAACATTTTCCCGGCACAAAAAGTATCCTATGTTACTTATAATACCTCCATGAATATGTGTACAAAGTTTCATGATGATCAGTTAAGTAGTTTTCGCGTGAAAGCTTAACAAACTTACATTCGCATTTATAATATTATTACGGATAATGTTATATATATCATTGGGTAATTCGATTTCTAATCGATTAATCGTTTTGGAATGCGCTTCCCTGTCTTAGTATTCACAAGGGAGTACAGCATGTGTCTTCAAAAATTGTAGGAAGAGATATTTACAGAGTCGAGAGCGCACTTGTGATACCATGGTGTTGCAAGCGTCATTAGGCTTCGGTGACCGTTTACCATCAGGCGGGGCGTAAGTTTGTTGGCCACTAAGACATAAAAAGAAAAAAATTACATTACTCCTTTATTTCACAGGTTTTTATTTTGACATTAGATGCCACAGAGTGCATTTCCTTCTTTTATAGACTCCATTCCCCAGAGTTTCCCGTCTAGCTATATTATAAATACAGAAGGCATTGAGGGAGTTATTAGTTCTTTTACGGTAGTATTTTATTTATATAGGAACACAAACAGTAGATATGCAGTATTGTTTATGTAATATATCGGTATAGGTTTTCCTTTCGCAAAGTAGGTAATACCTACATAAATTGATATATTTTGCGGTACTACAATGTCTGTATAAAAAACTTTGTCCTATCCTCAATTAAAATAAATAATTATAATTTTTATTTGATACGGCTTTAATAGCAGCCTATCGAAAAATGTCTGCTTTATAATAAATAAATAATAAATAAATATCCTGGGACATTCTTTACATACGGCCATCTGGTCCCAAACTAAGCAGAGCTTGTACTATGGAAACCAGATAACAGAACAAACAGACATGTTCATGCACACAAATGTTTGTCCTGGGTGGGAATCGAACCCGCGACCTTCGGTTTGGCAGTCAGAGCGTTAACCACCAAGCCAACTGGCCTGTCTTATTAATTATATAAAAATGGTAGGTAAATGAATGAAATTATTCCATTTATTCAGTTTAGGCCCGCGAAAGACTACTGAAGTTACCAGTTCGGAAGTACCAGACAGCCTTTCACTGAGGAGAACTGGCAAGAAACTCATTCATTTTTCATTTTTTATAACCTGACTATTGGGCTATTTTATTATTTAACTCTTACAACATATTTCCGATATAATTGTAATACTTTGCTCCCTTTCCGAATTTTTAACGGTTTTCCTTCAATTAAACATTTTACGGAATAATTGAACGAAGAACTATTTAAATTAAGAATTGAAAAAAACGTGGCGTGGCGTGAATTATAAGGGTATTAAAAAAGATAAAATGTTATGGATGCTTATAATCTTCATATATAACCAAAGCTTTGTAACGCCTGTGTATCGAAGTTCGTGTGATTTTCTTCATCTTGCTTGAATGTGCAATGCGAGCTTTAATTAGGGCTGTCGCCCATTGCTTATCTATAAATGCATTTTCTATTTTAGGTAGGTACCTACCCTAGGTTTAGCTTTTACAGCTATTAATACTTTCATGTAGGTAATCAAGTTTTTCATATCTCTGGGTTCAATCTAATCAATTGCCTCAAACATTACATAGTAATAAGAGATAGCTGTCTATTATATATGGCTGGATATTAGATTATAAATAATATATCCGCACAAATCAAAGTCTTCTTTTTGGAATTTTTTAATTTGGCAACCCTATGTTCCTATTCAAAATTCGCGTGCACTGGTAACATTAAGGCGTCGATACGTGGCGCGATTAGCCGCAACTCCGTACACGGTTATTCAATTACGGGACGCTAATCGCTCGATATTCGCGGATATGCCCTTCTATTGGCAACCATAATTAAAAAATACGATTACTTCAATTGATACTTGACTATCTATTGTACTAATAAGGGGGTGTAAATCTTTGATAGTAATACAGGTACATGTGTGTTATTTGAAAGTACAAATAATTACACGTATTGATATGAACATTTATTTATTTACTCAGTTTGTGAGTAGGTATCGTGCCCCATCCGAGAATCAAAATCAAGTCTTATAGACTATATGTATACAATTTAAATTTGAATATACGGTACCATTATATAAGCCACTTCAATAGTTTGTCAACATTGCTTTGATTTAATTAAAAAATAGGTATTGTTGATTAATTAATATGTATTAATTTTAAACTTTGAAGCATTATATAGTTCTATCAATTTGTCTCATTACTCATAAAAGTATATTTATTCAAGAGGATCTTTATTTCTCAATGATTGAATAACTAGGTGCAATAATGACTCACAAATAAATTATAGAGATTTATTTGTATTGTATTGTATTGTAATGATGTCATACATAATAGATGATAATTAAAAAAATGCGTCATTAATGAAATAAGTTCAGAATAATAATAAGTAGTAATGACGTGATCAAACCCTCAAAACCGTTGAGGTTAAATAGCAAAAAGTTTTGATATGTTATATTTGAGTCGATACTTAGAGATTGTCACAGTCGTTGTACGACTCAAAGGCCTTTAAAAAAACGAAAAAAAATGCAATACATGACCATTTTAGAAGGCAGTTACTTTTTTAAATTTATTTACCTACCTAAAAATCCTCGAGTGTAAAATAAACCAATAATAACAATGAATTATTTACTTAATTTTATTTCAACAACTACACTGTAATTTCCAGCATGATAATTTACATAATGTTCAGATTACATGCAAATTAAAAAAAAAAAAGTTCTGCTTTCCACGATTACTCTATGGCATGTCGTGGCCACAAAAAAAAGGTTGGTACTGTTTATAGCATGCACTGTGATTGTTATTTGTTTACCACGGGCATGGAGCATGCAAGTTTGGTTTTAAGCAGGTTAAAACCGTATCAGAGTAATTATATTATTCTTTCTGATTATCCCTCGGCTGCTCGGTATTCACCAGGCTGTAACATTTTTGATAAAAATTGGCTTGAATTAATGATCTACTGAGAATGACGAAATATTTTGAATAACATTATTATTATAGTTATTTTAAGCTGCAGGTCTCTACGATTTTTTAACTATTATTTGGCTACGATATAAGACCTTTACTACCATTCTAATCTTTAACTAATAATAGAATAGTAGAAGTTATTCTATAAGTTGTATATGCAATAATAAATAGACACCAAATCATTTTAATAATAGAAAATGTACCACAACACGCCTCTAATCCGAAAAGGTACAAATTGAGTAAAAAAATACACCATTAAATAATTTGCAAGAGAAAATTAATGGAAAGTACCTACGCGGTCATGCAAGGCGCTCGTAATGTACACCCGTCACGAATGTGCGCCTCACATTAATTATTTTAGTTTTCAGACTATTATACATATTTTACAACATTCAACAACTAATTTGAATTGAAGAGTTTATTACTTGAAATAAAACCTTCGCCTGGAAATGTTCTCGACAGTAGTATGTGATTCAGAGAAACACGAAAAGCTGAAAGGTAGTTCTAAATTTTGCGGTAAATTGCAATAATAGCCGTGATCGTGGAACTGGTGTGTGGTGGTACTAGATGCCAGTTTCGTTTAATGAAGGTGTATCCGAGGCTATCCGGGAGCCAAGTTACATACAAATACGTTTGGTAATTTTTGCGTGAAAGAGTACTTTACAAGCTTTCGTATTTATATTTTTAGTAGGATTTGTAACCTTCTTTACATTTTATATAGTTTTTAGTTTTTACTGTTCATTTCTATAGTCATTAGTTTTATTTTTATATTACTTAGATTATTTTGAGTCATATCTCTACTTTTCTTGTGAGATAACATTTTTAATAAATCTGAAATGAGTTCGATTGATAAATATCGTAAACATATGAGGATAAAAAAGCAAACTAACAAAAGTCACCAAGAGATTTTATAAATATCTAACCTACTTATTATAGAACCTTTTTAATTAACAATAAAAAAAAAACCAGTTCATGCACGGTAAAGTCTAATTGGAACTTAAACACAAAAAAAATAGAGTCTGATTCTATCTGACAGTTAAATGAGAATACACGACATTCATAATTTGTCCAGTTTATCAAGCTCATTCCCGGCCTATTGCGATATCTGCACAAAATCAGTCCCATGGTCCAACAAAAGCGCATATTGCGAACCACTGAAAAATAAAACGAGACCAAACTCGGTCCCTTATCGCGTCGCACAATGGCCCCCGGTTGCAATATTGCCCGCAAAGCATTTACGAAGTATAATACGCGTTAATACCAGCATTTTCCTATTTGTTTACGATCCAGAATAATGGTCTATTAACAATGTTAAATTGCTAACGCAAAAACGCACTTCATAAAGCGTGTATTGATTAACAAAATAATTGTTTTTGTCGTGCTGCGCTGATAATGTCGTATAATCCAGTAATGAATTATTTGCAACAACCATTTGGTTTTGTTTCAACGACAAATCATTCTAGTTATTTATGTTTCATATTCTGTAGGTAGATAAGATTATCTGTGGTTAAAATTATAATTATTAATATTGCAATATCATTCTCTCAACCTACTGATACTACATTTCAATCTAATTATTATAAAAATTATAAGAATGAGCTCCCCACCGTGGTTTTCCCATGGGAGTACAGCATGGGGTTCTTCAAGAAGGGTGTGAAGAGATTTTTGCAGGGTCGGTAACGCGCGAGTGATACCCACGGTGTTGCAAGCGTCCATAGGCTGCGGTGACAGTTTACCATCAGACGGGCCGTCAGCTTGTTTGCTACTTCAGTATTATAAAAAAAAAAAAAAAAAGTAATTTTAAATTCAATTATTTTTTAATATTGAAATAGAGTGCATACTAGGCATAGGTACTACTTAATTAATTATAAATCTAAATAACTTTTTGAAGTTACACTTTTTTAGGCGCGTTATGAATATTATAACTGTAAGATATACACTTAACTAGCTGTCCCCCGCGGTTTTACCCGCGTTCCCGTGGGATGTCACATGTATTATACATAAAAACCTTCCTCTTTAATCACTCTATCTATTAAAAACTGCATCAAAATCCGTTGCGTAGTTTTAAAGATTTAAGCCTACATAGGGATATAGGGACAAAGAAAGCGACTTTGTTTTATACTACGTAGTGATAGTAAAACAGTCATATGTAAACAAAATAAATATTTTATAGCGCCTACGTGTAACATCAAAGTAATTGCACAATGGAGTGCAATAAAGTTCCAGTTGCAATATGATTGTACTTAAGTTCCGTGCGAGAATCCAACTCGATTTTCGCCTATATTTTTTATTACAATTCGCTTAGTCATTACAAAACAAGTAATACAAAACCAGCATAACTTTATGACAATTTATAAGTTAATTTACTTGTACTTATATGTATTAAACGTTTTAATTTCACACTTATTGATTTATAATGCGTTGTAAAACTCAGCATTGATTAGTGAGGATGTTGTAATCGATTGTAGAAGTTTAATCGACAATAAACATAAAACAGTAACGACACTATACGCGTACACGTATCTGTAATCGATATTGATGGAAGTTATTATTGAGATAATCGAGTTTTTAATGGTAACGATATCGAATCGAGATGTTCTATATAAAATATACAATCGTTTGTTTAAACGCACGAATACCTTCGATACGTTTACTGATTGTGGAACTTATACAAAGTTCTATCCGATAAAAATACTTGAATCGTAAAAATGTATTATTCATCTTTTAGTTACCGGTATATTACATTTATTCATTGTTTTTTGAGTAGTAGAGCTTTTAGTGCAAAGTTCTTCCGGGGAAGTACTACCTCACCCATTTACACCGTAAAGCAGTATTGCACTTGTATTACTGTGTTTCGGTTAGGAAGGTAAGGGTAGAATTACAGGCACATGCACTTGAGACTTAACAACATCACGTTTCAGGGTCGACAACGCATTGGGGATGCCCTGGTGTTGCAAATGTCCATAGGCGGCGGAGACCGCTTACCATCAGGCGGACCGTGTGCCTTGTCGGCCCCTGTGGTATGAAATTACTCAGGATAACAGTAGCTGTAATCGCTACTTAGTCGCAGTAAACTACTTATAACAGCTGTCAGCTGCGTAACGTAGTTTATGAAACCATATCATATAAAACTTTACATAGACAAAAAATCTTACCGAGTCAAATTACTTAATCATTCGGTAACTCGATTACACATTCATACAAAAATTAGCGTTACATATGTAACCGAATGAATCACAGCTAAGGCAAGTAGAACTCTACGAATTTGTCTGTTTATCCTCTCACAAAGCTAATTACTAATATATGACATAACACGCCCCTTAAGCGCAGACTACAGTGCAAACTTAATGATAAATATATCCATATTTGTCTATCAGTATAACTGGAAAGGCTTATCGTTTCGAATGCTCTCGTTAGCGCTTGTAAACTGAGACCCCATTACCGCCGGTACCACATAGCGAATAAACACCTTAAACCGTCAGTAACAGGGAATACATTAACTTGACGACGGTTTTAAGGTCTTTTTCGTCCAGTACTCGCACGATTGCCTTTCCTAATTGGCTCGCCATCTGTTTTAATTCATTTTGCGATAGTTTTACAAGTATTTTATTGACGCGTGGCTCCGCCTGGCGGTCGGGCTGTGTAACGAAGCGATTAATCGATTCGTTTGCGTGCGGATCGCTCGATCGAGTCGAGTGATCGGAATGAATTACTCGATTACTGGTTTTGTGCAAATATTTCATTAGTGGCGTTTTATTGTTTGCTTTTGGAATTGTTGCTTTGGATGCATAATTCTGCTGCAATTTATGGTTGCGATTTGCAATTCAGATTCCATTGTGGAATTAAAAAGGACTATTCGTGGCCTTCTCAGAGACAGCAGATATGGTCCTAATTTGACAATTACTAGAAATACCCATTGGAATGAATTTTGTGTCAATAAGACACAGTAATGTAGCTTATACGTAAAATGATATATATTCCGTGTGTGTCTTTTTATAACATGCTATTTGGCAAATATAATCAATCAAGTTTTTAAAGTCATTTAAATGGGGCGCTTACCACGTGATGGGAGGTCTTAACAAAATGTAATGTAACGTCCTTATGTCACCGACATACGGCTTACATTACCACACACTGTGCATGCAAAGAGATAAGTCCAGTAGCATCTTCAGTGACGCGTGCTGCCATCTCGCGGACGATGACAGTAAATAATAAATCTTTAGATAACATCAGAGGCGAAGATTATACGGTACTGAGTCCTCAACACGCCATCCGTGCTTCCTGCCCGGGCAAATTAGTAAAACTGAAACAAACATTGTTGCTAATTGGAATAACCAGTTTCCTCTTACCGTGATAAGTTTAAAGTCCACATTCGCACCAATAGTTTTTCGGCGAAGGCAAATAGTATGCCGTTGTAGAACACTGGATATATTTTTAGTACTTCGCAGAAATGCGCACGCTAAAAGTTAACGCCGGAGCTTGAACGACAGAAGACAATGAACAGAACTAAACAGTTTAAATGTTTAAGTGCCTAGTTAACGTGCAGTTACACTCCAAGAACTGAAATTACGAGTCGATGCTAAGCGTCCTATATTACATATGGAGTAAGGTACACACGCATGCAAAAAGTGTATGAATATTTTAGTTGGGCTGCATTTGTACCAAATATTCCAAATACGGCCTCGACCCGCGCGTTGACCAATTAGAAACACCCATTAAAAGCATTCGGTAAAGTCCGGTCCTTTTCGCCGCGCGCATTCTTTCACGAAAACAAGCCATGCGATTTAATTCGTCAATTTGCACCGAAAGACTCACCGGTAGCTCTTTTGAAAACGATACGGAATCGACGTTCCAAATCGAAATTCAAATTTGCATCGTTCATACTATTTTGTAATATTCTTATGTAAATAAAAAAAATCTATTAAAATGAGAACAATGCCTGGCTACTTTTAAAAAGTGGTGATTGATAATTTTATTCCAGAAAGCGAACCATAAAGTTTAAGGTTTATAGGTACGAGATGAGATTTAAATCGATAACATCGATCGAAGGTTGACTACTGGCAAGTGAGATTGGAGGACTGTAGTTTCGTTACTATTTTTAGAAACCTTTCCATTTTTTATGAATCGGTCGTTTTAAATATCGAATAAATTTTTATTCTTCAATAATGAAGTGCCGAAGTTAATTAAAATAATCAAGTGTATCGAATTAGACAATTTGTCATCGAGCGAACGCGCCCATGCCTTATTGTCATTTATAACATAAATTATATCGGTTGGACCTTCTCGGAACTATTGAATTAGTTTTGAATATTATCGTTTTAGTGAATGGTGGCAATAAATTTGCGAGTGGTTATTAAAATAAGTTTTGGGTTGTGTGAATAAATTATTTAGCCAATTTTATAATTGTTGCTAATTTCGATATAAATTTTTGGGCGACGAAATATTTATGAGTATTCGAAACGTGTTTTTTATTATCATTTTATTTTAAATTTATATTTCATTCGGCATTACTTTTTTTATAAAAATTAAATATTATAACACCACAAAATATTCTTAAAAAAATAACTATTCTTATTTTTTTTTAATATGTTCCATAATACCTATGTATAGTCTATATAACAGCTTCATAATATCTAGCAATAGGTGTATAATTAAAAAGAGAATTTTAACCAATCATGTATACACTATTAACCTATATACGGTATAATGGTGCTTTCAAAGAACTGTTTAAATAGGTACCATCTTTTACATTGCGCTATTGCATTAGGTAGGTGGGCAGCGGCGTGGGAGTCCGGGCGGACGTCCCGCTGGCCTACCGACTCATGCGCATTAACATGTTCATTTATTAATAATGACTATAGACTATAATTTGTCTAGATTTGACATTATTACATTTATCCTTTGACCATAATAAATACCTTAGTCGTTTTGTTTCTGTTCGCCGTAAAGGTTGTTTGCTTTTGATTTGACTGTATTTATCAGTATAATATCAATTATTATAGTACTTATAGTAGCCTTAATTACGACTTAAAATCGACGGCTTAGCGTGCTATCTGAGACACAACGGGAGATATCGGTCACGCAAAGAAACGCATTACATTCAGTACAGAGCCTAATGATCTTAAAACCTGGAAAAGGTAGTTGAAAGGAAAAGGCTACCAATTAAAAAGGAGAGAATACAATTTTAAACTTTATTCTTTTTTCAAAACAAATTATTACTGGCCATAATGATCATGTTTTTTTTTAAATGGTAGATAGGTAACCGCGTTCAGTCTTACTATAAGGCTACGTTCGTAAAGACACCCCGTGACGTCCGTAGGCCGTCTGAAGCGGTACTACAAACAATAATTATGGCATTCCAGTAAAGGATCGAGTCGCAGATCGGTCGAGTCAAGTGGATAACATCGATACCGTTGTTTGTTAAGTTTGTCATTAATTTGAGCCACCTGTGCGGCGTGCAGGCTATTTTAGGCGTTATGTCATGGCAGTGACGATTATAATTGGTTAATACTAGTTTTTGTTGCAAGGTTTATAATATTAGTGACGCGATTATTAGTGTTCTTTATTTTTTTTATGATACATGTAATATTGAAAGTAATATAGTTGTCATGTATACAAGTTAAAAAGGTAAAATAAATATCTTGCGAAATTCTTTACTCATTCCCATCTCATTTCAAACTAAGCAGAGTTTTTATGAGAATAAGTCGCCTGGCCCTTTAAAAATATGTGTATACACTTTTGAATTTCAGTTGCGTCTTGTCATTACTTTCCTCCACTCTGTTAATGAGAATGCACCTTTTGCCAAACTATCAAATAGTAAAACAATATTAAAAAAACTTTAATTGGCAAAAATAATTAAAAAGGTGTTAGAACCATGAGACATGTGAAAATCACTTAACCAGTTACAAACTCATTATACTATTATAAATTATAATTAAAAAAATATTTTATAATTTATGGCCATATTCTTTTTCATATTCTCGACATCAAAATAAAATTGATATTAAGGTGTGATTAAAATTCTGTATTTTATTATAGTGTTATATAAAATATTTATTAGCAATTTTTACATATTAATTATTAAGTTTTTTTTTTTTTGTTAATGACAGATAGAAATATCTTAAAGCTACATTCTTTAGTCACTCTAGATTTTCTGTTTCTGGATAATTACCAATGCATTTTATGAGCGAAGTCGCAACAAAAGGTAATTAAAAAAAGGCATTTTTAGTCTCTGGATTTACTTACGTCAAATAAAGACGATCAAGTCACTTAGGTAATATTTGATTAAGCAAGGTAATTAATAATATAATCATGTCAACTTAAATAATACACTTATAATTTTTTTTTATTTAATTTATTATTTTAATCGATTTAAAATAACTCCACAAATATACTTATTTTATCTTATCTATTATCAAGAGATACCGTCTTATAATTCCTACATTGGCTAGATTCCTTACCCGTACCTTTACCTATACCTTAGTGAACGTAGGTACAGCCAGCAACAAGAGTCACGCTCCTAATTATAGAAGCATTCCCAATCAATTATCGCGTATGCGCAACAAAACTGTCGCGACCACTTCATTTGCGTGTACCGACAGCAGAAAGGGGAAGGATAACATACTTAATAATTTAAACTAGTTTAGGAACTGTAAAATAAAATACAAATTCGAGTGGCATGGATTGAAAGAAAAAAAACAAAGGGTTGCACTCCGGGAGTGCCGGCATAAGTGAAAACTTGAACATTAACGTTGTGCATTTTTACTATCTTACGAATTTTCGATCAGGTCACGTGTCCTGACGCGAGTTTAACATTTTATACCCATCCCAAGAAAAGTGCTCAATACAGCTAAAGAAGTTTTAACATCAAAAATGTGCATTTCACTCGGGGGTGGAAAAGAAACCTTCACAAAACTACCTATCCCATTCCCCCGGTAGATCTATATGTTTGTCTCTATTCAGTGCCACTTTTTCCTTTTACCGAGCTTCAAATCCAAAAGGTTCCATATAAATTTTCACTACTGAAAAAAATATTACAAAATTTCTTGTCTAAAATAATGAACACATGTTTGAATATTGCATCATTGCAACACTATTATTCGTCAAATACTAGATGTAGAATCCAAATCCCAGCAAAACGGTGTGTGCATTTAACAAGCAGTCAAACGCTGCTGTCAGCCGCTGGCGTCGAGCCAAAATACTAATGTCCCATTGAATAGTGCTATTTGTAAAGTGACTGTAGCGCGACAAGTATAAACACAGCTCTTCCACTCCTGCGCTCTTAATAGATCATTTAAGGTAAGGCCATAGAAAGGGCTGAGGACTGAATCACTTTTTTTTTTTTTATTCAAACTTCGAATCTATTTATTTATTGGTGAACAAAGCAGATAACATTCATTTATAACTAGCTAATATTATAAAGAGGAAAGATTTATATGTAAGTATGTTTGTTACTCTTTCACCCAAAAACTACTGAACGGATATGGATGAAACTTGGCACATAGATACAGCATATCCTGGAATAACATATAGACTACTTTTCCGGGAAAATGTGACATAGTAAAATTACAAAAAGACACTACTTATTAAACACATTGTACATATTTTATTTTTAAATAAATAGTCAATAGCATATACACGAAATATTGTTAACATATTTGATTAGCCCTTTCTAATTTGCCCCATTGGCTACTGCACTCTGGGTTTGGTCCCGACGAGAGAACTCTACCGGTTAAAAGTATAGACAAGAAAAAGCTTGTTAAAAAATACCTTTCATATAATCTAAGATTGATAAATGCAGAAAAAAAACTAAACTGATTTTCTTCTTATTTCAAATTCCTATGTAAGAACTTTATTTTTATTACCAATGAGATAAAGAAGCCTGTATCTATTAGATAATAATTAACTATATCCACATACAAAAGCACCGGAAACCGTTAAATAAATCATTAAGCATTTCAAACGCATAAAGATAGGCCATCTTTGTGTTTGGAGTGATCTTCCGCGTTTTCTATGGCCTCTATTTATGAAACGATTGAGTTTAGTGATGAATGGTCCCTATGGTGAACGTTTCGTTTGATCGCCAGATATATTGTGGGCGTACCCGTAAGGAATCCGGGAAGAACTATTTCTTTGTCTTTAATCTTCGACGCTTTGTTTATTACCCCATTATACCTTTTATTATGTAAAATATAATTCGCTATGAAATTTGTTGTTGCGGTGGTGGGACGGCAAATGAAACGAATGTGTATCATTGATTCATATTACGACATGTTCGTCGTTTATTAACATGTCTAACCGCTTTGTATAATCATTAGTTTTACTTTTATATCTTTAACATTTTTCCTTTTCGTACGTATTTAAAATAAATGTAAACGGATGTATTTCGCTCATATAACGTTTTCATTAAATTTTCTATACGTACACGTAATGTAAAATAACTCGGGAGACGCAAAGAATGCCCGCCTCACTTGTACGGACAACAAAAACGTCAAGTATACGGTGCCCGTTTAAAATATTGGAATGAATGACATACCACGCCTCGCACGATTAATGGTGGTGCGCACACAAAAAGCAAACATGCTCATTAATATATCAACTGTCTTTTTAGCAGCGCACTGAAACGTTAGGTACGTACAGTCAACAGAGAAAGGTAATGATTCGAATTAATTTCCATATTTAAACTGGCATATAAAAAAAGAAACAAATTGGAAACGAAACGAGTGCACTTTTCATAATTCATCTGTTGGACGTTCCTTTTTTTAAATAATGATGTTCAAATGTGTTCAACAATGGAGAAATGCAGTAAATGCATTTAAAACGTCTCATATTTCTTTCGTCGCTCACAACACGAACATAACTCAGCGCGTAACATCTGTAGTCAATATCTCTTTATACAATTAACAAGGGAACAAGAGCAGACAGTTCCATATAAGTATTTTAAGGGAGATAATTTACCAGCTCCCGAATCATTTTGAGGAACGATTCTACACGTGCGTGCTACACGTGATCGAGTGTCACAGTGTAATGTTGAAATTATTATTTATAATTAATATAATTGACGTTATTTGATTTGACAATAGAACAGAAATAGTATATCTATGAAGTCAGAAACGAGAGATTGTTTGTTATAATTTTAAGGAATTATTTATACTTATCAATTGTAAGATCTATGGGACTGCTATTAATTATACTTATTGTAAAAAGAATTTGATGAGTAAAAAAGCACCTAGTGTTGTAAAATCATTCGTGTGGATCGGCTCTGCTTTATTTCCGTCTCCAGTGTCGGTACAAGCTTTGACGTCCACTAAACACGACATTAATACACTTTGGCTTTTTTTCCTCTGCCACATAATTTACTTTTTTTCATGGCTTTTTTTGTAGCCCATTAGCTATTAAGCGACGACCGTACTGTTTGACATTGGGATTAATATGTTGGCATTTCAAGCGCCACACTACTAATGTTTTAATATTTCTAATGCAAATTACAATGTGTCAGTGTTTTGCGCACAGATAATGGTCGTTTTATATTTTTACAAGCTTTAATTTTGACAAGTTAGACTGACACTTGACGTGTGGATTCATTTGTTTGAAGCGTTTTGACACAGAGTGTAAAGTTTGAGAAACGTCAGAAATTATTAAATTGAACCATTTAATTTGTGACGCGAGCCTTATGAATTTCAAATTAATATTATTATGAATAAACTTTTGCTTTGAATGACTCAATGCTCTTTGCATTTCAACTGTCTCCCATCTCCCATATCAACGAAAAGGCCTGATGTCAATGTGTCACTTTATCATATAACAAAACTCTCACAAACACGTGTTCATCAATCAATCAACATTCACTAACATTAATTAGTACTTAAATAGCAATTAGTGGGTAGATAATAATATTAGGTTTTATATAATATTAGGGTTAGTCTATTAAAATGGTTCATTCAAGACGGCAATAAAATCAACTTTTTGTCGGTCCCACACCAAATTAGTAATAAAAAACTATTAAAAGAAATATTTTGTTGGTTCACTAATAGACGTTTATGTCCAAAGTAAAAATACGATGCCATATAATATTTATAATTCGATTTCAGAATTAATTTGATCATTGAAGCGTTACTAGTAATAAAGTGATTCGAACCATATAATTCATTCCGTTACAACACAAAGACAATAGTAAAACTTTAAAAAAATACACGTCACAAAGTATTTTGAACAATCGATAACATGTAGATTCTAAAAACAAAAAAAAAAATAAAGGTGACGAAATCTTCATCTGTTTGAACCTCACACTGTCTTGCGTGGGTGTACATCAATTTTCTAACGAGGCAGTCGCGGTAAAATATCCAGCAATTTGCTTACTAATATGCCTGTTTTATTGCTAAATAAGTTAAAAATTACCTTGTGGAGATTTAATCACGATTGGATCGCGGTTCGTTTCCTTTAGCCTTTATTTTATATGAGTTTTATTATGCGATTTATTAAACCAGTGGTGGAATGAAACGGCATTCCGGCCGCTGTTCGGTGGCTTTTGTGCTATTGAGATGTAACCAGAAACAGTAAAGTTCATACCGCTTCGAACCTCCACGTTCCTTTTTCAATTATTTAATATTACGATTTGTATTCGTGATGCTATCTAGTGCCACCGATTAATAATTTATAAATGGAAATCTATACAAAACATCTATTCGGTCAACGTATATATTGATTCTTTGAAGGCTTCCTGTCATCTTAGATAATCTTGTTTATTGCGCGATCTTTATCATTATTACTACATGTAGGCGAATTGGGAACAAATGGAGATCCATTCTCCTTGTTAGGTGTAGCATTTATCTGACGTTATTTACATATTTTATTGCACACGTTTTGACAATTATCCGCATATCTTTCTTTTATTCTTATCTTTATTTAGGAACTAGATATTTCGATTTGACACTTACACGGAAAATTTAAATGAAATTACCATTTTTACTGGAATTATCTTGCATGCTTATAAGATTTGTAATCTTTTACATCTTGAAAGAAAAGAAAATAATGATAAAATCGATTTTAAACACGATTTGATTTTACAAAGTAACTTAACCAATTTCTAATAATATGTTTTCTTTAACAGATGCGAATGGCGAGCCTCCGAAGCTGAAGTGCAACCTGAGGAAGCACAAACCTAACCGTAAGCCTCGCACGCCGTTCACTGCGCAACAACTCCGCGCACTCGAGAGCAAGTTCGTCGACAAACAATATCTCAGCATCGCAGAGAGAGCAGAGTTCTCATCGTCATTAGGACTTTCTGAGACCCAGGTGAGATACTATCTTAATTACATATTAGGCAATTCGTAATGGTGTCTAGTATGATCATTATCTCCGACGGCACAGTTTCTAAACGATAGGTTGTTGTCTATTTGGTGAAGTTCGTTTTGATTGATGATAGAATACATTTCGATAATTATTAATAGATACTTTTTACACTGTGACTCAAGAATACTTGTTTTAGAATGTTTAAATAACGAACAATTTTATCTGCAGGTTAAAATCTGGTTCCAAAACCGTCGGGCGAAAGCGAAGCGCGTGCAAGAGGCGGAGATCGAGAAACTCAAAATGGCGCAGTTTTCCCGCCACCCGCACCACCTGTACCCACACCCCGCACTGCAGCAGTATTTCCACCCCCACCACCTAATGGGGGGACGGCCGATGCCCCCCATGGGCTTACCGCCACCGCATCTGACGATGGTACAACAAACTGTGTCTGGTAACTCACCATCGCCGAGCACGCAGACAAGCAACCAACACTGAGCATTTCGAATCATTTATACTTTACATTATTGCGCATCGATAATATTTACTAAGATTTTTTTAAGTCCTATAAATGTATTAGACGCAATAAAAATACAGGTTATAGGAAGTCTTAATGTATTAATTAATTGGATGTCAATAGAACAATATCAGTACAGATTGTGTTTGCAATGTCACTTTTAATCCCTATAGACTTTTCGACCTTAGACTTAATCACATCGCTAACTAAGATTGAGGGGTTAAAATAAAATAGCTTATACTCGTATATTACATATTTCCAGTGACTTGAAAATAATTAAAACATTATTTATTTCTATTTTTATGCCGACGGTCTTTGCAGAGAGTGTATAATAAAAGAAATTGTAAATTATTTTGTAAATATAGACTTAAGTTAGTTAAAGGTATGCACTAGTAGATAAAGTTTGCATTAATTTAAATTTATCGTTTAGATTTATTATGCATGGGTAATGTTTACCTTTTACCAAAACTTTTTTTTTATTGGATTGTAAGTACAAAATTGATTTGTTCACCAGTGTTTCGAATTCGAATTCAATGTGAAAATTAAATATTTTTGTACATAGAATTTTATTTTGTACATTGTTATATCTACTTCCGTAGTTAAATATATATTTCTTTCACACGATAAAGTTGGTTTTTATTTACCACCTCATAATAATTTAATATATTTTGTACCGTAACGTTACAAGACAAGCATTTTATTGATGTATTATTCATGTAAAAATTCTAGTAATGGAGAAAAACGTAACAAGATTTTGCACTTATAATTAATTGAATTTACTTTTAATTTTTATGTTATCATAATTACTTCTTTGAGTAGGCACCTACACGCTGTTATGGCGATCTAGGCAGATATTTATTTCCGAAGCACATTTTCTAAATAAAAAAAAAAGATAACATAGCCAGGGCGTACGTGACCACATCTTTACGTCAAAGACAGTGTACACACGTAAGGCTATAGTCAATATATAAGCGAGTTATTGAAGCAATTTTTGTGACGCACAGACATTTAATAGGTATACAAAAAGCGTGTCGGAACTTTAGAGTATTAATGAAGTGAAACTTCTTGTGGGAGAGCTTTAAAATTCACATTTACAACCTATTTGAGTGACGGAAAATACATAAATGATTAAAACAATCTATACTACTCAAAAGTGATTGATAAATAATTAAAAATGTTTTCCTGTAATACCAGTTTCACTTTTATCTGTCTATGTGTCTTTACGACACACCCTTTTTTGGGATGATAGTTTGATAAGATAATTCATGGAGATGCTACCAAAAGTTTGTGCTAATGTAGCCTTCAGAAGGGTCTGCCTGAAAGGAAGTATGAAACAGGAAAAATATCCTAAATTTAGAAGAAGTCTGAATATCCGCTGCCGCTCCCGCTTAAGCTCGCACTCCGCTACCTTAACCACGATTTTTGTCACCCTAGCCTAAGATTACCGTTTCTATACTTTGTCTCTTTCTAACCTTCAATAGACTATTAATTAATTCTGTGCAATTTTCACACTTCAATGAGTTATCATTGAAGTCGTTACTGTTAACCTTTATCTATCAGTTAATTTTGTACTTTATGCCTTTGCAATAAGGGTAACATTAATCTCAGTGATAAGGCTACGATGCCTAATAATATAAGATAATATGTTGTCAATTGAGTGTAGCACTAATTTAAATATATTCATTAAAGTTAATTGTCTGATACGCGGGTCGGGTCGAAGTGATAATTGTTGATAGTGAGTGATATTGTGTAGAATATTCTTACAGGGTGATTGTGATTTTGATTCAAAATTTTACGTATTTCTGAAAGTATTGGGATGACTATCCAATTTTAATATAGCTATGTATGACGGCAGTTTCGAAGTACCTATTACCTTAAGTTATAGTGGTATTTAAGAGATGAAAGCATTTAAGATGTAGTAAAGCTCTTAGTGCAGCGTTCGACGGGCGAAGTACTACCACCATACCCGGTGCCGCCGTGAAGCAGTAGTGTACTTATATAGTGTTTCGGTTAGAAAGGTGCCGATGGTGAACACCTACCATTTGGTGGACCATATGCCTGTTTAGTGGATATAAATAAAAAGAAAACTGCCCTTAACGTAAAAAAGATAAAATCTGCTAATCTTCATGACCGCGCGATGTTGATAAATGAGTCTCTTTACCCAAAAAGTCGATGAAAACTTATTTATTAATTTATAGACGAGCAGCTTGGTCGATGATGACGTAGTTGCAAGGTACTGACAGTTTCTAGCAGTCTATTCACTAGGCAAATGACACAATATCTCACTCTGTTATTCTTTTTTATACTAGTTAGGTAGCAAACAAGCTGACGGCCTGTCTGATGGTAAACGGTCACCGCAGCCTATTGACGCCTGCAACACCATGGGTATCACTCGCGCGTCGTCAACCCTGCAAGTATCACTTCACACCCTTCTTGAAGAACCCCATGTATTCACTTGGGAAAACCACGGCGGGTAGCTCATTTCACAACCAGAGCGTCCGCAGTAGGAAGCACCTCTGAAATCGCACCTTGCGATACCAGTTTGGTTTCAATTTTTGAGGATAAACTCTTTGTCGATGGCGAGAGGTGCGATTTTTCACTAAATTAATTCAAACATGCTATATTCGTAGATATAGATGAGCACTTGACCCTCCGTACCCGAAAACAATTTTTATCATTATAATTTATGGCAAACGATTTACCTACATCGAAGTTTTGTTTGTCCCACATATAAATAGCTGATATCATCAAAATAATAATTAAGATAAACATTTAATGCAATAATAACAACATAGCGCTTGTATCATGGCAAACGTTATGTAATAATAAAAATATAACATCTAAATTCGTTAATATTTAAAATTAATTATTTATCTTCAAATAACTTCCTGCTCCTGCTATTAATTAAACAAACCTCGTCGGAGAGCCGGTACAAGGAAGCCTCAGAGAGGGGTCTGCTTACTAGTTACTAGCTAGTCTTACATATTGTCTGCGTAAGAGTGTAAGAGCCATCAGAGGCAACAAAATAAAATAGGACCCTCTCACGTGATTGCGTAGATAACGAAAGAGTAGGAGTATAAAGGCTGCGATGAAATATCTTCGAGCTATTCTAAATCAGATACTGTAAAGTCTTTTGACCCCCCCACGCAACGCCCTGAGCCCGAGGTTCAGGGGACACCCTCAGTGTGCTTGTTGCTTAAAATCTAAATGTATTTTCGGCTGAGAGCCCCCCGCGCTCGCCGGAATTGTCCGCGTAATGGTGTAAGAGCCATCAGAGGCCAACACCTTCGTCCCTTCAAAAAAAAAAAAACTTCGAGCTATTGTCATTTACTTTACAGAATGACAGCCCAGACCACACTGTTACCAGTCACAGCTCGCCGTTGGTAAGGAGCTCATCTTTATTTTTTCAACCCACTTCGTCTCAGTAACGATTTAGTCAGACGACTTGTAAATCACTAGGATGTGGAATCAGGCTTTCCAATACGGCCCCCCATAGTCCAGAAGTATGGGTTATTAAATAATAATCCCTCTGGTATTGCAAATATCCATAGATCGCACGATACGAAGCGATAACATAGTTGTGACGTAAAGATCGTAGCTTCGAATCTCAAATAGTACTCGAGGTTTGGTTGAATACGTGGTTCTTTTTAGTATCTAGCTTCCTACCGAAGTGTTCCAATAGCTGATCTTGAGAGCCAGTGGAGGGGCCAGTTCCCACAAGGGCTTCCTCCTTGAAATGCAAAAATGCAATACAATTCATGTACGGCAGTGACCACTTGCAATTAGGAGGATTTAAAATTAAAAAAAAAATAAAAACTATTTATTTAGTTTAGGCCCGCGGAAGTCTCTAATAAAGGTCAAATTTAAAGTTCTGTAGCTACTACCGATTCGGAAGTCAGCCTTCCACTGAGAAGAACCGGTAAGAAACATTACGTACATTTTTCTGTTTTTTAAATATTTTCTATTCTGAATTTTATGATCAAATAATTCTATTCTATTTTATTAAATCAATCGTATACCTATACAGTTTACAAAATATTTAATATCGGTAACATTCAAAAACAAAAAAGAAATAATAAGACTACAAAATAGAAAATAACAATAATTACTAACAGTCTAAACAAGCTAATTAGAGGTGCACTGGGCAGAGAGAAACTATTTCCATTCATTTTATCTTCAGTAAAATAACCTTGTAATACGCTCTTTCTTTCAAAATTTTCTTATTATAATTTCACCAGCTTGCCAAACTAACGAAAAAATATACCATAAATACGTGAAATTATTGAATGTTCTTGTCAAGCCGGGCAATTGAAAACTAATTGAATTAAAATTGCATTGCACCATCTCTTTAAAAACAAAAGTCGGCAACGCACGAGTGATACCCACGGTGTTGCAAGCGTCCCTAGGGTGCCGTTTACCATCAGACGGGCGGTCAGCTTGTTTGCTACCTTAGGAGTATAAAAAAAAAAGTTCCATTGAGAAATGTCAACGACGATTATGATATTATTTTCAAAATTAAGATCCTTTATTTTGGTTTAATCTCAGTATCATAATATAAATATCAGTGGATGACACAAGAACCGAACACCACAGACCCCTGACGTACCATATAATCCACAACCACTCGTCGACTCCGCATCATCACAAACTAATTAATACTGCAACGTAACATTGTGTGCGCACAATTACTCCGTAATTAAAAATAACTTATTCATTTAGTATTAAAACGCGCAGCGGCTCTTTGGCTCTTAATTGCCTAAATTAATCACTTTAATGTTGCGTGCCTGTTAATTTTCAGGCCACAGGGGCTGGCTTTGTGCTCTAAATGAGGCGTATTCTTGAATTTGGCCTGAAGTGGTACAGTCGGGTTCGCTCATTAGGAGGCACTCGAGCGTGCAGTACGTAGATAGCTCTGCTCGGTGTGGAATGCGATCTGTCATGTTGCCAGCTGATTCTGCTATTCCGAAGTCAAATAGGCGGAACGACTTGGTGAAATACTTAGATACAGTTGTTTATCTTGTGTACTGAACGTCTATGTCGGTTGTAGAGTGCGATGAAGTGAATGCTACTAGGTTTGGGCCGGGCCTTCCAGGAGATGTGGGTAAATTAATTATTATTAATTATTTTTTACCGGAATAACGAATTATTTGTTTAAGCATAGGTTATTGATTTATAAATTGTTTTCGGCACTGATTTCGGAACTGATAACCAGAAAAAAATCGGTCATCATGAAAAATCGTTTATTTAGTACAAAATGCAATGGTTTGTATTGAATGAAACGAATGTTACTAAGCAGATGATATATATAATACAGATTATATGCAACATATAAGTATATTATATTAATATGATAATATTCCATTCACTATTAGGTACGAGGCAATAAAAACAAGACGCCCGTACTTTTATCATCAGACGCATTTCTCAATCAGAAATAATTAATGATTGACATTATAATTTATTGCCTATATCATAATAATTATATTGTAACAATTATTGTTCCGTTAAGAAGACATTAAGATAATGCATATCGTACCCACCGAGTCTCGATGTTACTTACGAGTTTGCGTTTAAGTTATGACTGACCATTTAACAGGAACACGCCAATGACTCCTGTAAATGTTTTTTTAATAGTTTTTTTTTATGTATTTAATGATTTGAATGGGAGGAATGACTTACGTTTGATTCGAATGCATTTGAATAAGGAAAAATACCATTTGTTTTTTTTTGTCTTTTTTTATTTCAGCCAGGCTCCCGGCATAAAAATGCATGTGCAATATTTTTATGCTGTTCAAATTTCACTTTTATATTTCATGTTTTATTTAATCTGAAAATTTCACATATACTATATGCAGGGACGTTTTCTACAATAAAGAAATGCCAAGTTGACACAAGTCAATGAGTGATAGAACAGTGTAGCTGAGTGCTTTATGACTTCCTCTCGATACGGACGGACAGACAGACAGATAAACGCGCTATTTTCAGGACACCAATGAATGAACGAGTGAATGGATAGTAATGAATGATTGCTCTATCTGTGAATGCGAATCTTAATTACAAGTTTCGTGTAAGTATGTTAGTTTATCACTACTTCCACATACTATATTTCATGTTTTGCAGTTATACCTAAACATAATGAAACCTTAGAGATTTAACTAAAAAATTATAGCTTACTGCAAATAATAAATAACAATACGCTAATATTTATTTTTAAATAGGTTTGTCTATTCCAAAAGTTAGTCAACATAGGTTTTATTTACACTCAGTATAATAATAATATTTATTATGTCACAAATATTGTACAAGAAACACCTTTTACATCTACATTACAATAGAGTTAAATTTAAACAAAAGTAATATTGTGTTTAGTTGAACTCTGGTACCCAAAAAAAATAAAAGAGGCCTTTTATTTCATACAAGTATCTTACATAACAAAAATGAATCTAAATTGAATGTTTTGAATCTAATGAGTCTATGTGATTAACAAATAATGTTTGTAAATAATATTACTATTTCCACTTGAACCCCTCCTCGGTCGAGGCCTCCAAAGATAGCCAATCTTTTCTAGATTGGGCTATTTCAACCCAATAATACAATAACTTACTAAATACTTAACTTATAATGGTTTAATTATATATGTGTTACTAATACTTAGTCATACATGATAATTATATCTGTATCAAGACAATTCTGTATCACGAGGAAAGCATACCTATTAATTCGTTTTATAACAATATTAATGCATTATTAACAACTTAAATTATTAATGAATATCATGATATTTAAATATTAGGAATAATCTTTAATTAACAATAAAATAGAGAGCAAGTTCGGTTCAGTCGTTTAGTAGAGAAAGCGGAACAAACTAGAATATAACAAGTCTTAGAGGTAGAACTCTTAGAGCAAAGTTCGTCCGGGGAAACTACCACCATACCCATTTCCCCCGTGAAGCAGTAGTGCACTTGTATTACTGTGTTTCGGTTAGAATGGTAAGGGGGCCGGTGAAATTACAGGCACATGAGACTTAACAACTTCATGTCTCAGGGTCGACAACACATTGGCGATGCCCCTAGTGTTGCAAATGTCCATAGGAGGCGGTGACCACTTATCATTGGAGGACCGTCTGTCTGTTTGTCGGCCCATACAGAATAAAAAAATAAAACTTTCGCATGTAATGCGGTTTTACCCATGTCCCCAAGGGATGTCACATTTTCCCGTGAGAAAAAGTAGCTCTTATGTTATTCCAAGATATGGTCTATCTATTTGTCAAGTTTCACCTAAATCTGTCCGGTAGTTTTAGCGTGAGAGAGTAACAAACATCCATACAAACAAATATTCGCATTTATAATATTAGTCAGATTATTATTTAAGATTCCTTCACATTGTTATCACAAGCAGTGGCGTAGCTAGGTCACCGTAGGCCCTGGGGCAAAAATGAAGTAGGGTCCCAACTAAACTATTTAAAATCGTTTGTCCCCCAGCCGAAGCTTGGGGACCCCGTCTAGCCCTCCGGTAGCTACGGCACTGATCACAAGAATGTAACTAACACGTAATGTAAAATCCAGAAGTTATAACTGAACAGTAATATATTATCCAAATGGATAATAAAACCTCCATATTTATGCAATAAAATTATTTGATTTGAATAGAAAAAGTGTTTATTATTGGTCGTTGAATAAAAAAATATGTATGTATTTAATGGTATTTCGATTTTGTGACTATTAAATAAAACCACTTTTGGCTATTAAACTTTATGTTCCACATTTGGAAACCTTGACACGTTCTAACACGTCTATATGAGGCGGCTCCTTTGTGCAACCGTGAACGACCGTCAACCTGACCGGCAAAGATGCGGCCATAGAACCAGCGATGGCCTTTTTTTGTATGTATATACAAGAGAGGTTAAATACTCGCTGTCCCAAAGAGGTAATTATGACGATAAAATCAAAATAATGAATCCCAGATATAGCGGTTCGTTTTGTCCCACTAACAGAGCTAATTCAGTTCCAAAGTGTCAGTGTCATTTCAGCTATTTGTCACTTATACAGGTCCACTTAACCAAGTTTTTCTGTATGAGCATTTAGGCCGATAAACTGTCCACCTGATGGTAAGTGGTCACCGCCGCACACAGACATTAGCAACACTAGGAGAACTGCCAATGCGTTGTCGACCCTGAGACGTGAAGTTAAGTTTCATGTGCCAGTAATTTCACCTTTCGATATGGACATAAATCAAAGATCATTGATATCTGTGCCGCTGTTCTTGAGTTACAAAAGGTGTAACTAAAACCACTTTGTTTTATATACTTAAAGAAGATAGATACCTTTAATTTTTAACCGACTTCCAAAAAGGAGGAGGATCTCAAGTCGCCTGTATTTTTTTTATGTTTGTTACCTCATAACTTGATTCATTAACTCGACTGGGCGAAGTTTTTTTAATGATTCTTTTTTTTTTTTTATTTAAAGTTACATTTATTTAAGTGTCTAATGTTGTAATATTTCCGCTGTAACTAGAGCCCCGGTACATCAGCATCAATAACCAGGCAATCAAAACCTCATGGAGTAGAGGGTTAACCCGATATTGGGCCTCAAACAAACATAAAAACGGATAGTAAACTTTTACGAGCTACGATTTAGTGGTCACTGTGAGCTATGGGAATTTTGGGAGCAACATTGAATGAATCTAAGTGGATACTTTACCTTTAACATTTTTTAGAAGCTTACTGAATCTGAATATGGATCACTTTATCTCATTTAGTACAGCGATTGCCTATTAGAATTCAAAATACAGTGGACCCCCGATAATCCGGCCCCCTGTAATTTGACAATCATTGTTGAATGTAGGTATACAAACATTATTTTGGCAAATTTTCACTAATGTGACTAGTGTGTGTGTGTGTAATTTGTCGGATTACAAGGTACTCTTTTAAAAAAAAATCCGGACTAAAGAGGGTCCTAGGCAGTACTCTATAGTCCGGAAAATTCGATAGTCCGACACTGCCCTGCAAAACGTTTGCTCGTATTACCGGCGGTCCACTGTACTCACAAAATTATTTACATCCGCGGAATGCATCAGACATTACAGGCACATGAGACTTAACAACTTCACGTCTCACGACAACGCATTTGGTGACTATCGGTCATATATAGATCTATAGGTTTCGGACTATAGGTTCGGAAGTCAGCCTTCAACTGAAGAGAACCGACAAAAAACGTAGCAAAGGTATTTTTTTTAATATTTTTTATATTTATCTTATCAGACAGATTATTTGACACGCCAATTGGCTTGGTGGTTAGCGACCCTGACTGCCAAGTCGAAGGTCGCGGGTTCGATTCCCACCCAGGACAAACATTTGTGTGCATGAACATATATGTTTGTTGTGTGTCTGGATGTAAATATCTATATATGTATTTATTAAGAAAAAAAAAATGTATATGTAGTAGGTATATCAGTTATCTGGTTTCCATAGTACAAGCTCTGCTTAGTTTGGGATCACATGGCCGTGTGTAAAAGAATGTCTCAGGATATTTTATTATTTATCCGACTAACTGTTCTGAAACTCTTATAATATCTTACGTTTTGACATATTAGGTAAAGCTCGAGTTACAAACCTCAAAAAAAAGATCTGAATAACCCAATTAATCATGTTATTAGTACCCATACTTATATGTTAAATATAGATGTGATTATTTAAATACAAGCACATAGCCAAAACAACTATAGGGATGACATCAGGGTGCAATTGGTTATCTCAAGTTCTCAATCCGTTCCGTCAATCTGTGCGTCATTCTGAATATTACTGGGTTTTCTGATACTGAAATGATTACGATGTACGGACGATCAGCGCGGCATCTATGCTCTGTCTCTTTTGTTAGCTTTCAATCGTGTGAGAGGTATTCGAGGATTAGAGGATGCAGAAGCTGATTTGTCAGTCAGCCTTTAAAATCACATTTTCAAATGTTTTTAAAAATACTAACATTAAATGATAAAGATTTTTTTGAAGAAATATTGCCCGAGATTAATAAATATCCTGGCACATTCTTTATACACGGCCTCTGATTTGATCCCAAACTAAGCAGAGCTTACACTATGGAAACCAGGTAACTGATATATTAGACACTTGTTTTTTTTAATAGCCATACCAACAGACATGCTCATGGTCACAAATGTTAGTATCGAGCTGGAATCAAACCTACAACCTGTGGCGTGGCAATCAGAGTATCTATACACCTATAAACCTGACTAAGTACCAAATAATTCAGCTGTTTATGTTTGACTTAGTCATAAGCATCCAACAATCCAAAAATGAATAATATTTATTTATTTAATTTAGAAAAACCAACAGCTTTAAAACTAAATATAAAATAATGTTAATTAACATATTGATATGAATTGGAATGACAATCAAGAAGCTTCTAAACAAATATCAGTTAATAGGCTGCATGAGAGACACTAATGCCGCTAAGACCAAAAATAACATCAAAGAAATTTTGTTTTATTTCTAACAAGCTTTTTAGTTTTTATTTGATAAATATTGATACAAAACACCATTAAAAAGCATTAAGTGTTAAGAAAGCTATAAATTAAAATATACAAGCATAATTAATGGGGTACCTATAGGTTAAGTAGTTGATATTATGTAGTACTACCATATCAGTTGTCTGGACTACAAAGAACGGGCGTTTGTCAGAAAAAAAAAATGAATTTTCATGAATATTTTTTTTTATATTTTTGTTTGCACAAAAGAAGTATTATATCGCCTAACTACTATCTAGGTAGGTTAATAAGTAATTTAAATTTATCTTATATTTATAAATTCTAATAAACAAAGAAAATGCCCATCGGCACTTTTCCTATTGTCTCTATTATTAAGGTGAAGACACATTGTTATTGTGTTTTTTTATTTTAGTTTTTTTTATACACAGCATATAAATGATACTTGTCTTCCTTATGAATGAACAAGCTGTCCTTTGCAGTTTCATCCAGATTCCCGAGGGATTTAAAATTTTCCCGGGATAAAATAATGCCTCTTTAGTCTTTTTGTTATTATATATTCTTGCACTAATTTTACTACAGTAAATTATTATTTACTAGCCGTTCCCCGCGGTTTCACCCGCGATTCCGAGGGATATAACATTTTCGTGGGATAATATATATTTTATGTTTTAATCGAAATTATAAACTATCTACGTGCTAAGTTTCATCCAAATCCGTTGGGTACTTTTTGCAAGAAAGAGTAATAAACATCGCCGCAAAGTTTCGCGTTTATAATATTTGAAGGATTGAATATTAAATGGAAACCCAATATATTATATATATCAATCCGAGTAATTTAATTGAACAACTAAAGCTGGAAACCTAATATAAATAATAAACCTTTTGATCTCCAAGGCTTTTCTGATGATGCTCTTATCTCTGCATCGCTCTTTGGAGTCAGTGGCCAAATGTCAACTCATCAAATATTAATTAAAAAAACACTTTATAGGTTACCTTTGCAGCTCAGTGGCTACTAGTATTAAATAAATATAAAAGTAAAATAGTTAAACGTGTGAGAGGTGCCCACCCAAATATGTTTCCTAGTAAACGCGCCGCCTCATTAAACCAATTAACAGAGAGTATACCCGAAAAGCTTTATCTTAATAACGAGTTAAGGGGAAGACGAATTATAAGATGTTATTACTGTTTTTTTGAAGTGAAATCTTCTTTAGCTGCGTTGAGCACTTGGGATGGGTATAAAATGTTAAACTCGCCTGACACGTGACCTGATCGAAAATTCGTAAGACGGTAAAAATGCACAACGCTAATGTTCAAGTTTTCACTTCTGCCGGCACTCCCGGAGTGTTTTATCCCAAGCAAGCAGACAAAGAGACGGTCCAACTGATGGTAAGCGGTCACCTGCCTAAGGACATTTGCCACACCAGGGCCTCAATTTTGTAAGTAAAATGACCTATGTGCTCTGTCTCTTTCGCTAACTACGCAATCACATGAGAGGTAAGCTCTCTGAAGCCGTGCGGCGGCTCGTCGATGAAGTTTGTATTAAGTGAATAAGGGAGCAGGAGTATTGCCAATGCATTGTCGACCCTAAGACATAAAGGTGTAAAGTCTCTTCTGCCTTTAATTTCACCTTACCTTTCTAACCGAAGCACAATAATACAAGTGCAGTACTACTGTTGCTGTTATTGAATGTGATAGTACTATGCCTGAATAGGCTTTTGATTTTGCTTATAAAAACGTATAATAAAAGAAAAATTATTATTTTAAATGGCAAGCAATTTACGGCTTTAATAACACACTTATTAACAACAATCTGTAGTCACGTGAGTACACTCTACGACCATTTTCCTTTTGGACTGTTTGAATGATTTGATTGGCACTATATTACTTACTATTTATCCTAGGTACCTACTATACATACATAATTATACTTTTCACTTCATTGTGAAGTTTCTACGCAGATTTATTTCACTTCAATACCTAGGCTTTAAGGAAAGATTTTTGGTTGTTGATGATTTCAAGCAAGACAAAAGAGCAGGTCGATAAATATAATATTTTGACGGGCCAGTTGGCTTGGTGGTTAGTTACTCTGACTGGCAAACCGAAGGTCGCGGGTTCGATTCCCACCCAGGACAAACATTTGTGTGCATGAACATGCCTGTTTGTTCTGTGTCTACCCAGGCAGAGATTTACATCCGTAAATATCTATATATTTAGAAAAAAAAGTAGTATATGTAGTATATCAGTTATCTGCTTTCCATAGTACAAGCTCTGCTTAGTTTGGGACCAGATGGCCGCGTGTATTTATTATTGTTACACTTTAAAGTAGTTACTTCATCTTAAGCCGGTACCACCAAAGTGTCGCGACGTTTTATTCAATATAAACCTTTATCGCCCAATCTACATATATATTTATTTTTATGTCTTTATTCGGCTTTTTTCCGGTAGCCGTTAATAGTTTAAAGCCATTAATGTTAATTATAAATTCACTGGTTTATCTCGCATTAGTTTTATGACCTATAAAGTCGGCCCGGGCACAATTTGTAAGCAAAACTTGATTCACCAGTTTCCTTTAATTTTTATTTAAACTGGGCGAGTTTATTATCGTTTATATTTTTTTTATTTCGGAATGGTTATAGACGCTTCGAGAGTTTTGCCCAATTTGATAAATGATAGACAAATTGACGAGGTCTGTTGAAATTGAGATGACAGTAATATTAATCAGTATTGAAATGAATACTTTATATACTGATTGGGGCCGTCGTTAAATAAATTCACTTTAGTACAAAGTGTCAATGAACACATTTATGTCATTTGTTTAATTTTATGTTGAAAAATGTGACTCATATAGATTCTATTTATTAATTAAGGAGACCATTGTATTTATAGCTTTTAAGCGGTTTTTATTATATAGTACCTATAAGATAAGAAGGTCAAGTTTCTTACCTCAACGAATTAACCATTCCAGCTAAGCCACATGGTGTGCACACCACATTCGTCCTTAACATTTACCTCATTGTGAGATTGTGGTCAAACGGTCAACTCATTAATAACCACTTGACCACAATCTCTCCGATGACTATGTCAATACTGCATCATTCGTTATTATAATGTGCCGATGGGGTTACAGCACAAGCAACCTGAGCAACTGCGGCGCCTCCCCTCAGACAATGGCACATCTATTGTCGTGCCCTGCGTGCCCCTCATCTTGCACGCCAGAAGACCTGTATAATGCTACAGACGACACAGTCGAGAGAGTTAGACAATTAGGGTGCAGGGCCGTCTTTAAACTATTGTAGGCCCTGGGCACCAAGATAATGGGGTTCCTAAGACTATGAGAATTCTAAGAGCGCGACACACCGATCCGACACGTTCTGTCGCATGCTCTGTAACCTCTGCCCGTCCAACGGCTTCCATTGCTTCCAAACTAGGCCCCATGGGTCGCGGGGCCCTGGGAACTTGTCCAAAGTGGCCAATGCAAAAGAAGGTTGAGACGACCAAGGTCGTGACGAGATTCGTGAGTTCGAATCTTACAATGAACTTGAATGTTCGGTGTAAGATAACATCCTGAGGAAACCATAGCTAGGTGGAAGGGTACTTTGTAGTACCTGCGTGGTTTGCTACCCCCTCAAGTTAAAAATATGTCACCATTTTCTCTTTTTCATGTTTCTTTTTTTATACCTCATGGGCCAACAAACAAGCAGACGGTCCACCTGATGGTTAGTGGTCACCGCCGCCTATAGACATTTGCAACACCAAGGGCATCGCCAAGGCGTTGTCGACCCTGAGACGTGAAGTTGGTAAGTCTCATGTGCCAGTAATTTCACCGGCCTCCTTGTCTTTCTAACCGAAACACAGAAATACAAGTGCACTACTGCTTCACGGCGGAAATGGGTAAGGTGGTAGTACTTCCCTGGACGAACTCTGCACTAAGAGCTCTACTACTCAGAAATGTATAATATAAGTATGTATTAAATAAGTATGTAGTATATTAGATATCTGGTTTCAATTAGGTTTTTTGCGATCAGATGGCCGTGTGTAAAAGAATGTCCCAAGATGTCCCAGGATATTTATGAATGTTTACGGGACATAGTTGAAACCGTAGAAAGGGAGCTAGTTGAACAAACAGAAATCGTAAATGTAAGAGCAAAAGAGAACTCGACACGAAGTGAATTCTGCGACAGTATGACAGCCTTTTATGACAACTAAATGTGGCAGTTCCATAAAATATGTCAGCTTTAATGATACTCATTAATATGATACGCGCATGTATAAGTAATATGTGATAAGTAATTAGTTGCTAAGTGGCTTTAATTTGTAAGTAAACCCGCTTGTTAAAATACTTCCTTCTGCTGCATTCAGTTAGCCTGATTTCTGTGTAATTGCTCTGTTAAGGCGCATGTATCTAGGTTTGTGTCGTTTTTTTTAATTTTTTTTTTCTTCATTAAAAGATACAATGTCCACGCTTTTTTTTAGCTGACTGAGGTAGCAGTACTTTATTTTAAATTTTTTCCAAAATAGTTCGGAATAAAGTTGCCAATTTATATATTTTCTGGTTTCCATACACAACTTAAACTTTAGTTCAGAGGCTTACGCATGAGCATCTATCGCAGCGTAGCGTCATCGTATCGAGTGATTCAAAGAGGTCGGTTGTACCTATAGAAAATCGGGAATACGGTGACATTGGGTGATTAAAATTTAACGATAAAAATTAGCAACTTAACCTATGGCTTGCTGTGCCCCAGCACGTTCGTCTATCGCAAGCGTATCGTCATCGTATCGAGTGCACCAAATTGCTGCTTTGTATATAAAATTGCACACCGCGCATACTGTGACGTTGCGTGATGTTAAAATTTCCATTGCATTGTTTTTTGGCGCTCTCGATACGATAACGATATGCTTACGATAGACGTTCGTGCTTAGGGTACTGTAGTTCCGTTTATTCTAGCGTAGTTTACAAGTTCACGAGCAACAATTGTTTAAATTTCCTGCCAGAAACAAACTCTACTCTCTAAGCTTTGCCGTTATCAGATGTAGTTGTAACAGTGACTTTGTAGCTTTAATTTGGGTCAATATAAGTATCTATATTCCATTACGACGAGTCGGTTGGCTTGGTGGATAGAGACCGTGACCGTGATGCTGCAGGTCGTCGGTTCGATTCCCATCCAGGACAATCATTTGCATCCAAGAACATATCTGTTTATTCTGTGTTTGGAAGTAAATATCTATAAGTATGTATTTAACACTAAACATACCATAACCGGGTCAAATGACCCATTTTGAACTTTGCATTGGAAATGCACGTATCACCTTATTGCTTTTGCACATTTGACTTCATGACTTTTTCTTACTAATTAATATACAGTTATATTATTTATTTCCCTTCCTAACAACCATATTTCGTTCATTCAAGCAGGAAACATAAAGTCACATTTGACCCGCTATGGTAGAAATAGGTACCTAGTAAGTGTTGGTATGATTAGTGTTAAGAACGTAGTTTAAGTAATATATCAGTTATCTGGTTTCCATGGCAAAAGCTCTGCTTAGTTTGGGATCAGATGGTCGTGTGTAAAGAATGACCCAGGATATTTACTTAATAAAAATATATTCAATTATTTCAGCCCACAATCCACAATTGTGCATATAGTGCATATATATGCACCTGGCTTGTTTTTCTTTTTATCTAGAAAACCTTTACCAACACTAATTAATTCTTGAATAATCAAATTACTACATCTCCTTAAATCGGAATCGTGCTGATTTATAGTTAACAAACAATACTAGTAATTAAATATTTATAAATACGTACTAATTGATGGATTTGGTATTAGAATTCAATTGAATCTAATTGATTACCGGATGACCGCACCTTGCAACATAGAAAACTATTTTTTTTATTGTTTTACCATCTATCCACCTTGTCGGTTTTTCTATCGATTGTACCTTATACGGATTATGTTTACCTGGGGCTCGATTCTGTAAGGAAACTGACACTAACCCGAGGATGTTTTGTCGCGGCCTCCATGCTCTGTCTCTGTCGCTTACTACGCTAATACTACTAAACACGTGAGAGGTAAGCTCTCCGAGGCCTCCGTGAAGCGGCTCGACGAAGTTTGTATTAGCTGAATAAGGGGGCTGAGTACCTACCTCTAGAACATATTTACCCAGTTCTTTTGCTATTGCTATCCATTGTAACTACCGATTTTATAAGACAAACGAGAAATTAAAGCAAATTAAAATAGGTAGTCTTTTAGTTGAGCTTAATATCGGTTAGACAACCCTTGAGGCTTGTATGAGTTACTTCAGAAAAGTCCTGTATCCGTGGAGTCATGAATTAAAAACACTTCAGTAGTATAGCTGTAAAACTTACGATACAGAAAGACTAAAATTTGAATACTAGAGCTCATAGTGCAGAGTTCGTCCGCGGAAGTACTACCACCTTACCCATTTCCGCCGTGAAGCAGTAATGCACTTGTATTACTGTGTTTCGGTTAAAATGGTAAGGGAGCCGGTGAAATTACAGGCACATGGGACTTAACAAATATCTCAGGGTCGACAACGCATTGTGATGCTCTGGTGTTGCAAATGTCCACAGGCGGCGGTTACCACATACCATCACTTCATGCTTACGATAAGGGCCTAATGTTAGTGGATATCCCTAGACTGATCACCAGGTGATGATGATGTTAGATATCTAGGCATATAATTTGTATTATAACTACACTAAAGCGTAAGATTTTCACGGTCTTATTTAAAGTAAGGATTGGTATGAACTAAGGCGTAAATTATCTTCCCTTACATTACATTGAAGTAAGCAATACTAAGAATTCCCTGTTTATAGTGCGTTCGTGTCATTCAATTAAAAATCAGTGAATAAAAGACTCATTAATAGTTGTAATTTGCATTTAATTATTACTTGTTAGATTTATCACTAATGGATGGATAGCTATGTCTGAGTATTTAGTTTTTATGAAGCTTAACCATTTTATTCTAGACGATCTTTTAATTTCAATCGGGACTTGAAGCTATAATACGTTGTAGGTAGAGCTAATTTCCCTTATATGTTAATACATACAAAGACTCACACATTCATACTCACCTACATACACACCCCTACTGGTACACACCCACGCCTACACACACATACACACACACACACACACACACACACACATACCTCCATTATATCATGCACAATCAAATTGGTAAATCTTCAAAAATGTTATAAATGCTCTGTTCATCGGACCTACACTGGTGTCGTCTTATTTTAATTAGAAGATAAGGTATTATATTGTTTATCCTTAATTTGGCTGTAAGTTATAATTATAAGATTATGTTTTAAATAAATAGACCGGGAGATGGTGACACTAAATTCCAGGTCATACGTCTACTATTCAGGGGTCTAATTATGTAATGACGAAAAGGAAAATAATGGTCTGAGCGCTGGTACCGATGGCCCAATCGCGTGGACGTTAATCGAGCCTGTCGGATAAATTACGAGTGATAAACGATTTGTGTCACAAAAATTCTTGTATTTTATAATACAATACCATATACTTTATTTATACAACACATGACAAGAGAAGAAGAAACATAAATGAGTGGATAACAGAAAAAGTGTCTCAAAATAGGCGGTCTTATCGATAAAGCGATTTCTTCCAGGCAACCTAGGGGTAGCAGGATACAGAAGAGGATAGCAGGCGTTTCCTAATAGTTGATGAAAAAAGAATTGTCACCATTTAGCCCTTAATTATCTCCCAGTCTATTAGACATGGGTAACTGAGTTAAATTCCTTGCGTCAACTCAACGTCAATCGCAGCCCCCTTATTCAGCTAATACAAACTTCGTCGGTGAGCCGCTTCACGGAGGCCTCGGAGAGCTTACCTCTCGTGTGACAGAGCACGGACGCTGCGACGAAACATCCTCGAGTTAGTGTCATTTTCCTTACAGAATTGAGCCCCAGCTCATAGCGCCGGCGTCTGAGTTTTGAATGTTGCGCCATCCTGGCCAAGGCCTGTAACCTATAAGTATATTGCTTATCCAGTGTGGCATAATCCACCAATTACAAAATCGGTTGAAAATCATGAAATTCAGACAATTAAGGAGGCAGTTTCAACATCTAATTGATTTCCTAACAATGTTTCCATTTCAAAGCCAGTCTCCTGTAGCCATTTAAGTAAATACAGCACTTATAGTGAATTGTTATTAGTTGGTCAGTAATAAATTATATTTAATTATCATCATAATTGATCCCCGTTGGTTAAGCAACGAGATAAAAACGTTCGTATCAAATTTCTACGAAGTAACTGGATGACGGGTGCCGTTTGTATTGCAGAGTTTTGAAACATATAGAACTGCTATTTAACTGGCCTGGCTTGGTGGTTTGAGGCGGTAACGCGCCAGGTCGCGGGTTCGATTCCCACCCAGGACAAAATCTGTGTGGATGAATTGTTTAAAGAATGTGAATAAAATTCACTCTTACTGAGATATGTTTTTATACCTTAGACGAATACTTTCATTATAACTTAAAAATTTGTTAGATAAATCAAGAACAGGACATTTAATTTAATTATTATTACATTGTATTGAAATAATGACATTTTATTTAAATCAATTTAAATTTTTAATTTTGCATGCTATTCTATAGCGAAATGTGTTGACCTTATTTTGAAATACCATACCACCAATCTGTGCCTTTACCATGAGTTTTTAACGTAAGCACTCGCTTGCGACGGCGTTAAACATTTCTATGGCAAATGTGTACAGCGCCACTAACGGTCACCTAAAGAACTAATATCGATAGTACGAGTCGATAGGTAAAAAACCTATCGAAATGTAAACACAAATGAGTAACGTTTGCTATAGAAATTCGGTACCATGAGTCACAAAATTGACAGTTGCTATCGAGAAATACTGTATCCTATCGATACAGTATTTCTCGATAGCAACTGTCAAGTTAGTTTACTCGCTAGTGACTAAAGTAAGTTTCGATAGCAACTCATGGTAGAGGTACTGTACGACATTTCTGGCGAAATAAACTATTTCATTTCAAAAAATAAATAAATAATGTTAGATATAGCAGATCAGTTGTCTGGTTTCCATAGTACAAGCTCTGCTTAGTTTGGGATCAGATGGCCGCCTGTACAGAATGTCCCATATTGATTATTAAGTATTTAAATATTTTGACACGAAATGCAAATTGCAAATGTTTCTGAGAATGGATGTATAGATGATCTTTCACGCAAATGCTACTGAACGGATTTAAATGAAACTAGGCACAAAGATAGAGCATGCACTGAAATCCCTATTATTAATAAATGAAATATCTAAATGAATATTATAAATATGAATGTAAGTTTGTTTGTTACGCTTCACTCGAAAACTACTTAACCGATCGTCATGAAACTTTGTACACATATTCTTGGAGGTATTAGAAGTAACATAGGATACTTTTTGTGCCGGGAAAATGTTACATCCCTCGGGAACGCGGGTAACACCGCGGGGGACAGCTAGTATAAACATAATGCTATTTACATTACGATATTTATGTTCGCATTATGCGATTCCTCTTCTCTTTTTTTGATACCACATCATGATTTGTGCATATGGTTAGTGGTCACCGCTGCCTATGGAAATTTGCAACACCAAGAGAATCGCCAATGCGTTCTCGACCCTGAGACGTGAAGTTGGTAAGTCTCATGTGCCTGTAATTTCACCAACCCCTTAATTTTCTAACCGAAACACAATAATACATGTGCACTACTGCTTCACGGCAGAAATGTGTAATGTGGTCCATTCTTCCTGCTGTTCCATGCAATTTGGACCTTATTATTTTTTAAAGTTTCACCTCTATTACATACAAAGTTCTACAACAATCAAGGGTTATCACACATGCAGTCGACAATCAACATCATAATAATTGGACGAAGAAATTCATGAAGTCATACACTTTTTATGATATCCTCGATATGTGGGCCAAATGTCGGCTCCAACGCTATCAGTTAATTATATTTTTTGATTATTAACTAATAATAACGCTGATCCTTTGACCGTGAGCGGGAAATAAAACGGTTGGTAATGAATTTCTTAGATTTTGTAAGCCTATTGATAATATTAATGTTTACTTTGCAATAAATATTATCGTCCCTAAATTTCCCTCCGTCCTAAGGTTGTCTGGAAGAGATCGCTTTTTAGCGTAAAGACCGCCCATTGTACATATATTTAAGATTTATCGTTGCTTGTTTTCTTTTTTATTTGGTGTAGTACAATAAAGAGTTATCTATCTATCTATCAAAATACTATAAAGTTAAAATGATAAATAAAATCCTGGGACATTCTTTACACTCGGCCATCTGATCCCAAACTAAGCAGCTTGTACTATGGAAACCAGATAACTGATATGCTACACATACTATTTTTTTTCTAAATATATACTTATATAGATATTTACACCCAGACACAGAACAAACAGACATGTTCATGCACACTAATGTTTGTCCTGGGTGGGAATCGAAGCCGCTATCTTCGGTTTGACAGTCAGAGTCGCTAACCACCAAGCCAATTGGTCTGTCGAAATGGGAATGAAACGGTAGATCAGCTCACAGATCTTAATCGCTGCCGGTGGGAAACGTGCCCAGAACGCTGGTATTGCCACGTTATCTTAATATATATAATACTTCTGTCCGTGTGTTTGATAGTGAACTCCTCCTAAATGGCTGGATAGATTTTGATGAAATCTTTTTGTGTGTTTCAGTGGATTCGAGAATTATTTAGATCCACAATTGGTAGATGGCATTGCGATCGAATTCCTGCATTGTTTTTTTTATGGAATTTTTTATGGACTTATTTCGACAAGACGACTGTTGGGACAGCTAGTATTTTTATGTAATTTTAGTATTTATTAGGTTATTAGTAAGCCCGTGCATCATCTTGTGAATTAAATATATGGTAATAAACAGATACTTGCTTTTTCAACTGTAGGTACTTACCTTAATAAAATACAAAATGTTTTATTTCAAAAACTTAATCATACGTAGATTTATACGTACTTCAGATCTCCTTTGAAGTAATAGAATTTCCTGTGTTAGAAGTACTCGCTCTTGTATTACAAAAATTTACCTACTTATGACTACTAAGGTGTTAGTAGTTAATAAATGTTTTCGAGTAGTAGAGCTCTTACTGCAGAGTTCGTCCGGGGAAGTACTACCACCTTACCCATTTCTGCCGTGAAGCAGTAGTGCACTTGTGTTACTGTGTTTCGGTTAGAAAGGTAAGGGGGCCGGTGAAATTACAGGCACATGAGACTTAACAACTTCACGTCTCAGAAAAATAAATACTATATTACATGAACATACCCAAATGGGTTCAACGAAGAATGACATTGGCCATGGTGGACGTGGTGTTTACCAGGGCATTTCGTATATATGTATGTGCCAAGTATCTTCTAAATCCGTTTGGTAGTGTCTGCGTGAAGGAGTAACAAACATTTACAATATTAGAAGGACAGTTTTTCACAATCGGCCAATTCCTTATGTATCTTCTTTAATTGCGGTAATTACTGAGACATTAAACTAACGATAAGTTTTCAAACAAATACAAACGTTGAAGACCAAAAAGAAAACAATGTAAATTTTGGCTTATCAAAATAAATCTTATAGCAAACAACATCAAAATAAATTGATAAGGTATATTACAATTATCAAAATTAAATCCTTACCCAGTGTAGAGACTTTTTAGGTTTAATTTTCTTGTGCAAAGTTGTCAATGGAGGCGTAGATTGTCCGGAATTAGTGTCTCAATTAAATATTAATGTTGATAGATCATCCGCTAGACTCCATAATTATATCCTAGGCAATATAAATCCTAGGCAAACAGCCTAGCAAATGTCTGAGTTATGGTATACCTATCAATTGTTTAATGTATAAGTTCGTACTTTAACAAAAAAAACAATGCTGTGCTTTCCTTTAATTTAGATGCATGCGAGAAAAGTAACTGTAATAGTATTATAAGATAATGTTAAGTGTGTATTTAGTTGGTGAGCCAATAATTCAATAAATAAAATAAAATAAAAATAGAGAATACTCTAAGGACAAGTCCAACTACGACATAACAGGCGTTTTCTTCTCAATCGAACCTCGAAGGCAAACTTCGGTTGAGCATTGATATTTACTTAGTATTAAAACTTTAATGTATAGATAAATTGATATATAACTTAAACACTAGCTACGTGTCTGCTCGTATGACCTATCGATAACATATGCAATAACTTTTAATTTTTATTGCAATTACCGCAGATAATTAACGTTTTATTATAACATTCAAAATGATAACGAAACAGTTTGTTATTCTGATCACGCTCGCTCCCGTTTTTATGTGCAACAGGCTGTAAATAAATGTTGTGAGTTTGTATAGTGTCTAGAAAGCATGAATATTATTGTAACTTGTAAATAACAGCAGACTAAAGAAAGAAAGAAAGAAAGAAAATATTTATTGACAGCACACTTTAAGAATAAATAATACAGTAAATATCCTGGAACGTTCTTTACACGCGGCCATCTGATCCCAAACTAAGTAGAGCTTGAACCATGGAAACGAGGTAACGGATACATTTTTAAATACGTACTTATATATATTTACAACCAGACACAGAACAAACAGACATGTTCATGCTCTCATATGTTTGTCCTGGGTGGGAATCGAACACATGACTTGCATGGCAGTTAGGTTTTCTAACCACCAAGCTAACTGGCCCGGGAAAATATCTCATAAAAATGGTACATTTCGTAAATGCATTGCAGTTTAAGACAAAATGCATTGACAATTGTGTACTGACATGTCAAATCAGCAATTCTTAATGTTGTGACGTCATAATTGTACAGCATCAAATAACATACTCTTTGTGATTAGATCGCTATTTAAAAATAACATTAATGATTTAATTTTGATCATATTTGATGTTTTCTAATATTTTTGGATGTTCTATAAAATGGTTAGTGTTTTATCATTTATCTTTAACTAGCTGTCCCCCTCGGTTTTACCCGTGTTCCCGAGGGATATCACATTTTCCCGGGATAAAAATGAGCCTATATGCTATTCCAGGATATTCTCTGTCTATGTTTCAAGTTTCATCAGTATCCTTAGTAGTGTTTGCGTGAAAGAGTACAAATCTTTCCTCTTTATAATATTTGTATAGATACGGAACAGTTTCCCATACTATTGTATTTTCCATCAAAGACATGAAACTTTGTTATTGACACATCCATACAAAGAATTTTCGTAGAAAGTCTAATTTCCCATTTATCCGCTACATACATATTCTGTTAATTTTTATAGCTCATGATAAAAATTTAAGAACCGAGTCGATGGCTGTTTCTCTTATCAAATCCGGAGATGAAATGTTAAAAAGCCTATTATGGGGTCTCTAAATTATAGTTTTAATGTGAGATAAGGGGTTTTAATGCGTAGTTTATACAGTTTGGAGCGAACGTAATTTGCTATTGCAATATAATAAAACACCTACAATAACATAAATAACAAAATAGTTTATCATTGTATTCAAGGAAGGGCACTAGACAGGCCAGTTGGCTTGGTGGTTAACGTTCTGACTGCCAAACCTAAGGTCGCGGGTTCGATTCCCACCCAGGACAAACATTTGTGTGCATGAACATGTCTGTTTGTTCTGTGTCTGGTAATATCTATAATATATAATATAATATATATACAGTAAATATCTATATAAGTATGTATTTAGAAAAAGAAGTAGTATATCAGTTATCTGGTTTCCATAGTACAAGCTCTGCTTAGTTTGGGATCAAATGGCAGCGTGTAAAGAATGTCCCAGATATTTATTTATTTATATTTATTTTAATCGATTCCTGCTTCCCAATGGTTACTAAAATAACAATATTTCAGAGAGGATTTTAACATCTCTAATCGAACAATATCTGTTAGTACTAAAATCACAGACTTGGTACTGATAAAAATATTCCTCGAGTTATTCTGTGGTGTAAATGACATCTCGACAATTTTTCGTCGCGGCCTCTTTGCTCTCTCTTTCTTTGACTACGCAATCACATGAGACATTCGCTATTCGAGGCCTCTTGCACCAGCTGGCCGACGAAGTTACTAGCTGGAAAAGGGAGCCCGTGATTTTTGAAACCCAATTTTCAAATGATTTTGAATCCTAATAAGACTATATTGAAAGTTGACTTCTGTTGGAGTAGTAGAGCTCTTAGTGCAGAGTTCGTCCGGGGAAGTACTACCACCTTACCCATTTCTGCCGTGAAGCAGTAGTGCACATGTGTTACTGTGTTATTTTGTGTTATTAACCATTTAAGAACCCTTTTATATATCCACGAGAAGCGAAGTTTAAGGCAAAATATGATTTAAGTAATTATTTTTAAAGTATCTTTTATAATATCATTACCCAATATGGGGTACCCTCAGCGTAGCTGCTTATACTGACCCCCGACTGAGTGGGCTCAACGCTCTTCAGCTTTTCCACGTAAGGGTGTAAAATTAAGACACCTTTTTAAAAAAAAGTGGCTTATACCCTAATTTGGCTTTCTTTAAGTTACAGAAAATTATGATTACGGATACAAGTAAAAAAAAGGTATAAAGACACACGATGTAAGTTAAACTTTTGTATAATAGCGAAATATTTTTGGGCTTTTTAAGAAAAGAGTGAATAGGTTACTAACGGGAAAGCGAGCTCTATCTTAGGCCTCATCTTCACTTACCATCAGGTGTGATTGAAGTCAATCGCAATCCCGTTATAAACAAAAAACTAATATTATTCTTGAATCACTTTTAAATAGCCTAGATTGCGATTATCATTCATTTATTTTGCGTCACGTGAAAAGGTGGGTCGGAATTTCAAAGCCAATAAGCAAATAAAAAGGAAAATCCTCCAAGATTACAATTAAGAAGCAGGATAAATTCTTAGTACTACAAAGATAACACAAAGTCAATTTCAATTGATATTCATTAAACAAACAATCGCCAAGATGGCGTACCTAATCGAATCACAATTACGGCGTTATTACACAAGTTTATCGGTAACAAAGTATCGAGATAACCCTCTCTCTCTCTCGCGGGTACTTGTGGCCCAACAAGGTAAGGTTTTATTACTAATTAACCATATCGTGGATGCCGATGTGTCCGTGCACGGTGCCAATCGCTGTCAACATGTCAACGGTTTGACGTAACCCGTTCCGTGAGTATAGGGGTAATTTTGACCAACATTACTTTTGATGGTGGCATTTCTATTATACCTTTTGTTGTCGCAATTCAATATTGATCACTTACTATTTGACAGTTTTCCAAAAAATTACTGATGAAAATATATAGCTCTTAGAACGAGCAATTAGAAATTAATCTTACACTATTAATAATTACTTTTTTACGATTTAACTTTACAGTCCAATTAATTTGCAACACTTTACTTGAAACATCGTAAAAAGCATGAAACAGCTATTGCTAGTCAATATTCCAACTGTAAAATAAACTGTTACACTAAAATCGTGTTTTTTATTCAAACATAAACACTCATTAAAGGGTTAAAAGCACTACCTTAACGAGCTATCGCTACTGTGTGAGTGCTCCAACTGGTATGAGCAACTTTTTATTTTGCTGCAGTGTTAACAGCTGTCTCTATCGTACCCACGCGTGTTACATACGCCCGTCCTTGTCGCACAGGGCAATTAACACTCTCTGTATACGGTAGCGTTGGAAGAAATTAGTTAAGAGACTCTCGGCCCCATTTCTGAGGCTTGTGTCAACAGGCTGCGTGCATCGGGCTATTTTTTGTCCTTTTATTTAAATTTTACTTCGTTTTATTTGTTTTTGTATGTTTCAAGTCATTAGCGGACGCGTTATTACTGTAAGGGTTAAATTGGTTTACGTAATTAGTATTATGATGAAGTAGCGATACTTTATAGTTGAAAGTTGAATGGTATAAGTTGTTTTTTTTTTCAAATTTGGTCATTTATGAATTCATTTAGTTTTATGTATGGTTCCAAAAATTACTTATAAGTTTAACGATAAGAGATGTCTATATGTCTAGATGATAATAGAATTTTGGTAGCTATATTTATTTTCGTTCGTTGGTCAATTGTAGATAATATTTTTACAGTAATTTCTTAGTTCTTATTTTCGTTTTTTAATGTCAGGCATAGTGCAACACACTTTACACTCAACTTCTGGTATTGTTTATGCTGCGCCAGTTTATCTATGCCATAATTTGTAGAGTTGAACAGCCCACTGATTCAGCCAATACAAACTTCGTCGGCGAGCCGTCGCACGGCCTCGGAGAGCTTACCTCTCACGTGATTGCCTAGTTAGCGAAAGAGATAGAGCCGCGACGAAACATCCTCGAGCGACTATCATTTTTCTTACAGAATCGAGCCCCAGTCCGGGAAATGTTAAATAAACACTTGTGTAGACAATTTTATAAGTTTCTAAACATTAATTATCCATTGCCTCGACTGGGGCAATTATATCGAGTTATAACGAACCGATAATTGTTATTCGATACAAATGGATTAACAATTAAAGCCGATACGTAATTGTGGAAGCGAGGTAAAAAATCACTCAACACGCCATTCGAGTGAACCTGTGAATCATTGAGCAGGTTATTATATATTAGGGTTCTGTCGTGAAATGTGTAAAGGACTTTTGGTTAAATCCAAAATTCAAAAATTCAAAATTCAAAACCATTTATTCAGTTTAGGCCTTCGGAAGGCACTTATGAAGGTCAAATTTAAAGTTACTGAAGCTACAACCGGTTCGGAAGTCAGCCTTCAACTGAGAAGAACCGGCAAAAAACTCAGCAAGGTTACATTATTTTTTATTTTTTATTAAATAATTTTTAATATAAATTTTATCTATTCTGACTTTTTGCTATTTTATAATATCAATTTAACATAATTTTATATTTAACAATTACAAAATACTTAATATAGGTAACATTCAAAAACAAAACAAAAAAAAATAACAAGACTACAAAATAGTATTAGGTACTTACAACTGAAACAAGAAAATTAGAGGTACATTATAGTTGTACTCGTATATACTGTATTGCAGGTACTAAGCAGAGATAAAGATGTTCAGATGGGCAGGTGGTGTAACTAGGCTGGATCATGTCAGAAGCACACACATAAGCCACCTTCAAAATTAGACCTATCCCAAATAATGAAAATAATAAAATAGCTTATGAGTCGACCAGGCAACTTTTCCAATTTATCTTTCCTTTATTCGGACTATTACAGAAATTTAAGTAAAACTAGCACAATCGGACCAGACGTTCCCAAGTGATGCACTAACCAGCGAACAGCGTTGTATTTTTATTTTTATATATAGTTAAATAAATAAATATCCTGATATTCTTTTACACACAACCATCTGATCCCAAACTAAGCAGAGCTTGTACTATGGAAACCAGTTAACCAATCCTTGTTACTATCAACTGAAACTAAATACTGTAGAACCATGATTGTAAGGGAAAATGCACGTTATAAACCAACGTAACCTAATAAAAAACGCACATAATTGATTGAAGACATTTTTGTTAATCATTAATTACTTCCACCACATATCGCACTTGATCAACTTTTAATTTGTAACGCTTTAGTTTAATTTATTATATAAATCGTAATTACATGTAATAAAACGAACTATATTGTTAAATCCATTTCTATAATCAAACTAACTGAAATCCTGGAATCTCTTTCTATTCCTGTAGTTGTGAAGACTGTAGTTATTTTTAGTACTGTCAGTTTGTAAAAAAACTATTAGACACGGACAGGATTATACAAAGTTTAAGACTTTCTTTCTCTTTTTAACTTATTGAAATAAAAAGAGATGTAAGTACATAGATTTAATTATGTTTAGTGATGCACAACATGATCGACACCAATTTCGTAATCAATGCAATTTGTGTGTTGTACAATGATTGTAGCATTGAACGCAACAGCAATCATAGTATTAAACCGATTTTTTAAACAATGTAACTGATTGAAGAAAATTAAAGCAAAAAAAAAAACCATTACTGGTGTTGCCAATTTTCAAAAATGTATATACATAGTATATAATCGTGTAATACATCTTTTTTTATTTATTTATTACTTTCAAAAATATCTTACAACATAATTACAATCATTACAATCTAAAAAACATTATTAATTGTTCATATTTAGAATTTCTATTTTTTTCTCAACCAATTCAAACAAGGAACCCAAAAAATATTGCTGGCATTGTCAACTTAAAAAAAATATTGAATAATTAATAAAACTCAATATTATTTGAATTTAGAATAACAATTTTCTTTTACAACCAATTCAAGCAAGAAAACCAAAAAAAAAAGTAAGCCGATAAAGTCGGATGAGATTAGAAACACCTCGTTGCAAACACGACTAAGTCACATTTTGTTCCTTTTGTGTTCGTAATTGACTTAACAACAGTAAATCAGCGGGTGTGATACTTTTGACGTATTGAGTGACGTTTTGTGATGATCTCCCAACGGGCTGGATGATAATTTGTTTTTGTTAAATATTGCAATTGAAAGTACTTGAATTGCAATATGCTGGGGATTAGCAATGCGGTGCTTCGGAGAAGTGACTGAATCAGTTAGTTATGTTAAAGTAAGTGAATATTTTATTAACACAAAACAATAAAATTGTAATTCAAGGCAATTATAGCTTAGTTGGTAATGACGTTGAATGCCGTGAGGAATCGTGGGTTCGAATGCTACAATGAGCTTGAGGAAACCATAGCGCGACGGATTCTTGGCTGGCTACCACCCTCATACCTTTCAACCCTTGAAAGTCGTCGAGCATCTGGCAGTGTATTCCGACAGCTGCACTTGAGAGCCAGATTCCTTCCAGGCTTTGTTTCCTGACCATCTTCGCCCACATCATCACCTATCATGATGAGATTATTATCAAACACAACCCTATAATACATAGAAAAAAAAACTTAGTTTATCAAATATTTACTACACGTACATCAGTTATAATGTAGTAGTAGTAGACATAGTGTTGCCAACCATAACGTGCGGTAGTAATATAAGTTGCAAGAAAGTAAGATGGATTTGATGAATGACAAGAAATGTTGGGATTAAATATACTTATATAATAAATAACAAATATTATATGCAAAGCATTTTTATTATTACTTCCTATTGGAACAGTCAAACTAGTATGTTATTTTCTATAAATAATTGTGATAAACCATGAAATTTCAAAGGCAATTAACTTTATTGCTAAAATTGTACATTTGGCGTTTCACATTCGCATGTTTATGCCAATCTGACGTTTGTAAAACTGCATTGTCCGGTGATTGTAGTATTGTGGCCCACCCACCCGTGGCCGGCGCGACTTGTCACTCAAACAAACATGGGTTTTACTTGTAAACAAAGCACTTCAATGCTTTTGTCATGTGTAACTTGTGAGTAAAATGTGGTAAGTCACAAATTTGAATTTTTTAAACATTCCATTACCTTGCTACTATTATAAATCAACTAAAAGCCAGAACGACTGATCGGATCTGGATGAAATTTGGCACACAGGTTTTATTTCCGGGAATATGTAACATTCCCCGAAAACGAGAACCGCGTGGGATAGCTAGTAATCAAATAAAAATATAAATGTCGTGGAGAACTATTAATTATTTTGACAGCTAAGAATGTTATAGATAAATCATCTTAATTGCTTTTGAAATACGGTCCCTCTATTTATCTGGTGGTTAATTACCTAATCATAGCCCAATTGGATTAATTTCCTAGCTGTCGGGCTATTAGACCGGGCCTATTAGATTTCGACAACTATATTATTACGTACCTAATGTAAATGTAATACGTAATTTATGTCCATGTCAGCGTTATGAGTTACAAACTAAATTTAGAACATATTAGGACACAATAATATACCTATAAATATTAATTATTTATATATACTATAAACTAGCTGTCCCCGCGGTTTCACCCGCGTTCCCAAGGGATGTAACATTTTCCCGACACAAAAATTATCCTATGTGTTATTCCAGGGAATATTCTATATTTGTACCAAGTTTCATTCAAATCCATTTGGTGATTTGACGTGAAAGAGTAAGAAACATGTACACATATAAACTAACGCATTTATAACATTAGTAGAATTCATTGAGGCGTTAAAATGAAAAATTCGCACTTATACCACTGGGCTGCCTAGTCACAACCGCCTACACTGTCACTAAAATTATCCAATAAAATTGGATTTTGCTCGCTGCCATGCACTTGAAATGCGTACAATGACAAGTCAATCATTTTCACATTATGAGGAGCACTGTACAATAGGTTCCTGTACCCGTTTTTAAGTTCCATGAATGAAAGACAAATTTAAATCCCAAAATGATGGATTTATCAAAAGACTTGTGGTTCATGCCTTAAGTAACCAAGCAGGTGTTTGTTTTGGAGATTTGTAAGTTACCTTTTTTTGATTGATTGTGGGATAAATGTTCTCAAGGTTGGTTTGAATATTTTTATAACACCTTATAGATTAAAAAAAATATGAATCGATTTTGTTTTTTTAGTAGCATTTTAGAAACTTTTTTTATATATATTTTATCATAAACACAATATCTTAGCACCCCCTAAGATCTTCACTGACGGTGCGACTGGTTCACCAATTCAAACTCGCTCAGCGAGCTATAGAGAAAGCTATGCTCGGAGTCTCTCTGAAAGATCGAATTCGAAATTAAGTCATCCGTCAGAGAACCAAAGCTATCAACATAGCTCAAAGGATTAGCAAGCTGAAGTGGCAGTGGGCTGGTCACACTGCCGTAGAACCGATAATCCTTGAGATAGACGTGTTCTAGAGTGGAGACCACGGCTTGGTAAACGTAGTGTAGGGCGCCCTCCAGCTAGATGAAGCGATGATATACGCAAGCTGGCTGGCAGCGGTTGGAAACAAAGAGCTGAAGATCGAGCTCAGTGGCGTCCCATAGGCGAGGCCTATGTCCAGTAGTGGTCGGAGATAGGCTGATGATGATGATACAATATCATTAGTTTTCAAGTTTACGCAAACTTTTTTTGTTGTGTGAACGTATGTAGGTACTATTGTATGTATTGTATGTAACGTATGTACTACGACTACAGTCTTTACGTAAACATATAAAAAAAAAACTACAATTTGGCAACGTCAGTCGAGTACACAGATAAAGCTAAAGCACAGATATAACTAATAAGCTGGTGCTGGTGAATCTGGCTTACGCCAACGTCATTAATTTGATCGTAACATTGATCGGTGAAACCTGAGCTTAATTAAGGTGCATTCATAAAAGCACAGCCGTATCTATTGCTTAGAGCAATGAAATAACCGTGTAATTAACAATTATGATTTATATACAGACTCTTGGTTTGCTTGTTGAGTGTGAGGAGAACTAACAGACCAGTTGGCTTGGTGGTTAGCGACTCTGACTGCCAAGCCGAGGGTCGCGGCTTCGATTCCCACCCAGGATAAACATTTGTGTGCATGAACATGTCTGTATGTTCTGTGTCTGGGTGTAAATATCTATATAAGTATGAATTAAGAAAAAAAAAGTAGTATATCAGTTATCTGGTTTCCATAGTACAAGCTCTGCTTAGTTTGGGATCAGACGGCCGTGTGTAAAGAATGTCCCGGGATATTTATTCATAAATTAGAAAATGAACTCTTTAATATTTGATTATTGCTATTCCTTAAATAGCTCTTCGATGGAACTACTTGGATACGAAAATGGTCACATGATATAGGAACGTACCTATTTAAATGTTTAATGTTCAAAAACTTTCTGTACCTCAGTATAAAGGCTGTAACAGATATTTGATCCCATCGATCCCAAAATCGTCAATAATAATCTACAATCAGCGAATTATATTTTAGTACTTAAGGACAGGCTTGCGCCTTACATATAAAAAAAAATGCTAACTAGCTAAAGCTTAGGAAATTCCAACTGCTTATAAAAATTACAGATTTTCATAAAAAAATATTCAAAATACTAAATCTTTATTTGCATTAGCTGTCCCGCGCGGTTACAACGCGTTCCCTCGATATTTATACATTTTCCTGGGATAAACATAGCCTATGTTATACTCCAGACCATAATCTATGTCTGTGCCAAGTTTCATTCAGCCCCCTTATTCAGCTAATACAAACTTCGTCGGCGAGCCGCTTCACGGAGGCCTCGGAGAGCTTACCTCTCACGTCATTAGTAGTATTAGCGTAGTTAGCGACAGAGACAGAGCACGGAGGCCGCGATGAAACATCCTCGAGTTAATGTCATCTTCCTAACAGAATCGAGCCCCAGATCCGTTCAGCCTTTCTGGCGTAATTAAATAACAAACATACATCCATTCAAACTTTGGCATTTATTATATACTAGCTGTCCCCCGCGGTTTTACCCGCGTTCCGGTGGTATGTCACATGTATGATACATATAAACCTTCCTCTTGAATTACTCTATCTATTAAAAAAAACCGCATCAAAATACGTTGCGTAGTTTTAATGATTTAAGCATACATAGGGATATAGGGACAGAGAAAGCAACTTTGTTTTATACTATGCAGTGAAGTAAACATAGTATATATACCTGAGTTTGTTGTACCAAGTAGTGGGAATTCTATATTTAATTTGGAATTCGCGTAAATAAGCATTGCTTGGTAATAATAGGCAATTATGCGCCAACACATACCTTTCTACGTAATAACTTCTTAAACGTACAAAACAACTATGAGAGTGTAGGTTTTATTTTTATTAAATTTACTGTAAAAAAAATATCGACAAAAATATTTATTCTCATTTCTTAGAGATTTTCAAATAGGCATATCTAATTGGAACGATCTAACAAGATTCCATCATATTCTCAACCAGCTGTGACATAGATATATGTGTTTTGTAGATATATTTATAAAAACAAAACGATAAGAACCACATTAGTGATCGTGTGAAACGTCAATTATATTTATGGTAATATGCTCGATATTACATCTCGTATCATACTTGACGTAAAAAACACATTCCACCCGAAGATGTATTTTAGTATAGATACGTTAATCACTAACATCACGGCTCTCAAAAACAACGCAAATGCTGTTTATACGCGAAAAGAAAGGATTAAAAAATAAACACCACCTAACGGTGTACATGTGGTGAGAGAGAAATCGTTAGTTACGTTAAGATTGAGCACAACTACATGGAGTTCGGTTAGTTACCGTCATTTTTGTTGTTATTTCTGAGCGCGGATAATGCGTCTATAGTTTATATCATTGATCCCACTTAGTTACTTGTACCCATTTGCGGACTGTACAATTATTAGTGAAAATTAAGGTGCTCATCGTTTGTGGTGTAGAAACAATAAGTATATTTAAATCATATTAACCAAAACCTTTAAATTTAGACTTAAAAGAAAAATAAATATAAAAACAGCCAGTATAATAAATATTATTTAAAAAAGAATTCTGAAATCGTGCACACCATCAAGAAGTCTAATAGGAATTTTAGTCTGATAAGTTTAACCATCTCTGTGATCGAGTGGTGTGAAGCTCACGTCACAGACTGGAGGTCCTGGATTCGATTTCCAAGCAAAGTACACTTGTTATTTCTGTATCAGACAACGATTCCGAGACAGAGACTGCGCTCACCGCATATCACTGGTACTTAAAATCTCTTCTTAAGATGTGCGTTTAAATTTTGAGACCCTGTCCCTTCAGCGATAATGGGCGTGAAGGTATTTTTTTTTAAGATTGATTATTGCAAGGTTCTCAACAGCACAATATTATATGTGAGAGGTTTGTTTGTTTTTATGGTGTCATTTTGAGAGTTTTAATGATAAAAATTAGCAACTTAACCTATGGCCAGCTGTGCTCCTAACACGAACGTCTATCGCAAGCGTATCGTCATCGTATCGTCATCGTATCGAGTGCGTTAAAATGCTGCATTATATGTAAAATTGCACACCGCGCATACAGTGACGTTGCGTAATGTTCAAATTTCCATTGCATTGGTTTTTGGCGCACTCGATGCGATGACGATACGCTAGCGTTAGATGTTAGAGCCTTCATTTTAAAATGAAATTGTAAAACGTATTCCACTTTATGAAAAACAAATTCCTTCGATAGTTCCGGTAAATAGAGACCGACTTAAACCCATTAAATATACACATAATCTTATCCTACTAATATTATAAATACGAAACTTATACTACCGACACGCTTTGACGGCCGTTTTGACGTTTCAGATTGTTATAGGAAAAGAAACTGTATTGCTTTGGAATAAGGTTGATTTCCATCATCATACAATTAGCTGTTAGATCAATGGGTGTATGGATGGACATATGGACTTTTTTTACTCTTTTGTTACTCTCACCCAAAAAACTACTTTAGAGATTTGGATGAAACCTATCCCTCACGATTTCACTCGCGTTCGCAAGGAATATAAATATAACCTGTGTTATTCCAAGGCATGCTCTAACTTATTTTTTAAATTCCTTTTGTTAACCGACTGTATTTCTTTAAATAACGGTAAAACTGTATCATGACAATAATGTGTTTGTCGGTTTCTTCTCTTTTTAAAAAAAAGTAATTATTTTCTCTTTTTTTCACGTGAATAACAATATACATGTATTACTCAATTGTAACTTCTTCTTACCAAGAGGGGGAGCCAGGAAGTTCATAGCACAGGGTAACCTAGTTTGGGCTCCTGTCTCCCACAACTAAATGTACCTACCTGTTTAAGACAAAAAAAAAAAAAAATATGTTGTATTTTTTTAAGTGTGGGAGAAAAATAAACATATTTTATAATGCTCTATCTATGTGCCACGTTTGATCCAAATCCATTTAGTAGTTTTTCCGTGAAAGAGTAACAAACATTTATACATCACCACAAACTTTCGCATTTATAATATTAGTAGTAGAGCTCTTAGTGCAGAGTTCGTCCGGGGAAGTACTACCACCTTACCCATTTTTGCAGTGAAGCAGTAGTGCACTTGTATTACTGTGTTTCAGTTAGAAAGGTAAGGGTGAAATTACAGGCACATGAGACTTAACAACTTCACGTCTCAGGGTCGACAATGCATTGGCGATGCTCCTGGTGTTGCAAAGTCCATAGGCGGCGGTGACTACTTACCATCAGGTGGACCATCCGCTTGTTTGTCGGCCCATGTGGTATAAAAAAAAAGAATAGTAGGATTTCCATACAAATGCCTCCCCCACATCATCGCCCGACTACATCTATTAAATGACTCGCAAAAAAATTAAGACATAAAAATGTTTTATGAACATATTTCTTAAATTCGCAATTTCTACATCAGTACGTAGTTTTCGCGAGTGTCAGAACTAATGTGCAGGAAAAAATTTCAAGAATGCTATTACATTTATCATTGCGCTGGGTGGCCTCGTGAGACGAGCAGGAATTGCATTCCCATTTAACAGCGCATTAATGCAACGCTGAGGTGACAACGTGTTCAGGTAACGTAGGAATTTCTTGTACCCTACTAATTTTAAATGAGAAAGTTTGAGAGGCTGTATGTTAGTCTTTCAGGCAAACACAACTACACTACTTTTCGAGTAGTGAAGCTCTTATAGAGTTCGTCGAAAGCTACCACCTTACCCATTTCCGCCGTGTAGTAGTAGTGCACTTGTATTACTGTGTTGGGGTTAGAAAGGTAAGGGGCCGGTGAAATTACAGGCACATGAGACTTTAGAACTTAGCGTCTCAGGGTCGATTTAACTCAGGGACGCATTGGTGGTGTCCCTAGTCTTGCAGATGTCCATAGGCGGCGGTGACTACTAACCATCAGGTGGACCGTCCGCTTGTCTGTCGGCCCAAGTCGAATTAAAAAATACAAGGATTTGGATCAAACTTGGCATACCCATAGCTTATAACCACACATAGGATTAACACATAGGTTAATTTATCCTGGGGAAATGTAGCATCCCTCGGGAACGTGGATGACACCGCAGGTGCAATTAGGAAAATAAATATGTTAATGAGATATTAATAGGTTACCTACAGGAAGTAAATCCGTAATCAGTAAAGACTATTAGCATAGGCGCACACTAGGCGACACGTGACAGCGACAGCTCGGTGTCTAAGCGCGACGACAGGCTGCGGCTGATAATTTTTTGCATATTTTGTTCAAAGCTCCTCACATTTGGCTTCAGAGTCACGATGACAAGTCACCTAGTTTGCGTTGGCACTTAGTGCATTTTTTTGAAATTATACATTTATGATCTGTGAACTGCGTGAAGTAAAGTTTAATATTATCAAAGAAAATAAACATACTAAACTACTTAAAATTTACTTGTATACCAATAAAATAATGATCGCACGCTGGTACTAAAAGAAGATGTCCCTAAAAAAGGAATCAAGGCTTCAGGTCAAGTCCTAACTAATTCGAGTGCAGCGATGGCCACCCCACTGACACGTAACGGTTGCTCCCACATTGTGTATAATTGCTATTATTTATGACATTATAATTGTTCTTATACACTTTTTACTACACTATTGACTTTCAAGTATGTTTGTATGTGTCTCGCATCACTGTAACCACCTTTTATTGTCAATTTACATTGAAAAATTACATTTGCCGACAATTTTAAAATAATTAAAAAGCTGTAAGTAATATGATAGAAATGTACGGTCTTACACTAAAATATAATTAATATGTATAGACAACTAATAAAAAAAAAAGTGAAAGTTTGGGAAAATATATGTAAGGATGTTGTTATTCTTTCTCGCAAATACTGCTTACCAGATTTAGATGTAACTTATAAACCTGGAATAATGTTTTTTTTTTGGGCCGACAAACAAGCCGACGGTCCACGTGATGGTAAGACCGCCGCCTATGGACATTTCCAACACTAGGGGCATCGCCAATGCGTCATCGACCCTGAGACGTGAACTTGTTAAGTCTCATGTGCCTGTAATTTCACCGCCCCCCTTACTTTTCTAACCGAGACACAGTAATACAAGTGCACTACTGCTTCACGACAGAAATGGGTAAGGTGGTAGTACTTCCCCGGACGAACTCTGCACTAAGAGCTCTACTACTCGAAAATGACGGTGCGAAACCTTTAAAAGAGAATCTAATCTTTGAGTTTCGTTAATAACTAAAGTAAAACTGATGGTCATTTCGTAGATTTGTTGTTGTTGAATTTTAAATAAGGAGAAATAGTGATTTATATTAATTGTTTTAATGTTTGAATCTGTCTAATAGTAAAATATGAGCGTGTAACCCCGAATAGAGTAGCAAGTCTGCGCCTACGCGGTGACGTCGGTCGATCATTAGACAGACAGCGCAAAAGGTGCACGCGTGCTAACCTATTGGCTCATAATCCAGTTGCATCTTGTGTTTTACGCTATCTTTTGTGTGTAAGTGTATTGGAATAAAACAAGTGATTGTTATTAATTGCATACGTGGTATTATTTTAACGTTCCTGGTACAACACGCCTACAATGGAGGACAATTGTCAAGACCGCTTCGCTTACCCTCCTGCTATATATTATCCCGTTATATAGAATATTTTTTATCTTTGAGAAATGTTAGGTACATACTTCTGAAACCCGGGTGAAACCGGGCAAAAAGGGAATATGCAAATTTTTACTTATTATAAAATATATATTATATGGAGTGTTTTTAAAACGTTAATCGTACAGCTATTAATTTAATAGTTAGTTATTTAATTAGTTTATTAATTCAAACAAGTATTTCTTTAATTAATTGCTTATCTACGATAAAATATCTGCATCACAAGTTATTGATAGAAATATAATTATTAAAAGGGCTTAGACTTCTTAAAACATTATCCATCATTGAATACAATCTCTCATAAGCCGTGAACATGTAAACCATAATAAAATCAAAACTAAAAGTAATCGTACGCATTTTCATAAAATTCCAAACTATTTATTAACAATATCAATGAAATCATAAAGAAGGACCGACACGATCGAATCATTTGTATACTAAATACACTTAACGAGTGATGTGACTCATGATCGGGTTTTATTATCGATAAAAATCCGGATCAAATGAAGTATTCAGCGTCTGTGTAAAGTGCCAGCCGTGTTGACAGAGACGCAATCAATAAATCACTCGGCACAACAATGAACTATTCAATGTGTGTTGATTGTGTCTCTTGGGAACGCTTTTTAGTAACTGCTAGTGATGTGATGGTGTCGATATCGATGAAAAATCGTAGTCTACTCAGGCGCGGTCCGAAGGGGAGGGTCACACGAGACATGACCCCCCATGAATTTGTAGATAGAGAGAGAAAAAATATTATTTCGGTCAATTAAATTATCAATTATGCTAGTAATATCTACAGTTTACTTCAAAACTGAATAGGCAATAAAGGGTATTTCCCTTATTAATTAATTGTGTGACAAATGCAAAAACTGCACGTTGGTTAATAAGAGGAAAATACATATAGTTGAGCATTTTATTTACATGTTTATTTTTGTTTCATGGAAATAAATTAAAAATGTAATTTATTGGATTTAAAGCCCATTTTACAATCGCAGGGTTAACCTTGGTTAACCTATTTCTTTAATTAGATACTAGATCTAAATACAAAACGGGTTTTTACACATTGTACATATTTTGACAATTATAACTTTAGACTTGTGAGCAATCGGGCCTTATCTAGCAGTTTTATCGATAAATAATTTTATCGATTTTTACCCCCTCTATTAGAACAGCTTCAAAGACTCATTGGTGGTCCGGCGATTCTTTGATCAAATCTGCCGAATCATGGCACGCGATTCAAATATGACAATGATATGACTCTTCTAACAATCTCCAACTGTACTATGGTCTTCAATATATTACAATTCCCACTTCACAGTATAGAAATAAAGTCGAAAATTGAGTGTCGATAACATAAGTGGGGGCTATTGAATATTGGTCGTTCTATAAGATAAATCGGTGTCTATAAAACTGTTATTATCTGAGCATTGATGAGAGGTTAATAAAATATTGTTCGGTCGTTCACTGAACGGTGTGTGGCAATTTCAGTTGTTGGGCAATTTAGAATTTATCGTCAATTCTATATCGGTTATAAAAACATGTTTGAAAGGTGTTAATTATTTGGAATGATGAAGTGTACTGTATGTTGTATTCCCGGACTATTAGATTGGCGTTCTTTTTCATGGCCGAAGAAGACGGTCTGCGCAACCTTTGATAGATTGCCAAGTCTATGTGGACGTTACATTTTATTATAGTCTGTCAATTAAAGGTGAACGCGGACCTAAACGCGCCGCTGTCGTCGATTTAGTCGATTTTTTTAATGAAACTAGTCAGAAAAACAAGATATATAATATATACTATAGATCATTTTGCCACAAACATACAGCAATTTACGGAAATACACGTATACGATTTGATATAAAGAATAGTAAAATTTGTAAAATTATTAGTTCCGCGCGGGTCAGTTCTTGTGCGTTGTAAAATATCCTTACACAGGTAAATAAAAGAATGTCACTGATGTATTATACAATAAATTGGATAAGTACTGCTAGATAGATAGTTAACTAGATACCAAGCAGTACTCGACTACGGAGAAAGGAAAAGGTAGAAAATACTTCTCCGTTTTAATCATTGATCATATTATCAAATTACCTCCCAATAAATAAGTGATGGTCCAATTATATCAAAAATTAAGAATTAATTAATGTGCATGAATCTATCTTCTATATACATATAATTATATAAGGACAATAGGGTTCGTTTGACGCACCACCATCTCAAAACTGCTGAACATATCGGGATGGGACTATTACCATTCGATGCGGAATTTTTCGAAGATGGGAATAGGCTTTTTTAAATTATATCGATAAACGCAGGTGAAACCGTGGGGGACAGCTAGTATACATAATAAGAAGCAGTCATTAATGCTTGAAGAGTTTGATGTGGATGAATAACACCATAGATAGCTTTTTTATTTAGCAAATTGAAATCGAACAGAACAGTCAAAACATATTACCCATATAGCAAACAAGATCCTAAAACACTTTTGTAGAAAGTAGTTAATTATTTATCATATATAAGTTACTTTAGAATAATCCGGAGTAAGTTTATCTAAGTATTGTATGAGTATTGAAACCCTTCATTCAAAGTCAGCCAGTATAATTGGAGCTGTATGATGGTACATTTCGTATTCCAATCTTAAAAACATGCTGTTAAATTGAGACATGAATAACAATCATAAGAGTACGTGCAATATGTAGGTATCAAGTTAATATGGGTTATGCCATAATGGTCGGCGTACATTAGCACGCAGAGAGCCCTGTGGCGCTGAAATTGCCAGTGAATTGGACCCCTGGGGTTAGAAATCACTAACACATTAACTTTATTACGTTAATATTGACCCACGCAATTTGCTGCAAAAAAATAAGGTTTTAATGTTGAAGTGTGCATTTGTTTAGCGATATTGTAATTTATTATTGAATCTGGCACTATATTAGAGTTTACGCTTACGATACCAATGTTAAGGTTTCTTTTAGATTGCACTTTAATGAACAATATTGGTGAAGCTTAGAAGATAGCTTTTGGAAGAAAAACAGGGTGTGTAATACACGATAGACGGCAAACTTTTGTATTACAGGGAAAGATTTTAATTAGTCATCAATCACTTTGTAAAAGTATAAATTGTGTTTGTTATTCATTAATTTTGTTCGTTACACAAAAAGGTTGTGGATCAGAAATGCTGTCTCTGGTTGAAAATGTTAACGGAAAGGAGTAGGAGATCCAGCGGAATTCATTACTAGATATTTATTTTTGTATAAACTTAACAAAACTTATCAAATGTATTCTGATCTTTCGAGATGTATTTTTTAGAGGTGACTAGTGACCACCTGGGGCTCGATTCTGTAAGGAAAATGACACCAACTCGAGGATGCTTCGGCGCGGCCTCCGTGCTCTGTCTCTTTTGCTAAATACGCTAATACTACTAATCACGTGAGAGATAAGTAAAACGGCTCGTCCACGAAGTTTGTATTACCAGAATAAGGGGGGCAGAGGTAAATATAACTCGCATGATTTCAAAAGTACTGTATCCATACTCCTTAAAAAATATTTGCACGAACAACAATTGAAAGTTTAATACATTCTGTTAACTTTTATTTGCCCGTGGTGAATCGTAAAAATACCTCAAATTCCTACTTACGAGCCACTTTGAATCAATAATCGAAAAAAATAACCATAAACCTGATGCAAGAACAAATGAAGTTATAACAATGGACTTATGCCTGTGGCTACAGAACGTCACATAACTTGATATCCATCACGCAACTTTGCACTTAAAGGTAGTGAAATAAGACTGATATTATTTAGGTATACATTTTAGTATTCATGCATAGGATTTTTGCAATCAATTTGCATATTTCTATCCCTTTTTCTCTTGTAACAGTGTGGTAAATTGTCGGGATTGTTTTGCTGGTTTGCCTATTGTATGTGTGGTACTAACCTACAATGTTATAAGTAGATATAAATATTGTAACTACATGCTTATACCATAAATTCTGCCGTCAAGTCGCATATCGACTGTACCAATATCCTTGAAAGGTGTAGAAGGCATCTGGGGCACCTTTGTAATTAAAAATTTATAGGACCTAGCAAATACCTAAGTATTGTTATTTAACATCCAATATAATTATTACCGACTAACTGCTCGCTTGCCCAGTCATGTAGAATGATTTAGGTACACACAAAACCAAACTCTTTGTCAAAGATAGTTGAAATAATAGAGCTTTGAGTGCAGAGTTCGGCCGGAGTACGACCACTTTACACATTTCTGTCGTGAAGCAGTAGTGCATTTGTATTACTGTGTTTCGGTTAGAAATGTAAGTGGGCCGGTGGAATTACAGACACATGAGAGTTAACAACTTCACATCTCAGGGTCGACTAAGCATTGGCGATGCCCTTGGTGTTGCATATGTCCATAGGTGGCGGTGATCACTTAACATTAGGTTGATTGACTGACTGTGTTTCGGTCTACATGTCACGAACAAAAAGAATACTGAAAACCATTAAAATGAAAAAAAATATTGAATTTTGGGGCTCAATCTCGCACGCTGAGCTGGGGCTCGATTCTGTAAGGAAAATTACACTAACTCGAGGATTTTTCGCTATCACCTCTATGCTCTGTCTCTGTCGCTTGATACGCTAATACTACTAATCACGAGAGAAGTAAGCTTCGAGGTCCGTGAAGCGGCCCGCCGAAGAAGTTTGTATTAGCTGAATAAGGGGGCTGGATTGGATGAAATATACCACACAAAGTCTAGGTACGTTCATAGAAAAATAATTGTATTATTTACAGTGAATAAAACAGCGAGGCAGAAGTTATATTAAATTAATCTAGTATATAACCCTGCATTAGCAACTGGGTCCGATTTAACTCACATAATATAAGTCTATGTATTATCGAGATCCTATGTATAACATTTTGTACCCATCAATATATCAAAGCAATATCCCGGCAGGACCCGTACCCTAAACTACTTAATAGGGCGATAATTGCGAGGCTATTAAACTACCTTCCCGTCCTTCCCACCCCTGGAGGGGAAGGGGGGTCACTCCATTCCACCCCATATATGTAGACTAAGGAACGTATAAAGTCTTTGTAGGTCTTTGTCGTTATTTCATCGCCTTTTAAAAATTATGTTAAAGAATTGTAAAGGAATATAGAAATGAGAGACTCTATGGCTCGCTACTTACTATTGTAGGTAACTAGCTGTCTCGCGCGGTTTTACCCTCGTTAAAATTGATAAAAAGAAGACTGTTTCTCTCCATAAATAGGCTAGGGTGTAAATAATAGGGTGTAAAATTTAAGCAAAGGTTCAGTCGTTGAACTGTGACAGCGTAACAAACAATTACAATTTCACTTTTAATAAGTATTTATAAAATTGGATAGGATTTTTAAGGATGTAATACCATGGCATACCTACATTTAAGAAAATACTTGTTATGTACAACAAAGTTAAACAAGGAAATAAGTCAATGTAATAAATAAAAATTAATAAATATCCTGGGACATTCTTTACACACGGCCATCTGATTAACAATTACGAAGATTTAGAAACTAAGCAGAGCTTGTACTATGGAGACCAGATAACTGGTATGCTATATATACTACTTTTAAAATTCATACTTATGTAAATATTTACATCCAGACACAGAATAAAGAGATATGTTCGTGCACACAAATGTTTGTCCTGGGTGGAAATCGAATCCACGACCTGCAACATGGCAGTCAGGGTCTCCAACCACCAAGCCAACTGGCCCGTCGCCATAACAATACTAATGTAGGCATTGATATTAGTCTTATATAACATCAATAGTCAGAGGCGGCCTTAGGGGGTGGCGAACGAGGCAATCGCCCGGGGCCTCGCTCTTGAAGAGGCCTCGCGCAAACCAAGCAAATTAAAAAAAATATGGTCTTCAAATTTTATTTATTTTTATAACATTAGCATTTCTTGTCAAACATGACAAATACCTAAACCTAACAACCAGACTTACTTTCGGATCACATACTTTTCACGAAGGACAAAGGGCCTCGCAATGACCTGCCGCCCGGAGCCTCACAACGGGTAAGGCCGCCGCTGTCAATAGTACAGAACATACAATATGGCGATCAGTGATAGTCAGTGATCAGCTTTACACTATCTGTGGAGCAATGGATACGTCAATCAATTAACAATGTACAATCATAATTGATATTGACCATAAATGCCCGACATTACATGATTGTCAGGCAAATCGGTCAATACAGTTGGAGAATTTAACTGAATCAGAGTTGAGGGCTGACTTCCGAAACGGTGAAGATGAACCTCCATAGGTGACCTCTGAGGGTCTAAACTGTATTGATAAGTTAGGAAATGGAATAGTTTTCAAACTACGATCTATTGTAATTTACAAAAAAATGGAGAATGTAACTGTATCAGAGTTGAAGGCTGACTTCCAAACCGGTTGTAATTCAGTAACTTTGACCTTCATAAGTGACTTTTGAGGGTCTAAACTGTTTTTAATAAGTTAGTAAAGGTTATATGTACTTTAAAACTAAAAACTCTTTAAATTTACAAAAACAAAATTAAGACTTCGAAAAATTTAGCTGCAACAGAGTTGAAGGCTGATATCTGAGAAGATTGTAACTTTGACCTTCGTAAGTGACCTCTGGAGGTCCACACTGTTTATAATAAGTAAATAAGTTAGTAAAAGCGAAAATAAAAACTTTAAATTTTCCAAAAAACCTAAGTATTAGGAAAATGTAACTAGTCTGATTCAGACTAGAAAACTAACAGAATCGATTGTAATTCAGAAACTTTCACCTTAATAAGTAACCTCTGAGGGTTTACACTGTTTTTAATAAGTAAATAAGTTAGTAAAAGCGATACTTTTCAAAGTACAAACTCTTTTAGTTGCAAACAAAATTAAAACCGCTTAGTAAATATAATGGTACAACAAGCATTTCTGCGGGATTTTGCGAGGCAAGTTGACGTGGAAACCATGTTGTATTGTGAAAATTCATTAAACACCCGCCCAACGGAGATTGCTTAATTTTCTTTAATATTAACTTGTAGGGACCCCTTTTTAATTAATATCGACAAAATAGTCGAGTCGACCGTCAGTTGACTGATAAAAGTTTTCACGTAGTGATGTTGCTTTGTCGCACAATTATATATATGTATTATAATATAATAATTATTACATTCAATGGGTACACTAACACACACAATCCACACACTCACACTACACACTACACTCACACACTCCGTTAAAATAATTTTTTCTGGGTAAGCGTGGTACATCCCCGACATATCTCCTTCTGGGTCAGTATTTGTCTTATTGTGGAATTATTTTTAGGTTATAATCATTAGCTAACAGTTATATAACGCTGTTTGACTGTTAAAATAAATAAATAAACTATTCTATTCTTAAAAATCTTTTTGTTTTCTTCTCAAATATAACAGTCTGAGTTTACAAAACTTTGTGCGTTTTAGTTTCATAAAGTACCTACTCCATTGGTAAAACTACATACATAAATTTAAATTTCAAGGGAAAATATCTACCTCCTAGATATATGTAGGGATATTTAAATTTATATTAACTCTAATAATACCAATATTTTAATAATGACTTTATGACAGATGTGCGGAGAAATGTAGTACTCAGTGTTTGTCAAAGAAGATGTGTATTATCGTGTAAGTGCAACCAATAACCGAAAGAAAGCGTTGTTTTTATTAAAAACACCTGGAAAAGATGGTTAGTGACACTAACCACTATGACTGCAAGAGTTAAACAGACTTTTCTTTTCTAATTTGGCTTCAGTAATAAAAGTAATTTACCTTATTTAACAGACTCTTCTTATAAGAAACACCAACGTCAAATATCATTTTTAATAATAACAATAATATCACAGTCGAATATCGATACAAAGCGTCCCCGTCCCTTCGATATTAATTTCAAAATTGCTTTAAATAGGTATTACGTCGCTTGTTAGCCCGGGTCCAAAATGAACTCATTAAAACTATAAAAGCAGCGGTAATTAAGGCCGCGTATACACCCCAGCTCACCCCCACGCTTTACCCACCTTCCGGCCCCAGTAGGGGCAAGGTTTAGACTCCACAATCCCCCCTATTTTCAACGAGGATCAAAGATATAGACTCTTTGTTGGAAAATGTGAACGTTGTTTTAATGACATTATCAACGTGGTTCATACATTCATAATTAAGCATGATATATTTCTAAATGTGTGTGTTTTGTCAATTTAAACTCAATATGTGTAGTATTGTCACAAACCTTTGTGGTTTTTAAATGCTACTATGTAATCATTATTTTATTACCTCCAGCTAGATGGAGCGATGATATACGCAAGCTGGCTGGCAGCGGTTGGAAACAAAGAGCTGAAGATCGAGCTCAGTGGCGTGCCATAGGTGAGGCCTATGTCCAGCAGTGGACGGAGATAGGCTGATGATGATGATGATGATGATGATTGTTATTTTTGAGCCTGTAATAAAGGAATAAAAAAAAAATGTGTAAAATAATGTCACTATTGCTGTTTATGGACTTGTTCGCTTATATCTTTTAAACTACGAAATAGAATTTGATGCGGTTCGCATGCGGTTCAGCTACTTTTGTTGTAGACAGTACATAACCTTCACGTTTCTTTCTATCATCTCTCTTCTCTTCTTCATTACTACCTCAGTAGTTGTTACTACTGAGGAGTTTTGCCCCCTTATTCAGCCAATACAAACTTCGTCGGCGAGCCGCTTCACGGAGGCCTCGGAGAGCTTACCTCTCACGTGATTAGTAGTATTAGCGTAGTTAGCGAGAGAGACAGAGCACGTAGGCCGCGACGAAACATCCTCGAGTTAGTGTCATTTTCCGTAAATAAGCCCCTGTAAATAATAACAATAATAAATATCCTGGGATATTCATTACACACCGCCATCTGCACCCGAATTGTGTAACTCTCACGGATTTAATGTGGAAGAATATTTTTTATAATGGTGCGGCGCGAGCAGCAGTAGTAGTAAGGCCACTATAGCAACGACATTATACTATTGCCTTCCTGATCCCAAACGAAACAGAGGGTGCACTTTGGAAACCAGATAACTGATGTATGGAAATAGCTACTCTCTGCACAGTGCACCTCAAATTATCTTGTTTTAGTTGTAAGTAATTATCGTTATTTTCTTTTTTGTAGTCTTGTTATTTCTTTTTTGAATGTTACCTATTTTAAGTATTTAGTAATTTCTAGAAATATATAAAATTGATATTCTAAAATAGCCAAAAAGTCAGAAAAGATAAAATTGATATAAATTTTTTTTAATAATAATAAAAAGAGAATGTAACCTTACTGATTTTTGTAATACATCAGAATATTAATCGCTTCTTTGGCAAAATTCTAGATATTCATTTATTGTTAGATAAAATAACTATAGACATATTATGCTTTACAGAGACATGGTTGAAACCGGGCACTATGCTTTTTAATATTAAAAACTTTACAGTTGCCAGTATATTCAATAGATTATCTGCAGAAGGTGGCGGCACAATAATTCTTATAAATAATAATATTAAATTCAAGGATCGGAAAGATATTTGCAGCCTCTCTGTTGAGCGTGTTTGTGAGGTGTCTTGTGCAGAGTTGCAGAGCTATATTATTGTATGTGTTTATAGGCCACCGGCATCAAATTTTTTATTGTTTACCTCTATAATAGAAGAGATTCTTCGTAAGTTATTTAATAATTGTAACAAGTCAATAGTTCTATGTGGCGACTTTAATGTAGATACTCTTAGTAATTCATCTGAAAGTCGGAATTTAGTTGCCTTATTCAAATCATTCAACTTAGATATATTATTTAATGAGTCAACAAGATCTACAGCCACTTCGGCTACTTGTATTGATATTATATTAACTAATAGTAGTATACTAGGGAAATCGATTATTAGTGGTGTTCGCTCGGATCATAAGGCTCAATTAATAGAATTGCCATTTAAAAGACAAGTATTTAAAGTAACGAAAGTAATTAGACCTACTACTAAGGCAAGATTAGACAACTTTAAGAATAATTTAGAACTGAAACTCTGTAATACAATATATCATAGTAATGAGCCCAATGTCTTGTATGAAGGTTTATTGTCAGGGATTTGCGATATTTTTAATAGAGCCTGTCCTACTTAAATAGTGAAGGTAAATAGTAAAATGGGATTTAGTGACTGGGCTACTAAAGAGGGCACTAGAGCAGGGATAGGTTGTAGGAACTTTATCATTTAAAATCTCTAACTCATAACGAGGAATTTCATAAATATGTTAGAAACTTTTCAAAAACATTCAAGTTAGTGTGTAATCAAGCTAAATCTCACTTTATATGTAATAAAATAGGTAATGCGAATAATAAAATAAAGACAGTCTGGAATGTTATTAATACGGAAACTGGTAAAATTAGAAATAATAATGAACAGGTAACTCTTAAAATTAATGATAAAATTTTAACGAATAATTTAGATGTAGCCTGTGCTTTCGAAAACTTCTTCACGAGTATACCTGGTAAAACTACTAAAAGCCTTAAATCATGTCCTATAGTAGCGGAATCTTTACTCAAACAGCATATTCATAATATATTTCCTAGTTTTAAATTTGAGCATATTAATGCTAGCGATATCTTAAATACTTTTAATTCGCTCAATATGAAAAGTACTGAAGATTTATGGGGCTTATCAGTAACAATCGTAAAATCAATAATAACAGTGATTGCACCGGTTTGTCAAATATTTTTAATGAATGTATTGATCAGGGTTGTTTTCCTGATTTGATGAAATACAGTAAAATAGTACCTATTTTTAAGTCCGGTTGTAAGGAGAATCCTTCTGATTACAGACCAGTTTCCGTTCTGCCAGCACTTAGTAAAATTTTTGAAAAACTGCTGCTTAATCAAATGTTAGGTCACTTTACTAAGAATAAGATATTGCATGGTCATCAGTTCGGTTTCACGAAGGGAAGATCTACATCCGATGCGGCAGCAGCATTGCTGAGACACATTTATGGCGCATGGGAGGATTCTCAGGATGCGATTGGCATTTTTTGTGATCTATCCAAGGCTTTCGATTGCGTTGACCACCGTACGCTACTTCTAAAACTTGACTACTACGGAATTCGTGGAACTGCTCATGATCTTGTTTTATCTTATTTATCAAATCGTCAACAAAAGGTAGGGATTACTGGCACAACATCCAAGGGCTCTTTAGTCGAAATGGGGGTACCCCAGGGTTCAATTTTAGGTCCATTTTTGTTTTTAGTCTATATAAATGACTTGCCATATGTTGTAAATGATCTCACAGATATTGTCTTGTTTGCTGATGATACATCATTAATTTTTAAAGTTGATAGAAAAGACAAAGATCTAACTAAAGTTAATCATACTATGTCAATTGTCTGTGGGTGGTTTGCTAAAAATAATCTATTACTAAATTCAAAGAAAACTAAATGCTTAAGGTTTTCTTTACCGAATGTAGCACAAGTAGATAGCCAAATAATAATAGATGGGAGCCATATTGACCTTGTTAATAAAACGGTATTTTTGGGTCTTACATTAGACAATAAATTGCAGTGGGGACCTCAGGTTGATACTCTAGCTGCTAAGTTAAGTTCGGCTGCATTTGCTGTTAGGAAAATTAAACAATTGACGAATGTTGAGACAGCCAAATTAGTTTATTTTGCATATTTTCATAGCCTCTTGTCCTATGGTATTTTATTTTGGGGAGCAGCAGCGGATATAGAATCAATATTTATTATACAAAAAAGAGCAATTCGTGCAATTTACGGTATGGGTCCCCGTGAATCATTAAGAGATTTATTTAGGGAAATAAATATAATGACATTGCCTTCATTATATATTTATGAAAATATAATGTTTATACGTAGAAACATAGGAATGTTTGAGTCAAAATTGGATATCCATAATATTAATACAAGACAAAGGGAGAAGTTAGTTGTTCCATATTTTAGACTAACTAAAGTAAACAAGTCATTTCTTGGTAATTGTGTTCGATTTTATAATAAGATACCGCTTTCAGTAACCAAAATGTCTGATCATAAATTAAAAAATTATATTAGGAAAGTTTTGAAAGAAAAAGCGTATTACAAGGTGGTTCATTATATTGAAGATAAAAATGTATGGAAATAGCTGCTCTCTGCACAGTGCACCTCTAATTTTCTTGTTTAAGTTGTAAGTAATTATTGTCATTTTCTATTTTGTAGTCTTGTTATTTCTTTTTTTTGTTTTTTTTTTGTTTTTGAATGTTAGCTTTATTAAGTATTTTGTAATTGTTAAATATAAAAATATGTAAAATTGATGTTATAAAATAGTCAAAAAGTCAGAATAGATAAAAAAGAATTTAATAAAATAAAAAAGAATGTAACCTTGCTGAGTTTCTTGCCGGTTCTTCTCAGTTGAAGGCTGACTTCCGAACCGGTAGTAGCTTCAGTAACTTTAAATTTGACCTTCATAAGTGCCTTCTGAGGGCCTAAACTGAATAAATGGTTTTGAATTTTGAATTTTGAATTTTGAACTGAGTTTCTTGCCGGTTCTTCTCAGTTGAAGGCTGACTTCCGAACCGGTAGTAGCTTCAGTAACTTTAAATTTGACCTTCATCAATTTGGCCTTCCGAGGGCCTAAACTGAATAAATGGTTTTGAATTTAGAATTTTTTTTTTTGATACTTTTTTATCTAAATGTATGTGACATAAATAGATGGGTATTTACATCCAGACATAACAAACAGCCATGTTCACATGAATACAAATATTTGACCTAGGAAACGAAACCACGTCCTGTAGTCCTCTAACCAACTGGGCCATCATATTAATATTTCGTCTCATCTAGTGATAACTCTATGAGAGTGTAGTCGAAAGCCCCACCGCCGCCGCCAGCTTTATTGCCGGCGACATTACGGGCCGGGACGCGCGGTAATTTTCAACTAATAACCTGTTTAATTTTCACTGCCTTTTTCAGCTTTTATAAATGCGCAGCTTGTGTTAGAAATTCGAAATTGTCCTCCAGAATTCATTACCGGCTGGTTGTCCTTTTAATATTGTTCTTTTTAAATCCTCATTTATTCTGACGCTTTTAAAGTACGTAAAGACATTTTATATTGTTTAGAAATGTCCTTTTTTTGAAGTACATAGGTTTTATTATAGCATCGTTAGCTATTTTATTCCAAACTAGCTGACCCCCGCGGTTTTACCCGCGTTCCCGTGGGATGTCACATGTATTATACATGAAAACCTTCCTCTTCAATCACTCTATCTATTAAAAAAACACCGCATCAAAATCCGTTGCGTAGTTTTAAAGATTTAAGCAAACATAGGGATATAGGGACAGAGAAAGCGACTTTGTTTTATACTATATAGTGATTTATCTATACTAATATTATAAAGAGGATAGATTTGTGTATAAGTATGTTTGTTACTCGTTCACGCAAAAACTACTGAACTGATATGGATGAAACTTGGCACATAGATAAAGCATATCCTGGAATAGCATATAGGCTACTTTATCCCGGGAAAATGTGATATCCCTCGGGAATGCGGGTAAAACCTATCCCCCGCACAGGTAGGTTAATAATATACCGATAAATTCACATATTATTTTATAAGATATAGTTTGTATAAAATTCTTGTTGTATAATTTATGTTATTGACTAAAACATCACAGAAATCCTAATAAGCAAGACTTTTTTCAGCATTGTTTTTGAAGCTTGTAAGTACAATGTGCATTGAATGAGAGAATCCTTTTGTAACTTACTTATCTTATGGATGACCAATTTATGCCATATTGTCTATATAATGTACAGTATACTTCTCTTTATAATATACTAGTTGTCTCCCGCGGTTTCACCCGCGTTCCCGATCGATATAACCTTCATCTTGAATCATTCTGTCTTATGAAGAAAGCTACGTCAAAATCCGTTGCGTAATTTAAAAGACCATAGCGTACAAATGGTGGATGCGACTTTGTTTTATACTGTGTAATGATCAAAAGAAAATATTTATTTGTTTGTAAACTCAAAAACAGGAGTTTTCACCGATTTTAACTATTCTTTCATTATTAGAACGGTTTTTTATCTAGAAATTTAAACACAACAAGATACACTACGAGTTACAATACTTTAGATCAGAGATTCCCAAACTTATAGCTACACAAACCCTTTTTCAATTCCAAGCAGACCTATAAGTATTTTTCCTGACGTACCTTGAGAAACTCTGTTTTAAATCCTTCGGGAACGCGGGTGAAATATTGAATATATAAACACAATTTATAGATTCACAATACAAAACAGGAACGGAGAGAGCAGTGAGTAGCAAACGGTAGAAAAATCAGCGTTTCCTAATACGATAATAACGCCATTACCGGATCAATCGGGGCGTCTGATTCGATATCGATAAAACAAACGGTCACACGGATGCTTAGTTTGAGTAACTTTTATAAGCAGGGTCAGGGGTCATTCTGCAAGGTAAAATGATACTAGCTCGAGGATGTTTCGTCACGGCCTCCGTGTTCTGTCTCTTTCGCTAGCTACGCAATCATGTGAGAGAAACGCTCTCGGAGGTCTCCGTGCGCCGGGTCGCCGACGAAGTTTGTATTAGCTGAATAAGGGGACTGTACATATTACATTAAAGGGCCATTTGGCGTGGTTAGATAAACTTACTACTTATCACGCCGCAGGTCATCAAGAACGAATATTTGTGTTAATATCTTTATAAGGATGTATTTAAAAGAAAAAAGTAGTTTATCAGTTTTACGGTTTTATTTAAGAGAAAGCGGATGGACGTGTATAACGAATGTCCCAGTGTATTTATTTTCATCTAGCAACCTACACTTACCCTATATTGTCCTGAATTCTTAATATCTATCGGAATTTAAAACCTCAAAATTTTATATTGAAAATTATTGTATTCTCGGATAATAAACAAGTTAGTTAGCTTAACAATACAGCAGTCTGTCACAAGCGTAAATCACTTTATCGGGAGGGTTATTCGGAGGCGATTTCCGAAAATCAATCGGTGGGCAGATCAGATAGCCACCGTGATGTATGGTTCCATCAGCGTGATGCGACCGGTTCCGAGTGCTGCCGATTACTGTCCGCTCTTAATGAAGAAGATGTATTTTTAATTTAGTCGGTTTGTCATTTGGCAGGGTAGGTATTTGGCGTGTAATTTTGATCGTGTGATTGCATAACCTTTTAACTGTATCCAGTAATGTCAACACCTCTTTAAATTTCAATAATGCAGGGACAGTTATTGTTTTCGTTTATTGGAAGGATTTCAATTTGGTGAGGGTGAAGAATTTTTGGTAAATTTGGCAACTCGAAGATAGTAGATGCTACGTCTTTGGTTTGCAAGAGGAAGCATGACCATGTAAATTTGCAAAAGCTATCTGCGTCTAGTCAAACAAAAGGAGGAACAGTTTTTATAATTTGTCATATATGCTGACAAACAGACAGTTAAACTGATGGAAAGACTTCACCGCCGCCTAGACATTTGCAACACCAGTCTCGACCCTGAGACGTGAAGTTGTTAAGTCTCATGTGCTTGTTATTTCACCGGCCCCCTTACCTTTCTAACTACTACAGTTATACAAGACCGGCCAGTTGGCTTGGTGGTCTCTGACTGCCAAACCTAAGGTCGCAGGTTCGATTCCCACCCAGGACAAACATTTGTGGGCATGAACATGTCTGTTTGTTCTGTGTCTGGGTGTAAATATCTATATAAGTGTGTATTTAGAAAAAAAAAGCTCTGCTTAGTTTGGGACCAGATGGCCGTGTGTATAGAATGTCCCAGGATATTTATTATTTATTATACAAGTGCACTACTGTTTCACGGTGGAAATGGGTAAGGTGGTAGTACTTCCTCAGACGAAGTCTGCACTAAGAACTCGACTACTAATCAAGCGTATTTTTAAGGCAAGGTGGCCATTAAAAACAGTCAGTTCCTTTTAAAATATAATCACAAAGCTTATAACCTAAACAAACCCACCCTCAATTCAGACAAAACTTTTAAATCTCACAATCACCGATCAATTACAGCACACGTCAACAATAAATCATTCACAGCCAATTTATAAACAACCCTTCACTCTAGCAAACATACAGACGGACAGACAAAAGCTCCTTTACTTGGTTGGATTAGTGTGCGCGCCGACAAATCAGAGATAAGGCCTTGTACACGTGTACTATTAAACTATACTTCATTACCTTCCTAACAAATTAAAACTGAGTTACTATCAATCGAATATAAACTTTATGCTCAGTAATTTGAGTTGAACTTCCAATGGTGTTTTCTAACGCATATTATGTTGTGTAAGGGTGTGCATACACAGTAGTTTTAATACATAATCTGTGTATTAGCATCACAAAACGTTCGTTCATCAGGCACATCATGATTGTAGTCGTGATAAGGCCAAGTTCGTTTGGTTGTTGTTTGGAATGTTGCGAGATGAAGATACCGCCGAGTTTTTATTAAATGCTTAAATGAAATATTTCTTCACAAACATCTTTGCTGTGAAACAGTATTTTTAAACCAAAAACTTATTATCCATAATATTTCAATTTTAGATTAGGATATCTTAATTCATGCTGTACCTTAAAATAAACACAATATGCTCTATCTACTTAGTATATAGAAATCGATATGTGTATGTTCCTTGAGGATTCCAAAACGACTGAACCGATTTTGACGGAACTTTCACAGCTAGATAGATGCTAGACTAGATATGAGAATATTTTATCCCGGGAAATGTAACATCCCTCAGGATCGTGGGTGAAACTGGGGACAGCACAAATTGATGTCTAAATTGTCCTTTCACTTTGTCACACTTAAATGATCACGATCACATTAGGTAGGTTCATCTCTATAAAATACCAATTGCGAATAGTTCAACCGAGATAATAAACAAACTAATTATACAAAACTGGCTCCCTTCATCGCTTACCCTTGATGTGACGTATTAAAACGACAATAGGAATCTCGGCAAACTTAACAAGACCCTACTTCCACTATTTAAATTAAACCTTAGCCTTTATTACCCAAGAATAAAGTTCAAATTAGATTGAAACAACTTATTTTAAAATGCATTTATAAACTGGTTTATAAACATAGATTTTTAATAAACGTTCTTCGGGGACAGATTTCTAATAAAGATAACTTTGTTCCATCGACATAATTAGTTCTGAACATTTCATAAATTAAATACGTGATATTATACTGAGATTGAAATAATGGGTAAAGTACTCTACTAGCCTTTGTAAGGGCAGGGAAGAAATGTAGAGTTTGAGAAATCAGGACATTCTGCCCAAGCTGCCCAAAATCGTTTAAAAATTAAGCATTTGCTGAAATAATTCTCCAGACTTATATACCTTCAATTTAAATTTACTATTATCTATCTATATCGACGGTTAAACGGCGACTTGATTCAAGCGCCATTTTGAAAACTTTACAGGAGAGCTATTTGAAAATGTTAAAACCCAAAAACAGATACTGCATCTAAACTTCTTAACATTCCACATCGAAGCTGTTGAATATTAAAACTAAATGCAAGCTTCAACGAATTTGTGCATGGGCCATCATCATAGTAGTATAATTCATTGTCAAAATTTACTTTCGTCAAAAATGGCGGTTGAGTCAACTCGCATTTTACCCGTCGATATGTATATATAAGCTACGGCTCAATATTATTAAACTTTTAAAATTTATAAATAAATACTTTACTAGCTCATTACAGCGTAAAACCTTTCACTTAGAAAATCGAGGGAAATCGTCGCGCGATTCTCTCCAATTGGACGATATGCATTATAACTTCGTCATATACCATGTATAACATATGTACAGTATTTACATTTTATACAGGCCGAGATTCTTAGATATCATAAAGTCAAGCACTAGTATGTTATTATAAAAAAAAGGCAGGAAACAGAACCGATAAACATCTGCAAGTCTTCTTAAGGAAGCTGGAGAATTGAATTGCATGTATACAAATACAATACAATACAAATATACCTTATTGTTCACACCACAAAAAAGAAAATACAAAATAGAGTATTCTACAAACATTATCAGTGCAAACAATTTAAGCAATAGGTAATAATAATAATAAATAAATATTTAAAAAAAAATGTAACCTTGCTGAGTTTCTTACCGGTTCTTCTCACTGGCTGACTTCCGAACTGGCTTTGGTATCTTTAAATTTGACCTTCATAAGTGCCTCGATAATGTGTTCTGCAGCTGTGATGTACTTGAAAAATCTGTAATCAGTGAGTTGACTTCAGATCATTGTGGTCAAAAGGTAGTTTTATTAGATGACAATTACATTAGCCGTCGTAATATAACATGTAGGCCTATTACCTCAAGTCGCATGGCCCGTTTCAAAAACGCTGTAAGTAGAAATATTGTTTCCGTTGATATGTCACATGAAGAACCAGATAGTCTTTATAGGTAATGAACTATTCGATCTTATAAGAAAAGAATATGATAATAATTTTAAGCCAAGAACCTTTAGTGAAAATAAACATTTTATTAAGTTTAACGATTGGGCAACCGTTGGGATTTATAAAAGTAGAGCTATGTTGTATGAGCTGTATGGTATGAAAAAATATAATCAAAATCAAAATTTCATACTATATATAAAAAATTACTCTAAACTTTTTAAAAAAGTGTGTGCTTCTGCTAAATCTATTTACTTAAGAAATAAAATAAATCAATCAACCAATAAAGTAAAAACTACTTGGAACATTATTAACTCTGAAAGTGGAAAGTCTAAACACCATAATAAACGCATTGAATTAAACATTAATAATAAAGTTATAAGTGACGATAGTGAAATAGCAAATGCATTTAATAACTTCTTTAGTGATATACCTATAGCTACAACGAGCTCCTTAAATTCCTCACCAACAGACGCGGAATTAATCTTGAAAAGCAATGTATCTGTATGTGATGAGTGTTTTAAATTTAAGCATATAACACCTCACGACATACTTAAAGGTTTTAAAAGTTTAAAAGTTAAACGCACTGGCGATTTATGGGATATGTCTGTTACGGTCTTACAGGGGATTGTAGATACTATCGCTCCCCATTTAGCTCTGATTTTCAATAGATGCGTTGATTCAGGTAAATTTCCGGATTTGATGAAATATAGTAAAGTTATACCGCTATTCAAAACTGGAGATCCTAGTGACCCCTCTAATTATCGGCCCGTCTCCATTTTGCCGCTTTACTAAGGACTTTTTCAAATACTTTACTAAGGGCTGTAAAGTATTTGAAAAGATTATTTTATCCCAATTGCTTACTCACTTTAATTTAATCAAACTTTTACATAGTCAGCAGTATGGTTTTACGAAAGGTCGTTCTACGGTTGACGCTGGCGTGGCGCTTTTAAGAAATATTTTTAAAGCTTTGGAGAAGTCACAAAATGTCATTGGTGTTTTCTGTGACTTATCTAAGGCTTTTGATTGTGTCGATCATGACCACACTAATCCGTAAGTTACGTCATTATGGGGTAAAGGGTATGGCACTTGACATGATGAAATCGTACCTTGGGAAGAGAATTCAAAGTGTTGATGTAAATAGGGTCAAATCGTCTGGTTCTTCCGTGCATATGGGTGTACCGCAGGGCTCAATCCTAGGTCCATTTTTATTTTTAATTTACATTAATGACCTTCCATTTTATGTTAAAAATACCTGTGGAATTGTACTGTTTGGTGATGACACCTCACTGATTTTTAGTGTTGATAGACTGAAATCAAACTATGACGATGTAAACGGTGCATTGGCCCAGGTATTAAATTGGTTTACAGTAAATAATCTAGTTTTGAATGCAAAGAAGACTAAATGTATTAAATTTGCGTTACCCAATGTGAGAAAAGTAGGCTGTAATTTAATGATAAATAATGAAGCTCTCAATCTAGTTGAATCTACAGTATTTTTAGGAATTACTTTAGACTCAAAACTTCAGTGGGGTACCCAAATATCATCCCTTGCGGGAAAACTCAGTTCGGCAGCTTACGCAGTGAGAAAAATTAGACAACTAACAGATGTAGATACAGCACGATTAGTATATTTTAGTTATTTTCATAGTGTTATGTCCTATGGCATTTTGCTCTGGGGCAAAGCTGCTGATATAGAAACTATATTTATTTTGCAAAAGCGGGCGGTGCGAGCTATGTATAATTGGGGTTCTCGAACTTTCCTTAGAGATAAGTTTGCAGAAATAGGAATACTTACAGTTGCATCACAGTACATTTATGCAAATATATTATTTGTTCATCGAAACATTAGTCATTTTGCTAAAAAATGTCATATGCACTCAATAAATACTAGAAATAAGCACAAACTCGTGACCTCTGCTTATCGACTGCAAAAAGTACAAGGTTCATTTCTGGGACTAGGTGCGCGCTTCTATAACAAAATCCCTGCATCGACTTTAGATTTGTCCTTGCAAAAATTTAAGATGATATTAAAGCTGTATTGGTAAAAAAGGCTTATTACAACATAAATGAATATTTAAATGATAATAGTGCCTGGTTGTAAATGTATTGTTGTATGGTATGATTTATTTTTTTATTTGAATGCAATTTAAATTTATCTATAACTTTGAACATGTTATGGTCACAGTGATAACACTTTGTGTGTATTCTAAAATTCATAATATTTTTTTTTTTTTTGATGTGCTTCAAACTTAAGTTAGTCATGCTCGCTTTAATGCCTTTGCTTGTGGCGGCGTCGTGTGGCGGGTCGCTCACTTCCCTACAATATGGCGAGGAGGGCGATGGCTGCCACATGCGTCATACTTGTGAACAGGTGCTGCTTGTGGGGGCTGGTCGGCTTTAGTTTGTTTGTATTTTTTTTTTAATTACATATTTATAATATTATATTATTGTTAAATAATTCTGCAATATTGCCATAACACACAGGTATTGTCAATGAGACTAAATAATATTTTATGTAATAAATGTAAGTTTGTTTTTTTTTTTTTTAAAAGAGTAATTGCTGAGTTTATTGCCGGCTCTTCTCAGTAAAAAACAACCTTCCGAACCGGTATTAGAGTCAGACTATTCATAAGTGCTTGTAAAGGCCTATTTGAATAAAAATATTTTCATTCATTCATTCATTTTCATTCATTCATTTTCATTCATTCATGACCTAAACTGAATAAGTGGTTTTGAATTTTTGAATGTAGGTATTCCAAAGTAAGGAAACTTAGTATAAAGCACAAACCCTTAACTATGCTTGAAAAATTTGCCTTTATAAATATGGGAATAGAATTTTTTTACTAGCTGTTGCCCGCGGCTTCACTCGCGTTCCAGAGGTCTGTACCTAATGCGCGAACTGCTAAACGTGAGCATATAAAATAGTCTCTACTACAATAGATATGCATGTATTATTATTACTTTTCTCTTGAATCATTCTATCTATTGGTGGAAACTGCATCAAAATCAGTTGCATAGTTTAAAAGATGAAGAAGAAGCATACAAATAGCGAAAGCGACTTTGTTTTATAGTAAGAATGTAAAGATTTACGTAGTCCTTATAAACACAACAACTTTAAATACAATAGAATTTTACAATAAAAAACAAAGGAAATTATTGAAATTAAAAAAAAAGCTCAACTCAAAACCATTTGCTCAGTTCAGTTCCACGATGGTCACTTATGAAGGTCAAAATTACTGAAGCTACCAGTTCAGAAGCCAGCCTCCAACTGAGAAGAACCAACAAGAAACTCAACAAGGTTTCAAATATTACTACCTGTCCCCCGCGGATTTACCCACGTTCCCGAGGGATATCACATTTTCCCGGGATAAAAAGTAGCCTATATTTTATTCCAGGATATGCTTTATCTATGTGCCAAGTTTCATATATCCGTTTAGTAGATTTTGCGTGAAAGAGTAAACATACTTACATACAAATCTTTCCTCTTTATAATATGTACGAGTATATAATATAATATTACTAGACATCCGCATTTATCGTTATCATATATGGCCTGTAACTATCTAGGAAAATTTCCGCGCTGTATGTTCAGTAGTTTTGAGGCGATACTGCGTTAAAGGAACCCTATTTTGCTTATATAGGTGTAGTCCACCAAATAATGATGTTTTCCGTTTAAAATTTCAAGCTATAGATCGAACCTACGACCTTAACTATGAGCTATAGGTGCTTAGCTATTGATTTATCATCACGCTATATGCTGGTTCAGGTTTGCATATTAACATTCCAGTCGAGCGCGCTGTATCGAGTGCGCTCGCGCCGCGCCTTCCCCATGCCTTGGATGTCTCAATCCTAACACAGAGTAACACTGAGATTATTTGAACTCTAAAAGTGCTAAATAATGTTATTATCTATCAGTGGAATAGACTATTGGTGTTATTAGGTATGTGGAACGCACTCTCTGTATCAATTAGTTAATTATATGATCTGTGTAAATGATTTAAATGTATTTATTTAAGTTCAGGCCTTTACGGGCAATGTTCGGACTCAAATGCAAAAAATACTGGTTTCCCACAGTTTCACACGCATTTCCGGGAAATGTATTTTACCCAGGGTATAACATAGCCGCATGACATAACATGTCGCTTGGGTATTGTGTTGGTAGCTTTCTATCAGCGAAAGTATTAAAAAATAAGTAGTATTTCCAGAGATACCTTCCACAAGTTCCACATACAGACAAACTAACAAAACTTGCACTGTCTTCAAAATATTAGTTAAAATATAGTACTCAATGTTATAAGACATCATATTGATATCACAATGGAGCCGAGATATCTGAAATTCGCTAGCAGCATTTTATCGATAGAATATAAAGTCTCTACGTCACGCGTGCTCTGTACCGCGGCAGTTCCGACACGAAATCCGCGATTTTTCCACGGCTTTTATTTTTCTCCGGCGATGCGAGGACTAACCTCGCTGACAATAAGCCCGTATATTATCCCACAGAGTTTTGTTTCACAGAAATATTCAAATTTATGATGTACGCCGCAGCGCCGCGTTCGACGCCATTTTTGCCATTTCGACTTGTTCCCCGTATGAGGATTAATAGTTTTGTATTATTGTTTTTATATAACGTTTGTATGGGTTTATTCAAATCGATATTTTGAATTGAAATCGCATGTGAGAAACAATGAAAATATTGTGCAGTGTTATATTGTTGCGCGAAATCATTTGAAACAACTCCCAAATGTGAATTCAAAGTTATGGACACCATCGGAGAATTTTTACGATTAACAAATCCGTAAAATGAAACGTTCAAACCAGAACCTTAGCAAGAGAGCCCTTGGAACTCCAAGATGTCGGAATTAAGATAGCAACACAGACATAAATCTGAGAATTAGCTAGTTAGAGCCTTTTAATCGGGTCCGTGCCTCGTGCGGGAACAAAACGAATCAATTAAGACAATAATGCGGTCCGAGATAACTATCAGCACTTGGCGCAATCAGAACTGGTTGCTTGCCTATTGTAGCAGGTGGATTTAGCGCCAATAGCAATTTCCATTTACGGTTAAGAGTATTGGTATCTGCAGAAGTAATACCTACCTATTGGGCTTTAAAATTCAAAATTCATTGGCCAAATAGGGCTAGACATTTTTTGTTTTGTCCGCCATCTTTACAAAATACTTTCCAATAGAACAGTTCATATGCAATATGAAGAGTACAAATAATTCTTAATACCCATATCTTTATAAAATAAAACCAACAACTCAATTTACTCGAATATATTCCACCACACAACCTCAACAGTAATTTAAATCGTATAATACTAACTCAATTCGCATTTAGTCTCAATTCTGCTCCAATTTAACGTATACACTCCATGTCGTGATAAGTGTATTAGTTAGTTTAATTACCCCCTTGATTCATTACACGAACGCCCGCCCGTCTGACCCGATTACACTGCCTTGCATGATTAATGGCACAACAGAATATACAAGATTTTGTACTATTTAATCGAGGTAATTGCTTATACTCGGTCTTAAGTGATCCAATTATCGTATCGATTGCGGAGAGGGAGATGTTAATTGATACCAAGTGTGATTTAAGTGCCATAGCTTTGATACTGCATACCAACGTATGGGGGGAAAACGAGTTGTCACTATTATAATCTTAAAGTAAACAAGTATTATGTAACTTAAGAAACAAAACTACACTTTGTTTATTTGTGGTAATTCCAGAATGAATTTGAAAATAATTGAAATATCTCATGTTATACAACGTCATCATTCAATATAAACAATATAACATTGAAACAAAGAAATTTAAGCACAAGTAAAACGACAATTTAAAAACCATATCTCATCGGTCGGCGCGCCAGTTATGAACACGAACCAACCGAAACAATTACTTAATGTCAACCAAAAAGATAATTTAATAATTGTTGTTGATGATATATGAGGGGTCCACGCCCACCTGGGGTCCCACTATTAAAATAACCGATACTTCTTCGGCCCTTATTTATGCACGCCGCCACAAAGTTACATCTTACTCCGTACGCCGTCGTGCATTTGTTAAAAGAACACGGTAATAGTCGCTCGAAGATTTCTAATGTCTCAATTTCCATTCGTAATCAAAACACATTGGACCTTAACATGGGCTGAATTAAGCACAATTTGAAATGGAATTTCAGATGCACGAGCTTGAAACTCTAAAGGTGAAACGTCATAACTCATGATATTACTTCCATGCAATATTGGGTCTTACTACTTTCGAGCTGCAATACTAAATTGAATGTCGCAACGAGATACGTTTAAATTATGTCTTGTTTAATGAGTTGGAATGGTCTTTCTCAAATAACGTTCCGAGAGGAAATCACTGCACGCTAAAATTAGCTTTAATTTTCGGTGGTTACAATTTACTTTGGCATGCAACGTGCGTTGGAGATACGATGAAAGGGCGGACTGAGGAGTTTGCGAGATGTTTTCACCGAGAACACAGTCATGTAACTAATGCAGGGAATCTACATATCATTAAGAGATGTAGGCTCGTTTTATACGTGTGTACCGCTTTGTTTCTTATATTTACGGTTCGATGTATACGTATTTATGACATGGATGCGTAGAGCTACATTGCTATTCAATGTAATGCGGCACTGGGTATGAGCTTGTTTTCAGCGCCTATTGTATCATAAAACTGCCGACAGTATTTATAGTTATACCTTTGAATGCATTAGACGTGTATTGATTGTATAAATAAATACCACTTTAGTATTCAGTATTGAGGAAAACTGTTGAGTTCCGACTAGAAAATCAAGAGGATATTATACGTGAAAATTATTAAAGAAACATGCAAACAAGTCATCGCATAACTTTTAAATACCTTTAATATCTTTACCTTTAAATACATATTAAATTACTTGAAATACATTTCAAATATATATATATATATATGACATATGTAGACTACAAAGTTATAGATAAAAAATTATAAATCCAAATGGAAATTTCCAAAACTTCATCAGACAAACATAAATAAAAAAAAGTATAAAAACAGCCAGTATCATTAATATATTTACAAAAAGGTGTGCAATCGTTCACAATCTTTACCAAAACTGTTCTGAGTTCAAATTAACAGCCAATGAAAAATCAGGCTTCACTTACAATACTTTTGGTATAAAATCACTTAAAATCCTACCATACTTAGGCTTACTGTGCCAACCACTATCGGTCATATTTCTCTACCACAGATACTCCAAAGACCATAAAAAATCAATTCTCGCTAACTTGTACTGTAGATATTCATTAATTTATAGTCATTTAATTAGTGCCAGTAATACAGGTAGCAGAAGTAGAAAGCGCGTTCAATGCCAGTGCCAGTGGTAAACACCAATGTTTGCCTGATCCACGGGATGGTTTGTTAGCACCAAGAGTGGCGTGACCACGGCCAATTCCACATTAATTGGACAATCACTGTAAGGATTGCTGTTGACGCTGCGACTTAATGTCGTGGAATATACTGATTTAAGACGTTTATATCAGTTTAAGATTAGTTGTTCCCGGCGTGTGTTGCTTTGAGATATTTTTTAGTTTTCTTTTTTGGTCAGTAACCTTCACGACTGTACATAGAACAACTCAATAACGTTTTGCTCTCAAATAGATAGTAAGTAAATGTTTGGCAAAGGATAGAAACATTTATTTTTAAATAGGTATTTAATTTATAGAGAATATTATTTTTATTATTAATTATTATATTATTATTATTATACTTTTCTTATTTATACATTGCTTACCGGCAAGAAAAAGGATTATGATTTTCGTGTTTGGTATACAAATGCTTAAAAAAAACGTTTTACCAAATAAACACAAACTTTTATTATCGGGTGTATATAGCTCGATTTATTTATTAAATAAGCACATGCATAGCCACCTTTACTATAGAAGCAAGAACCTGAACACCGCGGGTGGTCACTGAACAAACTTTGTCCAACGCATTAGTGTACCAAATGATAGAGTGGTACCACAGTGTTTGTGCTGACCAACCTCGCTAAACGGGCCATAACGTGTGAAATAATCATGAATACATCGATCGTTTGAGCATTCAAATTAAATACACTGTGTTCTATGTTGTCCTGGTACATTATATTGCGTATTGATCGTTTAGTACCGAACTTGTTCTACTGTTGAGTACCTGAGTTTTCATTATATCATAATAATAATATAATAATAATAATAATATCCCGGGACATTCTTGACACACGGCCATCTGGTCCCAAACTAAGCAGAGCTTGTACTATGGAAGCCAGATAACTGATATACTAAATATACTACTTTTTTTCTAAATGCATACTTATATATATATATTTACATCCAGGCACAGAACAAACAGACATGTTCATCCACACAAATGTTTGTCCTGGGTGGGAATCGAACCCGCGACCTTCGGTTTGGCAGTCAGAGCGTTAACCACCAAGCCAATTGGCCTGTCAAATAAATAATAAAGTAAAAATGATTATTCTAATTAAATACACGGTGTGTTATGTTGTCCTGGTAGATTATATTGCGTATTGATTGTTTAGTACAGAATTGTTATAGCAAGTTGATACCTACAGAGTTCAAAGGTTTGCATAGCAAGTGAAGTCATATGACTCTACCACATAAAATATTGAATTTGTGATGTTCAAAATTACTGTAAAATATAAATAAATAAATAAATAAATAGATATATAAAATACTTGACGAATATCTGATACGATGACTACGTGCATTTTACAGGGTCATGTCTGTGTAAGAGTGTAAGAGCCATCAGTGACTAACACCATGGTACACACCAAAAACAAAAAGAAAAACACGTCCTGTCTTCTGACACATAGCTCGAGCTAGTTCTGAAGACATTTTATCATCATATGCAGCCTATGATTATGTATTTTGAATAAGCAATAAAAACAATTTTTTTACACCTTACACCGAATGTTCAAAAAGATCATTGCTAAAGTGGGTTGGCATAAATAGACAGAAAACATATTATGCTTTAAGTAAACTTTTACAAATTAAAAGAAGGAAAAAAATCAAAGTAATCTCTACTAATATTATAAATGTGAATGTAAGTTTGTTTGTTACGCTTTAACGCGATCATACGCGAAACTACTTAACCGATCATCATGAAAATTTGTACACATATTCTTAGAAGTATTAGAAGTAACATAGGATACTTTTTGAACCGCGGGGGACAGCTAGTACTATATATATTAAGGAATCATAAGTCTCAGCACAATACATCCAGCTGAGCAGCGCGAAAGGATGTAAATCTGTAAAATTGCAATACAATATTTTCTCATAAAGTTTGTTCACAGTACGAACTAAACCACCCATATTCTAAGACGTTTCCTCGAAAATCCCTCGACTGCACTTAACCTCACTCAAAGATTTTAGTATTCTAATTAGAAAAATCTCCTCCACTCGACTTGACATCTCTCACTCGAGGTGAGGAAACAACTGTCAGCTTCAAGGTATGTCGGGACCAACCTTAGGGAAGCTGATTGCTTGTAAATAGTTACTGAAACTCATTAATATTTTATCTATAATAGAATGACGTTACTAATGACATGTTACCTTGACTACACGATTCGACATCAGTCAAGATTGCTCGAGTTTTGCTCATGTTATAACTTAGAATACCAATTTTGAGAATTCCTCGAGAAAATGTTTAAGGTATCCTCAGTCGAGTTGGAGTCGAGTGACGTCTGAGGAAACGTCTTAGAATATGGTTGTAAGAGTCAGTAGAAAATGTATAAAGAAATAATAACAAATTTACATCTTTAATATTTTCCCAAATGTTTGAGAACACTGCAAGCATGACATCATTTTTAATTTCAAACTAACGAACTAAAATAATTATTTATTAACAAATATTTATTTCAATCGCAATAATTAATGATTAATCACATAGTTATGCATCCGATATCAACAAATGAGATTTAATGAACGGATCATACTTCACCTATCACTTTCCCAAACATTACCTATTGTTCGAACATGAATAGGTATTAATCTCTTAACATATCATTACGCTTGCTCGATAGGTACCTGCTATAATAATCATTTATAATGTGCGTCACGTCACGAGATGTGGCGGGCATAAGTGAAATATTAGCGGGGTGTGCGGTTGCATTGTACGTACGAGATTTGGCAAAGAGTTATTGAAGTGACGTCGGCGTGTTCGGTATTTTTTGAGTAGCTTCAGTAACTTTAAATTTGACCTTCATAAGTGCCTTCCGGGGGCCTAAACTGAATAAATGGTTTTTAATTTTTGAATTTTGAAATGGGCTAAGACGACACTGTTACCGTTACCGACACCTCTACATATGTATGTATCTACATATATTATATTGGCCCAGTTTACACGTGACTTGGTTTTTCAATTTTGTTGGCAGTGTTTTACTAATCCCTTCAACCTAAAAGAATTCTCAACAATTTTTTTACGATTTTGATATAGAACCGGAGGTATTAATAGGAATGTTCGATAAAACTAGGTTCAGTGGAATATTAATAACCTACAACTGTAAATGTTTTATTTTTGTTTCTTGTTTTATACATTTTTATGTTCATGTCTGAGGTTCGTGATCTCATGGACGTAACGGACCGACTGAAACCAGCGCGAGGGCTGTTTTAATATCTTTAGGTTTTTGATGAGTTGGGACCTATTCCTGGCATCGCTCAACATTGCTGCATTTTATTTATTGTTTCAATTTGTCTATCCCGATTTTGTTTTTTTTATGTAATGTAGTATTGTGTGTTGCCACGAATAAACGTATTTTCTTACTTTATTACATCATACGAACTTTTGAGAAACATGTTAGGAATCGATAAAGGTTACTTCTTAGTACAGTAAGGTAAGTAAGAGAACGTGGTTTTACTGTTGGCTACCGATTGCAAAAAAAAGAGATGAATAAAAAAAAAAACGTGTGTCAATGAAAACAGTTACCGATAACCACACCTCGCGATTTTTCGGCGTCAATATTATTAATGCGACGATATCGTACCTCCGTAGCATTATCTACGCACCGCTACGCGCTACGAACGCTCTGCTACTCACCGCTACGACGCTAATGACAGATTGATGTGTTTGACAATATTACAGGATTTATTAAAATTTGGAATTCGATAATGTGTTTATGTCATGTTTAATCTGATAGAAAAGGTTTAGATAAAAAAGAGCGTTAAAAAAGCTGGGGCTCGATTCTGAAAGGAAAATTTCACTAACTCGAGGATGTTTCGTCGCGGCGTCTATGCTCTGTCTCTGTCGCTTACTGCGTTAATACTCCTAATCACGTGAGAGGTAAGCTCTCCGAGGCCTCCGTGAAGTGGCTTGCAGATGAAGTTTGTATTAGCTGAATAAGGGGGCTGATCTACATCCTACTAAGGTAAGACACAAGCTTGGGTTAAAATTTTGACTTATCAAGGTGATTAGTTTGGCTAGTTACTAAGACTGTATAGGTAATTGTAACTTGTACTTGTACAAAAACTGCCTAATCAATGATTAAATATTTTATTAATAATTAAATAAAAACCGAAATTAATTAACATGAAATATTATCGAATTCTTCAAAATCTTAAGAGAAAATTCCCAACATGTTTCATCTATGTGCCATATTAACAGTCTCAAACATTTAAAACTTTCATTCACTCGCGTTCCCACGGGATGTCACATTTTGCCGGGATAAAAAATATCTTATCTATTATATTTGACAGGCCAGTTGCCTTCTTGGTTAGCGACTCTGACTGCCAAACCTAAGGGTTCGATTCCCACCCAGGACAAACATTTGTGTGCATGAACATGTTTGTTTGTTCTGTGTCTGGGTTTAAATATCTATATGTATAAGTATGTATTTAGAAAAAAAGAGTAGTATATGTAGTATATCAGTAATCTGGTTTCCGTAGTACAAGCTCTGCTTAGTTTGGGACCAGATGGCAGTGTGTAAAAAGAATATCCCGGGATATTTAAAAAAAATCATATTTTTAACTACTAGCTGGCCCCCGCGGTTTTATCCGCGTTTCCGAGGGATGTCGCATTACATTATTTTGTTCTTATTATCATCATTTTTGCAGCGCACGCGATGTAAGGATTTTTTTTACACCTTGGGTTATATTATTGGAGTTTTAGTAAGGATCCCTAATTTCTTTGAAAATATAATGTAGGCTATGTCACCTGGGGATAGTCTAGCTTTACAACGGTGAAAGAATTTTTGAAATCGGTCCAATATTTTTTAATTTTATTCGTTACTAGCTTTCCCCCGCGGTTTTACCCGCGTCCCCGTGAGAAGTCACATGTATTATACATAAAAACCTTCCTCTTCAATCACTCTATCTTTAAAAAAAACCGCATCAAAATCCGTTGCGTGGTTTTAAACATTTAAGCATACAAAGGGATATAGGGGCAGAGAAAGCGACTTTGTTTTATACTATGTAGTGACATACAACAAATACAAATCTTTCCTCATTATAATATTAGTGTAGATCTATCTGCATAGTTTCATCCAAAACCGTATTGCCTAAATAAGCAACAAAAGTCCTTCTATCAATCATCACAAACATTCACATTTATAACATTAGAAGATTGATATTTTCCCTTATCATACCAAACTTTACTGTACACATTAGGGAGGTCATAAACAATAATACACATTCCACAAACTCCACCGGGAATGGGACACTTCCCCGCCGGCCCCGGACCCAACTATTGACATTTCACACAAGGGATTACTCCATAAGCCATATTACAACACAATTAACTGATACCCACCCACACAAATAGAAATTACGATTTATAACCTCTCTTTTTAATGTGAGAACTTCAAACAATCCCAAAGCCTGGACTTACGCATGTAAGCTGTACATTTGAATTTTTTATTAATAACCGGTTAATGTATACCGGGTTAATGGCGGGCAATAATAAATGTGGATGGATTACGCGGTTTTTGTTATTATTATTAATTTACATCATGAATAATTCAGCGTGGGGCTCCGGTAAAAGTAACATTAATGGAACTTATTAATTTTTTGTCCCCTTCACACTGTACGGGTGGGAAGAGCTTGAATCGATTATATCGTTTGTAGACTCATTTCTGTAATTAATAACGTGTTGAAGATATTTTTCTAGTGTTCTATTGTATTTTATTGTTTGGAAAGCATTTCTTGTGATCGTATTCGGATGTTGATTAACTCTACATAATTAATGTTGTCAGTTGCTAATAAGGCTTTAATAAAATACATAAAACTTACAAGAATAGCTGGTATTACTGGTTTATATTCTAAATGAATAAATTAGTATTTCGGAATATTCTTTGTATACCGTCATCTGGTCCCAAACTAAGCAGAGCTTGTTAAATGGAAACCAGATAACTGATATACTACCAAAAATATTTTGTTTTGATATATTTTTATTTTTTATTTATTTATTAGGTTTACCAACTATTGTTACAGTCTTAGTCTCATAAGGAAAAATTGTAATAAAACTTTCTGCACAATCTTTATAGGTAAACACCACATGCAATTTTAGGACATCATGTAAATTAAGGTTTACGTATAGATGTATGTTCTGATATAGATGTTAATACTCTACTTTTCTAATACTAGCAATCTACCCCGGATAAGCTTGAGTAGAATAATCAAAATGTATCAGCTACATAAACCTTTCGAAAACATTTTCCTAAATGATGCTGGATTTTTAATAAAAATCTATATCGTAGTTAAGTAGAAATAAGCGAACAAACAAACAGAAATAGTGACTTTATTTATTATACTATTTAGAGGCTAGCTGCGTACCCGAGAGAAGTAACATTTTCCAGGGATAAGAAGACGATATCTTATGTGTTATTCTAGGATATGTTCTATCTATGTGCCAAGTTTCATTCGAATCCGTTTGGTGATTTTTGTGCGAAAGGTAATCATCCATGCATTGCAGTAGTAGAGCTCTTAGTGCAGAGTTCGTCCGGGTAAGTACTAACACCTTACCCATTTACGCCGTGAAGCAGTAGCGCACTTGTATTACTGTGTTTCGGTTAGAATGGTAAGGGGGCCTTACAGGCACATGAGACTTAACAACTTCACGTCTAAGGCGACAAGGCTTGACGATGCTCTGGTGTTGCAAACGTCTATAGGCGGCGGTGACCACTTACCATGAGGTGGACCCTGTGCTTGTATGTCGGCTCGTGTAATATATAAAAAAAAACTTGAACATTAATGTTGTGCATTTTACCGTCTTACGAATTTTCGATCAGGCGTGTCCTGACGCGAGTTTAACATTGTATACCCATCCCAAGAAAAGTGCTCAACGCCGTTAAAGAAGTTTTCATTTAAAAAAAATACCTTCAACCTCACAAACTCGCATTTATAATATTAGAAGGATAGGAAATAATCTCACAAGGGTATCAGTAGCTAATTTCCAAAACTAACGTATGAATGTAAATCACATACACTAACAATTTACTTTGATTAAAAGTTAAGGGTGGCTTCCCCTCATGACGGATCGCTTTATCCGGGAAAAGTTAATTTCCTCTCTCACACCAACAAATTCAATCCGGGGTAGGCACAATGGAGCATATTTGCTTATCTTTAATTGATTCACTCTAACCCTAGGTCGTGATAAGGATTAACTCTATTCACGCTGACTTTTACAAGGGTAGGGTGCCCTTAACGAGGGATGGGACATAGATTATATAGCGACGCTAGACGCACAATAGTCGATGGGTTATTGCTGCCTACAAGTGTTTTATCTCTGTGAGGATAGATCAATGATCAAATGACTTGAACTTTATTGTGTTGGGACATCTTATCATTTAATTTATTATCAACCTTTATGACTTATCGACTTTTAACTTGGGATTTTTTGCTGACCAAATAGTCATACTAACGCTTAACTATGCTGTGCATAAACACTGCAAAACTACTACTACATACAACACGAGATGACGTATAACTTATATTTTTTATAAATTTTCATAGTATCTATTTAGCACTTAATAACCCATGTCCTGTTTATCAATAGACCTCCAAATGTTTCAACTAAGAATTTAATAAACCAAACGTGAAGCATTTATGCCTAACTGCATATCTGTACCAACCCTCTCCTACTCTTGATACACTACGACATCAAATTTCATAAGCGGGCGCGTGTCGCGTATTATCGGGCGGCGTTCGAAACGCGATACGCGATATAATGCGATACGCAGTGAATTACAAGTATTTATCGCGAGCGTGTAGTGTGGTCGGTGATGTTTGCTCTGGGAGACGAGGGGAGCTAAATGGTTTTATGGGATTTAAGAGATTGACGCGTCTGTTTTTGTGTTTGTTTACTTTGGTTTCATTCGTTTTGATTTTTGGTAGTTTTTTACAATTTAGTACTTATAGGAATGTAATGTTACTTTTGTATCAAATAGAAGTAACAAAACGGATACCATTTTTTCTCATGCCTTTAAATGTGATAGTAATTAATTAATTTAACCACGTTCAAAGTCAAATTCAAATCCATTTATTCAATTTCAGCCTCAGATTCATCGCTGAGGCGGGCATTCAAAGGTCAAAGTTACAGAGTAATCGACCGATTCAGAAGTGAGCCTGTTACTTTGAAGAATCGACAACGAACTCAGCAAGTGATTTAATAACTCTACTCATCTTTATCTCTACAAAATTTTTTTTTTATATGACTAACAACTTTAATATAAATAATCTCATTGAAATGACGTATATTTACTCAAATAGGCCTTCACAGGTACTTATGAAAGGTCAGACTCTAACGCCGGTTCAGAAGGTTGCTTTTACTGAGAAGAGTTGGCAATAAACTCAGCAATTACTATTTTCAAAATAAGATTTGTACATAAAAATGTATCCTACTGCGAGTGCTTTCAAAAATATATTTAAATAAAATAAATGTTTAAGCTATATCACTGGCTCACTATAAAAGGGTGTCATGTTACATTCATACATAACAGATATCGATAAAAGGAAAAAAAAATCACATCACAGAGGCTTCGTTCAAGCATAGATTGTATATATACATACAGAGGATGTAGATGTCAAAACGTCATTCACACTGCGTTTTCAATAAAGCGACGAATAAAAATGTGTGCAAGTCAGTCGGGTGGACGCGTGATATGCCTACATGTGGAAATTGGAAAAATCCATGGAAATCCGCTGTCCGGCTGACGGTTTTTAGGGAGGTACGATTTTTGCAGATCCAAATTTAAAACGATGTCACTGGCTGGAAATATTTCTTTGTTTTGCTTTTATTTGGGTACCTACACCGTATTGATTTGTAACAGTTCAGCTAATACAAACATCGTCGGCGAGCCGTTTCACGGAGGCTTCGGAGGGATTACCTCTTACGTATTAGCGTAGTAAACGACAGAGACAGAGCATAGAGGCCGCGACGAAACATCCTCGAGTTATTGTCATTTTCCTTACAGAATCGAGCCCCAGTTCACTACTACCTAGTTTAACGATTGGAAAACCAAATAGGTTTACACATGATTTAAAAAGAATATAGTGAGAAAGAAAGTCATAATATGATTATTTAAAAACTGAAACCGCCACGTCTTCGCACATAGCTTCCTAATACCATCAGCATAGGTATAAAACCTTTCATCTCAACGTCGGGGGACAAAAATGCAGGAAATTGAATTTTTATCGCGCGCTACAAAAGAGTTGTTCGTAATAGTGGTGTAGCGTGAGATGAAAACGGGCAATTTTGATTTTTTATGGCGCTTCTAACGATCTATGTTCCAATACAGTTATATCACAGGCAAGTTGCAAAACCGCGTAGAATAAAATGATCTATGTATTGATCACTGTGCAAATAATGTATAGGGCAGTATATTGTAGACCCCAATTATTATGAACTAGTGGTCGCCTAGCGATAGAAATTGGACGTTAATTCTATATAATTTAAGTTTGAATTTCAATCAGGATTTTTTGTCAGAGTATATAACCTCTATGATCGTTGCATAGAACTTTTTCGATGTTTCTGTTTGACAGTGGCTGTATGAGCGATAACGATGTGTGTGTGTCAAACGTATGGTAGTGTAATGTTTATTTTAATTAATTTAATGTGTTCGTAACAATAAATATCAATAAATTTAAGCTTTCTGCACTCCTTCTCCACATAAACTTTTGTTATGCCAAATCTCACTCGCCTCAGTGCGCAATATTCTTAAAAGAGGACAAAGTAAAAAGAGGAAAAAGTTTTCGCTTCACGTATTTATATATAGATTAACATAGAACTAATAGAATAAGTAAATAATTATAAAATGTGTTGGCAACAGACTAAAGACCCTGAAAATATAGGCAGCACAATTGTTTATGGAATTAAAATCTATCCTTCATTTAGAATATTGACAAACATTAATTACAGTAATGGAAGTTTAATTATAAAAGGCATAAATTGTATTTTACGCTAATGAATGATACCCATAGTCATCATCACTACATAGTATAAAACAAAGTCGCTTTCCCTGTCCCTATATCCATATGAATGGTTAAATCTTTAAAACTACACAACGGATTTTGATGCGGTTTTTTTAATAGGTAGAGTGATTGAAGAGGAAGGTTTATATGTATTAGTATCTACATTGCACCTGAGCGAAGCCGGGGCGGGTCGCTAGTAATTAAATAAACATTTCTAACAAATACGGTACGTTGATTCAGGCCACATACTAATTTCACTCAGCCTTTCTCTCTATGACTGTATTGTTAACTCATAAAAATCCTCAGCATTCTTTCTCAGAAATCACATAACGAAACTGCAAGAAAACAGAATTAAAAGCTTGCAACACTGTCGCAGTGGCGCCACCTATAACAAGTAAGTAACGGAAGGGGGCGGTCTCAACTCCTCAGATGGTGCGACGCAAGCGTCCGGATGCGGCGTGTTTGATCTTTGCATGTAATGGGAACCAGTAGTTTTTCAAAATAGTCGAGTCTCTTTTATTTTTTGAGTACTTTTGCGTTCACTTACGGGTATGGTCGTCTTGCCCATAAAATACTATGTACACTAGCTGTCCCCTGCGGTTTCACCCGCATGCCCTAGCGATGCTACATTTTCTAGGAATAAAAAGCATCATGCTCTATCTATTTGCCAAGTCTCTTTCTAATCCCCTCGTTAGTTCTTACCAACCTTCACATTTATAATATAACTATCTGTCCCCCGCGGTTTTACCCGCGTTCCCGAGGGATATCAAATTTTCCCGGAATAAAAAGTAGCCTATATGTTATTCCAGGATATACTCTAGCTATGTGCCAAGTGTCATCCAAATCCGTTTAGTAGTTTTTGCGTGAAAGAGTAACAAACATACTTACATACAAATCTTTCCTCTTTATAATATTAGTATAGATTAGGATGGATATTAGTTATTAATGACGCTAGAACTGCTGAAGAGACATGGATGAATTAGCACAAAGGCTAATTTTTATCCGTCGGAAACGCGAGTGAAACCGCAGGCTAGTACTATATAATTTGTTGATAGGTAGTGTAAATCTGCTGCTTAGATCTGGTAAAGGCAGAGTTTTATTTCCATTATTTAGTTGATAAAGGATTTGCAATTTAAGATTATTGATAGCGTTGATAAATCTAATTTATGCTAGGTTCCTGTATATAATACAACACAGGCCGTTAGAATAATAAACATTAATTAAAACACCGAGTGACTCTATGAGCAATATCTTAATATAAAACTTACTTACTTTCATAATAAATCATTGAAAAATGCTGGCTGTTTGATTGATGAATGATAAATATGTGTTTATTTTCATAAATTTTTTTTTTATTAAACTACGAAATCTTCTTGTCAGAAACGGTAGGAAATTGTAACCCGACATTAGGTTTTTAGAACCATTAAGTTTTTAAGCTATTTGCCTATATCCTGCCTAGGTTATTTTAAAAACGATACCTACTACTATACCCGTCTTCACTACATAGTATAAAACAAAGTCGCTTTCTCTGTCCCTATATCCTTATGAATGCTTAAATCTTTAAAACTACGCAACGGATTTTGATGCGGTTTTTTTTATTAGATAGAGCGATTGAAGAGGATTATCAATAAATAAAAAATATACCTGGAACTTAGTGTCCAGAAATGACTTAACTCAGCAACATTATCTCGTTACTATCAACATTTGTTTTAGAAAACAACAAATTCAACCCAAATAGCAATATTTTACAGATAATGATCAATACAAAAATATGGTCACCATAGTCATAAAATCGACAGGAATGTCTGGTAATGTTGGAGGTGTAGTCGGTGACCATAATTCAAGGTGAGGCGGGACATGGCGTGGTCACCCTATGGTATAAGCGTGGAATTATCTTCTTACATCGGTTGGTGGCGGAAGCGGTACGTGGAGTAGTATAGGCTGTCCACAAACACTGCGAGTGTTTTTTTTCACCACTGCTTGTTATAATGTTATTTCTACAGTCGGTAAGCTATTTAAGTTTTTTTTCTACCTATACGAGGATGGTGGGTGTAGTGGTTAAGATAGCGTGACAGCTACCCCATAGATCGTGGATTCGATTACAAAGGATAGAAAAACAGATATACTCGTACACTCATACATGGTAGACTAGCTGTCGCCTGCGGTTTCACCCACGTTCCCGAGGGAAGTAACATTTTCGCGGCACAAAAAGTATCCTATGTTACTTCTAATACCTCCAAGAATATGTGTACAAAGATTCATGATGATCCGCTAAGTTGTTTTAGCGTGAAAGTTAAACAAAGAAACTTACAATGACATTTATAATATTAGTAGAGATTACAGAAATGGACAGACATAGGAGAAAAACTTAATATAAATAAAAAAATTGGAATCCGTAATAGAGTGATGCTAAAAGGTTGGTACCTACATTAATTAGGCCTTAACGATAAGTAAACTTTGCAATGGGAGACCGAGTTCTCTTATCACAGGTATTTTCATGCTTAAAAGGAGATCTAAAATACGTATAAAACTATAGATCCTCATCATTCGCGCAATCACATCTTCTGACAATGTTTACCAAGATCGGTCAAATCGTTAGATACCAGACAGACAGACAGACAAAAATATTAAAATAGTAGAATTATCGTCAATATATAAAACTACTATAACGAATATATCCTACAATTTGACAAAAAAACATAATGTACTCCGAAATCCTACAGATTTATATAGTATATATATGTACTTATATTTGTGAAAAAAATATATTATATTTAACCCATAGATAGATGTTCTAGACGTGCTAAAATGATACAATAAATCGTCAATTAAGCAATATGCAAAACAGAATAGCTTGTAAATACTAGTTGATGCAGTAAAGTTGATACGGCTGCAGATAAGCCACACGTTTCGATTCGCGTCCCTTTAGCGAGATCGCGTGAGCCTATCTTATTAGACGAGCCACAGTTAAAACGTCGCCATAGTAATTTATGAATTCATGCGATTTTTTACACTTTCAAATGTCAATCAGTTGCAACGTTGTACCGTTTAATTGGCTTCCAGAATAACCACGCAAAGTTATTAGTTAATAATAAAGTGTTATTGTAAAAAGTTCTGTGATTGATAGAACGTGCAGGGGCTCGATTCTGTAAGGAAAATTACACTAACTCGAGGATGTTTCGTCACGGCCTCCGTGCTCTGTCTCTTTCGCTCACTACGCTAATACTACTAATCACGTGAGAGATAAGCTCTCAGAGGCCTCCGTGAAGCGGCTCGCCGACGAAGATTGTATTAGCTGAATAAGGGGGCAGCTTGTATCGATATTTAATTATTGTTGCACACTATGAGCTACATGCCCAGCCAGCGTAACGTTGCGGACAAAAACTAACAAAACGATAGCTAATTATTGCGCCGATTTGAAGCGCCGCCACTGACTGTACCTGGAACTATATTCTACATGTTATTAAGACAAAATTCGACGCTAATTATTTAGTGTACCCCCTAGAAAGCACCTTTTCAGATGTCAAACTATAATTGAGAAGAACCGGCAAGAAGTTTAGTGAGGTCACATTTTTATGACATGGTTTATTTGGGTGCTTAGGTCGCAAGGCCCGTCTTTGCGGGCCTGCGGGCCCAGAGTTTAATAGAAGTTAATATATTTATTTGAAGGTGGTCATGGCCCGCATGAAACAAATGCAATATAGGACATTGAAACATATAAGTAGTACGTTTTCTACTCAACTGCAGCAATACTAAAAATAGTTATGATATTATTTCCATAACATTTATTTGAAGCTAGAGAACTTATCATTTGACTATTTTATTATTTCAAATGTACAATACATACGTGTCAATATATGTCTAGTGTTCGTTTTGCCCCATAATGTTTATTTATGACTTCTGTGGACACTCACCTATTGATATCTTCGCGTGCAGAGCTAAATGAACTGAATAAAATTTCCTCATTTTGTCGTTGTCACTCAAAGAGCTTTGTAACGGACTATGCTTGGAATGTCTCAGCAAGAAAGGGTAAAAAGGAACATCGTCTATTCATCGTGAATGACCAAAATATACGGACATAGCTCGTAGGTTAGGTAAGTTAACGTGGTAATAGCCAGACCACAACAAAGGTAAAGGTGATGACTGTAGAGTCATGACGTTCGGGGCTTTTCTATAGGCGTTTTTCTACATATGATACCGATAATGTCAAAATCGTGCCGAGCCCCTGGATGCAAGTAGCACAACACCAGCCCTTATGGACCTCCGTGGAAGAGACTACTTCTGTAGATACCTACCGTATATTCGGTTTTATTAACATCCTAAGACTGAGGTGGTCGTTACTTATATAGGGTGTTACAAAAATACCCGTAATGCCGAAAGGCGGTTAAATGGGGCCTTACAACGAGTGCATTCAAAATATTTAAGAACCGTACTGACGCTGTATAACATACCCCAAAAAAAATAAAAAAACTGATTTTTATGAATGAAAAATAGAAAACCTATTAAAGTAGACAATTATTAGGTAAAATAGGTACGTAGGCCTTTCTGTTAAATAATCTGGTTTTCTGATTTAACAGCTTATTAGGGTTGTTGGCTTTGATAATTAATTATATTTTTACGGGGTATTTTGTAGCACGTTGTATAATATAGACGTATACGACTCTTATATCGTATGTAACATTTTCTACTACTTGTAGTATACACTATCCACAATTGTTACCATTCAAGACAAAGGGGCTGAAGCGATCTTAATCAAATTTTGCACATAGCTTATAGAACAGAGATGATCATGGGCAATTTTTTTAAAATCCTTTTCAGCATGGGGCTGTCGACACTAAATGTACTGGCTATTATGGCTGTTTAATGTAATATATAATAAATTTTTAAGATGTTTCGCATCCAACTTAAGTAAAAGGAATTAAGAAACATCTAATTAAAATGTCCAGTATAAGTATGTATTTAGAAAAATAAAAAAGTAGTATATGTAATATACCAGTTATCAGGTGTCCATAGTACAAGCTCTGCTTAATTTGGGACCAGATGGCCGTGTGTAATGAATGTCCCAGGATATCACTACATAGTATAAAACAAAGTCGATTTCTCTGTCCCTATATCCCTATGTATGCTTCAATCTTTAAAACTACGCAACGGATTTCGATGCGGTTTTTTTAATAGATAGTGTGATTCAAGAAGAAGGTTTATATGTATAATATATGTGACATCCCACAGGAGTGCGGGTAAAACCGCGGGGGACAGCTAGTTCATTATAAATGAATGTTGCAGTGTTGAAAATGTAGGGGAAATCTACACGGAGTTAGGTGTTTGATGAGATTTAAATAAAATGTTATTGAGAATTTCATTCTTGTACAGAAAGCGGTATAGCATGTGAATTCATGAACTCTTCCCGGACTTAAGATACATTGCAAGCTCAAAACCAGCACATTTTTCTATAAAAATGTTTCAAAAGTCACATGCATTTAGAGTGAAAAAAACACTCGCGTGAAAAAGTGCTTTCCCTCGATAATAAATTAAGAAACGCAAGGTGTGACTTTGTTTAATTGAATGAAATAGTGCAATTGTTGATTTTACTCTAAAATAACGAGTTTGGTGTATTTATTTGACATTTACAAACCAGTCAAGTAAGTACGAATTGTGGGTCATGTTTTCGTGCCGAAGAAGTAAATGCATATATTAATTATAATTAAAAGTTATATTAAATTGTATCTATTTTTATATATACCATTTGTTCATGAACGAAAAAATATTCGTGAAAATAAGCAAATATGTAATCAAGAAATGACTGGAAGAATATATTTTACGTTCCTAATTAAAATATATGTCGGAATAAGGGGGCCGATCATAGGTAGAATCATCACCGTTAGGCATTATATGGGCGTAGATATGTTTCTTTGAGAAAAAAAAAGTCGTAGGTAGGTTAACTTGCTTAGGTACTTTAATACAATCACACTAAACACAACGAAACGTGAGACAGTTCCTAGACTAGTTGTCCGCGCGGCGGCCAGTAGAGAAGTGCGTGCTCGGGATTGTCGAATGGCTTCGTTATCTCGGCTCGCGCGAACACAAATCCAGACTCTGTCAAAGCGCTGAATTCATAACACTTTCGCCTCGTTGTCAAATCAACTCCTGTACTAATGGCTCTTCCGACATACATATTAAAAATCACTTGCTTAGTTCTTACTTGAGTAGATTTATATTTGATAAGAGTTTTGAGAGAGAGTGTTCATATTAATATTAGTGTTATTAGTAGTAAACGAGCGCCATTACCGCCACCAAACTGATGTACAGTTTGGTTTCTATTGTCCATGTAAACTGCATGATTTTTATTAAATAAATGAATAAAAGAAAAACATATTTTTGAACTGAATCTTCTTATTAATTTGATTGATGAATAATTAAAATGTTTCCCACCAATACAAAAGTTTCCCTTCCATAATGTCTTTACGACACACCCAGTTTTGTTTTTTATATCAGTTTAAATATTATAAAACGCTCAGGTACAAGTATAATAGACGATGTTAGAATTTTTTTATACTTTGTGTTGCATTCTTAGAGTTTTAGTGAGGGTCCCTATTTTTTTTCAATTTACAATATAAACTATGTCACCTGGGGATAGCGTAGCTTCCCAATGGTGAAAGAATTTTTAAATTCGGTCCAGTAGTTTTAAGTTTATTCGATGCATACAAAAATACAAATCTTTCCACTTTACCATATTACTAGCTTTCACCCACATTCCCGAGGGATGTGATATTTTCCAGGCACAAAAAGTATCCTATATTACTTCTTATACCTCCAAGAATATGTGTACAAAGTTTCATGATGATCGGTTAAGTAGTAAAAGCGTAACAAACAAACTTACATGCACATTTATAATATTACATATTATTATATTATATTATAAGTGTAAATACATTAGATAATTATTAATTACCACGTTTGCAACCAGCCTAACCGCTAAAAGTGACAATAATTTAGATGTGGGCGGCACTAGTGTACCTACGTGTCGTCACCCTAATGCCCATAAATATCACCCCACGAGGGAATGTTTACAAAGAATTATCTATTCTCTATGGCTCATAAACTTTAATGTAACGCTTATTTAAACTGCTAAGCCGGCGTCTTGGTCTTCAAATTGCCAGTAGATTATGGATAACTTACTCAGTGCCTCATTAGTAGTTAGTATGGTTGGTAAGTATAGAAAAGAAAAGCTATTCTGTCAGCCAATGACTGTGTAGTATACTTCTGTATTTTTTTTACTTCTTTCTATGGTATAGTATTATGAATCGCTTAATTAACACATTGAATCTTAATGCAACTAGCTTCCGCGTCGCGGTTTTACTCGTGTTCCCGTATCTTCTGTATACTGGGATTATAAAATAGCCTTTATTACTTGTAGATAAAGTTGTTTTTTAATTGTGAGAGATTTATCAAAATGAATTCAGCATTTTTTTATTTTTATTTATTTTCAGGCTTACCAACAATTGTTTACACATACATTAAAATAAGGATACATTATATGATAAATAGGAATACCAGTGAAACAATTACTAAAAAAGTTTATTTTATGAAAAACATAAGTACAGATTTTACTCTGGCTTGAATGAAATTTGGCACAAAGGTAGATTGTCCTCTGGAATGAAGTAATAGGCTTTGAATCAATCGTAATCCCGTCATTATTAAAAAAAAAAGAAACACCCCATGGGAACACGTGTAAAACCGCGAGGGACAGCTTGTATATTACAAATGTTACATTAACTAATTCGGAATGTTACAGTCAACACATCTCTCTTAATATTTTATCATTACTAGAGTAAGATTAAAATCCAGGTGTAACTTAAACAGAACAACTTCTTTAAAAACATAATGATAAAATTATAATTGTCATACGCTCCGACACTTACACAAGCCGGACATTATAGGCTGCGGTCAGATAAAAGGCTTTTAAAACACTTGCTACCTATTAGTTATAATAGCAACACTTAAACGACTTGAGTTTCATTAGTGCTCCAATGAAATGGTTCGACATAAACACCTGCCATTACATTAGAGTCTGTCAAGTTAAACAGCTTTACTTCTGCTATACAAAGTTAATAAATACGGCTTGAAAAAAACAGGGTGTGTCGTAAAGAAACGATATAAGTGAAACTTTTGTATTACTGGCAATCATTTTAATTATTCATCAATCACTTTTGAATAGCATAGGTTGTGTTTATCTATATTTATTTTTCGTTACGCTAAAAGGTTGCGGATTAGAATTTCAAAGCCCTTACATAATAAGTTTCATTTAAAAAAATATGATAGTTTCTGTATCGGCTTACATTCTCTTTACATAACCTCAAATATATTTTAAATAGTTTGTGTTTATCATTCATTTATTTTTCGTCACACAAAAAGGTTGCGGATCAGAAGTTTAATTAAAAAAATAAGTATCCCAGACTGTCATATTAAAAATTAGTAATGAGTAGTAGAGCTCTTAGTACAGAGTTCGTCCGGGGAAGTACTACCTTACCCATTTCTGCCGTGAAGCGGTAATGCACTTGTATTACTGTGTTTCGGTTAGAAAGGTAAGGGGGCCGGTGAAATTACAGGCACATGAGACTTAACAACTTCACGTCTCAGGGTCGACAACGCATTTGCGATGCCCCTAGTGTTGCAAATGTCCATCCATAGGCGGCGGTGACCACTTACCACCAGGTGGACCGTCTGCTTGTTTGTCGGCCCAAGTGGTATAAAAAATATATATATTAATTCCAATTTATATTATAATAAGTATGTTGACTGACATGTCAAATCAGTAACTTTTTATTAAATGTCAAAACGATCGAATGTATGGATTTTTGTATGAAATACCAAGTTGTGACGTCATAATTGTAAAGCATCAAAAGAGCTACTCTTTGTGGTTAGATCTGTACTTAAAAATCATATTAATTATGAAATTTAGATCACATTTCATGTATCCATGTATTTTTGGATGTTCAATACACTGGTTAGTGTTTGATCATTTATCTTTAATATTGGATAGTTCCCTATTGTAGTACATTTGTGATTTAATAACCCATAAACAGCTGTACGAATGTCGATGAAACTTGCCATTTAGATAGAATATATATATATATATATTTTTTTTTTTTATGCCACTTGGGCCGACAAACAAGCAGACGGTCCACCTGATGGTAAGTGGTCACCGCCGCCTATGAACATTTGCAACACTAGGAGCATCGCCAATGCGTTGTCGACCCTGAGACGTGAAGTTGTTAAGTCTCATGTGCCTGTAATTTCACCGGCCCCCTTACCTTTCTAACCGAAACACAGTAATACAATTGCATTACTGCTTCACGGCGGAAATGGGTAAGGTGGTAGTACTTCCCCGGACGAACTCTGCACTAAGAGCTCTACTACTACTAAATATTATATAATAATATTATATAAAATATTCTAGAACAACACTTATAATATATCTCTCGGGAACACACCCACGGTATTGCCCACGGTAGCAATAAGTAACAATGTAACAGAATTTTAATATCATAATTGTCAGTATATATCACTCATCTTCAGATTTCGATGTAACTTACAGTTTAGATAGAATATGATCTCGAATATCGGAGGGGTAAAGAAGAAATCTTTACCCTGTCTGTGACGTACTAGTGGTGTATAGTCGGCTCCAGTCGTCATCAGCCATATTTTAATGTTAACAGTAACATTTTTATTAGGGAAACAATTTATTTCGCACCAATCGCAACCTATAAACGAGCAATTCTTGTATAAATATATATAATAAATATATTAAATATTTACGTAAATTTAATTTGATATGTTGTTTTGAATAAGTTTAATAAAACAAAGTGTACATACTAAACTACTTAAAATTAACTTATAAGTAAAGCAATAACCTATAAATAAAAAACTGAATTTAAATTATTGGAGCTGTCTATGGGTAAAGTGCCCAGAAGGCTGGCTACGTTTCCTCTTTGTATGGCTAAGCTTATTCTCTGACCAAAATACGAGCCAGCCTTCTGGTCACCGGATGACTTATTCAAAACAACATATCAAATTAAATTTACGTAAATATAAATATATATAATATAAATATATATAATTAGGATCTCGGTAACGGCTCCAACGATTTTCATGAAATTTAGTATGCAGGGGGTTTCGGGGGCGTTAAATTGATCTAGCTAGGATTAATTTTCAAAAAATGTCGTTTTATGCGTGTTTTTAGGCAATGAAAACTGCTACAATGTTATTAGAAGGTAAGGTTTTCAAGTTACATTTTTTGTGTTATTGGGAGCCCTTTATTATCGCATCTAATTCGTATCTAGGTATATATGACAGTGCTTTAAAAAAGAGAATACGTTAGAAGTCATGTTAGTAAAGAAATCCCGAGCAAAACTCGGCCATCCAGGTACTTATTACTGATATAAATAAATTCCTCGCGAAAATAAATAATACGTAAAGAAGAAATCTTTAGCCCTCGGGAACGCAGGTATACCCACAGTGCTATATATAATAGCTAGTAACGATATAAAAAAAAATACATCATATACTCAGTTGATATGTTCCACATCATTCCAAATATCTTTCACTTTCCGTGAGTCGATAGCAAATTAATTAACTGACAGTATTAACCATAACGTGACGTCATCTCAGCTTTGTAGTTCCGTAATACAAAGTAACGGTGTACACGTAGCTTACTTACCTCCGATCAAAGTTCAATCTAGATTAAAGGAACGAAAATAAGGATCAGAAATAAACCCTTTAAATGCAATATTAAGTCTAACAATTGCCTATTGATCATACTAGGTTTTTGTGTATGACAGGCTAGTTGGCTTTGTGGTAAAGACCCTGAATAAGCACAGGTCGCGGGTTCGATTCCTACCCAGGACAAACATTTGTGTGCATGAACATGTATGTATTTCAAAAAAGTTGTATGTAATGCAGTGTATCAGCTGGTTTTATAAGGCATAGTGCAAGCTCTCCTTAATTTGGGATCAGGGGTTCGATTCTGTAAGGAAAATGACACTAACTCTAGAATGTTTCGACGCGGCTTCCGTGCTCTGTCTCTGTCGCTAACTACGCTAATACTACTAATCACGTGAGAGATAAGCTCTCCGAGGCCTCCGTGAAGCGGCTCGGCGACGAAGTTTGTATTAGCTGAATAAGGGGGTAGTAGGCCGCGCGTGTAAAGAATGTCCCGGGATATGTTTTTTTTTACCCCCCTTACCTTGCCAACCGAAACATAGTAAAACATGTGCACTACTGCATCACGGCGGAAATGGGTAAGGTGGTAGTATTTCCCCGGACAAACTCTGCACTAAGAGCTCTACTACTAACAGATTTACTGTATTTATTATTATAATATTATATTTTTTTAATTGCTATTTACATTTTTAAATATATAATCATAAAAAGAAAAAAAACATTTAAAAATATTATTTTTAGTTACAAAAGACAACTGACGAACACATTGGTACTAAAATGCGACACCAAACATAACAATGTACCTTGTACAACCTTAGTCGGAGACTTACTCACTAATTAAAACCTAACCGATGTTTAACACGAAGAAATGTCGGACGCAAGAACCTGAGTATAACGATTACTCGGAAATTTTTAATTGATACGGCGAGCCTAATAATAGTTATGTGCTCAATAATTTAACTTCTGATATTTTTTTTTACAGTTTCTGTGAACTTTTCTTCTATAAATGCTATTATACAATTCAAGCGAGCGTAAGTGAGGTAGTTGTGATGTCAAATTAAGATGTTATCGTATTGAATTGTGGTTATTTTAATTGTTATTAGCTTTATTGTGGAGTGAGAAGACGTTTTGTAAGTAGATAGGTTAAGATTTGAATCTACATTTATAAAAACTAGCTATCCTCCGCGGTTTCACCCGTGTTACTTCTAATACCTCCAAGAATATGTGTACAAAGTTTCGTGATGATCGGTGAAGTAGTTTGCGAGTGGATGCGTAACAAACAAACTTACATTCACATTTATAATATTAGTAGGGATTTTATTAATTACCTTCTTAAATAGTTTGGGTTACATATGGCAAAAAACTTTTCAAATGACAGCAAATTCTAATCTAGAATTGATTGTTCCGAGAATACAGTTATCTTTCGAATTTCTAACCACTATCTTCATCCTAACCAAATTGCTTCCAATTCCAAATTAGACCTCAGTTCTTAGTAGAGGCCACGCCTCAAATCGTTATGGCCGACTATCGGCAAACAAAGTTATCGGTTATTTACCGATACAAAGAATCGGTAGTTACCGGTACCGAGTACCGCCACTTCGGCTGGCTCGTAAACCGGGGACTTCAGTCGCCGGCGTCTGGAAACACCGATTTTACTATCTGCTGAGGAGGTTTCAGTAACTACAAAGAGGTAAGTTGTCCAAGGTGTACAGTCGCGTAATCAAGTTCATTCAAATTGGGAGCAAATAAACGGATCAGCCACCTTATTCAGCAAATACAGACAACGTCGGTGAGCCGCCGCACGGAGGCCTCGGAGCAGAGACCATACAGAGAGACAGAACATAAAGGCCGGGATGAAAGATCCTTGAGTTAGTGTCATTTTCTTTACAGAATCGAAGCCAAGCTATGATATTCTGCAATCAAATTCGATGATGAATTAACGCAGTGTTTTCCCTGTCTCTCTCACGACTCCGCAAATAGACGAGATATTCACTATCCGCGTGTTCACCTGAGTGTTCACTCGTTCGAGTTTGTAGCATGGATCAAGCCTAATTAAGGTGAAAAATATGAATGTTGTGGAAATAAATTAGTATTAACTAACGCGTGGCCTAAAACCGAAAAGGGCATTTAGTCTAATATCCAAAATCTCTGTCAAAAAAATTGATGTCAACTTTTGACGTTACCTGCATCTAACAATATCTGATCGAAATCGAGCTTACTAATTTAGGCTGCAAAGGTACAACTTTCGCAGATAAAGACAATTCTATCTTATAATTCAGCAGTGGGGAAGTCATATTCTATACTTATTTTAAACAAACTTTTACTTAACAAATCATTGTGTCATCCTATTGCAAAATAAATGCAAATATTTGTTACTCTTTCACGTTAAAACTACCTAACGGATTTGGATGAAATTTGGCACATATATAGAAAATAACCTGGAATAATACACCGAATATTTTTTGTGTTGGGAAAATTGTAACATCTCTCGGGAACGCGGGTGAAACCGCGGGGGACAAAACATTTATTTTTAGTGTATATTTATAAGTTCTAAACGCTTTTGTACGCGACTGTAGTAGGCGGAGCAGGCGCCCCGAGCCGTTTTAACAGCATTTCACGGTAAGACATTAATTGAGCGAAATAAAATCAAACAAATATATTTGCAAAATGCGCATTTAAATTGCTATGACTTACATGTGTCGGTTAATGAAGTTATAAACTTTTGTACGACTACCTTATTTAGCAGATTATAGTTTGTGTAACTAAATACTAGTTTAATGGACAATGTAACGGCTGGCAATAACAATGTAGGTGTTTGCTAAAGTTTGAGTTAAATAAAAGTATTTTAAAATCAGAAAAGTGGAGAATATTATAAGTTTATTTTTTATACCACCTGGGCCGACAAACAAGCAGACGGTCAACCTGATGGTAAGTGGTCACCGCAGCCTATGGACATTAGCAACAATAAGGGCATCGCCAATACGTTGTGGACCCTGAGACGTGAAGTTGTTAAGTCTCATGTGCCTGTTTCATGTGCAATTTCACCGGACCTCTTACCTAAGCGAAACACAGTTATATAAGTGCACTACTGCTTAACGGCGGAATAGGTAAGGTGGTAGTACTTCCCCGGACGAACTGCACTAAGAGCTCTACTACTCAATGAACTCTACTAATCAACAGTAACAATTAATAATACGTTATTATAAATGAAGTATTGTAGTCATAAAAAAGTGTCGACAAAAGTGAAAACTGACATGAATATATGTTTATATTACATATAGTTACTAGCTGCCCGGACAGACGTCGTTCTGTCGAAATAAGTCCATACAAAAATGCAGGGATTCGCTCGCAGCGCCACCTACCGGGTCCAATTGTGAATCTAAACCATACAGGGCGCCACCCAAATGCATACAAAAAAATCATTCAAATCGGTCCAGCCGTTTAGGAGGAGTTCAACATTCACTGTCAACATACGTACAGAAGAATTATATATATAAAGATGTATTATTTATTATTATTATGTATTATCAATGTATTTCAACCCCAAACTCTATTCTCGTGTAAACGGGGCCAATATATGTAGATACTTATATACAGAGGTGTCGGTAACGGTGTCGGTAACAGTGTCGCGAGTTCAATTGTTTTTTCCCATCTCAAAAATGCCCAACGCGGCTAAAGAAGTTTTCACTTCAATAAAAACAAATGCACTCATCAGAAGAGTTCATTACAATCACAGTACTATTGAAAGCGTACGTACTCATAGTGTACCTAGCACTAGTGCGGTCTTCCCGTCCAATTATAATTTGGGTGTCTTCAAGGCTAGAGAGAATAGGGCTCTTAATAAACTAGTGCGCCTCAACATCAATGATTGCATCACTGCTTACCATCAGGTGGGATCGCAGTCAAGCAAAAGTTGATATTATTTTTAAACAAAGTATCAAGAGGTATCAGTAGTAATTTCATTACACCGAAGATATTTAAGTCCCAACGTGACTTGAAGTAAAGACTAGAGTCACCAGGAAATCGTCTTATACCATCAAATTCCCATACACTCTTGAAGCTCTTACTAATAAGCTCTGAAACCAGAGCTTAAAACAAAAAAAACGACACATCTACAACATGAATATTTAGGCACATGTTCTCTTGCTTTATTCGTCACTAATTGACTTTTAAGCCAAAATGATAACCTTCCGTCAAATGAATAAGCGTGAATTGTTTTTATACTGTTAGTATTCGATAAAAAAGCTGAATTAAGATTTTAGTCGACCCTAAAAATTACCTAATAATTTTGAGTTAAAGATATAGGTCAACAAGCAACAACCAAATGTCGCATAAAACACTCTGTTCCTTTTGCTTCTAAAATTTAGGTAATATTGGTATCTTCGAAAAAACAAGGCAAATAACTAGCGACAGACCCTGGCTTCGCCCGAGTCCCATAATAAAAGTACACACATAAGCCTTTCGCAAAAACCGCATCAAAAGCTATTATGTAGTATAAACTAAGCGCTCTATCAGACAAATAATGACTTTGTTAAGCTTCTTTTAGTGATTCAATAGTATAGTAAAACTAACTTAGCTTTTTTATTGATTTTCATTTGTTGAATAAAGTTAAGTTAGCTTTGTTAAAAGCGTTGCCGCAAAATCACACCACGATACCTTCTATGTACCTACTTCTGTAACTCGTTTCACAAATTAGTCCCTTACTGAACTCCAAATGCCTCAAAAGCCGTCAGTGTCGGTGTTTCGGCACAACAAAGCGCCCACACGGTTGTCCCCGTCATAATAACGCAAACAATAAACTTAGATAATAATGTATTCTAACAGACCGAGATGCGCGATAAAATTCGTGACTGCATTGTGACACCTCGGTTTAATTGGAATTTATGTAGCAGTCGCTACGCTTTGTATCGGTAGACATATTACCACGGACTCTCGATCGAGTTCGAAGTTCGATTAGATACTGTCAGGGTGAAAACTTAACGGGTTGACAGCCGTTTAGATCTTTGGGATCTAGTAATTAGTGGGCATTAGGTAGGTATTTATTTCAAAAAAGCGCTTGCAGTGCGATTAGCAGCTGTTGATTCCAGGGGTTTGCGATGGAAATGGGCGATTGCGTTGCTATCTTGATTATGAATCTAGCTTTCTTATATTCTTAAATAGGAAAGATAAGGAATCTCTCTTTGACGCCTACAAAGCAGCTTTAATAAATTCACCTACCTAGAATTTTATGGGGTATATTTTCTCGCTTGGAAGTCATCCTGAGCATATAGTAGGAGCCAAAATTCAACTCAAGGCATTTATTATGCACACATTTTAAGTTTGTTTCGTTTCGGATAGCTTCCGAACGGCTTCCGGCGTAGATTACAAAATGCTTTATTTGTGTACGCAGCCTTATCTTAATTTCTTAATTAAGGGTGGTGCACGTATAAAATTAAGTCACATTTCGTAATTGCCTTTTGAATTATTGTTATTTTTATATAATTTAACAGCATTTTCGATCTTTGTCTTACTAAAATTAATGTGCTTTAAAGACACTCAAATTGTGTTTTATTCAAAATTATATTTAAATAGCTGTCCCCCGCGGTTTTACCCGCGTTCCATAGGTATGTAACATTATTCCAGTACAAAAAGTATCCTATGTTACTTCTAATACCTCCAAGAATATGTGTACAAAGTTTCATGATCGGTTAAGTAATTTTCGCGTGAAAGCGTAACAAATAAACTTACATTCACATTTATAATGTATGTAATTTCACAAATACTAATCATTTCTAAACTGGCTACTTATTTTAATTTAAACCTAATATTTTTCCTATCACTTAGCTCTAACAAATGAAAAACATATCAAACAGTATTTTTAGGTACCTATTCTGGGTACATGTATAGTCGCTCTCAATTTCGCTCGATATCGCGTTAAATTTGCATTCGCTAGTCACCGGTGAAGGTGATTTCCCCGGCGATCGGCTATCGGCTCGATCTACGGAATTGCCACCCCGGCACCGAGTCGCGTATCCAAATCGAAAATCAACTCTTTTTATTCACACCGTTATTGGAAAGACTTATTCTGGAGTCTGGTAACCTCTAAAACGAAAAACATATCTGAACCTAGTGATTACATATGAAATAGATATGTTAGAACAGAGTCTAACCTGCTTTTTTAATAACTTTGGGCTGATAACGGACATCAAAAAGTCTTACAAGTCAATATACGTACCTAAATTTAAAAAACGATAGATCCTGAATCTAAATCATACTGGTACCAAAATATATTCAAAGATGTTTTAAGACCTTACGAGAAATTTGGTGAGTATTGATGCCGAATTGAAACCTCTTTTGTCATCAGCAATACCATTTCTAAACTTTAATTCTTTTTAAAATATGTACTGTTTCTATTTCTTTATTAACCTACTTCCAAAGGAGGTTTTCAATTCGATGGATTCGGTTGAGTTGATAAAATAACAATCATAATCAAAGCACCAAAATATCACAACTTAAGAAATATTTCAACTTAGTTTCAGTATCTTTCAACATTTTGCACAATTTAACTTTAAAATAATCATGTAACTGTTAAGCTCTGTGTGTATTTTTTGATGCTAAATAAATATTTATTTATTTTTTAAATTTTACATGAGATGAAATTTTCACTTGTTTTACTTTTTTATGTGCTCACAGAATAGTGACATTGGCTTCCACTCGTTTCGTTTCAACGATTTTTGCATAGTAAACGCAGGCGTATAAGATTTTATTGCAAAGGGAGATTTCTATTCTATAGAATTGAATTGAGTCGTTTTGTTGACAAAGGAGAGCTTTTCGTAATAAACAGCTAAAGCTATTTTGCATTGTTGAGTAACGTTCACTTACGGTTATCGCGTTTGAATTTAGAACTAAATTGGTAACTGTAGAATACTTTTTTGTATATTGTTTGGGGAATGGTTATTTTTCTTTTGTTATTTAAAGCAAGCAATGCAGCGACACTTTCCCTTATAAGATTTTGGAAAATGGCAATTTAAAAAAACTTGTAGTTTGAGAGACTTATAACTTCGGAATGGAAAATAATACAAAGCCATTTATAATTTATTTTTTCTTTATTTAATTTTTTTCCATATATTTAGCCCGTATTGAGCCAATATATCCGACCCGATTTTATATGAGCCGTTGTTGCCTCAAAAAGGAGATTGCTATAAATTCGAAGATTATGCATATCTGCGTGTCTATCTATGAATGTAGAGTTTTAAGTACCTAAGTAAGGGAGTACAGCCTTGGGTTCTTCAAGAAGAGGAGATTTTTGCAGGGTCGGCAACGCAACCTTTTACCATCAACGGACGTCAGCTTGCATGCTACATTGGGAGTAAAAAATGATTTATTATTATTTAACTTAAATTTATGATTATATTAAATACAGTACATATTTATCAGTTGGGTACGTTAAACAATAATTAAATTCGAATATGTTAAATAAATTTTATACTCGGTTACAGTTATAAACCAATTCACTTAGTCAATCCAAGCCCAAAGTACAAAAATATTTGAATGCAACTCAAAGTAATATTGTAGTTTCCCAACAAAGTTATTTGAATAAAAATATTAACATAATGTACGTCATTTATGTAGAAATAAACACATTTGAGCTTTGTGTAATGTTCGCTAGGTATTTGTGAACATTCACGGCACTTAGATAATGGCTGCCTTTGTCAATAAAATTATACGACGGATGTTATGGCAACATAACACTATTGTAGTTTTTATGAAGTAAGGATGACAATTCTGATATATTTGAAGTGAAAACTTCTTTAGCGGCGTTGAGCACTTTTCTTGGGATGGGTATAAAATGTTAAACTCGCATCACACGTGACCTGATCGAAAATTCGTAAGACGGTAAAAACGCACAACGTTAATGTTCAAGTTTTCACTTCTGCCGTTTTCTTCTGTTGTTTTTTCAAAGCGGCCGACGAACAAGCACACGGTCCACCTGATGGTAAGTCACCGCCCCCTATGGACATTTGCAACACCAGAGCATCGCATTGCATTGTCGATCCTGAGACATGAAGTTGTTAAGTCCCTTACCTTTCTAACCGAAACACAGAAATACAAGTGCACTACTACTTCACGGCGGACATGGGTAAGGTTGTAGTACTTCCCCGGATGAACTCTGTACTAAGAGCTCTACTACTCAAAATACATGAATAAAAAATATCCTGGGTATAAAAAAGTTGCACACGGCCATCTCAGGCCTAATCACGTTAAGTATACGTTATATTACAGTATTTTTCAGTAAGTCTGTCAGTACTTTAATTTCTATATTCAATTTTCTGCAATACTTTACCGAAGTCTTATTGGTAAATAATAAAACCACCTTCTTTGTTTTCATTAGTGACTGTTAATGACATTGTAGCAGTTTTCATTGCCTAATAACACGGACAAAACGACATTTTCCGAAAATGATCCAAGCTAGATAGAGAGCCGTCTCTGAGATCCTAATTATATATATATATATATACAAGAATTGCTCGTTTAAAGGTATTAGATAGATAGATATAGTCAACCAGTTCAAATATTCCAAGTCCACGGACGTATTCGATTGAAAAACAAGAATGATTGCATACAGATAGAATATATCCACATGATTGCAAACCTCCGGTATTTGAGTACCTTTAGGCAAACATTCAACCCTGATGTCTCACTGAGGCACGATCAGAATAATTCACTCGTCTATATGCTTTCGGTGGTATTATCTACTCTACGGCATCGTGAGGGATAGCACGCAAATCTATGGGTTATTGTTCATAGAAATACCATTGGGTTGTATATAATATTATGTATTGAGAATGTCTTTGGTATATAGAGTTGAAAATTGCTTAAATAAATCTTGTGTTTTTGCTGCGTGATTTAAGTGATATCTGAGAAACCGCAGAGACGAATTTAATAGCAATTATAACTCGTATGTAAAAAGGGGTAGATTAATATAATAAAGTTCATACTTAGATACTGTTGGCGCTATTAAAAACTCCAAAAAGATTTTATTCACTGCCATTAGATAGCGATAAAAGTTAATCCTAGCACATAACATTTTTATTATTTCTTTTTATTCATGTCACTTTTGGAGGGAAAATCACACATAAATTAAATATTGAAAAGCGAGCACCTCGTTTTATTTTCACATTAAGAAAAATATACATTTAAGTAGATTTGCCAAACAATATAATAGACCACATAAGGGTTAAACTTATATTTATCATATTAGAGTAAATAGCCACTTACTCACCGCCGCCTATGGACATTTGCAACACTAGGAGCATCGCCGCATTTCACCGGCCCCCTTACCTTTCTAACCGAAACACAGTAATACAATAGCACTACTACTTCACGGCGGAAATGGGTAAGGTGGTAGTACTTCCCCGGACGAACTCTGCACTAAGAGCTCTACTACTCTGGAACACACGTTAAAATAGTAAGCGAAATTTAGCGATGCTGTCAGTGACTTATCGTCAGTTCGGACTCTTCACGAACTTGCGTTAAGCAGTTTGACAGTACAAATACTATAGCTCCTTTATTGCTTTACAGCTTATGGTTGATAACTACCCTAAGGAAGAACCCGAGAAACATCCTCCTGTCCAATATTGTTTGACCAGAGATTTTTTTTCTTAACATTCCATTTTTCCGAAAGTATTTTTAAGGTAGTACTTCCCCGGACGAACTCTGCACTAAGAGCTTTACTACTCTAAAAAATACTACGTTAAGTCTCATGTGTCTATAATTTCACCGGCCTTACCTTTCTAACCGAAACACAGTAAGTTATATAAGTGCACTACTGCTTCACGGCGGAAATGGGTAGTACTTCCCCGGACGAACTCTGCACTAAGAGCTTTACTACTCTAAAAAATACTACGTTAAGTCTCATGTGTCTATAATTTCACCGGCCTTACCTTTCTAACCGAAACACAGTAAGTAATATAAGTGCACTATTGCTTCACGGCGGAAATGGGTAGTACTTCCCCGGACGAACTCTGCACTAAGAGCTTTACTACTCTAAAAAATACTACGTTTTTGATTACAAATAAAAACATAGGAAAACACATAACAGCGCTTTGACTTGTTTAACATTTACCTTTATACTACTGAAGTGTTTATTACTAACTACATAAATACAGCCTGCCCATAAAGCTTTAGTATACCATGGCAGCTATTATTGTAATAGGTTGGTACCTATATCCCCTTCCCCACCAGGAATGTACACCTAACAAACAACATGTACTGAGGTGGGAAAACTTATCTATCAGCGACAATCTACACACCATTTATTATGACCATCATAATTTTAAACTCAAACAAACAAAACACATTCTTGTTGACAGCACCAAGTGTTACACCTTACGCCCACGTATGATGTACGGCAGTTCAGTTTCCGGTGAAGCCTCACTTCCGGTCCACGCCCCCTGGTGGGGAATTTCGAAAACAAGCGACTTGGCGCGATATCAGCTGTTTATATCTGTTATGTGCTATTGTTTTATATCACAAGGGTTGTAATAATTTTGATAGGTTTTATGGGGTTGTACTGGTACCGGTAAAAAGCCGGATGGTCTAGAACTTACAGGTGCTAATTCTATGTGATCTAAGTATACGATTTGTTTAATAAAGTACTTAAACAAGAATTACCTGTGGATAAATTTAAAAAGGTAGTAAAGAGTAGTTTACACCAAAAAGGATTTTATAATATATCTGATCATTTAGAGGATGTTAACCAAGCTGGCCTGACAAGCTATCTATTTAACTATTTAAATTATGTAAATATTTAATATTTATATTATTATTCGCAATATTTTTATTTTAAAAAAACATACATCTATCCAATTTATAAGGGCTTGCAAAGGGCTACATTATCAAACAATATTTCTATATGTTCTGTGCAAAAAGCTACTAAAAGAACTACTACTTAAAATTGATTACATCATTAGACGGCAACAGGCAACAAAAAATTATCTCTCTATTAAAAATTGGGTTTCTAATTTTAAATATTGGAATTCACTCGACTATTTCTGAAGATTATTTACACACGGTCACAAAACAAACAGATGTTCACGCAGCGCCGGCCTTACCCATCGCGAGGCCCTTTGTCCTTCGTGAAAAGTATGTGATGCGAAAGTAAGTCTGGTTGTTTGGTTTAGGTATTTGTCATGTTTGACAAGAAATGATAAACGTTTATACAAATAAATAAAATTTGAAGACCATATTTTTTTTAATTTACTTGGTTTGCGCGAGGCCCCTTCAAGAGCGAGGCCCCGGGCGATTGCCCCGTTCGCCAGCCCCTAAGCCCGCCTCTGTGTTCAAGTACACATTTGTTACCTTTGATGAGAATCGAACCCTCAACCTGTGACGGGATGGTCAAGTTACCAAACCACCACGTCAACTGGGGGTCGTTAGAAGGATTCTGTGTTCAGTAACATCCAATCTCCATCAAATGCAATATACTATACATCATATTTGAAAATACACAGTTCGCATGTCAAAAACAAAGGGCTAATCTTTCTTACGGAAGCACGGCAGTCACTTCGGTTTTGACTAGGCCACCTAGGTGTTCTAATACATCCATTATCTTCACACTAGGGTTAGCACTTCATAAATAGCCTCAAGGCCTTTGTGATGTGTGAAGTTTATTATCGATAGCCTCAATAGCTGATCACGTGGAGGTGGAAGCGATGCAAACTATTGAATAAATAATAACTGGTCCGAAACAAAGCAGTGCTTGTACTATGGTAACAAGATAACTGATATATCTACCTTTATTTATTTTTTACAAATAAGGATACATAAAGGTAAGACCTATAAAGTAAACATATAACTATACTAGCTGTCCCCCGCGGTTCCACCCGCGTTTATTGATATCGTATATAGCCTATATCTACGCAAAATTCCGCGTCGAATGGTAGCAATCTCGTCCCGATATGTTCAGTAGTTTTGAGGTGATGGTGCGTCAAAGGAACCCTATTTTGCTTATATATACATACTAGCTGGCCCGACAGACGTTGTCCTGTCGAAATAAGTCCATACAGAAATGCAGGTATTTGATCGCAGCGCCATCTACCGCGTCCTATTGTGAATCTAAGCCATTCTCGAATACACTGGAACATTCACAAACAATTTCATCAAAATCCAACCGTTTAGGAGCTCAGTGACATTTACACGTACATTAAGATATAGATGGTCCGCCATTACTAGCCTTTCGGTATGATAAGTACTTATATATATATACCTACTTCTTTGTTCATATACCTAGGTACAAACTATTCGCAAATAGTGTTGTGTAGTAGCAACGAATACCACCGCTCCAACTCATCTCAGGATGTCGTAAGTAGCAACAAAAGAGTACACCGATGCCCAAGTCTACTTACACCTTGCAACAAGAGGTTAACAAAAGCATCACACAGGCGGTCGACCTTAAAAAACCAGATAAATCTTTATAATATTTATAAACGAGCGATTCTTGTATATATAATTAGGATCTGGGAAACGGCTCCAACGATTTTCATAAAATTTAGTATGCGGGGGGTTTCGGGGGCGTTAAATCGATCTAGCTAGGATTCATTTTCAGAAAATGTCAATTTATCCGTGTTTTAAGACAATGAAAACTGCTACAATGCCTTTAGAAGGTAAGGTTTTCAATTTACATCTTTTGTGAGAAATACTTTTATTGGGAGCCCTTTATTATCGCATCTAATTCGTATCTAGTTATATATGACAGTGCCTTAAAAAAGAGAATACAGTAGCAGTCACGTTAGTAAAGAAATCGCGAGCAATGCTCGGCGTTCCAGGTACCATCTTGTAATACGGGTAAAAAGTATAGGTACATATTTAATTGACCCCAAATCGTTGGGAGCAGGGCAGGCAGATGATGATGATTTTGATGATGAATATATATTATTTATACCTCGTTTGGAACAAGCAGACATGTTCACGCACACAGATAAAGTTGTAGCTAAATATGTGAAAGTTGTGAGCTCTGATAAAAAAGTGTTTTTAGTATAAGATCATAAAGTACAGTAGTATGGATATAGGTTCACACAGGTAGGTTTCTACACAATATTTAAGTATAGTTTTGATTCAAGAGAGGCTGGCTTCCAAAAGCTAAGTAACTTTTACACTTATTATTACCCTTGTAAGGCTTAAATTTAATAAACTCACCATGAAGTTTGTAATTCCACGGAGTTATCTCTAGCAATCTATTTCTATCCAAAAAACAGTTATATTAAACAAAACTTTAAGTGTTTGCGAAGAAATGTCCAAAACAAACGAATTAACAATCACTTCTCCAAAAAAATGATACAAAAAGTTAAACACAAGGCGGCATGTAGCAAAAACAGATTCTCAGTGGTCCGGCGCTAAATCTCAAATTTAAAGCTCTCTTCAAATATTTGTGATACGATTAAGCACCATTGGGGTGCTTGATTGATGGGAACGTGATATTATATGTGCAGAGTAGCTAACTGATGCTGTCTCTATTTTTTTCGTTGTCCTAAACTATTGTGTATTTTTTTTTTTTTGCGTGTCGATCGTTTTGGCAAAATTTGTTTAGACCAGAATTCTGCCAGGCGTACTGTGTCTGTAGCATAATACAGGTCTTCTTGTGTATAATTGAATATAATCAATACTGTATGTGATTGCATATTATCATTCATTAAGGCAATCAACTCGAGGATGTTTCGTCGCGGCCTCCGTGCTCTCTCTTTCGTTAACTACGCTAATAATACTAATTACGTGAGAGATAAGCTCTCCGAGGCCTCCGTTAAGCGGCTCGCTGACGATGTTTGTATTAGCTGAATAAGGGGGCTAGAAATAAACTATTTGAATTTGAACTGTCACTGGATAAAAAAGGCACCTAAGTAACATTCGCTTTTCTTTGGTTTTTCTAAACGGATGTTCCTAATTTAATTATGATTGTTATCGAATATTGCCAAATAAAGTCTCTGACGCTTCATTAACCTATGTAACTTTAGGACAGCTGAGCTCATAGCGACCCCTCCTTTGTCGTAGTTTTAAAACAATTACAACACCATAATGATATAATAAACTCAACGGAAAGTGACTGTGGGAAACGTTACAATTCCCTGCATGGTTTTTGAATTAGCTATTACAGGTAAGTAAGTATGAGGTATTTTTTTTTATACCACTTGGGCCGACCAACAAGCAGACAGTCCACCTGATGGTAAGTGGTCACCGCCGCCTATGGTCATTTGCAACACTAGGGGCATCGTCAATGCGTTGTCGACCCTGAGACGCGAAGTTGTTAAGTCTCATGTGCCTGTAATTTCACCGAACCCTTGCCTTTCTAACCGAAACACAATAATACAAGTGCACTCCTGCTTCAGGGCAGAAATGTGTAAGGTGTGTGTACTTCCCCGGACGATGTCTGCACTAAGAGCTCTCTCTAAATATAAGGTATGTGATTATACAAAAAACAAATATCTTACTAATTCCGTTGGATCTCCTTCTCTGTCAAGTATCAAACATGGAAACTCAACAGGAAATCGAGACGTGTTTTGCTTCTACTCGAAACATCATCAGGACATGTATTATGTGCAAAAGATATACATTTGTTCTAGTAAAAGTATTGTTTATGTAGCTACCTATATTCACTTCGGTTATTTTGATACCTCTTATCAGGTGAAGGTTGGTACTAAGGAGGTAGCAATTAACTCGATAATAAAAAACAATGTTTATGTATCTGCTATGTTTGTGACCAAGTGCGAAGATTTTTTTTTTATTTCAACCTTTAATCAAAATAGTTTTTTTTAAATTACGCGTTAGTAAGGCACATAAACGGAGTTTTTATAGACCTATTAAAATAGTTTACTTTAAAAGAGATGAATATTAATGAAGCAGTAAAATAATCATTAGGAAATTGGAGCTTCTTTTTTAGGTTACATAACAAAAGTGGTTTCACCATGGCGTAGTAAACTATTTCGTAGTAATGTGGATGACCATAGACTACTCGCATACCTCTTACTAAGATTTTTGACTTTACCCGCAATAAGTGCACAAAAAGTACTTACATCAATCAAACCTTTTTGGTATCGAGATCGTGTTATTGGCGGAATTATGCTACTGGCAGGAGTCGCCATTCAATCAAAGAAGAAGAAGAAATATGTTTTCATTGAGTCAAATAGAAAGCCTGCTATATTGTGTTTTTTTTTCTGGATAATGACACCAATAAAAAAGGAAATTTAAGTAGCTTTTCCTTAAGCTGTGTCATTTCATATTTTAAAATAACAATAAATCCGACTGGTCCCCAATAGCATACCAAAGATTCTAGTCAAATGAGAGCCAAATAAATCAAAGCTGATCGTCTTATGGATTTATTTCATCATAGCTTTTCCCCTTACCACTATCAAGTTCCCATCCCTCAAATGTAAGCTGTACCTACTAAAACGAGCAAACATTGCGAACTTAACTGTGAGCAAATAGACAGACAAAGGTGTTTAAATATTAATATTAGTTTCGGCGATATGAAAGGCGGGCTAATCGAACTCAAGCACCGCGAAAATATCAGTGTTAAGTTTCGATTTTCAAGTGTTGAGACGTTCGCTTAGTATGGAATGAGCTTGTATAAATTTTAATAGAGATATTATAAATAAACTAGCGACCCGCCCCGGCTTCGCTCAGGTGCAATGTAGATACTAATACATATAAACCTTCCTCTTCAATCACTCTATCTATTAAAAAAACCTCATCAAAATCCGTTGCGTAGTTTTAAAGATTTAAACATACATAGGGATATAGGGACAGAGAAAGCGACTTTGTTTTATACTATGTAGTGATTACTTTGTTGTAGGGAAATATATCAAACGCAGCTTGTAATCTTTTTCTTGATTAAAGTTGACGTACCTTTTGGACTGGTGGTTAGAAATCCTGAGTGCCACGCCTCAAGTCGTCGGTTTGGTGTACGTAGGTCAAACATTTGTATGCATGACTATCTCTATTTGTTCTGTGTCTATAAATAAATATCTATCTAAGTAACCATAGACCCTGGGGCCAAACATTTTGTAGGGCCCCAACTAAGCTACTTAAAATCGTTTATCCCCTAGCCGAAGGTTGGGGGTCTCGGGGTACTGCCTCGTCTAGCCCTTCGGCAGCTACGTCACTGTTTATAAGGCAGAGTCCGAGGGCCCCCCTGAGCTTGGGGGCCCCGGGGCACTACCCCGTCTAGCCCTCCGGCAGCAACGCCACTGATATCTATATCCTAAGTACCAGTTACCTGGTCTCAATAGCTCTACTTAAATTGGGATCAGAAGGGAGCGTCTTAAATGTATCGCAGGATATTATTATAATTATTGGTAAAAATGTAGCAAAACGTCATATGTATTTGTGTCACAGAAAATAAAATGTCTTCTTAACAAATGTTTAAAATTAAAATAACTGTCATAACACCGAATCAAGTACATACCTAGACAAAGAGGTAAAATAGTTTACCAAAAAGTAAAGCTATATCCACACTATCATACCCCGCCGGTGAGATCAAAGCGGTGTGGTGGCGCTACAGACGCCTTGTATGTAATAAGTGCCCATTGCAGCCGCCCACACGGCACATTTTATTGCTCGTCTACTTTATGATCATCACCTGATTTTTAATAACAAAATGATTTCAAATAAGGAACTCACAAGTGCAAATGTTTTTTTTATCTACATAAGGTATTCGCTTTTTTTATGGAAGAGTATAGTCATGGCTTATTTTTGGGAGTATCCGACCTTTTTACTAACATGGCTGGCCGATAAGACATATCTAAAGGCAGACGAAGAAAATATTGACAGAACAAAAAAAAATTACAATGGACTTAGGGAGAAAATAAAAAGAGATTAAGACTCGCGCTGTTCTTATTAATTAATCTAATACCTTTAAATGAGCAATTCTTTATATACTATAATATAATTAGGATCTCGGAAACGGCTGCAACGATTTTAATGAAATTTAGTATGCAGGGGCTTTCGGGGGCGATAAATCGATCTAGCTAGGTTTCATTTTAAGAAAACGTCGTTTTATCCGTTTTTAGGCGATGAAGACTGCTACAACACCATTAGAGGTAAAAGCACTTACACTTAAAGGTACTCCCTTTATGATCGCATCTAATTCGTATCTAGGTAAATATGATAGTACTTTAAAAAAGAGAATACGGCAGTAGTCACATTAGTAAAGAAAACCCGAGCAAAGCTCGGCCATCCAGATACTTAATATTAAGCGAAGACAAGATCGAACAATTATGTCAGATCAAACATCAGCCAACTCCGCCATTAGCTATTTAAATTTGTACATCAAGGTTGGTTTTTGATTATAGATACAAAATCGAATCCCGATGAAATTAAATCATTATTAATTTTTTATTTTTTATTTGATAAAATATAATCCTATGAGTGGTCAATAAAAATAACCTAATCTTGGACGAGATTAAAAAATATATCGTTTTACAACGCAGTCGGCCAGCATAATAAAACGTTAGTTGTAAATCAGAGTGATGGTTTTGTAGTCGTCAATTTACTGTCAGTCCTGAGAGTGGCAGAAATGGTTTCCGTAAAAAAATATCTATATTGACACTTTCGTAAGAGGCGGCGTCTGTGTGTTTGTCTGTGACTAAGGGAATTATCTAAAACTACAGTGAAGAATGACTTTCACACGTTCATTTGTTTTGCGGAATTATTTCAATATGTTATGAACATTTAGGAAAGCTTAGTAAAAAATTTTTACGTGACACATGATACAGTTTTGGAAAAATTTTATACCATTTGGGCCGACAACAAGCAGGCGGTAATGGTGATAAGTGGTCACCGCCGCCTATGGACATTTGCAACACTAGGGGCATCGCTAATGCGACCCAGAGATGTTAAGTCTCATGTGCCTGTAATTTCACCGGCCCCCTTACCTTTCTAACCTAAACACAGTAATACAAGTGCACTACTGCTTCACGGCAGAAATGGGTAAGGTGGTAGTACTTCCCCGGATGAACTCTGGACTAAGAGCTCTACTACTCTTAAAAATGTTATAGGTATAATTTTTGTCATTAAGAAACCAGAATCAAAAGGAATTGGATGAAAAATAAGCTCTGGAGTACTAATAATATCCCACCAATAATAAAGGTTTGAATGCTTGTACCAAATATTTATCTTCAAGCCCATTATCTCCAAAGAGATATTCAAAGAACTGAGTATATAGACCTACATTCCACCGAAGAGATTTATAATAATAATAATATTCTTTATTGTTCTCTCATAATCTCAAATACAGTACAAAGTCAAGGTTACACTTAATAGAGACTGGTGTCTGTTGTAGGTGAAACCTGTATTACAGATCACCAGGCTTTCCCTCCATGGACAACACACTTATATGACCTAGGACTATGTGACTATTACAAATTAATAATTTTAAGTTCCATTATGATATGATGTGGTTTTTGTAACTCAATCACTAATATGAAGCACTGAGTGGATTTGGATTAACATTATGACAATTTTTTTAATCCAGAGAAAATATAATTAATCCCAGCACGAGTAAAACAAACACTATACGAAAGTTTCATAATAATAACCTTAAATTAGTAGGAACTTTAATAAAAATTAACTAAAATATTTGCTTGCGGATTCTGTCGGATTAGATTAACTAGCAAAAAACTTACTTTACATTTTAAGACGAAAGTTTTGGTGATAGAAATATAGATAAGTAAGTCGTCCCAACTATTGACGTATTATAGTATAGACACGCCATTCACCAACATAAGGTATTGCATGGTCATCAGTTCGGTTTCACGAAGGGAAGATCTGATGCGGCAGCAACATTGCTGAGGCACATTTATGGCGCATGGGAGGATTCACAGGATGCGATTGGCATTTTTTGTGATCTGTCCAAGGCATTCGATTGCGTTGACCGTACGCTACTACTAAAACTTGACTTCTACGGAATTCGTGGAACTGCTCATGATCTTGTTTTATCTTATTTATCAAATCGCCAGCAAAAGGTAGGGATTACCGGCACAACATCCGAGGGCTCTTTAGTCGAAATGGGGGTACCCCAGGGTTCAATTTTAGGTCCATTTTTGTTTTTAGTATATATAAATGATTTGCCATATGTTGTAAATGACCTCACAGATATTGTCTTGTTTGCTGATGATACATCATTAATTTTTAAAGTTAATAGAAAAGACAAAGATCTAACTAAAGTTAATCATACTATGTGAATTGTCTGTAGGTGGTTTGCTACAAATAATCTATTACTAAATTCAAAGAAAACTAAATGCTTAAGGTTTTCTTTACCAAATGTAGCACAAGTAGATAGCCAAATAATAATAGATGGGAGCCATATTGATCTTGTAAATAAAACGGTATTTTTGGGTCAATATATTGCAATGGGGACCTCAGGTTGATACTCTAGCTGCTAAATTAAGTTCGGCTGCTTTTGCTGTTAGGAAAATTAAACAATTGACGAATGTTGAGACGGCCAAATTAGTTTATTTTGCATATTTTCATAGCCTCTTGTCCTATGGTATTTTGTTTTGGGGAGCAGCAGCGGATATAGAATCAATATTTATTATACAAAAAAGAGCAATTCGTGCAATTTACAGTATGGGTCCCCGTGAATCATTAAGAGATTTATTTAGGGAAATAAATATAATGACATTACCTTCACTATATATTTATGAAAATATAATGTTTATACGTAGAAACATAGGAATGTTTGAGTCAAAATTAGATATTCATAGTATAAATACAAAACAAAGGGAGAAGTTAGTTGTTCCATACTTTAGACTAACTAAAGTTAACAAGTCATTTCTTGGTAATTGTGTTCGATTTTATAATAAGATACCGCTTTCAATAACCAAAATGTCTGATCATAAATTTAAAAATTATATTAGGAAAGTTTTGAAAGAAAAAGCGTATTACAAGGTAGTTCATTATATTGAAGATAAAAATGTATGGAAATAGCTGCTCTCTGCACAGTGCACCTCTAAATCTCTTGTTTAAGTTGTAAGTACCTAATTATAAAATAAATATTTTTTTTTTGTTTTGTTTTTATTAATGTTACCTATAATAAGTATTTTGTAATTGTTAAATATAAAATTATGTAAAATTGAAATTATAAAATAGCCAAAAAGTCAGAATAGATAAAAATTTATATAACAAATAAAAAAGAATGTAACCTTGCTGAGTTTCTTGCCGGTTCTTCTCAGTTGAAGGCTGACTTCCGAACCGGTTGTAGCTTCAGTAACTTTAAATTTGACCTTCATAAGTGCCCTCCGAAGGCCTAAACTGAATAAATGGTTTTGAATTTTGAATTGAATTTTTTTTAAATTTTGAATCACGGCTCTCAAAAACAGCTCAAGATAGCTTATACCCTCAAAGAATGGAAAGAAAATAAATGGCACCTTACGTTGTACCTGTTCAAATTAAATGAAATATTTATTTAAATAGTCCTTCACAGGCACTTATGAATGGTCAGACTCTAAAACCGGTTGTTAGAGAGAGATGAAAATACACCGTTAGTTACGTTAAGATTTAGTTGCCGCATGCGCAGCGCGTGCTATCTCCTGTTTTGAGCGTGACTAAATGGAATTAGGTCAATTGCCATAATTTTATGTTGCCATTTCTGAGCGCGAACAACGCATCTATAGTTTATATATCAATGGGCCCAACACCCAAGGTGTGTTTATTTTCGACGGAAAGAGCGGTAAGTAGACACGCATTTACCTAAGTAACGGATTTGCCAAACACTTATCTACCACCGTACTTAGTGGGAGCGGATACTTTCTAAAGATTCACCTTTTTTTTACACATGTAAAAAATGTTCAACAGTTCACTAGTTTAGATAAATTAGGTTTGAGCTTCATTCTAATCTGTTCTTTATATTTTGTATTGAATTAATATCGGTCTTTGCAGGATTGTACAGAAAAAAAGGTTTTATTCAACAAAGAATTGAGATACAGGCTGACTATATTGATCTTTTTATTACATAAAAATTGTAAACAATATCTTCATTTAACTTTGCGCATCAAACCTTTTTGGATTTTTGCAGGTAATATTCTCTACTTTCTTAATTACTAGTATTCTAGCGGAATGGACTTAAATTAGGAGCTATGTATTTTTTGCAGTGCCACTAAGGTTAGCATAAACATATCTACTGAAAAGCGGCCTCCATCTCCGGCCTCATCTTCACTTACCATCAGGAGAGATTGAGGTCAATCGCAAACCCATCATAAAAAAAAAAAAAAAATATAGTATATGCAGTAGGTATATCAGTTATCTGGTTTCCATTGTAAATGCTCAGCTTAGTTCGGGATCAGAGGACCGTGTGTAAAGAATGTCACAGGATGTTATTTTGTTGTAAAAAAAACACGAAGCTAACTAACTAACCTTTCGACAGGCCAGTTGGCTTGGTGGTTAGCGCTCTGACTGCCAAACCGAAGGTCGCGGGTTCGATTCCCACCCAGGACAAACATTTGTGTGCATGAACATGTCTGTTTGTTCTGTGTCTGGGTGTAATTATCTATAGTGTGTATTTAGAAGAAAAAAAAGTAGTGTATGTAGTATATCAGTTATCTGGTTTCCATAGTACAAGCTCTGCATAGTTTGGGATCAGATGGCCGTGTGTATAGAATGTCCCAGGATATTTATTATTTATTTATTATAGTAGACTTTATCAATACCGTGAAGTGTTTGTTCTTATGACGAAATGCACCAATCCTTGAAACTAGTTTTAACCAGATTTCCAATATATCAGAAGGCTTATGTACAAAATCTAGTTCCAAGCTTCAATGCAAGTTGGCCTTAGTAGGTTACGTAAAATACACTTGGAAAGTCACAAAACGTGCTTACGAAATCAAAAAATTTACATAAATACAGTGTAAATTGCCGCAATCCATGTGCTTTATTGTTTGTGCAAAAATAGCAGAACGAGGCATGTGGGCGGGGCAGGAAATCCATTACCCACTGTGATACCTACCTACAACGCACATAAGGTTTAGTGATGGGAGCAAATATTATCGATAACAGTTCAATATACAACAATAAAAAAAACTAGCTATCCCTCGCAGTTTCATCCGCGTTATCTATGTAGCATTTTCCCGGCACAAAAGTACCCTGTGTTACTCCAGTGCATTTTCTATATATGTGCCAAGTTTCAGACAAATCCGTTTGATGGTTTTTGCGTGAAAAAGTAACAAACATCCATGCATACAAATTTTGCATTTATAATTAGTGCAATATAAAATTGAAATAATAAAATAACCAAAAAGTCAGATTAGATAAAATTTATAAAAAAAATATTACGATGTAGAATGTAACCTTGCTGAGTTTCTTGCCGGTTATTCACAGTTGAAGGCTGACTTCCAAACTGGTGGTAGCTTCAGTAACTTTAAATTTGGCCTTCATAAGTGCCCTCCGCGGGCCTAAACTGAATAAATGGTTTTGAATGTTGAATATCTGTAGGTACCAATATTATAAAGAAGTATAGGTTTGTAAGATAGGATGTAAAAGATAATCTCCTGAACTATTTATACGATTTCAATGACAAAAAGCAATTGTGAATAATTACTATTTTTTTTTTCATTTGAACACATACCCACCACCCTCGGAATACAGATCCCTCGGAATACAGATCCCTCGTAATACAAATCCCTCGGAATAGAGACCCTCGAAACACAGATCCCTCGGAAACCCAGGGAAAACCGCGGGAGGGTAACTAGTTACCGATAAGTGGAAGTATGAAAGTACTAACATGACGAAATGATGAAATAATTGAAAGAACATGGTAAAAAGTAAGCCGTAAATAACTCCGATAAAGGTTATAGATGACCTTTAAAAAATGAGGGAATGATACTAATGAACACAATACATAACAAAGCCATCTCTATCAATTACACTAATAAGATGTTGCGGTAAACATTTTAAACTACTTATATCTACTTAGTTTATGCTAGTAATTTGTGATAAGTACATACCTACATAAAAGGTTGTTTGTGCATTTTGTTTAGTATGCTCAAGACACTAGATAGCAAAATAAATATTAAAATTAATAAAAAATATTCACTACATAGAGTAACAGAAACTCTATGATCCGTAACATTTTAATTAATTAATTATGGATAGGTATGACTTCTTTTTCTGCGTTTTCGGTTCTTCTTTAATTGCTATTAATTACTAGTTCATAATTAATTTAAATTTAAACAGCAATAAATGCTAATTTAATTTAATTTAACTATTTCTACACAGGGTTTTTTAGAGAAAAAAAATAGCTTATTTTATCAAGGTAAGTTATATTATCTATCTAATCGGTAATTTTTGAGGCTATCCGTATATCTTGCTTGGTACTATAAACCACAAGCCTTTTTAATTCTGCGATATTCCACCACCATTCAAATAAATAATTACAAATAATATCGCTATATTCTCCCAACACTATGAAAAACATATTAGAGTGCACGTCGTCACATTTTCTAATCTATATTCAAATTGGCGCGGCCCGCCGCGCGCCGCGCCGCCATTGTGGAAATGGGAATATTTTTCCAATTTCGTCCGGAAAACTCGCTCTCCTGCCACTTTTACATCCAGACAACATTACCATTGCACATTTCGCAAGTCATTTTGAACCTAACTAGTTTGATTTTAAGGTTATTTGTCAGTTATTTAGAAGCATTTATAATTTTGTTGAATATGCGACGTGAAAATGTATGAGAGCATTTTTATTGTCATCTCTTTCTAGCTTTTGTGTAACGTTTTATTTGGTCGGTGCATCCAGTTTATTGACGTTTTATTAAATAACTTTGTATGTAGCTTAAATTTGTATGGATTTGTTTTCGAATAGACGGAAGGTAGGTAGGTAGGTTGTACTTAAAGAATCTCCTATAGAACATGTGGCAATGACTATGTAATCCTAATAAACAGACATACCACCATTACAAATAGAGCTTAAAATACTTAATTTAACTAAGGTTACACCTAAGTTTATTCTTCTACAATTATGAGAAAAGTGAGAAGTTTAGAATTAACATACCTAGCCTTTGACACACCTAAACAGGACAGTTAATTCCTACAAAATGAATCTAGATTATCTAGGTTAGTGTTAGATTTCCTTAGGTTACCTTTAGATATTTTAAACTTAACCCAGTTTGTGACACCCTTAGAAAACCTAAACTATTTATTTTCACAGAAATGATTACCAAATAAAAACATTCGGTGATATTACACGCTATTATATATTAGCTATTATATAGTATTTTGATATTATATACCTTATACTAGCTGTCCCCGCGGTTCAGTCCACGTTTATTGACATCATATTTAAACTATAAACATCTAGGAAAAACTCCGCGTCGAATGGTAGCAGTCCCATCCCGATATGTTCAGTAGTTTTGGGGTGATGGTGCGTCAAAGGAACCCTGTTTTGCTTAAATATATAGATAATATTAGTTTATATAATCTAAACATAATATTATTAAGCCATAAATCCCACCTGCATACTTGTGTAAATAGTTAAAATTATATTGTAAATCTTATGACACGAGAGTAAATAGTTTAAATACAATGTTAATCCTATCTTCGTTTTGTAAAAGTATCGTATGACTTTATTTTCAATATGGCGACATTTGTTACAAATCCAACATGGCGCCGGCCGGACAGAGAGCCCCTTGTTTGGACAACATTAAACTCGTTACTGACACGAAACTCGAAACACTGGATGTGATTTTGCGAGATTATTTTGAGCTTTATGAAATTACAAACTTTTAACCCCAGTTCCTAAAAAATCTATTATATTACCGGGATAAAATATCCCATGTTGCTCTTTTCGCTAAACATTCGCTACGTGCGTCGCCATTTGTTGTATAGGAACCAAAACAAACAAAGACTAGCTCTCTTTCACAATTATAAGTGAGTATTTAGTGTGATTATAAAGATTAATACTTGAATAATCATTTGAAGCAAATTCGGCTCTTTAAAATGGAGCAACATAACAACAGCAAATAATAACTTTTCCCGATTCTGTATATACATTTATATCTTTCGAAGTATAGTAGATAAGATGTCTAAGTATGCAGTTATCTACAAAACATTCCGACGAATCGCTTCTTTAACAAACACAATATTAGAATATCTATTTCAGAACCACATCTAGAGAACTATTCACAATTATCCGCGGCCTCACGGCCTCTAAAATAAGACGTCCAGCCCGGAGTCTCATATTTATTTTTATTTATTTATTTATGATTATTTGCATGGACCGCGCCCGATGTGACAATGCAGGCGCTATTGTCCTCCAAAATAATAACGAGATGTGGCGCTTCGATACATATTTTTTTTTACTGCAGGCCGTCACGAGACGCCCTTAGTGGCCTTAAAGCCCAACGTTTGAACGTATCTTGGAATGGCGTTTCAATAGGATCTAAATAATAATATATTATTGAGTAACGGTGTGTTTTTAGGGTTCCTTACTCAAATGGCACTTACACCTATATTCTAAGACGTTTCCTCAGACGGCACTCGACTCCAATTCGACTGAGGATACCTTAAGCATTTTCTCAAGGAATTCTCAAAATTGGTATTCTAAGTCAAAACTTGAGCAATCCCGACTGATGTCGAATCGAAGTATAGTCAAGGTAACATGTCATTAGTAACGTCATTCTATTATAGACAAAATATTAATGAAATAAAATAATGAGTTTCAGTAACTATTTACAAGCAATAAGCTTCCTTAAGATTGGTCCCGACGTACCTTGAAGCTGACAGTGGATTCCTCACCTCGAGTGAGAGATGTCAAGTCGAGTGGAGGTGATTTTTGTAATTAGAATACTAATATCTTTGAGTGGGGTTGAGTGTAGTCGAGGAAACGTCTTAGAATATGGGTGTTAGTCCCCGATGAGCTGTTAATAATAGTATTCACTTACCGTTCTAGAACCCTTAAAATTGGTTAATTATGGTTATTGTACGGACTCCCCCGTGTCTGAATCGCAACTCGCACTGGTCTGGTTTTTTTAGATCTCTTGTGTCTAAATAAATAATACTTATTGACAGTTTCTAAATTATAAGATTTTTATCTATATTGTCATTTGGGAGTGCTCACTTGCACTTTCATCGCATTTGTCTTGGCATTCATTTCTATTTTTGTTTTTCTGTATACATATGTTTTGAGTTGCAACCCAGCTCTATATGTATTGTTACTTATTATGTGGTTACCTTTTGGTTGTAATTTGTGTTGTGTATCCTAAATAAATAAATAAATATTTTTGTTTGATTGTAATCGATAGGTATCTATATATTATTTGAATCAATACCTAAGTGCGTTGTGCTCTTGCATATACTGTATTATAGTCTCAACTGTTTGTGTCTAACTTGATCACTAAATGTATGAATTAAATAATATTATTAAGATCACATGAATCCATTTAAATAACTACTCAAATAAATAAACTCAAGCAGATATATAACATAACTCTCAATAGATTCCTTCATGCTATGATATATATTTTCTGCTATGAACTTCTATATGGTGTGCGACCAAAATCTCGCGGTCTACAGGCATGATGAGACAAGAACCTAGTCTGGCGGAATGTCTTCCCTTTTATATGGAGTCTCACACCTCGTTCGTCAATCATTACATAGTATAAAACAAAGTCGCTTTCTCTGTCCCTATATCCCTATGTATGCTTAAATCTTTAAAAGTACACAACGGATTTTGATGCGGTTTTTCAGTAGATAGATTGATTGAAGAGGAAGGTTTTTATGTATAATACATGTGACATCCCACGGGAACGCGGGTAAAACCGCGGGGGACAGCTATAGTTTATAAAATGGTTTTCTTCACCGAAAACTCAAACTCGTTGTAATATTCGACATGACCCAAGTCTAGATAGCTAACTATTATGCATCTAAACCTAACAAAGGGACATCCCTCGTTAGAACGAAGTGGGAATGCAATATTCTATAACATTATCTCTTTATCGAGCGATGATAACCACTTACCGCCGAATTGAGATCGGCAAACAATAAATACTTGTTAAAATACCTCCGCGCGGCATAATTAGCAACCACACAGAGCTTGGATTTGGAAATATGCCATCGATACGTAATAAATCCAATTACAGGTGAATTAATTCAGGAACGCGGCCGATTTAGACTTTTTTGCGAAGAAATAAAGAAGTGTACGCTCGCGCGGTCTCTGAATTTTATGCTCCAAATTTTAAATATACCCTAACAAAAGCAATAGAGCAAACTTCGTACAAAATACACATTTCCGTGTTAATACAGATTTAGCTCAAACTTTACATGTTAATGTGTTGATGCGTACACACCCACACATACACGTGATGATATTTTTCCAACCATCTTAAATTAAGTCTTCAACTAAAGACTTAATTAATTAATTAGAGAACTAATAAAATCATTCAAGCAAAAGCCCATATAAACCAAATGGCAGCCAAAACATGCAGAGTTGCAGCCCGGTGCCATAACTTTGTACCGGCGGCGTATCCTTTGCATTTTTTTGTTAATTCATAGCAGGCAGGTAATGAATCGCCGGCCGCAGTGGCGTGTCCCCAATAAATACTGGCTACTGGTTAATTGAAACATTATAAAGGAGATCTTATCGCGCTCCCGTGCAAAGACACCGCGCACGGAACGGACCGACGGATGTTTTAGGAATTAGGGACGGGATTTCTTTAAATTTATTTATTAAAATACCACTTTGGAGACGCGCCTTCTTAGAATTTGTATAACTAGCTTTTAATGTGATCCTTATCTATCACTATCCAAATATATTTCTCTAACATTAAATTGGGTTTATTTACAACAACCCACCCACCGAAACACGTACATGAATAAATAACAAAGCACTAAACTAACTCAAATACAATATGTGATCAAAACAAAAACAATGAACACTTCTGCTAACAAGCCACCGTGCAAAACACTTGCACACTTATACTTTACTGTTATCAACGACCTTATCACGACGGAATACAGTTTATAATACCCCGAATTAATTGGAATACGAGTTCAAAACGTTTCACTAAACATCTAAAGAAACATGAGCTCCAAAATTTGTTGTGAACAATAGAATTGGGGGGCCATGATACGATGGTTTCGAATTATAGCGCTATTCGAGATAGGACGGCGCGCGCGGCGGCGCGAAGAAGCTTGCAGCATATATTCTAATAGGCTATTAACATATAATGCCTCTGATTGGACGGATGCAGAGCGGCAGATGTGACGTCGTGTGCACCGGCCAGGTATTGCCAACCTTTGCAATTAAGCCGGGACAATAAACTAAACAAAACTGGGTGCTACAATCATATCCAGAAGGTAATGCTCTTTTCTCTGATCTTAATGGTCGAAAAATCGTCTATTCTGACTCAAATTCTATTTTTTTAACGGAAATCAGACCGTTTGGTAAATTAGAACAGCAGCTTACGAAGTAACAACTTTAATGGCATTAATTGAAACAGAGAGAACCAAATGTTTCAACCCCCTGAGTTCGCGATGGCGCGCGATACGGTAGCAAATAGCGCTACTTTCTCGCGATTCACGTTACCTCACACTAGCTACTTTCAAACCAAACCTAGCTTAACATAAATACTTAGACTGCATAAATGGATAATTAACCTTATATATATGAACCTAAGTTTCAATTCCACCTGCAAACTTATAGCCGCTTGTGACCTTCTGAATAGGTATGAAGTATCAAATCTGTAAATCTCTATTTCTATATTTAAAACAGTTCAACCACAATGAAACTTTGATACAATTTAAACCTTGCTCCAGCTTATTAAAATTGAAATTTAAATATTTATGATTAAAGAAGAATCTAAGTATTACCTGAATAAAATTCTTATTTGCAGAAGGCAATTTGAATGCAATGCCTTTAGACATACAGCCTAATTTTCTTTGATGGCTGGAATACTTACATCATTTCGGTATAATAGACGTGTGCATGAAGAGCAACACAGAAACTGCATTGTAGGTGCACCGCCATGCACCACGCTTTTGTATAACCTAAATAGGGGATGGTCACATCATGTGGAAACTGCTTCACTTTTAATTTAAAATCAACATTTTGGCCATTATGAAATCTTAGTTTCTTAAAAATAGTGACTTTATACTGCCTCGGTAAACTGGCAATTATTTCTAAAGATTCTAATCATCATAAAATCAGCTGAGGGATGGACACTACTGAACATAGGGCATAGATTTCCACCTCAAACGGTCCTGGGCCACGCGTCTAGCGGCTTCCAGCGACACTGACCAGCTGAGAGATTGGCCCTCCCGCCGCTTTCCTGTACGTGGTCACCACTCAAGAATCTTTCTTCCCCATAAAATACATTATTATTATTCTTCCCAGTATCAACCAATCATTGAACTACTACTATTTGGAATAAAAACTAAATTTATAATATCTAAACTAAATCTCCCATAAAGTAAACAACACAAACCAAAATTACATGAAGCCGTCTCCACACTAGCAGAGACGCAATTCTCGTCGTGTGGGACTGAAATAATAGGCTCGCACACTGGGAGGTATTGAGACATCAGCCGGTATTAAATGCCTCGTGATAGTCCCCCCTTTCGTGCCAACCCTGCCTCATCTCGGTACATTCAGGGCTGACACTCAACTGGAAATCTTCAGTATTATGTTAGAGATAGTAGGTATCATGATTTCATTATAATATGGCGACAAACCTGCTTTGTGATAAAATATTTATTTAATCAATAAGGAAAATAAATACACACAATAGAAGTGTGTTTAATCAGGGGCTCGATTCTGTAAATGAAAAGACACTAACACGAGGATGTTTCGTCGCGGCCTCCGTGCTCTGTCTCTTTTGGTAACTACGCTAATACTACTAACCACGTGAGAGATAAGCTCTCTGAGGCCTCCGTGAAGCGACTCGCCGACGAAGTTTGTATTAACTGAATAAGGGCATAGTTTTTCTTTTATCATATTTTGCCCGTGGCGTGAAAATGGAACAATGTTGCCAGGGTACCAAATAGTTTTTTCAAATGTAGACGTGCTCGCTACAAAGTGAAAGTTTTGTATTATATGAAAACATTTTAATTATTCATCAATCACTTTTGATTTTTGATAGCATAGATTACGTTTATCATTCATTTATTTGTCGTTACACAAAAAGGTTGTGGATCAGAATTTCAAAATCCTCCTATAAAAAGTATAACTTTCAAAAACTGATATAGGGACTGGTATTTTGGTAATGTAGTCAGGTTATGGTGTTCAATTAAATAGGCAGCATTATGTATGGGCTGTTCCTATCCTGGACTGATTTTCAAATCAGGTCATATAATAAATGTCTTGTTTTTAAGAGTAAGTTCACTTTATCATTCTAAATATTGTTGTAATTGTAGCTTCAGTAACTTTAAATTTGACCTTCATAAGTGCCCTCCGAAGGCCTAAACTGAATAAATGGTTTTGAATTTTGAATTTTTTTGAATTTTAAAAAAAAATTACAATGCCACCAATGCATTGGCTATAATTTGAACCGACTTAATAGAATTTGATATTGTTGCTTAAAGCGCAAGTAAATAAGGTTACAATTCAATCAACTATACTACCGACACGCTATGATGGCCGTTTTGACGTTTCAGATTGGCATAGGAAAAGAAACTGTATTGCTTTGGAATAAGGTTGATTTCCATCATCATACGATTAGCTGTTGGGACAATAGATGCACCTTATGTCTAAAAGGAAGGAATAAGGGCTATTTTTCTTTGTCATTGTTAAACGTCAAAACGGCCATCTTAGCGTCCCGCAAGTTTAGTTGATGTCTGGAAATAACTACTCATTTAGGTAAGTATTTGTCCTAATGATTTTTCACCAATGACACGCGCTGTAAGAAGGTACAGTATGGTTCAGGATTTGGGATATTTACCTACCCAATAATACTTTATTGCCCATTGCTTATGCCTTGAAGGTTTCATGTAGGGTTATACATATATCATAGTCATCAGCCCCCTTATTCAGCTTATACAAACTCCGTCGACGAGCCCCCGCACGGCCTCGGAGAGCTTACCTCTCACGTGATTGCGTAGTTTGCGAAAGAGACAGAGCACAGAGGCCGCGACGAAACATCCTCGAGCTAGTGTCATTTTCCTTACAGAATCGAGCCCCAGCAGTAGTCTTTAAACATTATTATTGTTAAAATTAACGTACCTACCTCGTACTTACGTCGATATACTCGTATGAACGTTCTGCTTGATTTAGAGTAAAAAAAACCGTGAGTGAAGTATGTCCCAGGATATTAATATTTATGTTTGTTACTTTTTCACGCAAAAACTACTAAACGGATATATATGAAACTTGGCACATAGATAAAACGTATCCTGGAATAACATATAGGCTACTTTTTATCCCGGAAAAATGTGTTATCCCTCGGGAACGCGGGTAAAACCGCGGGGGACAGCTAGTTTATAATATTAGTAGGGATCAATGCCTCAAGGGACAGCCCTAAAACTCTAGTCTTCCCCCTCTCGATAGCCGGCCGGGGCTCGTTAGAAGACTGTATAAGGAAACCTGTTACGGGTCTAGACTGGAATTAGGTCTCGTTGGTACTGGCATGGTAATTAGAGGGGAATGCAAATTGGATGAATTATTTGAAGCGTTCATACCTCAGATTAGCTATCTTACGTATGAAAATTATGTAAATAACGCTCTGATACAGTGGCGTGGTGGAAATGTTCATAGAATATTATATATATAATTGACAGCCTGGCTTGGTGGTTAGTGACCCTGACTGCCAAGTCGCAGGTCGCGGGTTCGATTCCCACCCAGGACCAGCGGCGTAGCTACTGGAGGGCTAGACGGGGCAGTGTCCCGGGGCCCCCAAGGTCAGGGGGGCCCTCGGTCTCTGGCTTACAAACAGTGGCGGAGCTACTGGAGAGCTAGTCGGGGCAGGGCCCCCAAACTCTGGAGGAGGGGCGGAACAAACGATTTTAAATAATTTTGTTGGGGTCCTACATTAAGTAGGACCCCAACAAAATTATTGCCCCAGGGCCTTTGGTTAACTAGCTACGCCACTGCCCAGGACAAACATTTGTGTGCATGCATATGTCTGTTTGTTCTGTGTCTGGGTGTAAATATATATTATAAATATGAAATTAGAAAAATAAAAAAGTTGAAAGGAAATGAAATGAAATATTTATTAAAATAGGCCTTCACAGGCACTTATGAATGGTCAGACTCTAACACCGGTTCGGAAGGTTGCTTTTACTGAGAAGAGCCGGCAATAAACTCAGCAATTCTCTCTAAAAACTCTTTTCAAAATAAGATTTTGTACATAAAGATGTGTCCTGCTGGAGCGAGCGCTACACCCAAGCTTGTCGTCATTAAAATAATCATTTGTGTTGTAGAAAGCCTTTTGTACTAAAACAGTCTTAATTCTTTCCTTAATTTTTTGTAAAGGCAAATTTAAAATTTCGGCAGGGATTTTATTATAGATGCGTGCACTAAGTCCTAAAAATGAGCCTTGCACTTTTTGCAGTCTATATGCAGAAGTGACAAGTTTATCCTTATTTCTAGTATTGATGGAGTGCATATCACTCTTTTTGAAATAAAGACTAATATTTTGGTGTACAAATATTATGTTGTGTATGAATAGTAAAGTATGGCAGTTATCTGTTTTCCATAGTACAAGCTCTGCATAGTTTGGGATCAGATGGCTGTGTGTAAAGAATGTCCTAGGATATTTATATATGGATTCAATGTTGAAGATACTTTATTTTAAGGCGAGTAGCTTCCGACCTTCGTTTTTACCTGCATTCCCAGGAGATTTATAGCTTTCCCGGAAAAAAAAGATTTATTCTTGAGTTTTTCCCAGTCTCTCTATCTTTATCACATACACACAAACATTTATATCTATCTATCTTTATACAACAAAGTCGTGTTTATTACACCATTTATAACTTAATAACGGAACAGATTTCAATGATCTTTTATTTGTTTGATTAACTCCGACCCAAATAGCCGAATTAGTAATAAAAAAATTCTTTAATGATTTCGCTATCTCTGAGGACAGAAACTACAATCCGCGGGAGAAACTGCGGGGCACAGTTAGTATTTTATCTCAAACGCTTTGTTCATTTTTTACGCATTATTTCGTACCCTCAGAACGATAGGGGCTTAACTCAAAAAATCACGTTTGGCACAACTCTGATTGGGTCACTTTCGCACTGAGCGGGGAGGGTGGGTCCCGGTGTTAAAGAAGCTGAAGTATCGGTATGGTTATTCTATCATTTAATTGACTATGTTTTACTATTCATCGGATAGAGCGTACTTGTTTAGTCTCTCTATAATCGTAACTTCATTTCTCAAAATTTTTAGTTAAGCCCTTATCGTACTGAGGGTGCGTTATGATCACAACTATCAATCAAGATTCCACATTCAAAAATGAATATCATCAAAAACAAAAGGAACACAATGAATCAACAAACCGTCGCGTAAAACATAAGCCGGTATCTCAACACTCTGTAATAAAAGGGATTAAAGAAACAGTAGTACAATTGAGTAAGTGATACAGACAGCTTTAGGCACAGTTGGATGGCTCAATTTAACCTCACCGGCTAAATTATTCGAAATTCGAAAGCCATTAAGGGGAACGACTAAAAGCCCACTAATCGCTGCGTTTCCGCCACCGACCGCCGGCGGTAATTATCGCTCGTCTTAAACACGCGGCATTTTTTATTTATCTCGCAGCGGCTTTTTTATCAAATTATTTTGTTTTTTTTTACATCTCATTTGGTGGGCGTGAGTGGTTTGAGCTTGGTTTACAGGACAGGTGATAAGGGAATTTCATAGATGACTTTATCAGCAATACTGTGTAATCCTACATATAATATATGGAATAGAATAAATGTTACTAGCTGCGCCCTGCGACTTTGCCTGCTTTCAATCCTAATAAACCGTCCTCTTGAATTACTCTATCTATTGCTGAAAACTGCATTAAAATCCGTTGCATTGTTTACGATTCTATAAAGGACATACAGACAAACGTACATTCTGATAATTGTAATTTGAAATTTTCAATACATACTTCAATAAGTTTTTGTGTCCCCTTATATTTTTTAAGGAGTGCTAGTTGAACAGAAAGTTTCTGATTTAATAGTGTACACTTAAAAAGTATTTAACAAAATAATAACGATAAACTTTCCCCATGTAAGCCCACCATATATTTTCTATTAAGAAGCGCTAACAGCGTTAGTAAAACATCTTAAAATACTCTTCCGTTTTCATAAAAACGTTACTTCGAGTGGCGCCAGCACTGAAAAGATTATTTTACTCGTAATAGTATTGTCACTAGTGGGATGTTCTTTTTGGGAAGTGTGAACGGTATTACAATCTTGATGATTATCTCGATACCTTATATTTTACCATAGAGTTAATGGCTCAAAACTTCATCATAGAATTACCTAAGTACATTTAAAACTTAATGCAGGTAATGAGGATCAGCTTTACGGAAAACTATTGACTTTTTAAAGGGTTAGGGAGTTTCCAATTCCCAATTTTACTGGCTACTAGTAATACTTATTTTATAACTTAAAACGGTTGGTTAGGTATCTACTAAATGCTCTATAGTAGCGGTGAGGAATAATACCACCTCTACTCATGTCTAGGATGCAGTAAAAAGCACCTAAAGAGTTTACCGCACGATATAGTCAACAGATGCATTCCTTAAAGAAGATTGGTGACCTACAGACGTTAAAATTCAAGCGAATTCCCTGTTAAATGGCGCCAACTCCAAATTGATTGGAAACAGAGCAAACAGCTGATGAAGTGGTACGTCTATCTACAGTAATAAAAATCCCACAAAATAACCATAGACCACAAACACGTCCGACAAGATCGTAAACTGTCACCGTATCACTTGTCACTTCCCCCACGTCACTTGTCATTTGACAGCTAGCCGTTGTCACTTTGGCGCCTAATGTGGCTACCATAAACAGGAATATTGTTTTATTTTGTCAAGTGACGTGACTTTAAATATTAGTTGTTTAACGACTTTTACTGATGAGGTGATGAGATTTATGTCAAAACGTAAAGTGACATTTACACTTGTAGAGGTGTTAAAAGTATCTTTATGGTAGTTAACTTTATATTTTTAACTAGACGGTTTAACAGAGACTTTTTGGTGGTTGTATGTCAAATTTGCAAAACCATAGACAATTATATGTGGGTACAGAGCTAGTAAGTCTACAAACAGAAAAGTAGGTAGGTAATATAAAATACAGATACTTATTTGTGTAAATGAATTATATGTTGTATGCCTTGCCACGACAATATCTGTTCCACTCTTCGAAGTAGCATTGCTCTTCTAAAATATCAATTACTCACCAAATTGTTTGTTACTTAAAATACTGTCTATTGCTTACCATAGACTTATTCTCTAAGATTAAGAGAAGGCTTATAATTACCTGCTTTACAATGCCTATTGATTTTGAAGATATTTTTTTTAATATGGTTATGGACTGACAATCTCCTGGTTTTATTTTATTTTTTATTTTTCTTTATTTGGGACAGCAACAGTCTTAAACTACCTACTTATGAAAAAATTACATGGTTTGAACTTATAATTATGAGACCAATTACAGCTATCCACGTACTAAAATTGAATTTTTACCAATATCTTACTTACACAACACTAGTTTGAAGCAAACAACAAATATACGAGTATGTATAAGTATTATACAAAAAGAAAGAAAAAATTAAAGTTATAGCGACAATATGGTATATATTTATTTATGTGAGTGTGTGCGTGTGAGAGTGTGTGCGTGTCAGAGTGTGTGCGTGTGAGAGTGTGTGCGTGTGAGAGTGTCGATGCAGGGGTGTGTATGTGAGGGTTAAGATATTAGTTCATACGACTTGAATTAAGCTAAACCTTGGGAGGTAACCATAGTACCTACAGTGGTATAGGGTACTAGGATAGCAGGTACCTAATCGTCCAGGTGAAAAGATCCTAGCGCACGCTGTGTTTTTATCACATTTTAATACCTGGGAACAAAACTAGTCGGTCATTATTAATTATAGCTTTATAAGAATCTTTCAGAGACGATCCGGAGAGCGAAAGTTATTTAACGGTATAATATTAAAAATTTTGATAGTAAATCGTACAAACCATCACATTCAAAAGAATTATCTTAATTTCTTCTCCCGAAACCCATAATTACTGATCACTGTATAATTATATCGTTCCTAAAATAAAAACGGTGTCGATTCCGTGTTTCTTTTTTTATTCGAATTTTATAAAGAACCAATTTGCAATTTGCCAAAACCAATCACAATAATTTTTATTTTTAATTACAACCAACGTCAAAATTTAAACGAGGCGATCGAAAAGATCCTTAAGTGCATTAGCAGAATTAACTTATTGAAAAAAATAATATATGACCTCCTTAGTGGTCTAATTTTAAGGTTCAAATTGTCAATAAAATGAGTTATTGAGCTGTATAAACTAAGATTGTAGAAGACAATAAGGTTGTATGTCAGGTAACAATAGATGGACCCCCGCTATGAGGAACCGCCCACTTATTTATTATAGGTAATTTTTGTTAACTAATATCTTAATCATCATAAATATTTTTAAGATATTCTTAAGTTACCAAATGTACTTTTCGAGGATACAGCAGCTCATAGTCTCATAAAAGAAGTATCGTGGAAATTCATTACACACTTTTAGAAGTAGTGCTTTTAGTACGGTATTCTTATTAGTTTCTTATCTTTTTAAACTTTATTGGCTGTTCAATATGTTACTTTTAAACCTAGATTGCTCATGAATGTAGCTGATAGATTTTCCCAATGAATAAAAAATAAATTAATATATTCGTCCGGGAAGTATTATTATTATTAATTTTGGTCATACATTAGATTACATTCGGTTAGAAAGGTAAGGGGACCGGTGAAATTACAGGCACATGAGACTCAACAACTTCACGTCTCAGGGTCAACAACGCATTGGCGATGCCCCTAGTGTTGCAATTGTCCATAGGCGGCGGTGACCACTTACCATCAGGTGTACCGTCTGCTTGTTTGTCAGCCCAAGTGTTATTAAAAAAAAATTATAATATCTTCACAGAAAAAAAGTTAAGTACTGACACTATATCTATTACCAGCGTGAAGCAATAGAGCACTTTTATTTCTGTGTTTCGGTTGAAAGGTAATAGGACCGGTGAAATTACAGGCTCAAGAGACTTAACAACGTATCAGATCGACAACCAACTGCATGCGATCTCCTTGGTGTTGCAAATGTTCATAGGCGTGTATTTACAATCAAGTAGACCGTCTGCTTGTTTGTCGGCCAAAGAGGTATAAAAAAGAAGGACGGACTAGATTCTCAGCCTCCAAATTCATCCGTACTTTAAGTAACCTACCTTTTGGGTGACAAAACATTAAAAAACAGCCATATGATCAAACTAAGTAGAGCTTGTACACACTATGAAAACCAGCTTGTCCCTAGTTAATCTAATAAGTAGGCGGCCGTTATAACAAGCTATGACAAAAGGCAGTAAAAACATCTCACTTATATGATACCTTACGTACAAGTTCCTTCAGCCAGTGTCGTGAACCAATCTAGTCATTTCATACGTTCAAAATATCAGAACTATTATTATATTTATTAACTGCATTTTTATAGCTCCTCAGAACTGAGACAATAAAATTAAGGTTCTCGATTGAGATGTCATGATCTCGTCCCTAATTGAGAGTTTGGGTTTATTCTTTAATTTACCTTTTTGTTGTACCGCCCTCTACAGCCTCGAGCTGTAATATCTATAATTTTATCGAATTAAGAAAGTTTTACTGCATCCATTTTATTTAAAAAGATGTTGATTTAACAGATAAGTACACGGCTCATTATAATGAAAGGAGATATGCGAATTAATTTATAATAAAATACATTTTATTGTAGTTATATTAATCACAGATTCATCAGAAACAGTGGACTTTGCAAGTAGAATTTTCTGTTAAAACATGTGGATCGAAATTTGTACTGAATCTTAAATATAATATCTCTTTACTTAGAAAAACTGGCTAAAAGACCACTTCAACATAATATAACCTTTAAAAGCACTCGTAAACTTAAAAATGATTGTGTGTTTTATATAGAGGACGGCGCGAGACTCAAGAAGGTCGTATTTACTAAATTGATCGTAAAAACCGAACGCTGCCGTCGGCCAATCATTCCCGAATCTTTATTACATCTGTACTCGAGTTGTTTTGTGATATTATAAAAATCGCTATGGGCTTATGAATTTTACCTTTATGCGTCCTTGATTTGGCTTAAATACCTGCTTGGAGTCTTCATGACCTGCTGAGATCAGAGGCAAATGATCATGTGTAATTAAATGGTACTTTTTGAGCTCAGCATCGCAATATCACGGTTGTTTGTGTGATAATTATTATTGTGTTTCGGTTTATGTGAAAGTCGTTGAAATTTGTGTCTCATGATCAAATTATATTAAATAATAAACACAGGCTATATAACTTTAGTTATGTACCAATATCGACGCTTTAAAATTCTTCTTATTATAGTGATCAATTGATTAGCAATAATAATATTTACAACGATGAAATAAAATGGCAAATAGTTTAAAATAAAAATAAAAATTCCCACACAACAAAAAATTGCCACCTAAATCCATATTTCACACTAATTATATGACGTAAGAAATTAAATCAATTATTACTGTGACCCGGACCCCTGTGATGTTTTTTCATCACCAAATAACAATAAATAATGTCACACGGCAGGTGAAGAGAGCCCTTTTTGTGATATGTAGGACAAAAAACACTTTATGTCTTGTGATTTTGGTCAGTTTTATCTTTTAACAAAATATAGACCTCTATTGGAAGTATTGGAGTACCGTGAAATAGTTCACGGCGGGATCTGTATAGAGTTGCTACTACCACAGTCGTTCATTTATATCGAACTAGCAATCCCCCGTGGTTTCACCCGCGTTCCTGAGGGATGTAACATTTCCCCGGGATAAAAGTATTCTATGTCAATCCAGGCTATAAACTATTTATTCACGAAGTTTCATCCAAATCCTTACAGTAGTTTTCGCGTGAAAGAGTTACAAACATCTATAGATCCACATCCTCTCAAATTTTCGCGTTTATATTAGGTTGTACTAGAATAGGATAGTATAGGATTTAATAATAAAACAAATAAATATATCATTGAGTTCTAGGGCATGCAAAGTTCCCCAATCTCTATAAGGAGCTCTTGCAACAAAACATAAATACATTAAAATATTTTTGTGCAACGTCTTTAATTTGATAAAACCGGCTTACCTACTTGTTGATCGCTAGAGTATGTGCGAAAGACGTTAGTTAACATACAATAGCAAACATGTAACGTATATTCATATCAATACATAAGTAGGTACATAAATTCTGATGTACATAGCGTCACATTTCTTTGTCATCACTTTCCGTAATATAATCTTTTTTACATTGTCGAGCACTTGATTACTCTGAGATACTACACTAAATGCTTCATGAAACCATTCTCTGTTACGGTATCTCGGTACGGTATTATGTCGAAATAAACACAAACCATTGAAAAAACTTATAAAACACCACGTGTCACCAAACTCATGAAATTTGAAAACAAATTGAATGTTCTGAATTGATGAATTTAAAATTTCTAGGCAATTTGCGGTAACAACATCTCTATATCCATCACAAGGGCCAGGTATAAGGGATTTTTTACCATTTTTTTTTGGTAGCGACTTCGCCTCGAGATCGTTAAGTGAAAAAAGGACCAGTTTCGGCGCTTTGAGGCCCAAATGTTAAAATTCAGACGGTAGCCATACAGAAACAACGTAGTATTATCGAACTAATTAACCGTTCTGTTTTCTCCGGCGATATTTAAGTGTACCGTGTTGAATTGAGATAGAGGACTGATCGGACCGGATGGACGACTACCAATTATATTATTGCTTGTTAATAAGTGCTAGGTTTTGTGTCCTTTTGGGGTATAAGTATCTATAATAATAATAATTATAGTAAAAAAATAATTAATAAATGGAATTATAAAAAATATCCTGAGACTTTTTCACGGCCATCTGATCCCTGATTGTACTATGGAAACCATACAATTGAAATACTTATATATACTCGTACATTTATATCCAGACACAGATCAAACAGACATGTTCATGTACACAAATATTTGTCCTGGGTGGGAAACGATTCCACGACCTGCGGCACGGCAGTCAAGGTCTCTAGCCACGAAGCCAACTTGCCCGTCATCTTTAGTAGGTACTTATTAATCCTTATTCCATTTATCATCATCATCACCATATCAGGCCAGGGGTATCGACTGCTGAACAGAGGCCTCCTCCATTAATTTCTACCTCAAACGAACCTGAGCCGCCTGAATCAAGCTCCAAGGTTTGACCAGGTCGTCGGTCCACCACACGGTTGGTGAGAGGTCGTCCCACTCAACGCTTTGCTGTACGTAGTCGCCACTCGAGAACCTTTCTTCCCCATCAGTTTTTAGGTCTCGAACAACGACAAATAGACATGAGTTGGGTGGTATTAGTGCTCGGTATTACAAAGCACTTATTATTAAACGAATGAAGTTAATTATGTTTCTAGACAATCACTCGTGAGTCATCGTGCAGTTATAAATTATATGCTAATATTATAAATGCAAATGTTTGTATGTATGAATGTTTGTTACTCTTTCACGCAAAAACTACCGGACAGATGTTGATTAAACTTGGCATATAGATAGAGCATAGTCTGGAATAACATATAGGCTACTTTTTATCCCGGGAAAATGTGCATTCCTCGGGAACGCGGGTAAACCCGTGGGGGACAACTAGTAAGTAAATAAATAGAGCGTTGTGATATTTATGGCGTCATCATTAGCCATTTTACGTCAATCAGTAACACAGTAGGTCTAACCTAGGGCTGCCACCCGTCCGTTTACCCGGATTTGTCGTGGTTTAGAGGATGTCCGGGGAGCGTTCGGGTGGGGCTTTCAAAAAGAGGACACATTTTATGTTTAGGGAATCCCAACTAAGTAGTAGTTAAGTTAATAATTGAATCGTAATCGTGAACCACATCCAACTAAAATGTAAACTATAAGTGTAAAAATATTTTTAGGCGTGTCCGGGAAAAAATCCAATTTAACCTAAATGTCCGGGGTTTTTTTAAGTTTTTGTCCGGCGTTGACATTTTAGATGCTGGCAGCCCTAGTCTAACCGGATGTTTTTCCATAGTTTTGATAGTATTGAGCACAATTGACACCAATTTGCGCGGTGTCACTTTACCGTGGCACTTTCCTGTGGCAAATCTCTATGTTAATTGTGTATTTATCAAATTTGATGTTTTAAGTGATTAAGTGAACCGCTATGAAAACTGCTATACAAATAAATATGTTAGTGTGTGGTCGTGCGAGTCCTTGATTTATGAAGTTATAGGTAGGTATTTCTTTTGGCGCGTATGGGAAAACAGGGGCTTGATCCTGCTATAAAAATGACACTAACTCAAGGATATTTCGTCGCGGCGTCTATGCTCTGTCTCTATCGCTTACAACGCTAATATTACTTATCACGTGAGAGGTAAGTTCTCCGAGGCCTCCGTGAAGGGGCTCGCCGACGAAGTTTGTATTAGCTGAATAAGGGGGCAGATTAGAATAAGAATTTTTTTTTATCGATGTTACATATCATTTATTATTCTTAATTGAACTATATTTATTCAAACTTTTTGTTGTATTTACTTTTATCTATTGGTCGTTTGCTTGGTTATGGTTTGCTCAACAACGGAGTGATTTCTATTCGAATCTGTTTGGGGATCTTATTAAAGTTCAAAAGCCGTTTTATAGGTGATTAATATCCATTTTACTAAGGAGACAGTAATTTTGACAAAATTGGATAAGTAAAAATGGAGTTGGATTAAAACGTGCTGCGCAAATCAATTAATTATACCATATTCGATCTATCTTTCCAAATGTTATTAACAATTACATTATATCACTTCAAACATGACAGAGAACAATTAAACACAATTTTTCACATTTTGTAAATATAATAATCTGCAAGCTTGCTACTAGTATAAATGCCAGGTGGACAGTCTGCTTGTTTGTCGGCACAAGTGGTATAAAAAAAGGTATTAGAAGTAACATAGGATATTTTTTGTGCCGGGAACGTGATTTGACCGCGGGGGACAGCTTTAAATTATACAAAATCATTACTTCTAACTCTTGGCAAACATATCAAAGTAATGTTAAATCGCAACACAATATTTGAAATACGAATATTGTCATAACTTTTCAAATTATAACTAAATCCAAAATGGACGCCGGCCGGCGCAAACTCATGCGCATAAATAAAAAAGGTAGGTCGTATGACAGCGGCGTTATATATCGCGACATTGTCTGTCCGTATGTCACTCCGTGGTTTATAGCCGCGCAATCAAATTGGTAGCCGGTGGATATTGAGATTCTCCAATAAAATATGGAATGGTCAGGGTATGAAATTGGCTGCTATTAAAAAAAATTGACTTACCCTACCCCTTAATAACCCAAATACCTACTAATATTATGTACTCACCCTCTATATCTATCTTCATAAATACAAAGGTTAGTGACACCATCTATAACTCAAGAACGGCTGCACAGATTTCAATGATCTTTAATTTTTAGGATTTATCTCCGACTCGAATAGTAGAATAAGTTAAAAAAAAAATTACGTAAATTGGTTTTCTCAATCATTTTTTCATTATCATCGCTGGACAGAAACTACAAACCTCGGGAACGTGGGTGAAACTGCGGGGCAGAGCTAGTATCTACAAGAAATAAGGTCGGTTAATAATTCACTAACTTACTTCTATGTTTGTCTATTCGCTCGGCTTCTTATAGTCTAATACAATGTTTCATACATTAAAACCTTCCCAGATAAATCGAAAGTCGAAAAGTCAATAAAATCGAGCAAATACCGAAACCAAATCTTATAAGTCATTTTAGAAAAATCACGAATATAGGTACATAGATACGGGTCAAAACGAAAACCGCCTTTTTTGAAGTTGATTAATAAGAAAAATCACCTCTAAGCTAGGAGTGTTTGTAGTTACTGATTTTGAGTCTCACTTCATCAACAAAACTAACAAGTGTCGAATCAAATAGGTGATTTATTTATGAAACTAAAAAGGCACAGTAACACATTATAATCAAGCTAAGAATACGTCAAGTTTTAGCTTACACTGTCTGTATAATCCACTTACGAGAATTATTTCTTAAATTCAAGGTACTACCTGATACAAGTTGAAAGTCTAACACCAGTCAGTTCCAACTCTTACATTTCGAGAGCCAGTTTTCTTCCAAGACGATGATATCACGGCATAACAAAAAAATATTAAACATTAAACACGCATAGTTACATAATCCATAAACTGTGGCGTTGACAAAACATGATTAACGACAGTCAATAAAAATATTTTCTCATAAAAATCTATTCTCATTATTAATTCTAATAATATTATTCACTTTTTGTGTTAGGCCGTATGAAAAAGGTTAAGAATGCGCGCGACTGCGTCCGAGACTGGGTTTTTTGTCATAATTTATTGTTGAATGGTACCATTAGCCACACTCGACGATATTCAATAAGAGATGTTTTGTAGAAACACTATAAATGCATTTCGACCGAGTAGAACATTCGCGATCACTTAAAATTGGGAGCTTGTCGCACCCTCAGAACGATAATAAATAATTAATAATCGATTATTTTGACTGAAAATAGTAGTAAAATGTGTTTGCTCTTATTCAATATACATAAGATAGTAGCACATTTTGACCGTTGATGCCTATACTAGCTGCACAAAGTAACTGTTCTATAGACATCAATATCCCATACCTTTATATATATAAGGGTAAGGATAGGGGCTTAACTCAAAAAATCACTTGTGGCACTGGTGATTGGGTCACTTTCGCACTGAGCGGGGAGAGGTCCCGGTGTTAAAGAGGCTGAAGTATCGGTATGCTTATTCTATCATTAAATTGACTATGTTTTACTATTCATCGGATAGAGCGTACTTTGTTTAGTCTCTCTATGATCGTTACTTCATTTCGCAAAATGTTGAGTTCAGCCCTTATCGTACTAAGGGTGCGTTGTATTGGGAATTGTCAGTATAATATTATTTTACCGTAAGGTCCGTGAGTAGGTACCTATAGTCTAGATAATGCTCGTTTTATATATAATTAATACTTGTTTATTAATATTTTTATTTATTGATTTGACGGGCCTATTGACTTGGTGAGTAGAGATACACATGTCGTGGGTTTGATTCCCACCCCGGACAATCATTTGCGCGCATGAAAATGTATGTTTGTTTGGTGCCCGGATTTATTTTTTCGAGTATGGCGACAAACTCACTGACGATCCACCCGATGTAAGTTGTATGTGTAGAAGTTTGTAGATATTTGGAAAAAGAAATACTTTATGTAGGAAATCAGGCTGTGCTTAGTACCGGATCAGATTTTATAAATTTACTAGCTGTCCCCCGCGGTTTTACCCGCGTTCCCATGGGATGTCACATGTATTATACATAAAAACCTTCCTCTTCAATCACTCTATCTATATAAAAAAATCCGCATCAAAATCCGTTGCGAAGTTTTAAAGATTTAAGCATACATAGGGATATAGGGACAGAGAAAGCGACTTTGTTTTATACTATGTAGTGATTATTATTTAAACGGTTGGTAAGCTTTTGGAAGTGTTAAACATCTTTCAGGGCACGGTTTATGCATGAACCAGTTTCATCTAAATCTTCGTTACACAGATCGCTAGAAGTACCTTATGGCGTCTGTATAGGCCACGATCTTGTCCTCGAGGTCCTCCGGGGTTGTAGTCTCCTCTATTGTGTCAGTGGTAATGTTTTTCGCCGCTAAAGAAGTCTTTAATAATGTTGAAAAGTCAGACCACTTTGCTTTTTTTGTGTTATACCTTCGCGTCGTGACAGGGCGAAGCGGTTCCAGGGACTTGCCTAGACGCAAGGTAAACGTTATAGCGTTGTGATCCGACGTTGTTAGACCTCTGTCTACTCTCCATTTTTCGATCTTGGCCAGAAGTGGTGTACTACAACCAGTAACGTCTACTATGCTTGTGCACATTTTACCTCGTCTGACAATCTCGAATGTGGGGGTGTCTCCACAGTTAAGGACATGCAACCCGGAGTCATTCAGGAAAGCGTTGTATGCAGCTCCTCTCTGATTTTCAATTCTGCTTCGTTGTTAGTTTATTGCAGAGAGACTTTGACCTTTCTATGTATGTATCAATTTCTTGATCCCCCTCGAAGTAGACGGATATGACTCCCAGCCTCAGTCCACCTCCGACCAACAGAACTGCCGCTTCCGTTTCTGTGACCATCTGGGGGTCGTTTATGACCTCCAGGAGGTCGCCGAATATAATTATTGCGGCCTTTACAGGTTTCTGTCGGTTAAGGGTACACTGAATAACCTGTGTTCCGGGATTGGCTTTAAGGACTCCGGCTCTACCCACATAGGGCTCTTGTACCAGGGCGATGGATATGCCCTTGTCCTTAGCTACCTGGAACAATGCGGCTATGGCTATTTTGGAGTGTTTTAGGTTTGCTTGGATAAAATGCAAACCCGCAACGTCTACTCTTTGGGGGGTTGAGTTGGGGTTGTTAAGTGTAGAAGTACCTTATAAAAACAATACGAATATCTTATATCTTAGCTGATATTTATTCACGCATGAGTTTTACTGTAAGCAAGAAACAAAATTATACTGTCGATTATTTTTTATTCATCAGTATATATAAGGTTATTTACAGAAGTTATGTGATAATCTTAAATATCAGAGAAGTTATTATAAAAATATATAATTAAAAAATAAAGCCCAATGTAAAAAAAATACTTGCGGTGTATAAATGTATACTTCGGAATTGGTGACAGCTTCAGCAACTTTAACCTTCATAGGTTCTAGGGCCTCGTAGGACTCCTCTAAGACCTTCACTGAATAAATAACTTACAATTTTGAAAATATAATAAATATTTTGCAATATACACTATTAAATGCAGAACGTACAACCTCTCATACCTTAACTTTAACTTCTTCCATTTTGCTCAATTTCAGTACTTTTAGGCTTACTATCATTTTCCGGCCCTTTAGCCTTCATATGCGCCAAATAAATAGTCCACACAAAACTAGCCGCGCTGACAAATATGATTCTATTCTTCTCAGAAACGTAATAAAAGTTGAGAGTCTGTGCAGTCGGCCAAAATATCACCCCCATTTTATACGTCGGCCAAAACTTCTCCCTGACTTCCTTCAAGCATGCCTCCACGGTCTTCATTTCTAAAAGGCTCATACCAAAGAAGAAATACGCCATGGCTAAAGGGGAATACGATACTTGTTCGACAACGGCCCTGGATATAGCAGTAGTCAAGGTCTTCCCCTTGAAGAATCGGCTGCTGTACTTCAAGCAACCGTAAAAGACGGGAGCCATGAAAAACGTTCCGAAGATACCGAATCTTGCTGCTCTGGCAAAGTCAGCGTTGTCCACCGTAGTGCCATGTTCTATGTACTCCTGCACTATACTGCATGTTGGCCATATGACGGCATAGGACACCATGCCACGGATCAACGGGAATTGAGTGGGGAGGCTGCAAACTTTTGCGAATAATCCACTCATATTTTAGCTGTCAAAGTTATTTATCTGTCATAAATGTTTCTGTGACATTTTATCTTTAGAATAAAGTATCTATGGAAATATTATCTCTGAATTTCATCACAAAATTTGCTCCAGGATTTAGATTTGGTGGTCTTTGATGGTATTCCTTCTTCTGTCTTCTAAGTGCTATAGGATAGTAAGGTAGCTAGTTCTAAGGTCGTATTGGAATAAACGGCCTCTATTTTTAACCGACTTCAAAAAGGAGGAGGTTCTCAATTCGTCTGTAATTTTTTTATGTTTGTTACCTCATAACTTTTTTTTATATTCTTTAAGAATGTTTCCTTTATTTCCACTGTATGTTATTTGATATTTTGGGTTTCGAACTCTGCTCGAGAGATTTGTCATGCAGCATGTGATTGACTTCCTCCTTTATTTTTCCTCCGAGTTTGATATAATAACTATTTCTATTGATATAAAAACGATTTAATAATAAAATAAATAAATAAAAATGTTTATTTCTGTATCCAAGGTTTGCAATTTAAAATTAAGGTTAGGACCTTATTTCAAGTACAGAAATACTGGTCTCAGTAGACCCCGTTCTTCAAAAGCCATAATATAAGGTTGACACATGGTACAGGTAAGTAATATAAAATACAAAAATGTTGCTAATAAAATTATCAAAAAATATTAAAACTATACATAGGCTCGATAACGTGTCATTTAATACCTAAATGATATGTAACCCTCTTTAACCGATTTTTTTTTTTATCTTGCAACAAGAAATAGAAATTAATTTAAGATTTCGCTTTTAATTGCTATAATCCTGCTCATATAATATTTTTAAAACGTTGTTCTTTCCCTTATTCCGAGAATACATACCTACCTACCATCTAGCTCTTACATATATTATAAAACGAGTCAAATTTGTTGTAAGTGAGAGAAAGAATTCAACCACGCACGATTAAAATATTTTTGATAAATAGGTAATGTAAAGTACGCTAGTCCATTTTTATACCTCTTTTGGCCTACAAACAAGCAGACGGTCCACCTAATGGTAAGTGGTCACCGCCGCCTATAGACATTTGCAACACCAGGGGCAATGTGTTGTCTACCCTGAGACTTAAAGCTAATTGTACAAGAACCTTCGTTATATAATATTATCATGTATCAAAACAAGATCATAATTATTATTTGACCAAGAAACGTGACATGTAATTACCCATTTAGTAATCTTAGCGGACAATCGATAGGCCACCCACCGGGCTGGTTAGAACAATTCGATTATTTAGCTCGGGTGAATCGATTCGGTGATCGCCTTTGTGATAGCGATGAATCGGCGGAAAATAACTCGCGTGCACTCGCGGCACACGATTTGTCAATCGTTTACTAATTATTGTGATATTTGTGACTATTTGCTTTATTAATTACTAATCCATTAGACTTAGTTGTAAACTGTAGTAATATCTGTTATTATTTAACGAATGTAGTTCTCGCAAACCAGTAAAATAATCTATACTTATATTATAAAGAGGCATGATTTGTATGTAAGTATGTTTGTTACTCTTTCACGCAAAAACTACTAAACGGATATGGATGAAACTTGGCACATAGATAGAGCATATCCTGGAATAACACATAGGCTACTTTTATTCTGGGAAAATGTTAATATTGATATTAAATATGTTGTCTAAGCAATTTACATCTACATCTAGGTAGGACCTCCCTAGCACCATGTACCTACATGTAGAAGTTGTATACATAACGTGGTTGCATCTAAGTAGGTAATTAATAGTTCCTTACCTTTTTTTTTTTTTTTTTTTTTTTTTTATACAGGGGAAATGCTTTGCGCATACCACCACGCCTTGGGGAAAGACGCGGTGGTTATGTGGGACTCCCTTCCCGCAAACTCCCCCCCTCATATCAAAAATGAGAGGGGGCCCGGGAGGTTTACCCACTAAAACCCCTGTTTGCCGTCTGTGTCATTCTCCGCCGGGACAAGGGTACGCTCTTTCGAGCACTCGTCACTCGCCCGGCGGTGACCGGCATGACGCCACGTCTACTTACCGCGGGTGTTTCCACCCGCGGCTACGCCGTCATTCGCGCTAAAGCGCGCCCTCGCTGACTCTCTAAGAGTGGCGGGCGTCCCCGAGCCCGCCACTCGAGTCACTGTGATTTTTTATAGAGGTTTTCTTCTCGCAGCCCAGGCCATACATGACCCGGGCCCCCGGCCCCGATTGCTCGGGATTACGGGTTGGCAGACGGCTGGACACAAAAACCAACCGCCGCCCTTCCGTCCCCCCACGCTGCCGCCGGATGCCGGACAGACGCAGCGCGGGTAAGACGCCCCCCTCCGCGGCGCGAGCCGCCCACCTCCCCTCACTGCGTGCCCGCGCTGCCGCCGAATGTCGGACAGACGCGGCGCGGGCACCAGTCACCCCCCATCACCGGCGCAAAGCGCCCTCCTCCTCACCTTTCCCTGCGTGCCCGCGCCGCCGCCGAATGTCGGACAGACGCAGCGCGGGCACCAGTCGCCCTCATCTCCGGCGCGAAGCGCCCCTCCTCACCCCCGACTACGTGCCCACTGCCGCCGGACTCCGGACAGACGCAGCACGGGCACGAGTCCCCCTCTCCGGTGGCTAAAGCCACCCTCCATCGCGCTGTGCCGCGCTGCCGCCGAATATCGGACAGACGCAGCGCGGACACTAGTCGCCCCCTAGCGGCGGGCCTCAGCCGCTCCGACACCTACCACCATAGGTGCGGTGGCGCAATTGCGCCCCTCCCCCCGCGGCGCGAGCCGCTACGACCCCCGCCGGCAGCAGGTTTCCAGGTGCAGGGCACGGAGCTCCCCCTTTCGGGGTATCCGGTTGCAGAGCTGGCCTACCCCGCCTTGCGGGTTACGTCGCGGCCTCGCAACCGCCTCTCCCGAGTGGCGCAGCCACTCCGCCGCTCCGATCCCTACCGGCAGCAGGTTTCCAGGTGCAGGGCACGGAGCTCCCCCTTTCGGGGTATCCGGTTGCAGAGCTGGCCTACCCCGCCTTGTGGGTTACGGTGCGGCTTCGCAGCCGCCCCTCTCGAGTGGCGCAGCCACTCCGTCGCTCCGATCCCCACCGGCAGCAGGTTTCCAGGTGCAGAGCCAGGAGCTCCCCCTTTCGGGGTATCCGGTTGCAGAGCTGGCCTACCCCGCCTTGCGGGTTACGGTGCGACTTCGTAGCCGCCCCTCCCAGGCGGCGCTAACCGCTTCGACCCCCACCGGCAGCAGGTACCCAGTTGCAGGGCACGGAGCTCCCCCTTTCGGGGTATCCGGTTGCAGAGCTGGGGCTTCCCCGCCTTGTGGGTTACGTTGCGGCTTCGCACCGCCCCGCCCCGAGTGGCGCGAGCCACTTCGCCGCTTCGACCCCCGCTGGCAGCGGGACTCCGGATGCGTAGGGCTGATCCTGCCCCCCCCAGGGCTGGTTCTGCCCGCAGAGCCGGACGTCCCCGCCATTGCGGGTGAGGAGCAGTCGTCGCGGCTTTGCAGCCGCCCCTCCCGGTGTTGAGATTAGCCGCCGGCCCAAGTGTGGTGGCACTTGAAACCGACGTTGCCCAGGGTGCGCCACGAGGAGGCTCTCAACTTGCACCCCAATAGTTCCTTACCTAACATTGTTTACCTATATAACTTATTCATGAATGGGTTTCACACTACTAAATTGTCATCGTAGCTTAGTTTATTATTCTCTTTAAACTACATACTTACAATTCTTACTAATATTAAAATTGTGAATGTAAGTTTGTTTATTACGATTTCACGTAAAAACTACTTAACCGATCGTCATGAAACTTTGTACACATATTCTTGGACGTATTAGAAGTAATATAGGATACTTTTTGTGCTGGGAAAATGTTACAACCCTCGGTAACGCGGGTGAAGCCGCGGGGGACAGCTAGTATTGTATATATTAGTAACCCAGTAGGGATAAAACTTTCTTTCTAAAGTGAGTTTCGTAGTGACATCTGTGGACTATATATGGAACTAGAGATATGAGATCTACTCATTTGAAACGCCATCTATTGACAATTTATTTGTAAAATATATAAGCGCCATCTATCTGTCTGTAATATAACGAGGATGAGAACTTTCTGGTATATAGTTTCTTAAACATTACGATAGATGTCACTATAGTGGTAAAGCTACTTTAGTTTTGCTACTCGCCAACAGATGGATACCAGAATTGAAAGTTAAATTTTATACAGAATTGCATTCATTCAAAGGTTCGACAATATAACATTATCTAAAAATACAGTGTAAACTCTTTATAACGAAACTCAAGGGACTGAGCATTTTTTGTCGTTATAGAGAGTTATCGTTATATGGAGTGAACAAAAAAAAACAAAACAAAGTGAACAAACCAACCAACTTGGGCTCACTTCAACGTTATAGGTTTATCGTTATAAAGGATAACGTTATAAAGAGTTTACACTGTATAAAAAAATACAGCTTTTCCAGTAATTTTTGCGTCTCGTGGTGGTATTAGTTCTGACTTGCCTTACGTATTTACCTTACAAATATATATACTTATACAAATATTAATTGTTTTGCCGAGGGATGGTTCTTATCTGGATCCGACAAGAAACGATGTAGCAAAGTCCTCAAATCATCGCACTACCTATTAGAATGCGTAGAACAACGTCTGCCGAGTCACCAAGTATTTTTTTTTTAATTTTGTCATGTAGACTGACATACAGGCAGACGGCCCACCTGATGGTAAGTGTTCACCACAGCCTGTGGACATTTACAATACCAGGGGCATCGCCAATGCGTGGTCGACCCTGCGACATAAAGTTGTCAAGTCGCATGTGCCTGTAGTTTCACCGGCCCCCTTACCTTCCCAACCGCACCAGCAATACAAGTGCACTACTGCTACACGGCGGAAATGGGTAAGGTGGTAGTAGGTACTTTGCTGAACGATCTCAGTACTTCCATATATAATCAAAACTAAAATACAAACTAAATTCTCACGTTTTAAGGGTATTGTAAATACCTACCTAAGGTACGTTTTTTACCATTTCACCACTCATATCGCTCGTCAATGACTGACAAATTAAGAAATCCACTTGAGTGTACTTATCGTTTAGGTGAACTCATAAACTAACTACTTTATTGTACGAATATGACAAGTTTGGATTGGCTGGCGTTTTAAAAGACCTTTTTAGCAACATTATTTTTTTTATGCTGTTCTGAAGTATTTCGTGGCATATAAATTATTGGTAAATTGTTATTCTGATAATGGTGTTATTGATTTCATTTTGTCGTGTTAGATTTGTAATGATTGTTCGAGGTACCGACCGACTGTTGCATGAGAACAAAATGCCTATATGAAATGAAAATATTTTTTTTCAAATACAATTATACAAAAACTTATGAATAGTCTGACTCCAATACCGGTTTAGAAGTGTTCGGTGTTTTTTACTGAGAAGAGCCGGCAATAAACTCAGCAATTACTCTTTTCAAAAAACGAACTTAGATTTATTACATAAAATTTATTTAGTCTCACTGTCAATACCTGTGTGTTATGGCAAAAGTGCAGAATTATTTAACAATAATATAATATTATAAATATCTAATGAAAAAAATATATATACTTAGTCTAGTCAACAAGTGCCTTTTACAATTTTTTTCGCCTTCTTCGAAAATTATGATTGAGGTGTCATTCGATTTAACGTCGAAAGTCTCTTTCATAATAATGTATTGAGAGTTCTCAATATAGCATAAAATAGAAAACATGACAGTTTAAAGAATCAAACAAGCAGATGTCATGGAAAGTCTTTTGGGAGCGAAACCATCCGAGGCCGAAATAGCTTAAACTTTAATATTTAGAATTATAAATTTTGATGAATAAGTGTACCTAAATTTAAGTAAATGCTAAGTTATTTATTTATAATCCATGTATCGGCAATAGAAAAATTCAATGTAACACTATTATTAAGGAACCACAAGCCTCAGTTCAAAACAACGAGCTGAGCACGCGCGGAAAGATGTTAATTTTTAGAAACACAATACAATTAATCTCAAAATAATTTATCGTAGAATCTTCAAAGAGTACGGACTAAGAGTCCGTAGAAAATGTAAAAAGAAATAAATAAAAAAAAAAATAAAGAATCAAACAAACTAAACGCGTACGACTCTAATAAGACACACATTGTATTTAACATGACATTTATTCAAAACTAGCAGTCCCTCGCGGTTTTACCCGCGTTACCGAAGGATGTTACATTTGTATGTATGTATTTCGGTATGTTATTCCAGGGCATACTCTATCTATACGCCAAGCTTCATCCAAATCCATTCGGTAGTTTTTGCTTGAAAGAGTAACAAACATCCATTCTCACAAACTTTCACATTTATAATATTAGTAACATTTATCGATCAATAGTTTTTATATTGTAATAAATAAAAGTTGTATTACTGTGTTTCGGTTAGAAAGGTAAGGGGGGCGGTGAAATTACAGGCACATGAGACTTAACAACTTCACGTCTCAGGGTCGACAGCGCATTTGCGATGCCCCTAGTGTCGCAAATGTCCATAGGCGGCGGTGACCACTTACCAACAGGTGGACAGTTTCGTTATGCTACAATTGTATTTAAATAAATATTAATATACTCGTATAAATCGTTGGTAATACTAACACACGGTCGGTCAGTGTGTCCCGCACCTAACACATGTCCAGTGTAGGGTTACCACTCCCCCTTCCCCTCTATTTGGTGATCGGTTTCAAATGAATTTACATTTTCATAAATCATTTTTCCAAACAGCTGTGTTGTTTACGAAGCGATAGCTGAAAATACTAACAATTGAGAGTTCATTGTTTACTATCGAGAAAATATTATTTGATAGTGGTTGTTGTTCTCTTTCTAATCAATAAGGTACCAGAATCTTGATTAAATGTTCAAAATTTAAATGTAAAAGAAATCAGATAAATAAGTTATTGATTAACGCAGAATTGAAAATCTTGAAGTTTTTCCAGGTACGAGAAGTGCTTTGTGTAACTTATCTGTTTTTTTTTTATCTAGATTCTAGGACCTAAATTACTGTTTGCCTTGTATTTGTGCTAAACTAATAAACTGCAGTGAGAATAATATTATTAAAACCATAAATATATTCGTTTGAAACTTAAAATAGGCACGAAAGTGTTTTGTTGCGATCGTTTAAGCCACCAATTCTTATTGCGATTAAACTCGGACTTAGGCCTTACCACTTAGCAATAGAGTTCATTTTTCACAATTATTATTAAAGGCCAAACGAGTATCATAGTGTTATTTACATTAACTGTCACCCATCCAGTAAGTTACGGCAATTAATGTTAATTATTTATTTTCATTAAAAAATGCATAGTTCTTATATAATATTATATAGTAATAAACAAAATAAACTTAACTAACAGCTAATAACAATAAAAAGGGCACACAAGGTATTATTATAGTATGTACGCGGAGATTACCAAGCCCCTGTTGTTGTGTTCTAAGAGCTTCACTTGAGATGCTTTGTGTGCTCACCAACTTCTGCCACAGCATCACTTAACGAGTTGAGACCGTGGTCAAGCTTGATCAGCCCCCTTATTCAGCTAATTCAAACTTCGTCAGCGAGCCGCTTCACGGAGGCCTCGGAGCTTATCTCTCATGTGATTAGTAGTATTAGCGTAGTTAGCGAGAGAGACAGCACGGAGGCCGGGACGAAAAATCCTCGAGTTAGTGTCATTTTCCTTACAGAATAGAGCCCTAGTTTGAGTAGTAGAGCTGTTAGTACATATTCCTGCCACCACTACGTACTTCACTACCACCTTACCCATTTCTGCCGTTTAGCAGTAGTACACTTGTATTACTGTGTTTTCGTTAGATAAGTAAACTCTGGCCGACATGTCGTCCAAAGTGGTTTAAACAAAAAATCGATAGTATAGTTTTTTATCATCTATGGAACATTTCTACAAACTAATAAAAGTTGCTGCTAAAGTAGGAAGCGCAAAATAAAGCCCCCAACACACGTGCCGGACATGCGCTATGTGAATTGGATGCGGTTTTTTTTCATATCCTACCAACTGTTGATGTCACGCTGAGTAACATATTGCTTACAATAAAATGCAGACTATCTAGGCGCCAAAATAGCAGGATTAAAAAAAAGAACTTTCAAATGGTAAACTCATGTTACTATGATTGTATAGAATGTAAATATTACTTAATAGGTTCTTATAAAAAATCTCTGGTAATAGAAATATCCACATAGGTTATCATTTTACTTTGTTTTATTGAAACGTATTTTTTTAATTTTATATAACTGTCCCCGCGGTTTACCCACGTTCCCGAGGGATATTACATTTCCCCGGGATAAAAACCGATCACAGTAGTATATATCAATCACGACAATAAACCTTATTATCAGAGTAGTAGAGCTCTTAGTGCAGAGTTCGTCCGGGGAAGTACTACCATCATACCCATTTCTGCCGTGAAGCAGTAGTGCACTTGTATTACTGTGTTTCGGTTAGAAAGGCAAGGGGGCCGATGCAATTATAGGCACATGAGACTTAACAACTCCACGTCTCAGGGTCGGCAACGCATGCCCCTGGTGTTGCAAATGTCCATAGGCGGCGGTGACCACTTACCATCAGGTGGACTGTCTGCTTGTTCGTCGGCTCGAGTGGTATATAAAAACTCCATTCATAAATAAGTTATATAGGTAAACAACGATGTTAGGTATGGACCTATTAATTACCTACTTAGATGCAAACACGTTATGTATATAACTTCTACCATGTACGTACATGGTGCTAGGTAGGTCCTACCTAGATGTAGATGTAAATTGCTTAGAAACCATATCTAATATCAATATTATTATATATCACATTTTCCCAAAATAAATAGTAGCCTATATGTTATTCCAGGATTTACTCTATCTATGTGCCAAGTTTCATCCATATCTGTTTAGTAGTTTTTTCGTGAAAGAGTAAAAACATACTTACATACAAATCTTTCCTCTTTATAATATTAGTAAAGATGTACGTACATAGATATATTATTGTCACTTTTATAAAACAAAGATATATTTTCTTATCTGTCGATCGATAATCATTTTAAAACGTCCACTGACGTCCACGACCACTGGCATTACAGCTACAAGATACATTTTATCATAAACTTTGCCTGTTGGCTTGATGGTTAGCGACTCTGTCTGCCAAACTGAAGGTCGCGGGTTCGATTCCCACCTAGGACAAACATTTGTGTGCATATGTCTGTTTGTTCTGTGTCTGGGTGTAAATATCTATATAAGTATGTATTTTAGAAAAAAAAGTAGATTATGTCGTATATCAGTTATCTGGTTTCCATAGTACAAGCTCTGCTTAGTTTGGGACCAGATGGCCGTGTGTAAAGAATGTCTCCGGATATTTATTTATTTTATTATTTATTTGTTACAGAATTTCACAAATTTATTCTTAGTTAAGTTCATAAATGAAATACCTACATAACACCTAATATTTTAAATACATAATCTTAAGTAATATTATAAATGCGAAAGTTACTCTGTCTGTCTGTCTCTTTTTGATGCCAAAACTACTGAACTGATTTAATTGAAATTTGGTATACAGATAGTTTAGAGCCAGAGGAAGGAGATAGGCTACTTTTTAATATGGAAAAAGGGTTGTAAGGGGTTAAAAGGGGATGAAGAGTTGTATGGAACTATCGTCATTTTTAGAGCGCGAAGCTTGAAAATTATTTTTTAAAAATATGATAAATATAATCTCTCTTGTAATATAAATTATAGCTAACTACTAATACTAATAACTTAAAAATTTGTTTCCTGAAACATTTGCATGAACCTACTTTCATCAAGGACCAGGTCAAATTGACCCCTCAACCCAAACCCAACGGAAAAAATGACCCTTGTGCAATCTACCACATAATTTCACAATTTTTCTGGTGGCGCCAATACGCCTGCTTCACCGTGTGGTATCAATAACTCACTAAGTAAAGGAATACACGACATGTCAGTCAGGTGACCCCCGTTCTTAGGGTTCCGCGAGGTATAGACAGGGACCCTGGAAAACGGGTCATAAATGTTTTTAATTTGACGGCAAAAGTCGAGGGCGTACGTGCTCGGATCGTGGTTAAAGTCAAAGAAGGTATCTGGCGGAGCTTTTATATTCACTTTTTCAATTATATTTGTTATCAGCTATCTTCTTCTATCTATCTGTTAAATTGAAGAAGCGTCGTGTCTGTAGATTATAATTTTTAACCGAAAACGTGGTTGTTGTAGGAAGTGTAACCGAATACAATGAGACCATATTTTAAAACTCTGTCTGGTTGAGCAAGCTAATCTCGGAAACTACGAATTTAATAGGGTTTTATCAGGAAACAAGAACGTAGCTTGGGGCAATTTATAGGGCTTATTCCATAAATGTTGCCTAACGAAAGAAAAAATATATTAATTTAAAGTACAAAGTTGCGGGTATAGCTAGTACTTATTCTATGCATTTGTGATGTAAAATATTAAGTTAACTTATAGCCAAAAACATACCTACTATATTACAGTTATATGCCAGTTGGTTTGGTGGCTAGGGACTCTGACTGCCAAACCGAAGGTCGCGGGTTCGATTTCCACCCAGGACAAACATTTGTGTGCATGAACATGTCTGTTTGTTCTGTGTCTGGGTGTAAATATATATATACTAGTAAGTTTGTATTTAGAAAAAGAAATGTATATGTAGTATATCAGTTATCTGGTTTCCATAGTACAAGCTCTGCTTAGTTCGGGATCAGATGGCCGTGTGTAAAAGAATGTCCCAGGATATTTATTATTTATTATTTATTATATGTATATATATTATACAGAACCCTCCGTGCGACAATCTTATTCACACTTGCATGTTTTTTTTTCTTCTGTTGACACATTTTGACCCCCAATCCAGTTTTTTGTTCGTCTACATTGCTCAATGTTAGGCGAGGCCCCATCACCATATAAATAAATAAATAAAAATGCGTTTATTTCATCTCCACAAATTACAATACAAGGGATACAAAATTGAGAAAAGTTTTACAATTGGTAGGTCTAGGTAGCAGGTACTTATTTTTAACATTTAGGAAAACATGACAGATTTGATCTGTAATTTATGGGAGATTTGGAGTCTGAACTAGGCCTAGGCCTGTATTTGAGCACTCCAGGCCCCCCAAAACTCTAATGTCACAAATTGTCAAGTAAGCAACTAATCTTTGGGATATGACAACAATACTAAGGTATAGGGTACTAGGTACTAGGGTAGGTAGGTAGATATGTTACAATCTTGTCCTCAGCGATTTCATTTACGTTTCCTATGATTGTTTATTTTTTCTGGGGAAAAGGTTAAGCATTTGTTTATCCAGGTTATAATCTATCTATATGCCAAGTTTCATCCCAATTCTGTTCAACAGTTTTTGCGTGAAAGGTTAACAAACATGCCTCCATTCATCCATACATTTATAATAATTATGAGGTAACAAACATAAAAAAAAAATACAGACGAATTTATAACCTCCTCCTTTTTTGAAGTCGGGTAAAAATAGAAATTGAAAGAGAAAAAATATATTTGTTTTTCTGGTCTTCTATGTTTACCTCGAATTATATTTCGTATAAATTTTTTGGGTGTGATCTTGTAGGGAAATTGTAAAGCTCGTTGTTTTAAGCGGCTTCTATGTTCTTTCTCTTTCGCTTACTACGCTATTACGTGAAAGATCCGCTCTCCTAGACCCGCTGCGTCGCATGAAGTTTGTATTAGAATGAAGAAAAAGCAGCCGCAAGATAGGAATAAAAAACAAAACAGTAGTTCGTTGTTAACTTGTTACAATAATCTGAGTTAAATTTAGACTCACAAAAAACGAGTTTCATATTACAACTTCGGAATATGTTCACTTTTACGTAGTTTTACGATCTAAAAACTCGAAAAGGTCTATAGTAGACTACTTAATAAGTAGTAGAGTTCGTCCAGGGAAATACTACCACCTTACCCATTTCCGCCGTGAAACAGCAATGCACTTATATTTCTCTGTTTAGTTTAGAAAGGCCGGTGATATTACTGAGCACATGAGAACAACAACTTCACGTCTCAGGGACGACAACGCATTGGCGATGTCCTTGATTGCAAATGTCCATAGGCGGCGGTGACCACTTACATCAGGTGGGCCGTTTGCCCGTTAGGTACTTGATTAAAATAGTATACCGTGATAAAAATAATTAGACTCTAAATTTTATGAGTTAATTTAAATTTACTTTAAAGGTCCAAGCATCGAGGAATAGGATGCTAAAGCATATGACCATATCAAAATTATACTAGTTTCTTTTATAAGAATTGCTTTTACATATAACTAACTAGCTGTCCCCCGCGGTTTTACCCGCGTTCCCGTGGGATGTCACTTGTATTATACATAAAAACCTTTCTCTTCAATCGCTCTATCTATTAAAAAGAAACTTCAACATCCGTGGCGTAGTTTTAAAGATTTAAGCATACATAGGGATATAGGGACAGAGAAAGTGACTTTGTTTTATACTACGTAGTGACAATCATGCCTTTTATATTTTGTGTTCAACAAACATAACAAGAGTAAGAAATAATCAAAAATATTCTTTGATTCATTTGTCGTCCGTTTGAACTTGCCTCAAAGCTGCTACTTTTGTAAGAACGTTAAACCTTGGAAAGAAATAAAATGAATACGTTGAGTAAGCCCATCATAAATCCAACAGCAGCCAACGTTGCTTAACTTCACATGACTGAATCTGAAGTTACAAGTACGTTCTCCACTATAGATTCATCACAAACATAAATGGAAATGTAAACCTAAGTATTATAGTTCAAAATCGTTTGGCAAAAAGGACTATGACAAGCAAGCAATGTTTTCAATAAAGTTTACAAATAAATAGCACTTAAGCTTTCGATATAAGGTTGAAAATCCAATACAGTATGCGACTGTAATTCAATAAACGAAGCGACCGAATATTATTACAGTAAAGTGTTGACACAAACATAAACAAGTGCATTCACACCTCAAACTTAACACTAACAAATCATAAGAAAAGTTTGACTATAACAATAAGTTATTAGTAGGTAAGTACCTAATATACAGGATGTTACAAAACTACCCGTAATGCCGAAAGGAGGTTAAATGGGGCCTTATAACGAGTCCATTCACAATATTTAAGAACCGTAGTAACGCCGTATAACATACCCCAAAAAAAAAACTGATTTTTATGAATGAAAAACTATTAAAGTAGACAATTATTAGGTAAAATAGGTACGTAGGCCTTTCTGTAAAATTAATCTGGTTCCCTGTCATGACAGCTTACCAGGTCTGTTGTCTTTGATAACTAATTATATTTTTACGGGTTATTTTGTAACACGTTGTATACTTAAACAATACTGATTTGAAAATAAGGTTTTATTCTGTTCTCACGAATATAAATAATAAATATCCTGGGACATTATTTACACACGGAATCAGAGTTTGTACTATGGAAACCAGATCCTACTAATATTATAAATGCGAAAGTTTGTATGTATGGATGTTTGTTACTCTTCCACGCAAAAACTACAAAACGGATTTAGATGCAACATGGCACCAAGATACATTATTTAATTTGTTCTCACGAATATTTTACTCATAATCAGTGCCTATTTTGTTTCTTTTCATTTTATTTGTGTAAAAGAAATTGCAGAAGTATCCTTTTTAAGCATACGAGATACCTAATAACCACAAACCTACATTTTCTACAGAAGTTCTAACAACTTATTCTACCGGCACGCTATGATGGCCGTTTTGACGTTTCAGATTGTCATAGGAAAAGAAACTGTATTGCTTTGGAATGAAAGGTTAATTTCCATCACCATACAATTAGCTGTTGGATCAATAGATGGACGGATTTTAATGTAGTTTTCAGCAATAGATAGAGTAATTCAAGAGGAAGGCTATAAACCAGGATTGAAAGCGGACAAAGCCGCAGGGCGCACCTAGTTGTTGATAAAACTAAACATTTAGAAATATGAAAGTACATCAATTCAGGCGAACCGAACTGTAGCGAAACGTTAATAGGTAACTAAACGATTAATTTATGTAAACTAATACCAAACCAATAACCTATTGCATAAAACCCACAAATGGACATCAAAGGAGTCATTAGCAAACTTAAAAGGGCATCTCGTGTTCCCTTAACACCCAAATGAAATCATCCGCTTTATTTACGATACGTAGTAAACACGGCTGAGGGCGAGCGATAAGGACAACATTATTAGCTCTTTGTATGAAATAGAAAGAGAAAGAAACCCCCCATAGCCCCGCCCATAACGCACCAAGCATCGTGGATTGGTTTCGAGCAGTAATCTATACATCAGTCTTCCAACGCATGCCTGTAAAACCACAAGTTAATTAATTTAGTCGCACCCTTGAGCAATTAGTCAAAAGTGAATTAATGAAGTGACTGTGAAATTTGTGAAATGGATAACTATGAGCAACATAACGAGGTCTCTACGTCCTACAACAACAACAATATGAAACACAATTACAACGAGTGCAAAAATGATTTTTATTTTATCGACGTCGATTGTATCGATAAACATAAACAATTGGATGTAACGAAAGATTACAACGCTTATTTGGATCAGAAGGCAAATTATCGTGTAAAAATAGAAGATGGATCGGTTAATCAGAATTTAAGCACGCCTTTTTCTGTCAAAGATATATTGAATATTAACCAAACGAATTATAATTACGAACGAAATGACGTTTGGAAATGCAACGAGAGAGAGAGGAGATACGATTTTGATCAAGTATACCATCAGCCTCAAAGTTATTGTCCGCCGGAGTACTTCACTCAAGTGTACCCGAATATACCAGTGCATAGTAACATAGACAATTATTGGAACCAAGACGTGTACCACGACCATAAAATAGAGGAATATTATAACTATAATCCGTACTGTCCAAACCTGTACCACCAAAACTACGACCAATATTCTGATTTGGGAACGCATCAGCCCGTGGAAGTGCCTGTAAAAGAAAACAATGACGATAGAGTTGCACATCCTACGACGGCTCCTGAAATTGGAAAAAAGAGGATTGAGGAGAAAAATTTAATGCCTTATACCAGCGCTGAGCCGATGGAAAAATTTCCAATCGTATCAAGGAAAACTACAAGTAAGTTTGCAATATGTTTATTAAATATTATAACGCATACGTGTAACTAAACAATTAATGTTATAGTATTCCGTAGTCATTAATATTTTATTTTTCTTTGCCCACAGAAACGCCTACAACCGACGGCAAGACTGACAGAAAAGATAAGAACGCTAAAAGAAAACCACGAATTTTATTCTCACAAAGCCAAGTACATGCATTGGAAAACCGTTTCAGAGATCAAAGGTACTTGACAGCACCGGAGAGGGAGCATTTAGCACAAACTCTGAACCTATCACCGACTCAAGTCAAAATCTGGTTTCAAAATCGAAGATACAAAAGTAAGAGGATCAAATCACCTGAAGTTTCAACATCTACTGATGCTAAGCCAAGCAGGAGTCTCAATGGAAGAAAACTGTTCAAACAAGAGACTAAAGAAATGAACTTGTCCTTACCAAATTATCCATACAAAGACAGCCACGAAAAAATCTTCAATTCCAATCCAGATCAATTAACTTCGTCTATTTATTTTGACGATAGTTTAACATACGATGGTAATGAAAATAAATATTACAATAAAATGGATATAGACGATAATGTTTGTACGACAACAGTTGTACAGAGTTTGTATAGCAGTGAAAATATCACTAATGACACTGTCAAAGAATGCGTTGATCCTAAATATTTCCCAATGAATTATGTGTGTTGATATTTTTTTGTTTTAATTTTAAGTATTGTCAGCAACAAAAATAGCAACAGATACTTTACCAAAACCCTTGTAAATTAAAACGACTCCATATATACCTAACTGTAACAGTTTAGATTTGTTTTTACATATTTACAGAGTAAATGTTTTCACTAGTTTCAGCTCTGCGGTTTTACATGTGTTCCCGAGGGATCTTACGTTTCCCCGGGATAAAAGTAATCTTATATTATTCCAGGCTAAGCCCTAAGTATACGCCAAATTTTATCGAAATCCGTTTAGACATTACGGCGTGAAAGGGTAACAAACACCACAAACTTTCGCCTTTATAATATTCGTAGGATATTATGGATAGTTGTGTGAATTTGGATCTGTGGCTCGATTCTGTAAGGAAAATGCAATAATTCCAGGATGTTTCGTCGCGGTCTCTATGCTCTATCTCTGTCGCTTACTACGCTAATTCTACTAATCACGTGAGAGGTAAGCTCTCCGAGGCCACCGTGAAGCGGCTGGCAGAAGTTTGTATTAGCTGAATAAGGGGGCTGTTCAGCTATTTATGTTGCTGTCTATATATTGCTGTGCCATTTCTAGACTGATTTCCAAAGAGTATTATGTTTTAGTATTAAAATTGTTATATCATTATTATACATTTATTATAATTGTATAAGGTATTGTATTGTGCAAGTTAACAAACAACAGCTGCACCAAAGTATAGATAGACTTATTAATTAATGTTTTTGTAAATAAAATACAAATGTTTACTGTATTTTTTCGCTTTATTTACGACTCTCTATAGTTTGCCTTATTACTAAAATAAGTTTATCAGAAATAAAAAAAATATATTTTCAGGAAAATCCCACACTAAGTAGAGCTTGTACTATGGTAACCAGATAACTGATATACTACATATACTACTTTTTTTCTTCTTAGGTACGTGCTTATACAGATATTCATACCTAGACACAGCACAAACAGAGATGTTCATGCGCACAAATGTTGTCCTGGGTGGGAATCGAACCGAGGACCTGTGGCGTGGCATTCAGGGCCTATAACCACAAGCCCACTGGCCTGTCAAAGTAAACAAAGTCACCTAACTTTGGCATAAATATTTACGTATATTATTATTTTTATTTATCACCAAAAAATATATATTAATTTTGAATGAGATTTAGAGTATTTATATTATACTAAATTAAATTCCTAATGTACATATTTTATACTTTGTTGATTTTTGTAGAACCATTAAAAATCACCTTTTGACTTATTTTTTTGGATATCTATAGGTTTGAGTATTGCTGCAGTTTACAATGTTTAACAATGTTTCAATGTACGCATAGCATATATATGCGGGTCATTGCGCCCCATTCGATTCCCGGTTCGGACAGTATATGTATTAACTATTTATTAAAAAATAGTACCAGAAGAATAGTAAAATGCTCGAGATAACCCGGCTATTCGGGGCTAACGAGCGTAATGATGTGTGAAAATAACTTTTTTTTTTATAGGTATAGAAACAAACAACAGATTGAGTATTACTTATAAATCTAGATAATTAACATTATATAAACCTATAGTCCAATAATAGCTGTACACAGCATCTAATAAGCATAACATAATAATAACAATAATAAACCATTATATTAGTTGAAAGACAAATTTAAAAAAAATATATAAAAATAGAAAAAGAAATACACAAAATAATAATAATTAGGGAAAGTACATTAAATTAAATATAAAAATCTATTCTCTACGCAAATAATTCGATACGATAATAATATTATATGGTATATTTATACCAGGTGAAGATGTCAATGGATACCAGTAGATATGTAGGTCCAGGCTTTGATTTGAGTCACCGATCAATAAAAAAAAGAAGACCAACAAAGTTACTTTACAAAACATCCAAACCTAAACAAAAAAGAAACAGAAAACAACTTTCTCATTGGTCGCAATGTTTCAATATTGTTTTTCAGTTCAATTTGTAGAGATCGCTTTTATCTGAAATTGCTACCATCCCGCCGCAAGTGAGGGTAGCGTTGCACAGACCGACGGCTGGCACGCTGCGTTTTCTACAGGACGAAGTTTCGTGTTACGCAGAGATAATAATAATAATTTTATATTAATAATAAATTTGCCCAGACACTTAAACAGTTAATATTCAAAGCAAATATGTGAATAACTCCCGGAACTATGAGTAGAACTGTGAATAAAGGGCATTATTTTGGCGCTGTATGCTGTAATACAGGCTTTATGCCTAGCTCAGCAACAGATGCTAAGCTACTATAATTATTATCTAGTCTAAGATATCTTTGTCAAACACTACCATGTATTAACTAAGCTATGAGTCAATAAACATTATTATTTAAATATTCGAGCACGATTAGGCAAAGATAAAAAATCAGTTAGGACTGGTTAGCATGAAGGTTAGACTGCCTAATCGTCACGCAATAGTAGTTTCAATTTCCAGTCGCTACAAACATTTGTGACCATAGTTTTGTTTGTTGGTTCTTTATTTGGATGTAAATAATTTACAGGATATAAATAAGTATTTTTTCTACAAATTAGTATAATTTTAAAATATTATATCTAGTGTTCATAATTCATGTTCTACTTTTTTTTATAGATTGCATCAATTTCCAAAGCGTATTCAGTTGTATTATATAAAAGTTTTTTAGATGTTAAAAGCATTTTTTAATAAGCTTTTCATAAGTGTTACTATAATATTACTTTAATACCTTCCTCCACGGTATTAGAATAATAAACGCAGCTTTCAACAAAACAACCGCTCGTCTGTACACCCCCATCCCTACACGAGACGTCCCTTTTACAGGCGCCGGCGCCAAACAGATAAGATATTGATCCCTCTAACACGTGTCCCATACATTTTACATGTATGGCGTGTATGGGACGGGACCTGTACCATGCACTATGGGAATATGAAACACCAGCCAACACCTGTTCTTAAAAGCTTTTATGCGCTTTTATGATGGAAGCGTGCGCGATTTGAATTTTTTTATACTTTTTAAATACTATAAAATTTGGTTTTGCATTTTATGAGCACTAAAGAAGGTTTTATTATAATTACTTGACACGCAATTAAATGGCAAAGAGGTTGGTCGACCGGAAAAAAACTGCATTAACTGCTTTTTTTTTAATAAATGTGAAATCAATTTTTTTAACATACATTTTATACTCTGCAATTTAAAAATCTAAAATTTATAAATCCTTTTGCAACTGTTTATAAACAATTTGTAAATTAGTTTTAAATCTTGAAATTAGCTTATTTTGTTGGATAGACTTCATTTTTATCGTTGTAGGTAATTATAAAATATTTAAGAACTGTAATGCCTTATTATATTTCCTATTATCCTAGGTGGCCTGGAAGAAATTGCTTCAGCAATAAGGCCGCCTAAATTGTTTGCACTTATAATGTTTGTAGAATATTTATATTTTATTTTCCTTTTATGTGGTGTGAACAAATTGCATTGTATTAAATAGATAGAAACATTTTTTTTATACCACTTGGGCCGACAATCAAGCAGACGGTCCACCTGATGGTGAGTGATCACCGCCGCCTATGGACATTTGCAACACTAGGGGCATCGCCAATTGTTACTATTTATTTATTTTTGTTCATGTTTTTATATCTGTCTTAGAATTAATAATAAAATATAATGCATGCTGTGGTAGCCTATAATTGAGAGAGCACTTAAAATGACATCTATTTATAATGAAATGGAATGTAATTTTGTTGGTGTATGTCTTGTTGGTTGCTTTTTAATAAATAAATCTCCAATGCGTTGTCGACCCTGAGACGTGAAGTTGTTAAGTCTCATGTGCCTGTAATTTCACCGGCACCCTTACCTTTCCAACCGAAACACAGTAATACGAGTGCACTGCTGCTTCACGGCAGAAATGGGTAGGTAGTAGTACTTCCCCGGACGCACTCTGCACTAAGAGCTCTACTACTCTAATTATATATTGGTCACCTATTTCCACGTAAATGTTTTATCCTGCTATTAATCCCTGAGTAAGTAAAAACTAGTACTTTGCTATTATTTTGTATTTTTAAACAAAAAACAAATGCTACAAAAAAAATTTTACAGTGTATCCAAGTGAAAACAAACTTTTTTATTATACCTATAGGCTATATTTTACTGAAACTAACTAATAACGAGTAATTCACAAAGAAAAATAGCCCTTATTAACACTATGTTACGACTTTTTTAATACAACTATCAGTTATAGAAATACCGCGATCATTCACGTTCTATATCGATATAATAGTTGTACATTAGCCATACAAATAACTTTATTACGTACTAGTTGTCCCCCGCGGTTTCACCCGCGTTTACGAGGTTTCATTACATTATTTTGTTCTTTCTATCATCAATAGTTTTCGTAACGCACGCGATTTAAGGATTTTTACACCTTGGGTTACATTATTGGAGTTTTAGTAAGGATCCCCAATTTCTTTGAAAATATAAAATAGCCTATGTCACCCGGGGATAGGGTAGCTTCACAATGCTGAAAGAATTTTTGATATAGGTCCCGTAGTTTTTAAGTTTATTCGTTACATACAAAAATACAAATCATTCGTCTTTATAATATTAGTGTACTCGCAGATGTAGATTGAAGTCGTATAGCAGTGGAATGATGTATGCCGCACCACACGTGGGTGTTTGATGTACGAGTATTAATATTGGTCGTGCTTTTAAGGTTATCTCAGTGTAGAAGGTGATCTGGCCCGATAGTCCGATGCCACGCCACCACTGTGTGTGTACACCCGCTGGTTAAACTGTTCTGAACCTCTACCATGAGTTGCTATCGAAACCTACTTTAGTCACTAGCGAGTAAACTACTATCGATATAGTATTTGTCGATAGCAACTGTCAAATTTGTGACAATTTATTATTTCTATAGCAAAGGCTAAAAAACGTTACTCGCTAGTGTCTACATTTCGATAGGTTTTTTACCTATCGACTCGTACTATCGATTTTAGTTCTTTAGGTGACCGCTAGTGGCGCTGTACACATTTGCCATAGAAATGTTTTACGCCGTCGCTAGCGAGTACGTACGTTAAAAACTCATGGTAAAGGCACTATTTGTTGGTTTCATCATAACCAACCGTCCCATGCGGTTTCACCCGCGTTAGTTAGGAATGTTACATTTCTTCGGGGTAAAAAGTATCCTTTGTGTTAATTCAGGTAATAAACAATCTATTTGCCAAATTTCATCCAATTCTGTTGCGTAGTTTTTGTGTGAAAGAGTAACAAATATTCATACATGGCTACATCTAGATATATATCTTCCTCCCATCCTTAATATTAGTAATAAGGATCAAACGAATTGTCTAAAAATAATTCAGAAGTTGATATTTTTGATCCTAAGTTTAGCAATTTAAAAAAAAAACCATAAAAGATATCCTCCAAATCAAACCGGTTCATACCCAGCAGAAAAATTAAGTCTAAATAAAAAATATTTATTTATAGTTTCTAAATAATAAGATTTTTATCTATATTATCATTTGGGAGTGCTCACTTGCACTTTCTACGCATTTGTCTTGGTATTCATTTCTAGTTTTGTTTTTCTGTATACATATGTTTTGAGTTACAACCCTGCTCTATATGTATTATTACTTATTATGTGGTTACCTTTTGGTTGAAATTTGTATTGTGTATCGTAAATAAATAAATAAATCGAGGCTTATTTGACATCTGTTTGACAATTCCTTAACTAGAATGTCCCTTCAACGTGTACCCACTAACTAAACGTTCTAGCCACCTAACGTGTAAAATATTGTACATGTACAACAAAAAATTATAAACTAGGCACAAATCTATCATCGTATAATCGACGAATAATTCTAACTCATATTATAAATGCGAAAGTTTCTGAGGTTGGATGGATAATCGTTACTCTCACAAAAACGACTGAACTGATTTGGAAAATGCTTGGTTCATTGATAGTTCATACCTAGATTTATTCATAGGATACCTTTTTATCCCGGGAATAACACATCCTGAACACGGGTAAAACCGCGAGGGACAGGTAATATTAAATTTAAAAAAAAGACTTACCTATGCATTTATATTAAAAGTGAGATGTGCTCGTTCCAATATACCCTGCGTGTGTACGCCATTACTAAGCCCCCGTACAGTGCGCGCTCGTTAGCTTTTATTTGGATGCCGGACTCCCGTTCCAGCTCCGATGTACACTTCCTGACACCATAGTGGCTTAAAAATATATTAAATAAAATATTTTTTTAGTCTTATAATAATTTTATATATTTCTAATATATTACAAACTTAAAAAACACTTATAATATTTACAAATTATTGACAATGTTGTATATTATCCTATTCTATTATGTAATTCCTAAACTCCATATTATTGGAAGAGTATCGAGTGTATAGAGGAATAGTACCCAACCCATTTATTCAGCTAATACAAACTTTGACGGCGAGCCACTTCACGGAGGCCTCGAACAGCTCACCTCTTACGTGATTAGTAGTATTAGCGTAGTAAGCGACAGAGACAGAGCACGGAGGCCGCGATGAAACATCCTCGAGTTCGTGTCATTTTCCTTACAGAATCGAGCCCCAGGGTCTTGTTTGTTTAAGCAAGCTTAAATCTTGGACGGTTTTTAATACCTTTTTGGATGCTACACTTTCACAATCATTTAAAAATATTTTTTATTAAAAAAAAATTGGACTTTACAGTCGGTTCTTACGCTACAGGAGTTTACTGTTACGGAAAATATCCAGAAATATACTGCTCGTATAACAAAGAGAAATACATTGTCATTTTTGACGTGACAACGTCTAATAAATCGATGAACGCTGGTTGATTTTATGAATAAAATTATGCAATCATTTCATCAATGTTTTGTTATGACGTTGTCACTTTAAAGTATTGTCCGTAAAGCGACTTTACAGACAACCACTCTTACACCGTACTCTTTAATATATCTTTAGATGATATATAATTATATAATTAGAAGATTATATGAAATTGCTTTTTTACAAATTATCATCGACCCGCGCTTGCTCAGCTCGATGTCTTGAGGTGATGCTGTGATTCTTCAATAAAATAATAGAGCATGACATAATTTTTAATAGTTTTTTCCCTCTTAATTTGCATATGTTATAGCTATGCGTGCCGAATTTCAATTCAGTCGTTTAACCGTGAAAGTGACAAACAATCAAACAAAACAAAACTCGCTTTTACTTTTTTTTTATGTATAATATTATTATATTATTAATCAGTGATATTTTATTGTGTATTAAATCTACTTTCTCTACTGAAACGGTATAAATTCATTTCTTTTTCTGAAGACATATCCTACTCTATATCTCCTACTAATATTATAAATGTGTCAAAAACTACCAAACGGATTTGATTGAACTTGGCACAAATATAGAAAACGCCCTGGAATAACACATAAAATACTTTTTGTACAGGGAAAATGTTACATCACTTGGGAACGCGGGAAAAACCGCGGGCAGCTAGTGTACAATATATATAAATCCAGTTATTGACGAGTATACTCTGTCCTAGAAATGTACTTTGAGTACTTATTTAGGATTCATAGAGTACATTCCTTACAGCCCAGTTTATTTTGTCCGGCAGTGCACGGTGCGCTGTGATCTTTCTCAATGTTATCGGCGTTCAATACATATGCACAGTTTAATGTTCCCATTCTGTTTTATTAAATTAATTGCCGCCCGATGATGTGGGTTCATGCTGTATAATATCATGAAATCATTGCCTGTATGTAGGTAGGTACGATATTCTATTAGTTTTTATTCTATCCTTCTAACTCTACTAATAATATAAATGTGAATGTAAGTTTGTTTGTTACGCTTTAACGTGAAAGCTACTTGACGGATCATCATGAAACATTGTACACATATTCTTGGAGGCATTAGAAGTAACATGGGATACTTTTTTTTTAAATATTTTTTTTACCCAATAAATAAATTGTTTGTCAAAACGTCTCAAAATCTAGCTATTTCAACGCCATCTAGGTGTCATTTTTGTGGTTAGATGTTGATTGAATATAAATAAATACGACATTCAAAGTTCAGGAACGCGGGTGAAACCGCGGGGAACAGCTAGTATTATTATAAATGCGAAAATTTGTGCAGATGGAGGTATTTTTGTTGCTGTTTCACGTAAAAACTATTGAAGGGATTTACATGAAACTTCGCACATAGATAGAAGTAAGCCCTGGAATAATAAATAGGGTACTATTTATCCCGGGAAAATGTATCGTTCCCCGGGAAGTCGGGTGAGACCTATACTACAGATAGTAATATTATAAATGCGAAAGTTTGTGAGAATAAATATATGGATGTTTGTTACTCTATTATGCAAAAGTTACTAATCGGATTTAAATGAAACTTGGCAAATAGATAGTTTATAACCTGGATTAAGATATAGGCTACTTTTTATTCCGGGAAAATCTAATATCCCTCGGGAACGCGGGAGTTTATGAGCATGGATTTATGGTCGTTTGTAACTCTGTCACACAAAAACTACCAAAGAGGTTTGGATTAAACTTGGCACATAGATAGCTTATAACCAATATAACATAGGACCGTTTTCATCTCGGGAATATGAAATGAAATGAAAATAATTTTATTCAAATAGGCCCTTACAAACACTTATGAATAGTCTGACTCTAATAGTGTACCTAATACGTAACATTCCTCAGGGACGCGGCTGAAACCTACGCGACATAGGGATACAGGGCCATTTTTAAAGTATTGGAGGCCCTGGGCACTAGGATAAAGGGGCCCCTAAGACTACGCTATGAGAGCTCTAAGAGCGCGACACACCGATCCGATCTGACGACAGTAACTTTAAATTTGACCTTAATTCGTGCCTTCCGAGGGCCTAAACTAAATAAATGGTTTTGATTTTTGAATTTTTGACACTATCGACGTCCAACGAGTTCCATTCCTTTCGGACCAGGGGGCCCCATGGGCAAGTGCCCAGAGTGCCCAATGGAAGAGAAGGCCCTGCAGGTAATGTAATATTATAAAAACGAAAGTTTATAAGGATGGATTTAAACGCGAAAACTACCAAAGGAATTTGGATTTGACTTAGCAAATAGATACAAATAGAACGTTTATAACAAAGATTAATATATAGGATACTTTTGATGAAAATGTAACGTTTCTCGAGAACGGGGCAAAACCGCGGGAGACAGCTAGTTGGTCATACGAATCGATGACGAATATTTCTATGAAATTATTATGAAATATATTCTGTGAATTAAAGATAATGTTCATGAATGACTAAGGGCTGATTTTACAATGGCCAGATGCTCTGTATCTGGCTGTTAATTTCAATTGAGAACACTTTTTGTATACACTTATTAAAGGAATGGCGTGTCCAAGATTTATTCATCGAATTAGTAATCAACCTTATGCGTCATTGTCATATGTATCTATATCATTTATCTATAAACGGTCTTAATCTTACAGTTTACATACAGTAATGTCCTTCTTAATAATACACCATTCAAATATTAAAAAAAAAACAACGGGTTGCACTCCGGGAGTACCGGCAGAAGTGAAAACTTGAACATTAACGTTGTGCATTTTTTCCGTCTTACGAATTTTCGATCACGTCACGTGTCCTGACGCGAGTTTAACATTTTATACCAATCCCAAGAAAAGTGCTCAACGCCGCTAAAGAAGTTTTCACTTAAAAAAAAATTATTAACCTTTCAATTAGTTCAGTGACTCCGGAGATTAGTCCTACATATTAGAACTTAGAAAATCCGCTTTCTCTTCTTTAATATTTGTATATATTCAATTATTTCAATTAATTCCTACAGGTCTCATCTGTCAGGGCAAAAGCTTCCTTATTTACTGAAATTTAAGTCGTAAATTCGGTGAATTCTCATAGTAGAGCTCTCAGTGCAGAGATCGTCCGGGAAAGTACCACCTTACCCATTTCCGCCGTGAAGCAGAAGTGCACATGTATTACTGTGTTTCAGTTAGAAAGGTAAGGGGGCTGGTGAAACTACAGGTACGTCAGACTTAATAACTTCACGTCTCAGGGTCGACAACGCCCTGGTGATGTAAATCTCTGTTTGTTATTTGACATTAAAAAAAACACGGCCTGGAGCTTTGAACTCTTGCATACAGCTTCTTGAAATAAAGATACTATATTCCTTCTTAGTATATGAGGCAAATACCTAACGAAGAAAAGGTAAAATCTTGAAGTACCTACAATTTTTTTATCAAAAGATATTGATTCCCACAAAACTCATAGACGCACATTGTCAAAAAAATTGAGCATTTAAAAAAGGAATTTCTACATGACGCGGGCGGTTTAAAAACAAACCGCAGTGGATGAAAGTGGCGTGTTATCATTTCAGTGTCACTGTAGGGTCACATCCATCGCTAGGGTTGCACAAAAAATAAAGCAACCGTATGTGTCGGGGGACGCTGGCGCCAAACCGCCAATAAATTATATTAGCATTTGTCAATAGGACGCCCGGTAACACCCCCGCCCGCCTACCCTTAAATAAAAACCTAGGGATTTTGCACAACTATCAACTGATGACTGTTTGTTGTGCGAATCTATGGTGACATCCTTAGATTAAAAATGATGATGATGAGGAGCTGTCTGTTGTTTCACTACTGTTACCTTACGTCATATATAGGCAACAACCGGGCCGCGAAACATTTTGAAAAAACCCAATTTAAAAAATATTACATTAGGTACTTATACTCACTAAGTACTACAGTACTAAATGCACTAAGTAATTTTAAACGCGGCCCGCGAACGTATTTACACGCTAAAGTTTGGCTCTCAACATGTCAAAGGTGGCCCGGCCCACACCTGCCTTACATGATCATAGCTCATTAATATTTTTTTTAAATTAATCTCTTCTGTGTTAACACACAGGTATTGTCAGTGAGTCATATAAATGTCATGTAATTATAATATTTAGATACTAGATGTTTTTTTTTATTAAATAGTAATTCGAATGAGAATTGTAATAAGTTTCTATCGTTACATATTCCATAAAGTCCTCTCTACAGTAGAGCGAGAACCCCACGTTATAGGATTTCAGCGAGTGATTCAAAATTGCTGAATTTTTGTTCGACAGGCCAGTTGAGTTGGTGGTTAGCGACTCTGACTGCCAAGCCGAAGGTTCGATTGCCACCTAGGACAAACATTTGTGTGCATGAACATGTCTGTTTGTTCTGTGTCTGGGTGTAAATATGTATATAGATATGTATGCATTTAGAAAAAAAAGTAGTATATGTAGTATATCAGTTATTTAGTTTCCATAGTACAAGCTCTCCTTGTTTGGGATCAGATGGCAGTGTGTAAAGAACGTCCCGGGATATTTATTTATTATTATTATTAGTAGTACCTAGTCGGAATTTTCAACGCAGATTAAAAAAAAAATACATACAGTCGAACAGAGAACCGCCTCCTTTCGTTGAAGTCAATTAAAAAATTTTCAGCGTTATTCACATATAATAGTAAAATTTTAATTTCGCATTGAGTTATTTGTTTATTTTCCTAATAAATAACCTAATTTAAATTAAACGCCAGGTTATACATAATCACGTAAATACACAACAAAATACAAAAATATACAAACACGCGAAATTATAAGAGCAGAAGGCGAAAAGAAAACTACACAAATTTATGCGCTTATAACAACATAAAACCAGCATTTGTTTACCAGCAAACAAGTTTATTGTAACTTTGACGTGCAAAACTTACACTAGAAGAACATGTGTACCCTTTTTTTTGTTCTTTTTACATTTTCTAAGGACTCTTAGTCCGTACTCTTTGAAGGTTCAACGATAAATTATTTTTAGGTTAATTGTATTGTGTTTTTATAAATTAACATCTTTTCGCGCTTGCTCAGCTCGTTGTTTTGAACTGAGGCTTGTGGTTCCTTAATATATAGTGTTACATAAAATTTTTCTATTGCTGAATACATGGATTATAAATATTTTATTTAATAATAATAAATAATATAATAAATATCCTGGGACATTCTTTACACACGGCCACCTGATCCCAAACTAAGCAGAGCTTGTACTATGGAAACCAGATAACTGATATACTACATATACTATTTTTTTTTCTAAATACATACTTATATAGATATTTACACCCAGACACAGAACAAACAGACATGTTCATGCACACAAATGTTTGTCCTGGGTGGGAATCGAACCCGCGACCTTCGGTTTGGCAGTCAGAGCGTTAACCACCAAGCCAACTGGCCCGTCAAATTTATTTATTTATTTATATGTGTACCCTTTATAGGTAACTACTTTTACTAACTAGGAAAAAAACTGCCAAAGTCACAAAATACAGTGTATATAAGTAAGTACACAACAAAATCTATCTGCATGCGCCCTAAGTTCTTATAATCTGTGCAACAAATTTTGATGCAATTTTCATCATCATTTAGAAGTTTTCTTCCAGATGGTTTATGTGTTTATAACTTTTACACTATCTCAGGCATAGCCGTGGCAGTGTATAATAACTTACTCGAATTTTCATATTCCAAAGTAGACGAGCAAAAACAGAATCGAGGGTCAAAATGTCATAAAAAAACAATGGCCATATGACTAATAAACTAATATGTCGTGTATTCTTTATAAGTTATTGCTACCACTCGGTGATAGATGTGGATTGGCGCCACCAGATAAAAGGTTTAATACAGTACTTTTGCATGTGAGATGTTTTTTTTTTCTTTTTTAATAATATAAACTAGTGCTTGACTGCGATCCCACCTGATGGTAAGCAGTGATGCAATCTTTGATGTTGAGGCGCACTAGTTTATTAAGTAATATAAACTAGTGCTTGACTGCGATCCCACCTGATGGTAAGCAGTGATGCAATCTTTGATGTTGAGGCGCAATAGTATTAAGAGCCTATTCACTCTAGCCTTGAAGACACCCAAATTATAGTTGCTCGGGAAGACCGCAGCAGGCAAGTTATTCCATTTATTCATATTGTTTGGAAAGCAATTTTATTTTACTGGCATGGCTTGCAACCCTAACTGTCAAGCCACAGGTCGCGGGTTCGATTCCCACCCAAGACAAACATTTGAGTGCATAAACATGTCTCTTTTCAAAATTCCAAAAATCTATTTAGGCCCTCGGAAGGCACATATGAAGGTCAAGTTTAAAGTTACTGAAGCTAGTTTAGTTCTAGACGTTTGTTCTGTGTCTGGGTGTCAATATCTATATGAGTATGTATTAAGAAAAATAAAAAGTTGTAAATGCAGCGTATCAGTTGTCTGGTTTCCATAGAACACGCTCTGCTTTGTTTGGGATCAGGTGGCCGTGTATAGGATGTCTCAGTATATTATTTTATGGGATATTTATTTAACATTTACTTAGTGTTTATTAATATAAAAGTAAAATAATATGGTTATTGATCCTGGTAAGCATAATAATTATAAGTATTGAAAGCAAAACAAGACAATAAAATTATTATATACCAACTCAAATTCAAAATTTTAAATTAATAATTTTTTTTTTTTACTCATAATGCAAGTCTTATATTCACAAATAAGGTTTAAATTTAGTTTAAAACACAGTGTACATACTAAACTACTTAAAATTAACTAAAAAATAAAGCAATTATTTATTTATAAAAAACTGAATTTAAATTGGTAAAGTGCCCAGAAGGCTGGCTACGTTGCCTCTTTGTATGGCTAAGCTTATTCCCTGACCAAAATACGAGCCATCCATGGTCACATATAAATAAAATTTCCTAAAAATATTTTGTAATAAGTTAGATCAAAAATTATACATTAAAATAGTAATGAAATATATTGGGTAAGTGCCTGCTTCTTTAACGCATTAAAAAACAAAGTTTCTAAATTCAAAACCATTTATTCAGTTTAGGCCCGCGGAGGGCACTTATGAAGGTTAAATTTAAAGTTACTGAAGCTGACATTGCCGTTTCTGAAGTTTCCGTATCAGTTTCGGAACACTTACTTTGTTATATGCTCAAAGACAATTAGTAATTATAAAGCTGAAATATTGATGACGCCTGCAAAGGTATCAAATATTATAGTACAAGCTGTCCCCCGCGTTCCCGAGGGATGTAACATTTTCCCGGCACAAAAAGTATACTATTGTATAGTGTCCAGGGCATTTTCTATAGTGCCAAGTTTCATCCAAATCCGTTTGGTAGTTTTTGCGTGAAAGAGTGACAAACATCCATACATACAAACTTTCGCATCTATTCCATTAGAGAAGTAGCTAATTTTAAAGTCGTTATTATCTAAAAGGCCCATTTTGAAAGTTTAGAATGCCAACGAAAAATGAACTTTGAGATAAAGTTCATCCGCATCATCATTCAATGAACTATTGGATAGATAGATTGACCTTATCTTCTATACACAAAATAGGGATTCTTTGACGCACCATCACCACATAACTACTGAACATATCGGGATGGGACTGCTACCATTCGACGCGGATTTTTTCTTAGATGGTTGGCTATATATGATATCGATAAATGCGGGTGAAACCGCGGGGGCAGCTAGTATATATACAAGCCAAATAGGGTTTCCTTTGACGCACCATCACCTCAAAACTACTAAACATATCGGGATGGGACTGCTACCATTCGACGTGGATTTTTTCCTAGATGTTTATAGGCTATATATGATGACATCGATAAACGTGGGTATATATAAATGACCTTATATTACCTATAGCAATTTTCTTTATCATTCTTAGTTGTCAAAACACAACAAACAATTCCAGCCAGTACACTATACCGTTTGAATTCAACGCAAGGGCAAAACCTACATCAATTAGAGAGATATAATTACAACTACTGAAGCCAGAAGCACTTAAGCATTGACAATGATATGCGATTAAAATATATGACGTCAAATGAGCTTTACATCAACCCGGATCGGCGCCGCTTGGGCCTATATACCTACTATTGGAAAATATGTGAGTCAATCGATTGCTTGTATTTCTATTCTGCCTGCAGTACGTATAAGTTGGTCAGTATATTACCCTAGACTACATTTTTATAGCAATGATACGAGTAGCTCAGTTGGTTGAGAAGTCCTTTGCCGTGATGAAAGTTCGAAAACAATAAACGAAGAAAAAAAAACATTGTATTTTTTTTTTATTTAAGTTTTCATTAGGCACATAACACAAGCATCTATTGGTTTAAATACCGTGCAATAATTATGACATTAAAAATATAGTAAGATATTAATAGCAGCAGAGAAATACTCTCACTTATGAATCCCCAGAGAATTGTAAACCAATCAATATGGCTCATAAATCTCCGCATATAATAAAACAGAGGGCGATTAACGTATCAATTACATACAGAATAAAATGCCGGTCAAACATGACGCTGGAACATGTGGTTTGTGTCAGGGGAATGAAAAATAAGGGAGGAATTTCTAGACAGCATTATTGCTCTAAAAATAGACACGGAAGGTTTATAATATAAAGGGAAAATAAGTTTTGTGAACTGCAACTAAACTAGATACATAATAAATACATGTTTTGATTATTGAACAATATTTTTAAATTTAAGATCACCGCCATCTATTAGCCAATAGCAGAACTAATAAATACTTAACGTGTGCAAAATTTTTTATCAATAAAATAATATAGGTATCAAATTATATTAATTTTATAATAAGGTATAAATAAAAAAAATAAGGAGATAAATAAGTTCTTTATAAAAGAATAATAATATTTGGTTTTAGTTACAACGCCATCTATCGTTGAGTAGGAAAACTAAGATCAAAGAGTTTTCACTAGTTGCTCTAAAAGATAGCATTAAACACATGTACGTCATCAACAGATGTCACTCTAGGGTAAGATTATAGTCTTGTTGAAAAAAAACCAAATGGAAGATAACTTTTATAATTATAATTTGAACTAGCTGTCTCCTGCTGTTTCAACCATGTCCCCGGAATGGAACATTTTCTTGGAATAAAATGTCCAAGTTACTGCTTATAGTATTGCCTATCTACCAGGGATAGTTCCGCCAAAATCGGTCGATCCGTTTCGGAGATTAGCCGGAACAAACGACAAACCGATGAAATTAAAAAAATATTTTTTTTTATAATGTTTGTCACAATTGTGCATTTCATAAAAAAAAAGTTGTTTCTTTACCATAAAGTACAAACGGACTCGTCAATTTCAAATAATTATTTGTTTTGATAAATATTTTATTCCAGATAGAATTATACATTCTCCGTCCAATCCATCAAAATAAACTAAATTGACTTAAATCCAACACTTTGACTCATCCTTATGTTTATGAGAAACAGAAGCACATCGACGCAATGGCTAAAGCTCACATTTTTAAAGCTTTTATTATCTTTTGTAAACCAATCGAGCGTTCATTAGCGTCGATGATTCACGCACTTCAATTATGAGCTCTTTGTCTCTAAGTGCCTTCTTTTACATTGTTTACAAATAAACGGCTTTGATCGTTAAATATCACATCGATTTTTGTTCGATTCAATTGTGAAATTCGAATTGATTTTTGGGCTCGAATTAGAATTTTCATTGATGTTAGATATCTTAAGACACTTTAATTTGTGAATAGTTGGTTACCAATTATTTCTAACTAGCCGTTCCGCGTGGTTTCACTCGTGCTCCTGAAGGATGTTGCATTTTCCTAGGATAAAAAGTATTATATGTATGTTTGAATCCATCTCTAGAGGATAAAAACGGCTTTTGCACTTAGTTATCGAAGAGCAAAAATACTCTTTCCGAGATGGGGGGATGAAATAGATATCTACTATAAGAAGCCCCTTTTGACGTTTAAGAACGCCATTCAAAAATCAACTTTATTAGTTTTGAATTAAGGTTCATCAATACCCCCCGGCTAAATTTATGATGATCAAATTGCACTTTATCTCGTACGTTCTTCTATAACATTCTTAAACGTCAAAGGGGACGTCTTTTATTGGCGGATCTTGAATAACTTCGAGCACACTATATCTATCTATCTAGTACCGTTAAACGAGCAATTCTTGTATATAGGTACATATATACTATATAATTAGGATCTCGGAAACGGCTCCGACGATTTTCATGAAATTTAGTATGCAAGGGGTTTCGGGGGCGTTAAATCAATCTAGTTAGGATTCATTTTCAGAAAATGTCATTTTATCTGTGTTTTTAGGCAATTAAAACTGCTACAATGTCATTAGAAGGTAAGGTTTTCATGTTACATATTTCGTGAGCAATATTATTATAGGGAGCCCTTTATTATCGCATCTAATTCGTATCTAGCCTATATATATGACAGTGCTTTAAAAAAGAGAATACGGTAGAAGTCACGTTAGTAAAGAAATCCCGAGCAATGCTCGTGGTCACTATTCGCTTCGTTCTGTTCGCTTAATTCAATGTCACTATTTTTTTATCACATATTCATATCATCAGTTATAATATCTCTTAATTTTGATGTATCGTATTGTGTAGGTTTATCTATATTGAGTTAGTTTGTCTTTAAATTATTTATTAGCTTTTTATCTTATATGTGGTATTTACCTATAAGTGATTGTTACATAGGTATAAGGTTTTCTTGTATGCTTTGTGTATTGCATTTTATGTAAACAATTGTTGGTAAATCTTATCTAGTAATAAGTTATATATAATATCTTATCTTATATACAGGCCGATATAAAACTACCCGTAAAGCCGCAAGAAGGCTAAATGGGGCCTTATATCGAGTCTATTCACAATATTTAAGAACCGTAGTAACGCTGTATAACATACCCCAAAAAATATTGATTTTTATGAATGAAAAATAGAAAAACTATTAAAGTAGACAATTATTAGGTAAAATAGGTACGTAGGCCTTTCTGTTAAATAATCTGGTTCCCTGATATGACAGCTTACTAGGGTTGGCTTTGATAATTAATTATAATTTTATATAAATAAATGTCACTTTATAATCTATCTATATACAATATTGAATGGTAGATGTTTTATTTTCAATGTACCTACATTAATTGAAAATAAAACGTGCAAAAAAATACTGCAATATCATTAAATTATGATGTCCACTTAAGATCCAATTGACCTCCATTTCGGCTCTCAGCTTTGTGCCAGATACGGAGTTGATTGATTATCGATATAAAACCGATATTATACCGATATAGCGCGCGCGCCGGCAAACACACCACTTACGACCACTTCGGACGACCACTTAAACACTACGTAGAGCTTTGTGAAGCATAGAATGGTCAATTAACAACGCATGGTATAGCGGCATTCGTTAAACTACAATGTAGGTACACGAAACAACATGTGACGAATAACCTTGAAAATTTAGCTATTCTATGCAAAAATATTCAAAATTACTCCAAAACTGAAAGCAGTAAAAATGCTGAAGACACTTTATGGTCTTCGCTTCATGTGACATATGATATGTGATCCGGAGAAGTACTACCACCTTACTCCTTTCCGCCGTGAAGCAGTACTGCACTTATATTACTGCGTTTCGGTTAGAAAGGTAAGGCCGGTGAAGTTACAGGCATATGAGACTTAACGACTTAAACGTTCTCAGGGCCGACAACACATTGGGGATGCCCCTGGTGTTGCAAGTGTCTATAGGCGGCGGTGACCACTTACCATCAGGTGGACCGTCTGCCTTGTTGTTGACCCATGTGGAATAAAAACAATGAATTATCCCCTAATGGGGACACAGTTAGCATAGATAATGTATTTACTGTTCTTGGATATTTTATAGCTTCTCTTGTAATTCAACTCTTGGTTTTCGGGTATTTATGCAAGTCTGCATTTTAAAAATCATCAACATTTCATTCAACCAGGCAATTCACTCAAAACTGAACTGAGTGATTCCTCACAAATACGCGCTTAGAAAGTTCTTAGGTTACGAGAGAGAATAGAAGTTACGTGAATCGCCATCGAATTTCAGTATAGCATAACAGCTTTGATTGATTTCGATGCATTGGAAGTTGTGTTGGTCCTAGCTCTGGCCTGAACGTAACTTCCACCGCTACATCTCCAAGAATGGGTCAGCTGGTCCGGTAGTGTAGCCTGGTGCTTACTGGTGGGTAGATAATCAGAATAAAGTAACTAAGAAAACTAGGGAAAATTAAACAGAATTGCCAACGAATAGTAGCGAGGAACCGAAGAAAGGACAGTTTTGCCGTAGTGTCAATGTCCCGCCAGCTTTGCTTCCAACATTCCCCCGAAACAGCAGTTCTATAACTTATTAATCCATTTTCGAATATGTCATCTCCTAATTAAAAAGCTGTGTATAGATTTCGAGGTCTATGGTTTGACCACTCGATGGCATTCGATATCCACTCATGTTAAACGAACATCATCTAAATGAAATATAAAACGATCCAGTGTCTTCCTTATTTGACACCCATATACATGGACTGTAAGATAAAGTACTTACCTATATAACTATATAGCTGACTGTCCGCTTCTGTGGCACTGGGCTCGTATGCATTGGTGCGGGTCAGGTGCACAAGATGGTGGACAGAGGGTTTTAAATTAGTAATAATAATAATCTATAAATACTCGTATAAAAATGAACAACGGCTAGACCGATTTAACCGGGTGAAATTACAGACACATGAGACTTAACAACTTCACGTCTCAGGGTCGACAACGCATTGGCGATGCCCTTAGTGTTGCAAATGTCCATAGGCGGCGGTAATCACTTACCATCAGGTGGACCGTTCGCTTGTTTGTCGGCCAATGTGGTATAAAAAAAAAAATTGCGTGGAAAATTAGAAAATTTAAGAAAACATTACGACCATATTTACTTTTCTAATGTAACCTTACCACTTTTGACTCATATAAACTCTTATAATGTAACTTTATGGTGTTTGACATAAATGTCAGTCGCTTAAAGCAGAGTCATGGGTCGGAATTGGGATGTGTCCTGTATTAAAGATAAATGATCAAACACTAACCACTGTATTGAACATCCCAAAAAAAAAAGGAAAACATAAATTTGATCAAAATTAAATCATTAATGTGATTTTTCAGTACCGATCTAATCATAAAGAGTATGTTATTTGATGCTTTACAATTATGACGTCACAACGTGCTATTTCATACAAAACTCCATACATTCGATCGTTTTGACATTTCATAAAGAGTTACTGATTTGACATGTCAGGACACATCCCTATTATATTGATAAAATAATTAATTTGTAATTTCTTAGTGAACATTTCACGGTTGATTCAATCGAAAGATTCGAATTCAATATTCATAGTTAAGACAGGACAACGTTTGTCGGGTCAGCTAGTAATTTATAATGATGATAATTTATTTATTTCTCTCTTTACAAAGGTTCTTAATATCTAGGTAAGCAGTTAAAATTAACTTTAGACAGTTTATCATCGCTACTCCTTTGTGAGAGACTGGTGCCTGTACTAGGATACCCTGTATTACAGGTCACCAGGACCTCACGCCGCGGACATATGTACTATTTATTAAATAGTTACTTGCAAACTACGAGCAAGTAATAGGTATTATATCATTCTTAATGTTACTAACATAGTCTGTAAGTATTATTACTAGCCCATATGGACAAATGTCTGAGCTAAAATAATAAATAAATATATGTAGGTACTACCTTCCATAAGATCTTACAATAATTATTCACAAGAAATAAAATCTATTAATTACTCTAAATAAAACAATAAAGAAACTAGCATAGTCTATCAATCTTTCTACAATATCCACAGATCTTATCTGACGATGGGACTGTTGGTTTGGTGGTTAGTAACCCTGACTGCCATGCCACTGGTCATAGCTTCGATTCCCCACCAGGACAAACATTTGTGTGCACGAATATAGCAGTTAGTTATGCGTCTGGGTGCAAATTTAAAATTGCCCTGCTTTATTGGAATCTGATGGACGTGTGTAAAAGAATGTCCCATGATAGAGGTAGTATATGTTATGTTGTACGATATCTACGTAATGTATTGGCTGACGCACAGTTTATTTATTCTTTTTTATTTTGCAATAGGTGTATATTATTTTATGCAGTAAATAAAAAAAAAAAAAAAGATAATAATAAAACAGTAAATACACTATAAGTTGAAATAAGAAACGGAAAAACGGCATCTAACCCAAGTCCGAGGGAAATCTGTAGATAAAAGAATATGCCTATGTATTAGCATGTTTAGGAGTTGGCCGCAGTTAAACTACTAGATTGTCAAACTTGTACCTAGTGCCTACTACCCACGACTTACAATCCATTACAGGCATGAGATATACCTTGAATTGAAAGTTATTAAGAAGCTGCTATGTAATCATTATAGATACCTATAATATTTTTTATATACCAATTGTAATTATATTTATTACCATTTTTATATTTCTCATCATTATTTATATACCAAAAATATTTAATATTACCAAAATAATTTGCAATAATAAATACATATCCTGGGACATTCTTTAAACCCGGCCATCAGAACCCAAACTAATCAGAGCGACATACGAGTATACTACATTTTTTGCTTATTTACACCCAGACACTGAACAAACAGAAAAGTTCATGTACACAAATCGCACCCTCAGAACGATAGGAGCTTAACTCAAAAAGTCACTTTTAGCACATATCGATTTTGGGTGACTTTTGCACTGAGCGGGGAGGGACCATCCCTGTGTTAAAAAGGCTGAAGTAGCGGTATGCTTATTCTATCATTAAATTGACTATTTTTTACTATTCATCGGATAGAGCGTACTTTGTTTAGTCTCTCTATGATCGTAACTCCATTTCACAAAATTTTATTACCCTTATCGTACTGAGGGTGCGAAATGTTCAGGGTCTCTAACCACCAAGCCGACTAGCCTGTCAAACGTAGGAATGCAATAATATGCAAGGTAACAAGGTCATTTACATTTAGTTAAACACTTAAAGAATGCTGTCGTAACATTACTTTCAAAGACAGCCAATACCATGTATTCAGTTTCCGTTATAAGTAGAAAGGCTCTTATAATTCAAAGCTACCACTGATTCCTAAGTCATCAGCCTACAGCCAAAAACCGCCCATGAAACTCAGCATTAAGGTTTATATTCAATCTGAAATTTAAGCTATACCTAAAGCAGTAATTGGAATGTGTACTGCCGTATCAAATCAGCAACTCTTTATGAAATGTCAAAATCGATGTCGATCGAATATATGGAATTTTGTATGAAATATCAAGTTGTGACGTCATAATTGTACGACATTAAATAAAGGACTATTATAGGTGATTAGATCGGTTCTTAAGAATTTTATAATTTTAATCATATTTGATGTAGGATGTATTTTGGGCTGTTCAATACGCGGTTAGTGTTTGATAATTTATCTTGAATACAAGATAGTTCCCTATTGATCTAAGAGAACGTCAAAAATAGATGTAGTATGTAGTAGATGTAGTATAGTATGTAGGTAAGTATATCTTCTTGGCATTTATACCCATAACGTAGCGTTTCCTAAACACGTAGAAAGAAGAAAATATTTATATAAATGCACATCACAGCGCAATCGAAATACAATCAATAAATCACGTAGAAATTACAACAAAAACAAACTAATTCTGACATTAAATACGCGATGTTCAGAAACAATATTTCCCGGACGCGAAAAGTTTAAAAGAAAATTTATGTTGACACTTCCACTCACCCACTAGTTTTATTGGTCGACCACGAGCGTTGCTGGCACCTGATTGGTCGGTTTAAATGGGGCTTTAATGAGGGAAAGGGACGCGGCGGCTTCAGAAGGGATGGTAGCTGCAGGTGAGAACGGGATGGATAGACACTCGTCAACCACTTACAGATAAGCGACGCGTTAACGGCGCACGTAAGGAAGTAAGATCTTTCAGTGCAATATTCTGTGGGGTTGTTGTGAATTGTCAGAAACTCAATAATGACTCTTAATTTATTTACAAAACAATTAGTTTTCAAGTGAAATTTGTGAAAATTATGAGAATTATATTGATCAAAATCGCTAAAAGAAAAATACGTTTTTATACCGTTAGGTACTACAAGCTGATAAATAACTATGTAAGGAGCTTACGACTTCGTAGTTTATGTTTTGAAATTATTTTGAAAACATTTTGGAGACATATTTAATCGTTATAATCACCTAAAATAAGTCCCCTTGTATCTCTATCTCGTTTATAATTGCTTTCTTTGCAGTCTTTGTGCTTACTAACCTCCATTTTTTTTATTACGTATTAGGTATTAGTTGAGATGAGACCGCATTCATATGCTTTAAATTAAGCACATAAGCAGTTATCACAAATTAAGGTTGTTCATGTAATTTACTATGTTGGTCACACATCATTACATAGTTAAAAAATTTACGTTGTCATTCATCAAAAAGTAAGTAATTTATTTTTGTACGGCCTTAAATCAGTAGTCACTGGTTTTGTTGCGAATTTCGTTTCGTCAATTATCAGTCAAATAATAGGTACAAGTATTTGAGTGAGTATAAGAGTGCTCAGCAGCCAATTCATAACGCCACCACAATCTGCATGACCTAAGCGATCAAATCGCATCCACGTAAACATCTTCAAGAAAAACTCAACGATCCCCACTACTTACGCTACTTCACGAGCTTTTTTAAAAAACGACCGCCCTAAATTGTTGCTATCCTGCTCGATCCTATGCAGACACGACCGACACGAGGCATCACCGTCCCGCTCTAAGGCTTAAACACGTCAAACAGGCGGGCAATCTATCACCCAAAGTTTATTCGTTTGAGGAACGCTTTTGCGGCGAGGCGAGCGGGAACGCGCGGCCAAGTGCCATTCATGTGTTTTGAATTTCAAAAATGGAATCTAAATTAAAAAATTTCAAAGACACGCTGTCGTTGCAAGATTGTGAGAAAACAAATTTAACAACACCGTTTTCGATAAACGATATTTTGACGAAGGAAAACGAAGCAAAGTGCGATTTTGAAAATGGAATGTTCTGTTCGGATACAAGTTTTGGCGGGAAAATGAACTTTGTGGGGAATCCGAGTGGTTATAGCAAAGAGGATGGGTACAAAAAGGAGGTTTTGGAGAAGGGGCTGAAATACTACGACGACAACGGCTTCAGAGACTACACAGACGATGGTGCTTTGGACATGTCGCGGAAGAACCATTATCCTGTCACAGAACTTTCAGGTGGGTCATTTATTCATTTTATGAACAGTTTTTAGTTTCTTTTTATTTTTTATTCACGATAAAAATTTATTATTTTTCCGAATACACTACGATAGCAAAAATCATAGTCGCAATTATGAAATAATCATAAATTGTACATTTGTTCGAGTTAACATTAAGATACAAACTTCAGTCCCGCGGCTTCACCCGCGTTCCCTAGGAACTTTATGTATCCTAGATTTACAACATACCTTATATCTATATAGAACAATGTGCCTTTTAAATAATGAAAGTATTTTTTCAAATAGCTCTTTCTCTTTACAATATTGGTATAGAGTTAATCTTAAATATTAAATTCTTTAACAATATATTTCCTCTCACATCTGCAAGTGACAGGATGACCTGACAGTTGAAGCTTTTAAAAGCTTTTACGTGTCCTATTTAATAGTACTATATTTCAGATAACATCCAGGTCCTATAAATAAGGCTAAAATTATCCCTAAGTACTTGTTTAAAAAAAATTGCACACATGCTTCACAAATTAAATTGCATGTAATAAATAAATATCCTGGAAAATTCTTTACACGAGGCCACCTGATCCCAAACTAAGCAGAGCTTGTACTATGGAAACCAGATAACTGATATACTACATGTACTATTTTATTCTAAATACATAATAATATAGATATTTACACCTACATAATAACTATCAGAGCTAAACATTCATTGCGTTTTTCTTTATGCAATCTGAAACTTTATTTATATGTACATAAGGCCCTTTATCAACACTGTACTTACATTAAGATTTTACTTATATTTAAGAGTTCAATGTTTTCTTATTACAACCACAGACATTCACTTTTTTTTTTTGCTACAACAGTAATCTAAGCCATATTAAAAACTATTGTGAACCATAAATAATTAGTTAATTAATAAATATCCTACCTATTAATATTATAACTGTATGTATGTTCGTTGCATAATCAAGTGATTTGTAAATACAAATGGCTAAGAGGAAGGAAAATATAGATTAAATAACCTGTACCACACACAGATAATATATGCAATATATTAAAAAAAATATATTACCTCATATCATCGCTTGAGATCAGCCTCCATCGCCTCCACCAATTTGGCCGATAATTTTTTCGTTGTGTTTATAATTACTGGACACAGATACAGGTTGGTAAGAAAGATATCTTAAAAATCCATATGTAAAGATGGAAATTAAAAAAAATGTGACCGTTAGTTTGATAGTTCTGAAAGACGCCAGACACGAACAGCTAGTATAAAGTAAAAATAAATATACTGGAACATCTGATCCCAAATTAAGCAAAGCTCGGACTGCTTGTACTTGGTACCAGATGACTGATATACCTACATATATATATTGCATATATGCAATATATATCGAACATATGATATATTTTATGTTTCGAAAACATAAGATCCTCGGAAACATGGATAAAGCCGCGGAGTGAAACATATTTATATGTATCTTGAATAGTTACTAATATACATACTATACTAGGTTACGTCTCGGGGTTTCACCCGATATCCCGAAGAATCTAATGTTTCCCGGTATTATAACATAGCCTATATTACTTTTAGATAATGACACTATCTAACAGTGAAAGAATTATTAAAATCAGTCCAGTAGTTTTTGAATTAATTCATTACAAAAAGATACAAATCTTTTAAATTTATATATTACTAGCTGTCCCCCGCGTTTTCACCCGCGTTCCCGAGGGATCTAACATTTTCCCGGCACAAAAACTCCTATGTTACTTCTAATACCTCCAAGAATATGTGTACAAAGTTTCATGATGATCGGTTAAGTAAATTGCGCGTGAAAGCGTAACAAACAAACTTACATTCACAGTTATAATATTAATAATTAATAGGGATTATTAGTGTAGATATTAAAATAAATACTTGTTTATTTGTTTATTCGTTCTTCAATGCGTTGTTACACCATTCATCAGATCACGTCATACTCTCTGAGAAAAAAAAAGTTGAACGCTACCGGATGTATCTACTTAGAAAGAGAAAGACGGATTGCAGCGGATGACTTAGTTAGTGGCCAATATAAAACGCGAAGATGTGTCGCGACACACACTCTAGCATATTATTATCTTCTTGCTTTTGACTACAGTTTTATCCGCGTTATAAAGTTTTTGAGACAAAAGGTAGACTTTGTCCTTTATTTTCTTTTTTTTTTAGGTGTTAGCCTCAGATGGCTCTGACACCCTTACGCAGACAATTTCGGTGAGCGCTTAGGCCTCTCAACCGAAAATTTTGCCCTTCCTCAAGATTCAATCTATATCCATCAAAATTTCATTAAAAAAGTGAAAATGTAACCAACAAAGACACACAAAGACACTTTTTGCCAAGCTCTATCAAAACTAAATGAACGATTAACTAGATTATCAATTCGCTGCATAATTAGATACATAGATATCATTCGATTATTCGGTAGTATTAATAAATGTATTAGCCATTAGGTATATAACAACTTCATTCGAAACTGTTCCATAAAAAAAAGTACTGGCAACCAAGCAATCGATTATGTTCCAAATTCAAATTAGTCGCCCACCATAATTACCGCACCGAGTGTGACAATGCGAGTGTAATGGCGCGTTCACACTGGCCGGTGCCGAGCGGCGACGTCGCCACTTAGTCGTCACTTCGCGCGATTACACTACACCCTCATTACTATAAGTGATGACGCTTAAAATCACCAGTGGAGCATTCAATTTAGTAATTACTAGGTTTGTAGTTCGCGGCACGCGCTGATATTGCAAAGGTTTCATAAGAATTGGTGCTGCCATGAAAGAAAATTAGGTATTTATTGACGACTTTTAATTCTCAGTAATACTGAATTCGATTTTAAATGGAGCTATTGGTACCTTTAGTCAATATACTCGTAGCACAATTACTTCGTCAGTCTTATTTCATATTTATAGCACTCTATTTAATTCAAAAGCTTAGTCAATTGTTGACAAATAACCTCAAAACTGTAATTTAAATTGTAGTTATTACCAAATGAGACAGTTTAACGAATATCGATATCGATCAAATATCTTCCAGAACGTGCACAGCAAATGCCCAAAAACTTGTAACAATAGACGGTAGCATCGCACGCAAAAATACTGTTAGAAACTATTCTACATCGCGCGTTGATCCGTTTCACCGCGACTAATGACCGGCGACAATTTGCGTAATGGATCCATTGTGTAAGCGCCTTTATACGCGGATGGCGTGAGTCGATAACCGTTAATTGATTCCAAGCGATTGTGTGAACGCGCCCTAATGAGTTTGGAGTTTGTATGGGCTTTCAGAACGATTCTAGTTTTTTTTTAAATGACGTCATGTTTATAGAACATCTAAAATAGATTAGACATAGATATTTACACAGGGTATTTATGTGCTTTATTAAATACTGAAACATTTTTCGTTGTAATCGACCCCATTACTATAATACTAGGTAGGTACTTACCTAAGTACGTACAATATTAACTATATTTAAAAAAAACTATGTATACTTATTATATCTTACAGCATAAGCTTGATATTTCTGTGTCAAGTACTATAAGAATAGCTATCGGTTTCGGTACTTTTTTCAAACGATCATCTTGATCTTGCATCTAAATAACGAAAACGTTCTTCGACTCTAACAGTAAATCCTCCATTGTTACAGATGACTACGACTCCCGTTCATCCACGACTGGCTCTCCGGTCCGCCGAATCAACTCCTCACCGAGCTCAGACATCGGCTACAAACCATTCCTTCACTACGAACCTCGGAAATGCTCCACACCACCAAACGACTCGAGAACCATGCACTCCCCGAACTATTCCATCAACGAATACACACAAAATGGAGGACGAAAGAAACGATCTAGAGCCGCATTTTCACATGCCCAAGTCTATGAGCTAGAAAGAAGATTCAGCCAACAGAGGTACCTATCTGGACCAGAAAGGGCCGATCTTGCTGTCAGTCTTAAATTAACAGAAACCCAAGTGAAGATATGGTTTCAAAATCGCAGATACAAAACAAAAAGAAAGCAGTTGCAGATGCAAGAGAATGGAATGTTGGCGGCGGCTGCAGCTGCAGCTAATCATGCAAGAAAAGTGGCCGTGAAGGTCTTGGTGAATAATAATGGACAGCCAAGCCTACCAGATTTGAAATATCAAACGCCAATGCTGGGAAAGACGCTCAATCCAGCGCTTTTTGCGCCACCATTACTTGAAGGATCACCGATTTTAAAGCACTTTGCTGGAGTGTATGGAGTGGACTTCGCGAAGAATCCCGAATATAAAGCGCTGTTACAAGAATCGTACAATCAAGCGGTGTTGCAATCGCTGTACGGACCACATTTGGGAGTTAATTACCCAAATTTGCCACTATCATATATGTATTACCCTGGTCACCCCGCATTTGGAATGCAGGCTCCTTGCGACGTAGATAGAAGTCAGGCTGAAAGAACGGACAATAAAGACTTTGCTGAGACTTCAGAAAAAGAAAAGTCAGCTGATAAAATTAAAAATAATAACATGGATGTAAATGAGAACAGTAATGAAAGTATGGCCAGTAATATTGAAGTAGAAAATTAAAAGTAAAATGTTCAACGTTACGATGTATGTAGTTCAAAATTCTAAAATCTCACGTTTTTAATCTCTTGCCTTGTTTAAATAAACCAAAGATGTAGCCAAAGAAAGCACAAGTGTAGTTAGTAGAATTGTTACTGTTTAGTTTTTAATTTTGTTGTAAATAGTACTTAAGGGAGTTAATAAATGTTCTACGTAGTTGAATACATTGGCACGTTTGTAAATAGTACAAAATTAGAAGTTAAGGAATCTTAATGAAGGTGCAATAAAGTTAATTCAACATTCGTTGTTTTGTGTCATTTAATCATTCTTTACACTACACCTATCTTAGGCATGAATGTCTAGAGCCTTATTTCCCAAAGTGGTCCAGTGGATCCTCATGGGTTTAGGGGATACTTGATGGGGGTGTACGTTAATTCCATAGATAGATCTAAACTTCACTTTTTTGTCAAGTTTTGGGAATACGGTAAAAATGTAGCAGCAGGGGAACCGCAGAAAAATTATGAGAGTGGTCTATGAGAAAAAGAAGATGGGAGCCTCTGGTCTAGAGGAAGAACTAAACAATCTTCAATCTTAATTATTTATTTGTAGCGCATAAGCTGGATAAGGATGATGATGTATTTGTATAAACGATAACTATATTATACACTTTGAACAAAAATTGACCCCAAACTACGTCCTAGCACACTACGAGGCACCTGTGATACAGAATTAAATGGGATTGTTGGGAATTTTATTGAACCACGTAAGAGTTTTGGTGGACTAAACTTTCAAAAAGATGTATGTTCATACAAACTTTCTTCTCCCATATTACCATAGATAGATAGAATCCTTTCTTAATCGATGCCTTCGTAATTGAGGAACCTTTCAAAAAGAAAAAAATTGTTTCTAACCCCAGTGATTTAGGCAGCGTGTTGCTAGGTCAGTCTGTTACGACACAAAAGCATAGGACTTTCGTATAAACTTACGATATCCTTAATTTGGCCTTGTCGCAAAATTCACTGACGTCTTTTATTTATAAACTACCTACCCACTCAATTTCAACTTCATACGTCAAGAAACTTATAGATTTAATATCAAAATTTTACCCAGAGAATGAGTGACCTTTCGTTTTTATTTATAGAAACTGTTCTTACATGGGCCGACAAACAAGCAGACGGTCCACCTGACGGTAAGTGGTCACCGCCGCCAATTGACTTTTGCATCACTAAGGGCACCGCCAATGCGCTGTCGTCACCGAGACGTAAAGTTGTAAAGTCTCATGTACCTGTAATTACATCTGCCCCCTTACCTTTCTAACCGAAACATAATAATACTAGTGCACTACTGCTTCACGATGGAAATGGATGAGGTGGTATTGCTTCCCCGGACGAACTCTGAACAAAGAGTTCTATTACTCTAGTGTCTTTGTCTATTACGATATCAGATATACGGCACACGTGTAGCCTATGGTACAACGTTACATAGGCCACTTTTATTTTATTTTATTAGGCACACAAAAAGAATACAATCTAAAAAAAACAGAAAATTAAATAAAATGACAAAGGTAGTTGCTCGGGACTGCATACCTCAGCATGTGTACACAGCATAGCAAAATATAGCGTACAGTAAGACCATGTGGTTAGTGAGACTTAATACATTAATACAAATTTGACTTAAAATTAAAAGTAATTAAAAAATATATATTATTAATTTACGGGTGAAACCATGGCGTGAAAGCCAAAATGATTAAATACAGTTAGATTTTTAATTTGGACTACCTTGTTGGGTTTCAAATATGGATATTGAGAATAGGTCAGATTTATCACTTGACTAGTTATCAGGGCTTTCATGATGATGATGTTAGCCAGCAGACGTACTACAAAGTACCCTACTACCGTGGCATGATTGTCTTACGATTCAAACCCTCGATAGTGGCGTATGTTGAATTGTGTCGTATTTGACGTCTCTACCACAGAGCATCGCCTTGTAAGTTAAAAATTGTATGCATACACGTACAATTCACCACTAAATTCATCACTTTAACTCAGCAATTACTCATTGATACATCTCTTTACATAAAGATATGTCTTGCAGAGCAAGTGCTGCTCCTAAGGATTGTAGCCTATAGGTACCTAATAATGTAACTTACTTACTACCAAAAATTTTTCATATCCGACTCCCTAATACATTTTCTAAACCATAATATGACAGATAGCTTATCGAATACTTATAAAATAGACTTCATATCTTTATACAAAAACAAATATCTAGTAAGTAATTCCACTGTAGAGATCGAGCGGAATCTCTGTCAATTCCCAAACAAGGAAACACAACAGGAAATCGACAAGTGATTTGCTTCTATACGAAGAAGTTTGAGACTAGACAGAGAAGGTAATCCAATCGAATTAGTTGCTAAATTATTTTTGTATATTCTTACAATGGATTTCCGCAAGGCCACGCTTAAGTCAATTAGTTGAATTTATATCTTATAAAAGGCCTTTCTGTGATCTAATTGAGAGTCAACAGCGCTGTTCTGTAATGGTGGCGCGCTCTGACGATGGTACTCAAGAAAGTACGCCGGGAAAGTGAAGAATGCCCGCGAAATCACCGCGTGGCAAATTGCTTGTACCTACTGGGTAGACGTGGTATAGAAAACGTGGAAAGGGATTCATAATTTTATATCCTTCATTCAGTTTAAACCCATGAAGGTGGAAGCTAGAAAAGTTACGACCAGGTTGAAAGTCAGCCTTCATTTTAGAATCTTTGATTTAAAATTTTATTAAGTATCTTTGTTAAACTTCACACTATTCTTGACTACAATGCTATAATATGATTTATAATTATTTGCAGAAGATTTCAATATATTATTGTTAAAGCTCAATATCGAGATACACATACAGCAGGTCACAAAGCAGGGACAATCAAAACTACAAAGTGGATAGGGCCAATCGGCAAAAGAAAGGTAGGGAGACCGATGAGACGATGGGCTGACGACATAAACGAATTCATAGGAAGAGACTGGCAAACTACCGGAAAAGATAGAGATGAGTGGAAAGGACTGAAGGAGGTTTTCACCCGAGGAGGGGTCCATATCCAATAACAAAACTAACATTTAGACAATAAGCAAAACATTAACTAAGCACTAACAAAACAAATACAAACCAACATTTAAAATGGAAAATCTAATTTAAAAAGGATAAGGAAATACAGGCTTTTTTATTTTATTTATTATTAAAACTCTATTCAATATTTTTGATTCAAATTGAATGAAATCGATGTACCTATGTATAATCTAAAAAGATGCAATAGGGTGGAGAAGTTTGTATGGACCAAAACTTATTAGGTACCTGAATATATGTATGAGTATTACTTAAAACAAATAACTAGTTTTAATACCTGACTAATATTATTCCAAATTCAGCTTCTATATGAGTTGGGGCATAATTTATAGGCCTAAGTTGTTAGAATCTAAAAATCATAACGGGTTAAAATTACTTATGCTTTTTTTGCACAACGATTGCTTTCAGTGTGGATAAGGGGTGAAAAGTTGAAAGCTAGCAGTGGCGTAGCTACCGGAGGGCTAGACGGGGCAGTGCCCAAGGGCCCCCAAGCTCAGGGGGCCCCTCCAACTCTGACATACAAACAGTGGCGTAGCTACCGGAGGGCTAGACGGAGCAGTGCCCCAGGGCCCCCAAGCTCAGGGGGCCCCTCGAACTCTGACATACAAACAGTAGCGTAGCTACCGGAGGGCTAGACGGGGCAGTGCCCCGGGGCTCCCAAGCTTCGAACGAACGATTTTAGATAGTTTAGTTAGGGCCCTACTACATTTATTGCCCCCGGGCCTTTGGTTACCTAGCTACGCCACTGAAAGCTACCTATAGCAGATACCATTATTATACTAAAATGAAATTTTGTAGCAGTCGATTTTTAAAGTCAAAGTCCATCCAGATAACAAAAAGCCGCGTCCACACTATTGAATGATGTTCTTCGATAAAATTATCATGTGAATACTGTAAGGCGGGCGGCGCCGGGCGCGTACCTACAGGGGTGGAAGACATTATGAAAATGCCAAGCTTCGAGTTCCGGTCGAAGAATTCCCTAAGACTCGTGTAGAATCTCTCCACCCAGCCGCTTATCTACTAGGAAGTAGGAACTCTCATTTGAATAACTTGTTTTCTTCAACTTTAGAGGGAAATCTTTTGAGGTAATAAGTCCTGCAGAAGGCATTTAGTTTAGTTTGGATTTTTGAATTTAAATAAATATCCAGGGACATTCTTAACTCACGGCATTCTGATCTCTAACGAGTGCTTATGCTATGAAAAGCAGATAACTGATATATATCAGTTTCAATAAATATACAGGTTGTTACAAAACTATCCGTAAAGCCGAAAGGAGGTTAAATGGGGCCTTATAACGAGTCCATTTACAATATTTAAGAACCGTAGTAACACTGTATAACATACCCCAAAAAAATACAAAAACTGATTTTGAAGGTAACTATCAAGTCAACCATCCCGTCCCGAATTGAAACTTTTCTTGATCGGTACACGCACCGAAAACATTTTATTCCGTGATTACACATGTTTTAATAAATTTATAAAAAAAGGCGTTGTCAGCATGTTAATTTAAAATTCGCTCATAGTTATTATAATAATAACATAACATAATTTAATTTCCGCCGCGAGGCAACAGTAGTAGAGCTCTTAGTGCAGAGTTCGTCCGGGGACGTACTACCACCTTACCCATTTCTGCCGTGAAGCAGTAGTGCACTTGTATTACTGTGTTTCAGTTAGAAAGGTATGGGAGCCGGTGAAATTACAGGCACATGAGACTTAACAACTTCACGTCTCAGGGCCGACAACGCATTGGCGATGCCCCTAGTGTTGCAAATGTCCATAGGCGGCGGTGACGATTTACAATCAGGTGGACCGTCTGCTTGTTTGTCGGCCCAAGTGGCCTTAAAAAATTGCACTTATGTTACTGTGATTTAGTTAGAAAGGTAAGGGGGCCGCAGAAATTTCAGGTACATTAGACTTAACAGCTCAGGGTCGACAACGTGCTGGCAATTGCCCTAGTGTTACATAATATGTACAGTTACATAGGTGACCACTTACCATGGAGTGTCGTCAACTTGACAATAAAAAGGAAATTGCTACCACATTTTTGAAACTTGCACGCAGTCAAAGTCCACAGATAGTGGATCCTTAATAATATTAAGTTAATCAAGATTGATTTCATATTACGTACCAGAATCACAGCTTTTGTCATTTTATATTGTTCTAAAATCAACTTCATAAACCATTCGTTTGTCTCATTCCAATTTAAGAGAAAATTTGAGAAGCGATGAGTCGGCAATTAACTGATTGTCGATGTACTGAACCCATAAACAGTGCATTACCGCTCATCCTCTCAATAGGATACGTAGGCATGACCACTGAAGTGTTATCGATATCGATATTCTAAAAGTTGAATAAGTCATTCCTCTTATAAACTTCGTGTTTTTTTGTGAATGATATTATGTTTTATTTTCTCCGTGTATTTTCTTTATTTAATTAAAAATAAACAAAAAGAAGTCCCACGAAGAAGAAAGCATGTTTGTTTTAATGAGATCTGTATCTGTATGATCTACATAACATTTCTACTGTATGCAAAGATATTAGTGTAACTTTTTTGAAGTTAAAAATTATTTCCAAATGTCAGTATTCCGTCCGACTATATGTAACCCTTATATTAATTGCTTTTATTCATAATGCATAATGCACGTAATAAGTGTTGTACTTCAAAAGGTTTTCAACCAAATAATCTACATCCTTTACAGCGCGGTAGTACCGCGGAGCGGAAGCCAGTTAACAATAACTAAATTATTCGAGATTGGATTGATAAATAATCTATGTTTTTTTTAAATGTTTTTTTATTGCCGAATCAAAATACATAATCATATTAAGCCCTGACTTCAGAACTAGCGCGAGCTGTGTGTCAGAAGACAGTTCCCACCTAACGCTTGCCTTATTCTAATTGCATTAACAAAAAAAAAGAAACAAAGGATCTATATAATTAAAATACAATATTTCGGGTGTGTGTGTGTGTTTGTGAGTGTGTGTGTTTATTTGCAGTGTGCGTGTCTGTTTATCGATATAATACTGCAGCAACACTATACAGGACGCACTTTGCTGCATTAACATCAGTACTCGCACTAGTCCAGCTCGGGTTACAAGCACGTGCGCGCGCCGGAAATGTCATCAGGTAAACAAACACCCCATCAGTCGCTCAGTCACTCGCCCAGTCACTCGCACTCGCTACCAGCCACTGTACTAATTACAGAAGTATTTATATCACATTGTTAGAACGTCTTTATTTACAGGGTAATTAGATAAAGCGTTTTTGATCCTGGGGAAAGAATCGACACCCACACATTATAAATGCGAATTTTTTGTAAGAATGGATGTGTGGTTTTTGTTACACTTTCACGCAATAACTACAGGATGAAAGTTGGCACATAGGTAGAACATGTGACTGTGAATGTGACGTCTCTCGGGAAAGCGGGTGAAACCGCAGGAGACAGCTATATTATAGATGAGAAAGTTTTTGAGGATGGAAAGAAAGATGTTAGTTACTCTTTCACGACATTTAATTTGGATTAAACTTGGCACATAAATAGAGCATGCCCTACACTAACATAGAAAATTTTAAGGAAAATGTAACATAGATGTTTCACCCACAGCATGGGGCTGCCTAGTAGATATAGTCTATTATATTTGTCGTCTTTCCTCTGTTTGTGATAACATTCTTTAATATCAGCCAACTTAAGGCTACTCTAGAGTTTAGTTTAAGCCGTTTCTTATTTGGTGTATATTATCTGTTCCACTCCATCACACACATGTTGTATTCCGCATATACCAATAAATTTAAATGAAAAATCTCTCAGTGTTTCTAAAATTGTGCCAATATTATATACTATACTACTATATAATATACGATCATCATCATCATATCAGGCCACAGATATCCATTGATGAATATATATATATAAATACAATACTTACTATGGTCAATCTTAATTGGGCCTTTTTTCCATTTGACAGTCTCTTCGTCCGAAAGTTTGCCTCGAATAGGATCTGCTTTGATTGAAATGAAATTTGACACACGTTGAACACATAGGAAACATTTCATCGGTTATTAAGAAGTATATTGACTAGAGTTCGCCCCAGTGTACGATAATCAAATTATACGAATTTCCATGTTAAAAAACTGATTCTAATTATCAAATCACAAACAGCCCCCTTATTCAGCTAAAATAAACCTCATCGGCGAGCCGCCGCACGGTGGCCTCAGAGAGCTTACCTCTCACGTAATTGCGTAGTTAGCGAAAGAGACAGAGCATAGAGGCCGCAACGAAACATCATCAAGCTAGCGTCAATTTCTGTACAGAATCGGAGCCCAGAAAAGAATTAGCTATTATTAAACAGGTACCTACATACCTACGAAGTAAATCTTCCACCAATCCTGCGCCATTCTGGCCGCATTATGTTGCATCTCTTCATGTGTCGCTTTTCAGTTAAAGGCTCGCCCACCTGCTGCCATAACATATAATTATGAGAACGGCGTACTCACGTGCCCTCAGTGTGCACGGAGTTTCGCCGCGAAGATAGGCTACATAAGCCATCTTCGGGTGCACCAGCGCCATCACTCAGACTAGGGGTCGAAGTGGTCGCCAAATGGCCAAAATCGGTCGGAACAATAATCATCATCATCAAATCTTCCACCTGAAATCACTGAAATTATATTATTTATTCGTACAAATTGTTATCCTGCAGTTTTGGATCAAATTATGAATGCTAACTGTTTCTCACTCATATTACCATGGATTAATTACAAACATGCACACATCATTATCGTTATCGTAAAATCGCAACGATATTGTTTAGCAATCAGTTTGATGGGCATCGTTATAGCGCGCATTCCCATCGCGTTGTTTACACGAGAGACGTCGCACATTTGGTATGAATCGAACACTTGATGCGGTTCTCATGTTGAGAAATGGCATGTACTTATAGTTAGGTACCCACAACTATAAGTATTTGGCATCCTTTCCTTTTCTTAAATTACGTCTGAGAAGATTTTATTATATGGGAATTACTATGTAACTATTTTGTTTTAAGTGTAGGTATTTATAGTGAAGCTATTGTATAAATTGCCAAATATGTCTGATTATAAAAAAAAAAACTAGCTGTCAATAGTTTACCTGCGGTCCCGGTGGATATCATATTTTTAATAAAATGATAATATTTTTATTCAAATACCATTTTACAAAAACTTATGAATAGGCTGACTCTAATAATATCCTATATGTTAATCCGAGGCATGCTCTATCTATGTCCCAAATTTAATCTAAATCCGTTCCATAGTTTTTGCGCTAAAAAGTAACACACATTCACACAGCCAAACTCAAAAATGTTCGCATTTATAATATTAGTAGAATAGGATATACACAATTGTTACCTTGCTGAGTTTCTTGCCAGTTGTTCTCAGACGAAGACTTCAACAGGATTGACATTCATTAGTCGCCTGCTAGGGCCTCAACTGAATAAACGACTCTGAATGTTTTAACTATAACTAGAAGATGAATTACCTTCTGAATCAAATAATTTTTATAAAATAATAAGACAGTTGAAGTAATTTAATCTTATTTCAAAAATGGAAATCTACTCATTTGCAGATCTGCAACCCTTTAAACAAAAAAAAAGGTCGGAGCAAAAAGCAAATTAGTAAAATTTGCCACGCCACTTAACTAATAGGCAAAACAGTTTAAAAGGAGTCGCGACGTCAAAAAAATGCGGCGTATTCATGCAAGTGTCGATCCTAAGATGCTCCTACCATGGGACACGTTATAAGTGATATTGAAATGAGATTTTTCGATTATCATTTGGATAGTTAAGAGAATATATAAATAGTTATTATTATTTGAATTTTTTTCAATTAGAATTCTTAGAAAATTCGAATAAAAATTACCTTAAATATTTTATACTAATGCTACATAAATCCTAATATAGAAAATATAAATGCGTAAATTTATGGTAAATTATATATCTTGAATGAATAACATTAATACATGAACATCTGAAAATTCTAGAAATATTTATAATAAATAAATAATAATAAATAAATATCCAGGGACATTCTTTACACACGGCCATCTGATCCCAAACTAAGCAGAGCTTGTCCTATAGAAACCAGACAACTGATATACTACATATACTACTTTTTTTTTTCTAAATATATACGTATATAGATATTGACACCCAGACACAGAACAAACAGACATGTTCATGCACACAAATGTTTGTCCTGGGTGGGAATCGAACCCGCGACCTTCGGTTTGGCAGTCAGAGTCGCTAACCACAAAGCCAACTGGCCTGGTGGTTAGCCAAAAGGTAATTGACCTATAGATACCATTTATTTAAAAGTTGACTAGTTACATTTCATTAATTACTAATCAGTTAATAAATGAAGCGAGAATAAAGTGACAACATCTCACAATCTGATCACTTATCGGCAAGCTAGTAGGTGTCGCCAATCGTCTAGACAAGAGGCGACAACGCGACAAGCGACCACCCCGCAACGCGCGGTCACTTCACAACGTACTCGAATCACAACAACTGTCTAATGCGTTTCGAGAGTAGGGGCCGCCTGTTGGTGGTCCTTAGCTCTTTGCACAATTGATTTTCTGCACTTCAAAAGCGGACCTGTGGGATAGCAATCATTCTTTAAATATAATCTGTAATCGCCAAAGATGTTTAAAATTATTTCTGTTAGTTTCATACAAAAATATCGGCCTTAATGAATTTTAAGATCGATCGCTGTGCGAGTCCGGTTTAGGCATTCCAACATTAGCATATATTAATTAGTCTATACTCTATTTTTACTAATATTATAAACTGAAAGTGCAAATTTTGTTAAGCTTATATGTGTACAGAGTAAGTGTTCTTAGAAAGCATCGCACTTATTTGAGAAATTAATAATGGACACTGGAGTTACAATAGATCCCCCGAGAACGCAGGTAAACCCGCAGGATAGTAGCTAGTAATTCAATAAAGTGATGAAAAAACAACACTTCCGCCTTACTCTAAATATTGCCAGTTAATTGTTGACCGGGTAACATCGTTAGATGAAAGACAAACTTGTTGCTCATTACCAAAATATCGTACGAAGTAGGTTCTTTCAGTAATAACATATTTTCAGGCGAGCTACGTTAGTGTTTAACGATTCCAGATTTCTCATTAACCCCTATGTTCTATCAAGGTTGTCACATTTTAATAAAAAACAAAAAAATCTGAGGATTGTATTGTTCTTATCTATAAAAATGTTTATTTACACTAAACGAACATAAATCTGTTAAATTAAAAAATATAATAAAATCTAAATTAAACTAACTAAATTATAAAATTCCTTGAATAAGACTAAATCAATAGGCACAATAGTCCATACATACATTTACAAAAACATATATGTGCCTACAGGTAGGGCATGTTTTTGTTCTGCCATGCCTTGACATTAAGACGTCATAGGTGTATCCATACAAATCAAGGGATTCATTCATAGCACTTCCACTGGACATAACAAAACACATGTGTGACAACCCTACATGACACGTGCGCACTTCTAGTTACTAACATCAAATTATCCGTTCTCCTTTACGTACATTAAAAAAAACACATAATTATGGATATAAAACCTCTATCCTCGTAAAACGTCCAGATAAAAAGGTCGTGAAGGCACTTCCTCCGTCTAATTCCCCATAAAATGGTCCCATACATCCATTAACACTATTTTTAAACTTTTTTTTTTATCAAATTCATTGAACGCACCGTCCTCAATGAGGCTCATTTATATTTTAAAATCTACAAAAATAACATTATATTGTTTATATTAATTTTTAGTATTCGACGTAAACTTGTGTGCCGATTTTTCTAATCTCAAGACAATTTAGTTAAGCTTTAAAGGTGATAATCGCCTGTGTTTATTGTCGATGGTGCAGCCAATGATGCACGGCTGTAACTGCGTGTAAGACAAGCAATTGGCGTCTTTAGCGTAGTTCTAATTAATTTATTGGCGCTTTGAAAGCGGAAGCGAAGTGGAGTGGAGTCGACGATTGAATTTAAAAATGTATTTAGAAGAAAAGCTACTAAAAGTAGGACGCAAACTGATAGTTAACTTAAAATCTTAACAGTGGAAATCATAATTGGTTTCGGAAAAACGTGTCTAAAGTGCAAGAAAAGATATCTTCGAAGAAAGGAGCTGTTCTATTGTATGGATTCCTGTGATTCAAACAAATTACATAGATTAGTGGCATTTCAGAGTGAAATTGACGTATTTGTGCGTTATCAATATTTAGTAATATTTATTTTGAGTAAGTAATAAATAAAAAATAAAAAATAAAAAATAAATAAAATTAAAGCAACGTCTGAATCAAAAGTGTCGACTTACTTTGTACCTGATACCATAGTTCGTCAAATGTATGTATTAAGGCATGATTCAGAGCACCTTCGTATATACAGCTGCTCCTGGCTACAATCACCATTTCAATAAATTAAATAAGAATTTTTTTTTACATGCTGCTCCACCTTGGTTTCGCCTGCATTCCCGAGAGATATTACATATTCCAGGGATAAAAAGTGTAAGCCTATGTGCTATTCCAGACTATAATCTCTGTGTCAAATTTCATCCATCTGATAAACTTTATGGAAGACATCCATCTATAAAAGTAGCATTTATAATAGAAGAATAGTAGAAGTATGATTCTTATCGCAAATTTTCAAAAAAAGAACTTTTTTTTTCTTTTCCTTCTGGTTATACAATTCTGATCGACTCCACAGTTTTCCGAATCCGGTAGAGCTCGGCAATATTTACAAGTCGCATCCGGAGCACGACTATTACTTAATAGCTGCTCCGCACCGCGCACGCTAATGCTCGACACTGATTCTCAAACTTTATATCAGACTCTATTGCAAGAATAAAAAAAATACAGATAAACTGTTTATTTGTTATATACCTTGCCTTAACTTTTTTATTAAATTAATTTAGTTACTATATCTTCTTCTATATAATATATAAGAAAAGGAGAAGCTGACTGACATATCAACGCAGGGCCTAAACTATAAGGGTTAGAAACTTGCAATTTTGTACAGGGGTTCCTTTTATAACGTAGGGGAGCACTTAGAAAGGATTTTTGAAATTTCACCCCCTAAGGGAGCGAAAAGGGGCTGCAAAGTATGTATGGAACCACAGATTTCTAACCATTCGGTTTTTTAAACACGGGAACGCGGGTGAAACCGCGGGGGACAGCCAGTCTAAAATAAAAGATCTTCTAAATGTTCCATGATACTAGGGACGTTCTTTATTACCCTTAGATACTTGCTAATGTTGCTACATGCTAAAAAATACTGTTGTAAGAAGACCGTAACCTAAACAAATAAAGATTTCGTTCACTTCTCCGCAAAACTATTGATTTTGTTAATGCTTTCTGATACCGAAACTGTACTAAATTGCACAACATAACAACAACTATGTCATTTATTCTAAAAAGTAGATACGTTAGACATTATTCGATCAAAAGATAATCTTAGTTTTTCAGATAACCCTACTAATATTATAAATGTGAATGTAAGTTTGTTTGTTACGCTTTCACGCGAAAACTACTAAACCGATCATCAAGAAACTTTGTACACGTATTCTTGGAGGTATTAGAAGTAACATAGGATACTTTTTGTGCCGGGAAAATGTTACATCCCTCGAGAACGCGGAGGAAAGCGCGGGGGACAGCTAGTAATTTATAAAATGAATGAGAGTTTGAGAGCCAGTGTCACCGTGGGGCGCAGATTTTTTCCAAAAGCCCGGTAACGTGATACTAAAATTGAGTTAAAACAAACATGAAGCGGCACCGTGACGCCAGCCATCACTATTGGAAAGGGTTTATTATATGAGGCGGCAGTTGACGGCACATATAAAAATAATCACGTAAAAATTACGAAATTAGAGCAAGCATTCTATTGAAATATGATAGAGTTACCTTGCTGTTATAGTTAGGAATGCTTTCAATTTTTTGAGAATAAACTTTAATAAAATTAAAGAATAGGAAAACCAGTTACCACTTTTAAAGCTGATTTATCAATTTATTTTATTCCAAATAGTAAAAATTAGAATGAAAGAACTATTTTGTATCCAGTAAAAAATAATCATATACCTAAAAAAGCCTTAATACTATGTATGTTTATATTATACTATCCTACTATTATAGTATCCTATGTTACTTCTAATACCTCCAAGAATATGTGTACAAAGTTTCATGATGATCGGTTAAGTAAATTGCGCGTGAAAGCGTAACAAACAAACTTACATTCACATTTATAATATTAATAGGGATATGTTGCGTTACTGTATAAAGTACTATATATAAGTGCCGCGGTTTCACTCGTGTTTCCAAGAGATCTTATGTATCCAAGGATTTTATCACAGCTATTTTATATATACCCAGATATATTTTCAAATAGGTGCCGTATTTCCGGAGAGTACCCATCGCATACATCTCACAAACTCACAAAATTCGAACTCTGTAGAGTAAAGATATTCTATTAATTATCTCTTGCAAAGTAATGTAATTTTTTAATACTAAACGTGCAATATACATAACTAGCTGTCCCCCGCGGTTTTACCCACGTCCTCGAGGGATATCACATTTTCCCGGGATAAAAAGTAGTCTATATGCTATTCCAGGATATGCTCTATCTATGTGCCAAGTTTCATCCATATCTGTTTAGTAGTTTTTGCGTGAACGAGTAACAAACATACTTACATACAAATCTTTCCTCTTTAATATTAGTATAGATGATTATCTATGATTAAAGATTAAAATTGAGTAAATTAAGATTCACTGTCAAAAAAATCAATGAAAATATCTGAATAACATCTGTCAAAGTGTATGAGAGTGTTTATAAATGTAGAGTAAACTGACAGTGGCACATTAAAGTGTAGTATTGCAATCGAGAGCGGGGTCCCGTTCCTATCTACACTGTATAGTGTAGGAGACCGTATTGCCGATTCTACTGCACACCGTCTTTAATCTGGGGTTCGATTCTGTAAGGAAAATTACACGAACTCGAGGATGTTTCGTCGCGGCCTCCGTGCTCTGTCTCATTCGCTAATTACGCTAATACTACTAATCACCTGAGAGATAAGCTCTTCGAGGCCTCCGTGAAGAGGCTCGCCGACGAAGTCTATATTAGCTGAATAAGGGGGCTGTTGAATGGGAAGGAAGTTTTACTTTTGCTATTGTGTTTAATGATAACGTGTGCTGGTGTACGTAAATATCATTTTAATGGTTTTCTTCAACTTGGCTATCATTTCTCGGGAGCTGTAGCAAATTCAATATTACCAATGCAACAAAATGTACAGCTCTATGTACGGCACCACTAACATATTCGTTTATTATGATAATACGCAGTTTGAACCATTGTAATAAATTGGAAATTATTAATGTACTAGCTGTCCCATGTGCACCATGTGCCAAGTTTTATCCAAATCCGTGTAGTATTTTTTGTGACTTCTTATTTTCATCCTCGATTTTTAGCTCTGTAACAAAGAGAACAAGTACTTTTATGGGTTCTACTACAATGAATGCTTTAAATAAATGACGTTGCAAGAGAGTCAGTTGGCTCTTGTGGTCCCACCCGGGGCCTCTTGGGAAGTTACATTTTCCCCGGATAAAAGGTATTCTATATACGAATCCAAGTGTTAACCTATCTATGTGCCAAGTTTTATCCAAATCCGTTTGATAGTTTTTGGGAGAAAGAGTAACATACAACCATACATTTTCACAAACATTCACATACTTATTATTTAAATCCTCGTTTTCTTAGCTCTGTTAAAGAGAGAACAGCGACTTCTATAGGTTTTATTGCAACAAAACATATGCAAAATAAATTACGTTGCAAGAGAGTGTGTTGGCTCCTAGCCTACACCAATCCTAGTGATGGATTACTCTATGTACACAGATTTGCGTGCGGGCTTCACAAACAATCACTTGACTCCATTTCAGCTTTTAAGAGGGGCCGCGTTATATGAGCCGTGAAATTTAGCTTTGGTTCTACTTATACGCGTATTGGTTACTGAATTCATATCTTGATAATGGTTCCACATATCCAGACAATGTCGCGGGAATACATGAAATCCCTCGGGAATACGGGTGAAACCTCGGGTTGCTAGCTAGTGTATACTCTATCTATACCAATATTATAAACTAAAAGTGAAAATTTTGTTAAGTTTATAATATGTGTACGGAGTGATTATTCTTAGAAACCACCGCACTTATTTGAGAAATTAATAATGGACACAGGCTATCCCGAGTTACAATAGATAAATAATAAATAAATATCCTGGGACATTCTCTTACACACGGCCATCTGATCCCGAACTAAGCAGAGCTTGTACTATGGAAACCAGATAGCTGACATACTACATATACTATTTTTCTAAATACATACTTATATAGATATTTACAACCCGAGACATACTAAACAAACATGTTCATGCACACAAATGTTTGTCCTGGGTGGGAATCGAACCCGCGACCTTCGGCTTGGCAGTCAGAGTCGCTAACCACCAAGCCAACTGGTATGTCATAAATGGATGTTTGTTACTCTTTCACGCAAAAACTTGTAAATGGATTGGGATGAAACTAGGCACATTGATAGTCTATAGCCTGTAACACATATTAAACCGTTTAACACTTTATGACCCGGAAAAATTTGACATCCATCAGGAAAGCGAGTAATACCGTAAGGACAGCTTGTATTAAATATATTAATTTCTATATCGCCTTACGGCCAAGATTAATATACGATCCCGATCTAAAATCACAAGATTGAAGTAGAATTTTGACATTGCGTGTATTAAAATTACTGTCAAAAAGTTCATCAATCCATGGATTTTCGATCGGGATTGTATATTAATTTTCGCCGTTAGTGGTTGTGTGGTATAAACCTTGGCTTAAAATCCGCAAGGTAATATTAATGTTTCTTTGTTTAGAAATTATTACTGGTAACCCAAAATTGGGAAAGTTCCCGAGAGACCGCGAAAATAGTGTCCAATGTCACGTTGAGACTCAATATACCTTGAGTGGGTCACATTACTGAGGCCTCTGCCTACTTCTTCAGGGATAATAGGTGTTATGAAACGTTTTTCCAAAGTTGTTCATAGTGTACCATTTCAACTAACAGATATTTTTACTTTTATTATAGAAGACAAGTTCTCAGACAAGTAATAAAATATATTCTAATTACTTAAAATGGATCTTAAAACCTGTTCAAGAAACTGATAAGCGTTATCAAGTACTACAGCGCTCACGTTTGTTGCTACGCCTTTTTTTTGCCTGACGCAGATTAATGTGAAGATAAAACGATTTGCTCGCTTTTCAATGTATAGTTTATCTAATTTTTTCCCTCTAAAAGTGACATGAATAAAAGAAACAATAAAAATGTTATGTGCCAGGATTAAATTTTACCATCATCTATACTACCAGCACGCTACGATGGCAGTTCTGACGTTTCAGATAGTCATAAAAAAAGAAACTGTATTGCTTTGGAATAAGGTTGATTTCCATCATGATACAATTAGCTGTTGGATCAATAGATGCACCTTATGTCTGAAGAAATAAAGGTTATTTAAATAAGGTTACTCATCCCTCATATGGCTATCATAGTTTGTTACACTCATTATGTGCTCCTGGACCCACTCATGTCCTACAAAACCATTGCATACAGCTTTGTTCATTAACGTGTGCTCTTAGCCTTAATCTCAAAATAAGCAGATTGGAATTGAACCTTACGGTAGAACGTATAATGTCAGTTTTTGTTTGAACAAAATTATTTAAATTCAAGGGCCAGGACACACAAACAATCATTGAGATGGTCAGGCTCCCACGATGATGTTTGACATTTGTAAACTTTACAGTTCAATAGAAGTGTCGTTTTGAATCATCATTTTGTTTAATTTTTTTTTTTTTTCTGAATAAAAGTTCAACATGTCCTGTAATTTTATTATTTTTATAGAATATGGAGATTTTTTACCTATGTTATAACAAGTTGTGACATTATAACGCACCAGCACCTCAAATCTACTAAACATATCGGGATGGGACTGCCACCATTCGACTCTCGATGATATCGATTATCGCGGGGGATAGTGTTTTATATAAAAATAATACTCACAACACATTTTTATTAAACCTATTTACCAAATCACGGGTTTCTTACATCTTAAACACCTATTAGGTATAAAAAGTCATCATGAAATCTTTCATCACCTTCCTAATATGGCATATAAATTCTAATATCATCATTCAATTAACCAACAATTATTTTTTTTATCTTTATAATTTCTTTCTATTTATTCCAAGCACTACACGAACAATTTGACAGGCAGCTAATGCCTCTTAAGGACGTGTGTGATGACCTTCCCGGTTATTACTAGTTATCAGTAATTACTATTATCTACTGAGCCCTGCCTGAAGTCCTAAACAAGGGCTACTCATAGTAACATGAGAATCACTTAGAGGCAAGCTTTGAGATTCAGTGACTGTGTTTGGACAAAGGACGAATATTTTTAATTTTTATCAATGTTATGTATAAGGATTCATGGACGAGATGGTTTATTAAGGTGAGAAAATTGATGAAATATTGAACTTATTGATTTTAATTGCATTCAGCTATGCAAAAGGCCTTGGCTTTAAAATAATACAGTAAATTCTACCCCTACGTACCCAGAGGGACATGCATATCTATATGTTCGGAACAGCAAAGAATGGTTTTACATCTATGTGCCAAGCATATGAATTAGTTGAGCCGATTCATAATCCGTATTTCAAACTTTTACATTAATAATAATAGTGAAATTGCCCAGCAATGTCGTAGGTGTGATAACTTTAAACTAAAAGAGGCGTCTAATACTAAGATGAGGATTTTGGGGGAGTCGGCAATAATCTCAAAATTATTTTTATCCGCACGAAAAAGTGTAAAATTATGAGAAACTAATGTTATTTTTCAACAATTTGGGTTAAACAAAGTAAAAAAAGATTGTCCACTGAAATATGGCTTAACAGTATATAACAATATTTATTGTGGTTACGCGATTGAACTGACTGGGTTAAAGTACCAGTAACAAATCTCACGAAATCTCACCGAGGGGGGAGGGGAGGTCGAAAATCGTCAAAATCGCCTCACGAAATTAAATACTTTGGGGCATCAAAGAATTTTATTTCATGTGAGCTTATTTTGATTATTTAAAGCCTTTATCCCTAAGCTTATTTCCAGTTACCTACCGAAAAGACCCCATTAGCTTCGACTAGTATTGGAGAATACCCTGCTCAAACAGGCAAAGCTTTCAAAAATTTACTTATTATATTTAGTTACACTCCCTTTATCAACCGCAATCAGCCCCCTTATTCAGCTAATACAAACTTCATCGGCGAGCCGCTTCACGGAGGCCTCGGAGAGCTTACCTCTCACGTGATTAGTAGTATTAGCGTAGTAAGCGACGTAGCAGAGACAGAGCACGGGGGCCGCGACGGAACGTCTTCGAGTTAGTGTCAGTTTCCTTACAGAATCGAGCCCCAGTATTTGGCAAATATTTTCAATGTACATGACTGTTCAACAGTTTATCTATGTACATATATAAGCAAAATAGGGATTCTTTGACGCACCGTCACCTCAAAACTACCGAACATATCGGGATGGGACTGCTACCATTCGACGCGATTTTTCCCTAGATAGTTATAGGCTATATATTATATCGATAAACGCGGATGAAACCGCGGCGGAAGTAAATTAATATTATGATGCCAAAACATTTGAAGACAGGCGTGCGTTAAATAAAAAATTCGAACGGAAAAATATTTACAGCGAAAATCATTGTGTAATGAAAAGTGTTCTAGTGCTCTTATCTTTAAAACCATTAATGTAATGACACTTACATGACACTTACTTGAATTAAAAGTGGCACATTAATGTAAACAAACCAGGGTAGACTAAACACTGGATCTATAATAAGTCTAGACATATCGATCATGCACTCAACCGCTCTCGAAATCTATTACAAATTGTATTATTTGGCATTAGTTGCGTAACGTGGATAGCCAATAGCATTAATAGCAAAATGTACTTAGATCTGTTGGACTGTATACAAAACACTTGTAATACAGTTATATTAATAAATTGTTGGTAATAAATAATACTACAATTTTAGCGCTATGCTTTTTAATAATCATCGGATTCTGTCTTGGACAAAACGATATACAACGTGTTACAAAATACCCCGTAAAAATATAATTAATTATCAAAGCTAACAACCCTAGAAAGCTGTCATGTCAGGGAACCAGATTATTCAACAGAAAGGCCTACGTACCTAGTTTGCCTAATAACTGACTGCTTCAATAGTTTTTCTATTTTTCATTCATAAAAATCAGTTTTATTTTTATTTTTTTGGGGTATGTTATACAGCGTTACTACGGTTCTTAAATATTGTGATTGGACTTGTTATAAGGCCCATTTAACCTCCTTTCCGCTTTACGGGTAATTTTGTAACAACCTGTAGATATATATATAAACATAGGAATTCCAGTGCATACTGCTTCACGGCCAAAATGGGGTAAGGTGATAGTTGTTACTTCCTAGCCACTAACTCTGCCCTAATAGCTCTACTACTTCTAATTCGACACTGACAAGTCGTGGATTCCCACCCAGGTTAAACATTCCTGTGCACGAACGTGTATGTTTGCTCTGTGTTCGGGTCTATATATTTCACTGAGCTCGATCTTCAGCTCTTTGTCTTGTTAAGGGGGCGTCCATTAATTACGTGAGGCATTTAGGGGGGTGAGGGGTTCAAGCCGAATTTCACGTGGAGGAAGGGGGGGGGGGGGCGTCTCGGCAAATATCACGTAATTTTTTTATTAGTAAGAAACAGTGTAAAATTGCTAGAAGAGGGTTAACTTTAGTAGTAATATTTTTTCAAATCTAAATCGTAAAATTATGATAATATCCAATCTCACGTGAGATTAGGGGCGGGGAGAGGGGGTCGAGAAAAATCTCATGACATCTCACCAAGGGAAGTGGGGGGTCGAAAAATCGCCAAAATCACCTCACGTAATTAATGGATGCCCCCTAATAGTAAACAAATTTTTAACCCTTAAGGTCGCTTAATAATAATCTAAGGGACACAAAGAGCAATTATCCAAACTCAATTAAGTTCCAAACCACAATTTTAAAATTAAATGTTCATTTCTGAAATCCTATTTAACATCTACACCAGACTTTAACAAAAAAAACCTCGTACAGTAGAAGGACGTGTATGAAACACTACAGTGTATAATCCATACTCTTAAGATGTAAACAGACAGACGGACAAGCAGTAATAGATAAACGCCAATGGGTTACGTGTGCCACTTAAGGAGTTGCGATACTTAACGAAGTGCAGCTAAGTGATGTAGCTTTAACGGAAACGGTTTTTGTCGATATCGATAAATTTACTTTTCCTGAGAAAATATTTTACGGTTATGATTTTGGTGCAAAATTCCTAATATTAATATCATCTTTAAAATATTTGCGTGTTAAATACAAAAACAATAAAGCGAGTCGTATGTCAAATAATTTCGTAATGAATTTTATAATGGACTAGCAATCGCTCTGCGGTTTAACTCGCGTAAAGTTGAGAAGAGCTGACATATTTTTACTCACAGAGTAGGTACATTGAAACTCAGTATCATCTCCTTTGGTTGTTGGAAGCGGGAATTTGGAATTTAGAAAGGGATCACAAATAACTGGACGAGTCAATTGATTGATTAGATCGTCAAGTATGTTAGTATATAAAGATATTTCAGGAAATTATCTGTTTGGTTGAGGAAATGAGAATGCTGGGACAGTAGCCGCAAGTGGCTGAACCAATAGAAATAAGGTTTTTATTTTCTAATTAGCTACTAGTGTGATATTTCTTACAGGATATGTGAATATGACATCAATTACACTTCGAAGCATAATTTATTTACAACTAGCTGTTCCCGCAGTATCATCCGCTTTACAGAGGGATGAAACTGCGGAGAGATGATTTCATCTATTGATGAAAAGCGCATCAAAATCTATTGTGTGGTTTAAAAATCTGAACGCACAAACGGCGGAAGCGATTTTGATTTATACTATGTAAGGAATTTGCCGGTATTATGTTGAAAATGTATTAAATAAAAAAAAAATGCATTTATAAATTCGTTTATTACTGGCCATGTATAAAAAGATAAATACCGTATATTAATTTATCGACACTACATCGACAATACAGCTCAAAATGTATTTGTCAAAAGGAGTATAAGTACTTGAGCCCCAAGCTGCGTGAGTAGCACTTCACCTGATATTTATGTTCGGTTATCTATGTGACATTACCCAGGAGCAGTGGTGAAATAGATACTCCAGATATCGATAGTTATTTTACATTATTTTTTGCACCCATCACTTTAGTATTTCCTGGATTTAGCAATTATTTCTGAAGCAATTTGCTGCCTGTCCATCAAATAGTGGGTATTTGTATATTTTAAATACTGTAGCATAGTTCGACGGGGTAGTTGGCTTGGTGGTTAGAGACCCTGACTGTCGAGCCACAGGTCGTAGATTCGATTCCCACCCGGGACAAATATTTGTGTACATAAACATATTTGTTTTTTCTGTCTAGGTGTAAATATTTATATAAGTATGTATTTCAAAGAGTAGTATATCAGTTACCTGGTAGCCATAGTACAAGCAGTCAACTCTGCTTAATTTGGGATCAGCCCCCTAATTCAGCTAATACAAACTTCGTCGACGAGCCGCTTCACGGAAGTTTCGGAGAGCTTACCTCTCACGTGATTTGTAGTATTAGCGTAGTAAGCGACAGAGATAGAGCATAGAGACGGCGACAAAACATCCTCGAGCTCGTGTCATTTTCCTTACAGAATCGAGCCCCAGAAAACAATGTGTTATTGTCCTGGGATATTTATAGTGAACAGTCTAATTGCCTCGGTGGTCGATTGGTATGAAGCCCAGCTCGAGACAAGAAAGTCCCGGGTTCCATCCCGGGTCGGGCAAGGCAATGTTGGCGGTTTATTATTTACAAAGGTCACCTGTTGCCCGGGATTGCTAATATATGTAGTTGCACAGTAGATATAAGCTGAGTCGATACCATTTTTCAGCTGTAGCACACGTCAACCATTACATTAAATTTTTTTGTATAATATTTCATTTAAATTATTATTGTTTATTTTAAGATTTTTTTTGACAGGCCAGTTGGCTTGGTGGTTAGCGACTCGGACTGCCAAACCGAAGGTCGCGGGTACGATTCCCACCTAGGACAAACATTTGTGTACACATGTCTATTTGTTCTGTGTCCAGACACATTTGCATATATACTTATATAGACATTTACACCTAGTTAAGTATATATTTAGAAAAAAAAGTAGTATATATAATATATCAGTTATCTGGTTTCCATAGTACAAGCTCTGCTTAGTTTGGGATCAGATGGCCGTGTGTAAAAGAATGTCCTAGGATATTTATTATTTATTATTATTAAATGATTTCTTTTTCTTTCAATTATTATTATTTTGAAAATTTTGCTCTAATTTGTAATCTTTTATGTGTGTGTCTATATGTGGCAAATAAATTAATGTCTATGTCTATGTAAAGTGTCCGGGACACGCTAAAAACTACTATAGGGATTTGGATAAAACCTGGCACACCTATAGTTTATGATCTGGATTAAAACATAAGATACTTATAATCCAGGTAAAATGTAACATACCTTAGAAATACGCATGCAACATCGGAAGACAGCAATTTACGTATAAACTAGCTGTCCGGACAGACGTCCTTTCAAAATAAGTATTTACAAAACTGCAAAAATTCGATCGCAGTGCCACCTACCGGGTCCAATTGTGAATCTAAATCATTCTCGAATACACTGGAATAAACCCAAAAATTTTTCATGAAAATTTGTACATTCCCAAAAAAAAAAAGGAATTTTATGAATGAAAAATAGAAAGACTTATAAAGTAACAATTATTAGGTAAAATCGGTACGTAGGCCCTTCTGTAAAATAATCTGGTTCCCTGACATAACAGGTTACTAGGCTTTGATCATTAATTATATTTTTACGGGGTATTTTGTAATACGTTGAATAAAAAGATATGAGTGAAACAACCTTGAGAGATCCCATTAAAGAAGCCGCAATTAAATGCAGTAAGGCTCCAAACCTCATAACGATGTAACCACTAGAGGCTAAATGGACCACAAGCCATCATTATTCAATAATGGTTGTATTTATATGGTCGGGGAATGATTTACGATAACGGCCATGTAAGTGCGTCCGAAAAAACCCGTAAGTACACGATCAGACCACTACAGTTGCCAAAAGAATCAGCAATGTATACGCGCTGCAAGAAGTGTTTTCTTTTAAAATAAAGGTAATGGCGTGTACCTCGCTTCTTTTGTCAATGCATTCCATTTTTGAATTAGTTACTTTTAAACTTTTTACTGTAATTAAGGTGACAATTAAAATCTTTACTTACTAATATTGTATGTAGGGAAGTGAGTATGTTTATTTCTTTATTTTCTGTTTTCATGTGTCAAGGGAGCAATGAATTATGTTTCATTATATTTTTTTTTTCAAAATTCAAAATTCAAAACCATTTATTCAGTTTAGGCCTTCGGAGGGCACTTATGAAGGTCAAATTTAAAGTTACTGAAGCTACAAAATCAAAATGACACATCAACAGTATGTATATTAAGCACGTTATATTAAATTAATGTAACAGTATTCTGATATGTACACCAAATTATAGATGTATTAGGTACATTAATCCATGAAACTCACTGATTGATATTCAGCTCTGGAATGTCTACCGCTGAGCATAGGACTTTTCTAAGTATTTTTAAAACACAACAAATCGCTGAACCTTAACCAACACAAACAAAAACAAAAGATAAACAAAAATTGATTGTGTAATGTAAAATAATTTGCATTTTGCATACCACAATTTTTTTTTTATTTCCAGCCAGATACATAAAAAGTCTACCAAATCACTTGAGCAGGCGACAGTACCTTAAAGAAGTGCCGTTGAATTGGGCAAGCGAAACTCGAGTGGTCTATTACGTACACATTTAGAATACACTCGTGCATTCGGGCTAATGCAAAGTATACCGATTGTTTCAGAAGTCTAGGTAATGCTTGGTACCTAATACCTATGTCGCAGGGTAATAACGAAAACAGATTTTAAACGGAAGCCTAGAAATTTCTTTACTTTTTATATTAAAAGTATTAAAGCAGGATTCGTCTGGGGAAGTATAACCACCATACCCATTCCCGTCATGAAGCAGTAGTGCACTTGTATTACTGTGCTTCGGTTAAAAAGGTAAGGGGTTCGAGATATTATAGGCAATGTTTCTGGTGTAACAAAAATTTGGAGCCCTGTCGTTTATATTGTGCACTATTTTCGAGGTTATATTTTAAATAAGGTTATATACAGTATCCTGCATAGATATATAACATGGAATTATATAACTGTTGGAAATAATATCCGACGGGCTTCTCAGAATTCAACAGATTCTATACAATAGAATATATACGGTTCACCAATGATTTTGATACCACATGGTTTGGCCTATATTCAGCAGACACCTAGACTAACAATACGATACTTAGGCAATTAATTTAAAGACTGTATCTCGTACTACCATGCGACTTAGACTAGACACCCATATGCTTGCTATATACGTATATAAATCCTAAAAAATAGTAGGCTCCTAGACTAACAATAAGATTATTAGGCAATTAATTAAAATACTATTTCTCGTACTACCCTGCGACATATACACCCATATGCTCGCTATATACGTATATTCGATACATATAGACATTAGCATTAGGTGATAAGATGATTGTATTTTGAGGCACTGTATTACTGTACGCACGTCTAGTGGTTACATTAATCATAATATTGTGAATTGGTTATTCGAAATACGAATATACTAGCAATAATAATGTTTGTGTTTCTTATTTTTTTTCTGTGTACTCATTGACGTGTATAGGGGGTCCGTGTCCATTCCAGTATGGTCTAGTGCCCACCCTTGTTGGACAGACTTGAAATTCTAGGATTCCTAACTTCACACAAGATTTACGATACTTTTTTTTTATACCACATAGACCGACAAACAAGCGGACGGTCCACTTGATGGCAAGTGGTCACCGCCGCCTATGGATATTTGCAACACTAGGGTCATCGCCAATGCGTTGTCGACCCCGAGACGTGAAGTTGTTAAGTCTCATGTGCCTGTAATTTCAACGGCCCCCTTACCTTTGTAACCGAAACACAGTAATACAAGTGCACTACTGCTTCAGGAAAGAAATGGGTAAGGTGGTAGTACTTCCCCGGACGAACTCTGCACTAAGAGCTCAACTACTCTCAAAACTTTCGTATTTTTGTGACGCATAGTTTGTTTTAACTACCTAGGTACATAATATTAATTTATGTCGACTCTGCTTCACATCCCCATTGCATCTCAAAAGCCAGGCCAGGAAAAATAGCCTAGATTCGGCAATGTCTGTACTGTGTGGTAACAGCGAAGATACTATCCCAAATTATCTTTTGTCTGTTCGTAACTAAATCTTTTATTATTATATTGATAGAATATTCACGTTTGCCAAAAATTTATCATGACGAGTGAGAAAGTTGAATTTTCATTTTAATTTATACTAAACTAGCTGTCCCCCGCGGTTTTACCCGTGTTCCCGTGGGATGTCACATGTATTATACATAAAAACCTTTCTCTTCAATCACTCTATCTATTAAAAAAAACCGCATCAAGATCCGTTGCGTAGTTTTAAAGATTTAAGCATACATAGGCATATAGGGACAGAGAAAGCGACTTTGTTTTATACTATGTAGTGATAATCATATAGAAGTAACGTTTGTTAGTTTTAATGTAACACGTAATTTACCAAAGACCTAAGTCCAAAATCTTTCGCAGATAGAAAGCATTTTATTTTATTATATGCTAAGCATTTACGCTTAACGCCGCGATTATGCGGAATGGGAGCTAGTTAAAGATGTAAAGGGATAACCCGCATACATCTTAACCCTAATTTTAATACCTATATTGAATTCTTCGTACAATTCTCTGGGGGTAAAATATGTATCCTCAAGAGTTCATAATGGGATGAACATAAAACATTTTGATTTTCTTCAAGTTCTGTGCTTTCATGACTTGTTTACTACGACATGCTACGACGCAGCATATTGTGATGTTACATAATATACTGAGATAGTTGGAAAAATGCATACTTGATTACTATAATGAAAAAAAAACTTATAAAGAAAATATACCAAATGTTGGCTGTACACCCAAAAAATATATTATTAACTTCTCAGTGCCATACATCTATATACTCGTATATAAAAATGAATGCCTATTTCTATTTCCCTTGGTCACGGCATCACGCATGGATGGCTCGACCGATTTCGCCAATGTTTTTTGCTGTGTTCGTTATTGTCAAGAACCTTTTCTTATGAAAGAAAAAATTAAGAAAGTTGCACGGAAAATTAGAAAATTTAAGAAAACATAACAACCATATTAACTTTTCTAATGTAACCTAACCGCTTTTGACACTATAAACTCTTATTTTATAATGTAATAGCCTTATGGTGTTTGACATAAATGTCAGTCGTTTGACAATATCGTTTAAAACAGAGGCATGGGTCCAAATTATATTGGTAAATAATTAATTTATTATTTCTTAGTGCACATTTCACGGTTGATTCAATCGGAAAATCGAATTCAATTCATAGTTAAGATAGGACAACGTCTGTCGGGTCAGCAAGTTTAAATACTTATATATTGTTTAATGAAATTCAGAATTTCCTCCCAAAGCTTGCTTAAGCTTTCAACTCGCGACGAAAAGGCCACGACACTCTTTAGAAGTAGAAAGCGCTCAATAAGTCGCCGATTACCCTCCGTACGTGACGGTGCGAAGTCAATTTACCTTCAAACGGGAAAGAAGGCTAATCAAAAGAGATTCAATAGGCGGAAACCGCCTGAGAAATTACCAAGGAGTCAGAGGGACGCGGGAGGGTGCGGGAAGTGGGAGGGGTCGACCGAGGGAAAAAAAGTGGAAATAATTCGTTAATCTCGTAATTGGAGCGCGCTACCGAACCGGAAAACAAATTTCCTATTATTGCGCTGTAGGGCTGTCGGGCTGATTAAAATAATGTTTCCGCCAAAGCAAATGGAATAATTAATTAAATAATATTGATAATTATAGTTCTTTTTTAAGTATTTGTTCTGATTTACTCACGCCATCGGATAGTATTAAATATTGGTGCGCTAAAATTTTCAAGAAAGTTTCATTATTTTGCAATAGAATATTATCTTTTCATCGGACAAGACATCAATCATTAGGCGCCAATATCTTAAATACATGATTTTAAAGACATCTTGCAGCTTTTTTTATGTTTAAACCATAAACATTATATCTATTTACACATTTATGGACAGGCCAGTTGGCTTGGTTAACGCTCTGACTGCCAAACCGAAGGTCGCAGGTTCGATTCCCACCCAGGACAAACATTTGTGTGCATGAACATGTCTGTTTGTTCTGTGTCTGGGTGTAAATATCTATATAAGTATGTATTTAGAAAAAAAAAGTAGTATATGTAGTATATCAGTTATCTGGTTTCCATAGTACAAGCTCTGCTTAGTTTGGGACCAGATGGCCGTGTGTAAAGAATGTCCCAGGATATTTATTTATTATTTATTTACTTATACATACCTTGAAAGAGAATATTCTATTTGTTTTTTTTATAATAATAATTTTTTATAATAATACTGTTTTAATTATAATTTTAAGAGAAAAAAAATCTGCACAACCCTGACTAAAGAACAGTAGGGCGACTTCGTCGAACAGAAAGTGTAGGTAGATAATTATTATTAGAGCGGGACTCATTAGTAGACGATTGTCGTCCCCTCCCGTCCAATGTTACCCCCAAGCTACCCCCCTCCGGGTATTACCGGACGACCGGACACAGTCACACCTGACCGGACGATTTATTATTGGCTATTGGCAAGGCACTTTTTGTTTATAGGCTGTTTGTTTTCACATATGTAAATGTGTGTTTCTGATAAATTAATAATATCTTTAATAAGGTTAACGGAGAATAAGCTTTCGTAGTAATTATTATTATATCGTAGTTATTTTATGTATTACCTAAATGATACTGATTTATAGACGGATCAATTATATGGATTCAAAAACAGGTTTTTTATATAGGCACCCAATTATACTATATTGATTATATTATAATACTCCATATTTTCCTTTTAATCTGAACTAATTTCAATCATTCTTTTGGTCATGATTACAGAATTTATTAAAATAAATAATTTTCATTACATTCGTATTTTGGAAACCAGTTCTTTGGAAAACAAAAATGATAAATCTTTATTTCTTTCGTTATTCTTAGGTAAATGTCAAAATTATTCTTGAATTAATGATGTGAATTTCAGAACGGCAATTTTTCTAAAAATAAATAATGTAACATGCTGTATGTCGTATACTTGAGTGCTGAGATGCCATTGGGCGACTAACTCAGCTTTTTATTTGTCGGTGCTCCGAGCGCGAGCACTGGTACGTGACCGCTCGCTGGCTGCCGTATGAAGACGTAAGGTTTTCTCAGTCTCAATTATTGGAAATACCATTTTATTCAGGTGTGGTGAAAAGACCGAAACGAATATTGGAATCAATTCCAAGTCATTTCATGGGGAATCTTTCTAATATTATAAATGAGTATGTTTGTGACTTTTGCACGCAAATTCAATAAATTAAATTTGGCACATCAATAGTTTACAGCCCAGATTATCATAGGTCTTTTATTTTATACCACTTGGGCTGACAAACAAGCAGACGGTCCACCTGATGGAAAGTGATTACCGCCGCCTATGGACATTTGCAACACTAGGGGCATCGCCAATGCGTTGTCGACCCTGAGACGTGAAGTTGTTATGTCTCATGTGCATGTAATTTCACCGGCCCCGTTTTTTTTTTATACCACCTTGGGCCGACAAACAAGCAGACGGTCCACCTGATGGTAACTGGTCACCGCCGCCTATGGACAAATGCAACACTGAGGGCATCGCCAATGCGTTATCGACCCTGAGACGTGAAGTTGTTTTGTCTCAGGTGCCTGTAATTTCACCAGCCCAGTTTTTTTTTTTATACCACATAGTCCGACTGACAAGCGAACGGTCCACCTGATGATGAAAAGTGGTTACCGCCGCCTATGGACATTTGCAACACTAGGGGCATCGCCAATGCGTTGTCGACCCTGAGACGTGAAGTTGTTAAGTCTCATGTGTCTATAATTTCACCGGTCTCACTGCTTCACGGCGGAAATGGGTAAGGTGGTAGTACTTCCCCGGACGAACTCTGCACTAAGAGCTCTACTACTCTAAAGGACACTTTTTTTCCCGGGAAAACGTGAGATCCCACGGGAAAGTGGATGAAACCGCGGGGAAGCTACTTATCTACTACCGATCAAGTATCTGAGTTGCATAAGCTAATATAATAATCATTCATAAATCTTAATTTCTTAATGTAAAGATTAATGATTATAAAAATTATCGATATACCGAGACATATATATCGAGACATTCTTCACATAGGGTTATCTGACCAAATTAAGCAATGACCAGAGGCCTAAGCACGACCATCTATCGCTGGCGTATCGTCATCGTATCGAGTAAGCCCAAAAGCTAGTTAGTTATAGAAAATTGACGACCGCGTATACCGTGACGTTGCGCGATGTTCAATTTCCCATTGCATTGGTTTTTGGCGCACTCGGTACGATGACGATACGCTTGCGATAGATGTTCGTGCTCAGGGCACTGCTTGTACTATGGTAACCAAATAACTGATATATTACATATATAACATTTTTTCTTCTATGTATTTAGTATACGCACAACAAAAAAGTTTGCATTCATTTGGAAAACTTAAAAAAATTTTTGGTTATGTTATGATTCAAAGGTATATAAAAAAGCTTTTTATGGTGCTAACTTGTTTATTTCCCGTCATTTGAGTTACATAATAAATTAATAATAATAGGTTTCTAAAGTCACCATTTTTAACTCAAGAACTGCTACAGAGATTTCAATGATCATTGAATGACGAGTAACGAAAAATGGTTTTCTCAAACATTTTTTATTATTATCGACGACAGAAACTACAATCTTCGGGATCGCGGGTGAAACTGCGGGTAACAGCTAGATTAAAAATAAATTACTTACGTTAAAAAAATACTAGATTGTGTTCCCAGATACATACAACTTGGGGCTCTTTAAAAAAAGAGTGAATAGGCTGGGAAACGGGAAAACGGGAAAGCGAGCTCCATCTTCGGCCTCATCTTCACTTACCATCAGGTGAGATTGAGGCCAATCGCAATCCCGTCTGAAATAAAAAAAAATAAAGTTTTTCTTAAACCACAAATATTTTCGTCGGGCGTATATTACTTTCAGAAAAATTTTAATACTGTTTACAAAATATCCCATAACCAAACCATCTTCCAACTAATTCCCTAACATTATATAAGCAACCGTAGCATCAGTTACAGCATAGTTTAGTTTAAAGTCAGTTCACATGTCAAAATATTATGTGGTTACGCGATGAATGGTCAAAATATTTGATTGTTATGCCATTCGAGCATCGAAGGGATCATTTCGTTTAGTGCATTAGCCATTTGTTCTATTGATTGATTGATTGACGGGCAGGCTATTTCTATACGTGGTTCAACGCTCTATTGTATAATATAATGATATTTGTTCATATCCCTACGTGTGAGGTGATCTGTGGCAAGTCCTGTTAATACCATGTTAGTTTTTAATCGCCTTTGTACAGAAACGGGTTATTCAAAGCAATTTCAAAGTAATTTCTAGTGTCCTAACGTAATGTAGCTTCAGTAACTTTAAATTTAACCTTCATAAGTGCCCTCCGAAGGCCTAAACTGAATAAATGGTTTTGAATTTTGTATAATCAACATTTTATTGACTACTAGTGGCCCGCCCCGGCTTCGCTCAGGTGCAATGTAGATACTAATACATATAAACCTTCCTCTTCAGTCATTCTATCTATTAAAAAAAACCGCATCAAAATCCGTTGCGTAGTTTTAAAGATTTAAGCATACATAGGGATATAGGGACAGAGAAAGCGACTTCGTTTTATACTATGGAGTGAAGCTGTTTTATTTGTCTTTGTCGTCACATTAATGTGCAAAATTATTGTCAAGTTTAAGGTAATTTAGGGCGATTTACCCAAAAAAGGTTTTCAGTCTTAATGATTCACTCAAAAATTGCTCTCGTTGCCCTTTCCCAAGCTCAAGTTTATTTTAGTTTTATTTCATTCTACAGCCTCTTGTACCTCCGTACTGTTTAAAATTTGTATGTTTATTTCTGTAAGATTATGTCGTTATGATATATTTGATTATATATGTTATACCGTTTTGATGTTTCGTCGCGGCCTCTGTGCTCTGTCTCTTTCGCTAATACTACTAAACTTGCGGTACGCTATGATGGCCGTTTTGACGTTTAACAATGACAAAAACCTTTATTCCTACACACTTAAGGTGCATCTATTGATCCAACAGCTAATTGTATGATAATGGAAATCGCCCTTATTCCAAAGCAATACAGTTTTTTTTTGCTATGGCAATCTGAAACGTCAAAACGGCCATCATAGCGTGCCGGTAGTATAATCACGTGAGAGATAAGCTCTCCGAGGCCTCCGTGAAGCGGCTCGCCGACGTTTGTATTAGCTGAATGCGGTAGATGAGTAGTATCGGAGATGACAAACATACAAACTTAACCTCTTCCTAATACTAGTGCAGCCCCCTTATTCAGCTAACATAAACTTCGTCAGCGATCTTCACGGAGGCCTCGGAGAGCTTACCTCTCACGTGATTAGTAGTATTAGCGTAGTAAGTGAAAGAGACAGAGCACGGAGGCCGCGACGAAACATCCTCTAGTTAGTGTCATTTTCCTTACAGAATCGAGCCCCTGATATAGATACCTAAATGAATATGAACACACTGAATACAATTCGCAAATTAGTCAGTAAATAAACACAACACTAACTCTACCTCACAGTGGTTAATATAAAATGTGATTTATAATGTTACCGCGGTCCGACCTTCTGCTCCGGTCGCTGTGTTTGTCGTAACCCGCGTATTGCTTCTCTAAAACAATAAATAGATAGACACGGTGCGCTGGCGCATCAATGTCCGAAAGTTTACACATTGTCAGGAATGATTTTTAATTGCTCACACACAGTCACTCAAACAACACGTATTATAACAGAGCGAACATGTTTAAATTAGGAACAATAACAAATGTATAAATTTACTTTTTTTTTATAAACTTCTGTTAATCTTTATTGTATAAATAGGTTGGTAGGTAATGTTACTAATGATTCAGTTGGATGGAATTTTTAATAGTATCACAGGTTTTCTTTTGCTTTCGTGTGTCGATTGATTTGTAAATTGTGACGTTTATTACTGACTAGCTGTCCCCCGCGGCTTTACCCGCGTTCCCGTGGGATGTAACATTTTCCCGGCACAAAAAGAATCCTTTGTTACTTGTAATACCTCTAAGAATATGTGTACAAAGTTTCAAGATGATCGGTTATGTAGTTTTCGCGTGAAAGAGTAACAAACTAACTACACCCTACAACATTCACATTTATGATATTAGTAGGGATATACTATGACTGATAAATTAAACCCGAGTAATTGATACAAACCTGAAAATACTTGAGAGTTTTAAAAAATTGTAAAGTTGAGAAGAAAGTTATTTTTTTTAATTTAGTAAGAAATTATTTATCGCAACTCCAATAAACATTATAGCCATACATATGTAACGTATTTCAAAATATATTTAAATAACAATTTTCATTCCGATTACTTGCTTCCGAATTAGATCGTCCGATGTTAGATTTTCCCCGGATAAAAAGTAATCTATATGATATTCCACGGTATGCTCTATCAATGCGCCAAGTTTCATCCAAATTCGTTTGGTATTTACTGCATGAATGAGCACGAACATCCATACATCATCCACAAACTTTAGCATTTATTGCTAGCAATCCCCCGCGGTTTTACCCGCGTTCCCAAGTTATGTTACATATTCCCGGAATAAACATATCTAAGATTGCCTATATGCTTTTCCAGAATATAATCTATCTCTGTGCCAAATTTCACCCGGATCCGTTCAGTAGTTTTGGCGTTGAGTAACATACTCGTACATCTATCCAAACTTTCCCATTTATAATAGAATTTTAGGAGGAAATGATAGCCTTTTAATTTGTATATTGCCAGCTGCAAATAATCTAAACTAAAACACATTCCAACAAATTTCACGAGCAAAGTTATTCCTACTAATATTATAAATGTGAATGTTAGTTTGTTTGTTACGCTTCAACGAGAAAACTACTTGACCTATCATGAAACTTTGTACATATATTCTTGGAGGTATTAGAAGTAACATAGGATACTTTTTGCGCCGGGAAAATGTTATATCCGGAACACGGGTGAAACCACGGGGCACAGCTAGTAATATAATAAACAACACTCCCTATAATAAATCGCAACTAAAATTAAATATAAAGCTAAACACACACCGTTATTAACAGTTTTAATTATCAACGTATAATTATGTATGCCGCAACACGTTTAAATAAACGAAAAAACGAGTTTATAGTTGTCATTAAACAATAAAACCTTGTTCAGTGACAGACACACTTGTTCGACAAATAAACAATATAGGCACATGTGTATGGCTTCATAATAAATATGTTTTTTGTAATGTATTTGTAAACGTGTTGGCATAAAAGCGCTATTTTGTGGATTGTTTGTTTTTTTTATTTTTTTATTTATTTCTTTTTACTTTTTCTACCGACTCTTAGTCCGTACTCTTTGAAGATTCTACGATAATTTATTTTGAGATTAATTGTATTGTGTTTTTGAAAATTAACATATTTCCGCGCTTGCTCAGCTCGTTGTTTTGAATGGATTGATTGTTTAAATTCAAATACTGGGGCTCGATTCTGTAAGGAAAATGACTCACTCGAGGATGTTTCGACGCGGCCTCCGTGCTCTGTCTCCTTCGCTAA